>CM039638.1:8490384-9690384 GCA_022405125.1 Anthidium xuezhongi | reverse complement strand
GGACCCGAAGCATCTGGACACGAAATGTCGTCCGTCATCGAATAGTTTTACTTCAAGAAACGTACGTATAAAGTTTCTTGCTTCGACGATTCTTATTTTTCGATACTTCCCTATATGGCGCGGGATATGAGATGAAAAGTAATACACGCGGAACGTTAAGATTCGGACAATAAATTCCGTTTGATAATTTGCATTTAATTGAACGGAACTATCATAAAGTAGTGATGAAATAACTTCTTTAAACAACAAATTGTGAATAATAAAATCTAATACTTTTTAAGCTTCATGTATGTGTTATCGAAAACCGTTTTTTGCCCCTTTCTTTGCTCAAAAATAGAAACAATTTTTAATCCCACCGTGCCCCAAAGAGTTAATCGATCAAATAATGAAATCTTTTTCTTGCCAGTTAAAGAATAAGGCTTTATGGGGGTAATAAATAATTATTTTAACTTTATAATGTTTCACTATTCGTATTTAATGATGATGGTGACTAATTAATATTAGGAAGTGGTAAAATATTTTAATCATTTATATTTGTAATATTTATTTTGAATAATGTGACAATTTTACTATTTTTATTGCTAATTGTACAAAGAGCTATATTGCCAGTGTTCATTATAAATAATGTTTATGTGTTTATTATAATAATATTTTTAATACGTCATCGTAACCCTTAAAAAAACTAACTTTCTTGAAACAGTATGAGTAGCACCCAAAATGAGTAAATTTAATTTGTTTAAAGACGAAGATTGTTTTAAACGTACTTTATGAGTACATTTTAGGGCAGTTTGCAATTAAAACTCCCGATGCTCTTCTGCCGCTGCTTCACGTTAAGAAATCGGCTTATTATTAGCGAAATATCCTTTAATAATCCCGTCGAAAGTGAACTTTGCGGCCAATAAAATCATAAAGAACGTATTACTAGCTCGAGGACTTACAAGATAGTTGATTCAATTGTACATAAAATGGCGAACGAACGGAAATTACCTGCACGTTTTATCCGATTTGATACAGTCTTTGGGAAAAACAGAATCGCGGATGACCATTCGTTGGTTTATTCTACTCGACTGATTACCCATCCGTAAATCTACTTTACTGAATTCCCTGGACGATTTAATCTCTTTTAACGTTTTGACAGCTGTGCATTTCATGAGATCTGCGATCCGTGTAATTTCATGTCCCTTTTGAAATTTCAAAGGAGATTACGAAGAGGATTATATCCAAAAGCCTTCTGCAATACACGTGGAAAGTGAACTAATTTTCGAAATTATAATTACCTCTCAGTTCTTCACCATACTATTTCTTACGTTTCACACCGTTTAAAGTTTACGGAACGTAAGCTGTGCCAGGTAGAAAATCGTTCTCAATGGTAGGCTGTCTCTAGAAATTGGACGAATTCTTAAACTAATTATTACAACTAAAGGAACTATTTTAAAACTAATGCTCTCAACGAACTTCAAGCAACATCATCTTCCTCTAAATGTCTATACACAGACAGTCAAAGAAATTAAACCAAAAGCAGGAAAAAAGAACTCGATCGGAGGAGTGATGAGGAATTTTTGACTGACAACAGGGGAAGCAGAAAAGATCACGTCAACCCGTTGAAACACCAGGAAATACGCACAGTTCTATACGAGACAGGAAAGATTAGAAGAAATATATTTTCTAGACGTTCGTTTCGCCTATTCAATGTGCAATTTATGAGATACGATTCTCGCAGGAGGAAACGCAATCGAAAAGTTATCTACGGGCCGAAATGTCGTGAAGAACGAAGAGAAACGTTAAGACGCGCGCAGACGAAGGACGGGACGAGGAAACGAGATTAAAAGATATATCCTGGGAGGCGTACAATTCCACTCGAGCGACGATCGATCATTCCTATGTATCAGCATTTCCATAGCCAGGTTCGAAATACGGAGGAACAGAGAGAGCGGGAATCCATCTTCTGCTGGCGTTTGACGTCGGCATAGACGTCGACGAAAGGGTGGAAAGATCTTGAAATTTCTCGTGACCATTAGAACGGAAGATAAAAGTGTCGAGTTCTTTGCGTTCAACCGTGCATCGGGTTCTTTATCGTTCTACGATTATTATCTCGGTTTTGAGTACCAATATGTGGACGCGGAAGATGATCATGATGCCTATTTTAACTTTTCAGATAATCGTATTTTTGACTTTAATGATCAATTATTCTACTGGGGAATACAAGAAAAATTCCAGTAACATAAGTTAGTTTCGAGAAGTAAATACTTAGAAGTTAAATAAATAAGCTGTGAACTTATTAAAAAATTTGATATTTATTTTTTGTAATTTCATTAACATGATTCGAGTTATGCAATGTTAATTATAGCTCTTTAATGGGGAAAACAAAAAATAGTATCTTTTTTGAAATTATTTTATATTATGTATTTAATGTTTATATGATATTTGAGAAATATATACATCATTAAGACAAAAGATGAACACATTTTAATCCTCATTAAACGATTAATATCAGGTGATTATAGTCACCCTTAATATGCGGTAAGTGTTTGATGATGGGTGATAATAAGCATCCTCAGTAACGAAAGGGTCGAAGCTATAAATGCCAATTTGCAGCTTCGCAATATAGCTGCTGTATAATGATTACACGGTATTAAATTATTCGTCGAGAAATTTGATAAAAAGAGATATCTATGCGGGGTATTACAGCTTTTTGAAACGCATTTCTATTTTCTCATCTGAGATTTCTTTTTTTCCTCTTTTTTCCTTTATTATATTTAATCACAGCGTCGTCTTTTATAAAATTCTAAATTTTCATTAATCTGGAATATCCTTTATCAAAAGAAAATTAAAACAATATATGCAATAGCTTAATAATTTTACTATTTGAGCATCAATAAAATAATTTCTGACAATACTTCGCTATACTACTCGTATCAACTTGTATACTCTTCCAATTTACTCTAGAGAAACAACGAAAATCGTAGCTGTACAGAAATTCCTCTACGTTTTAGAGCGTAATCAGGGTTCAATTGGGATTATCCGGAATTTCGTTGGAGGTGCACAGAAAACAGAAAACGAAAGTAGTAATTTTACGGTAGCGGGGCGGGACACGAGGGGGAAAGTGGCGAAGAACGTCTGAGGAGGTTGACGTGCGGCGATGCCTGAAAGACGGGAAAAACGAGGCGGGTAGCGAGAAAGGAACAAGAAAAGAATGGGGAAAAGGAAAAGAAGAGAGGAAGACAGGCGTGATTCGAATCCAACGAAATACGAAAAGAAGAGAGCTAACCTCTTTAACATTTCGAGACTTCTCAACGAACCGCTTCAAACTCTTTCCCCTTTTCTCTCTTCATTCTTGCTTCACTTTTATTGAATTCGATTTAGCGCTCGGAATTGTTTGCTTTCAGTTTGTCAACACGATGAATTAAAATTTGATTTTCGCTCACGGAAGAAAATGTTAAAAAAAGACAGGCGGTGACTGTGCCATCGGAAACAGATTCCTGCCAAGTTCTTTGAATAAATTCGTTAACGGAGAAACTTTGATCGATCGTGTGAAAAAGGCCGGAACGGAAGCAACGCGAAACGAAAGGGTTGAATGGTGGCGCGTGAAACGGAGAACAAAATTGCGATCAGTTCGCGAGCTGTTCTCGCCTAGCAATCCATTAGCGACCAGTGAAAAGGTCGAATGTCTCTGCCGGTCGTCTTAGAACGTCCCGAGTCCTCTGATTAAAATTCGCGAAACCGGCGAGAATGAAAGACCGCCTTTGGACTCGGGAACACGAGCATCCACCTCTTCATTCCCCTCGCGTTTCTCGAAGTGCGAGCATGAGTCGACTGAAAACGGCGGAAGAAATTATAGTGCCGGTACGAAAGGGTACAATGCGCCCGGGCAAAAAGAACGGGAACGCGGAGAAGAAGCTGACACGAGAAGAAGAGGCGAAAACACGGGACTACCTTGACGGCCGCACGGACGGGGAAAGAACGAAGATTACGACGACAGGTAAGTAACCACGCGAGATGATTAATGGATCCTTTGTACGACTATCGTCGTTCGACGTTCGTCTCTGACAGGGCTAACAAGATAAAATCATTCCAACCGGTTCGTGTCCATTGTATTAGGGGCAGGAAGAACTTTCCATCATCCGTCTAGAAGCGGAGATGTAGGGTGTTGGTCATATTTAATCAAAAATAACACTAAGTAAGCACATTTTCTTAATTTGCAAGAAAATGGAAGCTGGTAATAGACAAACTGAATATTTTTCTTGATATTAATCATACATATTAAATTTCTATAAAAAAGACTCCAAACTTTCTTTTTTATTACTTACACGTATCGTAACAAGTAAATTATAGCTTAATGGAGTAAGTACTGTGCCTTAGAATCTTATTGCAATTTAGAAATGCAAGTATCATTAAAGATACTTCACTGTTTCGGTTCGTAGACGTAACAAATTCGGGCTATAAAGCGTTAACTATTAAAGAAATGGGTACTTAACCCTTTACACTCGAGTGGTGCTTCTGGGGTAACATATGAAATGCGGAACATTTTTAACATTTTTAATTTTGTATTAACATTGGTAAAATATTTGCATTGAATTAATATAATATCAATTTAAAAGTAAGCATCTTATAAAATAGAAATTCTGACTTAAAAATTTCAAGGGAAAGACACATTCTGACGGAGTACAAGGAACTTGACGCTTTCGATTATGAAAAATGCTTAAAAATGTTCAATGTACCTGAAATATTTGTGGTTCGCTAGGTTGATAGTAAATTACCAGTAGCTGGTTAAAAATAGATCGAATATCGGACCGCCCAAGGGAACCAAAGCATGAAATACCATGGGCTCTCGAGGATCAAGCTGGATTTTATCCTCTCTAAGCTTCCGTATCACCTATTCATGTAGTTATTCCGCTGTATCTATTTAACTTGCACATTCTCTTACATAAAATTTCAAGTTTTCCCATTCTAAAATTCCTGATATCGTACAGTTTTTAAAAGGTGCCCGTTTAACCTTCCGAATTAATGTTTATTAACTTTGCGGCTTTGGTAGACCTTTGAAAACTAAATGCTGGGTCAATCGTAATTCAACCTGTGTAATATAAGAATAACTCAGGTAAAATTAGACATTTGAATTTTTAAACAACAGATTTTCGTATATCGAAGAAATAATTATTTAAAAAAATATTTTAAAATCTGAGGAGGTAAAAAGATAAAGGGTAATTGTTGTTATCTTAGCCATCCGAGGGTTAACGTAGCAATTTTCAGAAAACAGTTTCTTTTTCGTTACTTAACTTTGTGGCGAATAATTATATTAATCTTCCGCTCAGAGCATTCAATACACAGTTATCTTGATACACAGAGACACCTTGGCAACAATTATTCTTTGTCTGGAGTTTAATCGGCAACCTCTGGCTCCCGTCCGGCTCCCCGTCTCTCGTCATCAAAACAGGTACTTGTTCCATCCCTTCAAGTACACTTCCTTTGTTCCAGCGGAGCGTTGTCTTCAAACGAGACGGATAATAGAAAGAATTTCTCCGCTAGCGGGGGCCTTGAGCGAACCTGCGACTTCGCAGATCGCAAAATCCATCGACAACAGCATCCCTATTCCCATGGACGTATCAATCTTGCAGATAAACACGGTGCTTCCCGGGGACTTTGTCGTGCGCGTTCCATCGACGAAAAGGATAAAATATTTGATCCTGGGAAATTCCATATCCGAGAAAGCTCACCCCCGATAAGGCGAACTAAGAACACACACAGAGGCCAGGTGTATCACGAAGAATATTTTGCGAGGGGGATCGAAATCGGGTCCGATCTTCCCGATCCTTTCCTTATACTTTAGCTGCTCTCTTGGTCCTCGTCCAGCGACGTTCCTCGGACCATTTTCTGAATATGTAAGTTTCAGATCTGCGGAGAAGCAATCGGACGAAATATTCATGCGACCTCATTTCGGAGAATACAAAAGAACGATTTCGCGTCTAGCGATACAACGAACTGGATTATGTGATCGTAAAATGGCATGGACCGCTTGAAAATGTGTGAAATTGGTGAATATCGATGATGGTATACCTACGTACTGTAGGAGCAGATGGGGTAATATTTGGGATGACGTTTACGGCTTGGAATATCATATTTTTTATTTCTGTTCAACCCATGGCCCTACAATATTGTGTCACACCTCTTTCTTTCATATTTTGACTACAACTCAGTTTTAAGTTTAATTATAATTATAACTTTAATTTATAATTATATGTATTTTATAGGTATTTTATTTCCTTCCTTTTTTGCAATATTAGGGCATCTCTCTTAATTGATTAATTCGTAACACTTGAAAGCTTTTTACATTATTATTACAATATAATTAATTGTATTATGTTAAATAAATAAAATAATTAAATAAATGAATAATTGCGAAATTAAGAAATATGAAGAAAAAACTCATGGATGAGTGATTTCGGGAACCGGTAACAATAGTCAGTCAACCATGAAGTCAATGAACCATGAAGTCTTAGGTTTATATAAACGCGACGAAGGTCAAATTCTGTCATTCCTGCTCGAGGTGTCAAAGAGTTCAGAGTGATTTGAAAGAAGGGTGGTCTACTATGGATCAGTTTTGGATCTACCATGGGTCAATTTTGGGTCTATCATGGATCAATCTGGAGTTAACCATGGGACAATCTTGGATCGAACTTGGTCAATCTGGAGCTAACCATGGGACAAACTTGGATCAAACCTGGGTCAATTCTGGGTAACTTGCTGAGTGCAGTAGCAGTGCAGTAGAAGAGATCTACGATCGGTGAGTCGCATGCTTTATGGTTCCTCCGGTTCCCATCATGTCGTAGGACGAAAGGTCCGAAACGACACGGGAACTGGTTGTAATTTTTATTATTTTGAGTGAGCATAGTGACCACGAATGTTATTCTACAATTGTATAATAATATTCGTGAAATCTATTTGTCTATTTATATTACTATGTTGTCTCTTATATTACTATTAGTAATAAGAATATGATATTAAATTACAAAGTGCGTATACCGTGCGTGGGAGGTTGGGAGGGCACGGGACACAAGTTCTTCATCAGGTAGCCTCTTACCTGATGAAGAACTTGTGTCACTTGTAAGCACTTTCTACTCTAAACTGTACTTGTCGAATCGAAGGCTTGCCACCTTTGCACTCCGTCTTAGTTTATAGTTTATATTTCATATATTTTTACCTACAATTCGCTTTCGTTCGGTATCCTCGATGTCAGGCGCGACGTACTCGCCCGCGTTGCAAGCCGGCTGCACGCGGGTCGTCGACCATTCGGTAATTCTCGGTGATCGTAAGTCATTTTCCATCATCTGGTATCTCACTTGAGTTGACCAGTGGGGGTTGGTCGTGCGGTGGCTTGGGTGGTTTTGAGCTGAGGGTTACTGGCTAGTTACGGAAGCGGCCACGGGGTCTCTGTGATGGGCTCGTCTCGGTTAGACCCCCTTTCAACGGGGGCAGTTTCGAGTTCCAAAACAGATTTCGCGATGGTTCAATTCTGTGCTAGTCGGTACCCTCAGACTCGATTCCATTCCGAGTTTACGTAAGCCGCGATCTGACTCTTGCTGGTCCTCTTGGGTGGGATACTGGGTGGTAGAAGGTGCTGGTCACTGGGGTTGTTGGGTGGCCGCGAGTACGTCGCGTGCACACGGGGATACTTTGGGACTAAAGCGAATTCTTTGCTTTGCTCGCGTTTCTTTCTTATTAGAGTTTCTTTCTTCATTAGAGTCTCTTTTTTCTCAGTATTCTTTTCAAAATTTCTTTATTTCACTTTCATTTTTCGAAGTTCCCTTCTTTTTGATATTCCATTTCAATTTTCACTTTTCCAACTTTCTTTGATGGCAATCCTTCGAAGTAAGACAAGTACAGACTTAGAGTAGGGAGTGTAGGTTAGGGACCTTGTGATTAGTTTTAAGGTAGTTAAGTTAAGTTAAGCACGGACGTCGTGGGATCATCGAGGGATTTGCGTTTAAGTTAGTTTTAAGATTAGGTTAAGTCGATTGTAGGATGTTTATAAGTGTGAGTGGGTACTAAGCGAATGGGTTCTTTTGTTTCAGGTCGGGTCACAATCGTAGCCACCTCCTCGTGGTGTGACCTGGTAATCGATATCATTTTCTAAAGACGCAAAATTGTAGAAAAATCAAGTCCTTAGAAAATGATATCGAGCCAAGTGCTACGAACTGCTGTAAAATAAAAACTTACTTGAATTCTTAAGTCTTCTCTTTGCATTACCTATCCATCCTCAATCCTTTATCCCAATATGTATATACATATAATAACAATAATGTATAATAGTGGGGGTAGGGAAATCGGCCCGAAAAGTGTAAAGATTTCCGAGCACTGCCCTAGACCAACCACCGTCCGACTCTAGTTACTTTTCCTAATTCTTCTTATGGGGGGAGGAAGGTCTTGGGGGTCCTGATCCTACATTACTTTTCTATTTATTCACAGTTATTAATTTGTGACAATAATCAACGTTTATTGGCAACAGTGATGTTCACAAATAAATATGTAGAACATAATAGAATTATAAATATTTCGAACTTTCGAGTGATTCGTGAATGAAAGAAGGTAGACTGTAAACGTGGCTAATGATCAAAGTCGTGCACATGCCAGGAGGTTGTTTGCGTGTCGGTGCGCCTTTAATGGAATGTCAACGTCCCGTTGTTAAATTCATTTTTGTCAGCCAGACAAGAGTTCTGTTCGTGCCTCGGATAATTATGGAAAATTCAAGGAATGCGACAAGAAACAAAACGTTTCGCCCCGTGGATGCATTGTGGGCGCGGCTCGTCTTGCATTTTGCGGATCGATAAACTGTCTGAATGAAACCCGTCACCGGATGCGGCGCGACGAAACCTTGTTTACCTCGTTTCCGTGTTTCCTAATTGTTCTGCTTGATGATTGATCGGGTGATTTTAACGTATAACTGTCGCCGGATAATTCCAGCAAGGGAGGCTTTCTGCGATTCAAGTATAAATAGAAATACTGTACAAATACAGTGAAGCGTGCTATAATGATCGATGATCATCGATAAACTCAGAATACTACCGCAAATGTCATTGTTGTGGTAAAGAACAAATATTAGCTGAAGAATGAATGCGAATCTTTTATTCTTTCGATTTTTATGATGATATAAATAAATACACAGACTAGTGTGGTTTGTGATTTTTGCAAAAACTAATTTACAGTTAGCAATTAAGTTATTTCTCAAATAACATAAATATAAAAAGTGGTATGAATACCTCAAATTAGTTTTCTACAATTTTTTATGTACTTTCAAGAAACTTTATTACTTCTAGAGTAATTTGTGTATTTCAAAGTCGAAAGAAAATAACTTTATTTGAATTAAAATTTAGTAATCTAGAATAGTAATTTGGAATAATAAATACATTTAGAATTTAGAATACGGAATACAATTTATATAGATTTATATATAGGGGTGTTATTAATTGTTTAAAATTCATCTATTTATGTATTTGTAATTAAAAAACGATACTCACTCAAAAAGGTTTCACGGGAAAAATGAATTTTTGAAGAAAGTATTAATTTTTTTGTTCATAACTTATCTAAATATAATATACAAAAATTGAATAATTTCTTACCAAGTAACAGTCTTAATTAAAAGAATTTCTTGTCATTTACAGGTTGTGGGTTGTAACACGAAATCGAAAAACAGGTTAATTTTGATCTCCTTAGACTAAAGTAGGTCAGCAAGAATAATAAATATTTATAAATTTGATAATTGGAGATCTTCCTTCGTCAGTAATATTAAGGACACCAAAAAGTTCTATTCATAAGCTTTGATCGCATTGCAAAGAGCCTTTCAACCACTTAGAAAATCGAACAACTGTAAAACTCGTCCCGAAGCCGACGATTTAACTTCGTTTATTAAACATGATTAGGGTCGGCAGAGTACGACACGCTTTGTGCCTTTTTGAAGAAAACCACTCGTGTCCAGAACACGCAAAACGATCGAAATGTTTCGTGCAGAATGGCGCACCAATTAAAAAGTTTGGTTCCTTCGGGAACGAATAAGACGGTATCCCATCGTTCTTGTCGAGGGGAAGTTTCTGTTTTAAAACTAAAAGTTAATTTTAACAATGTGGTTACAGTGGTTATGTGACAATCAACGGCGACGATACTCGTATTCTTTGAGGATATAATTAACTGCTATGCGCAAATGCTAATTGCTTTGTACCGTTAATTGCGCGTTGCTTGTTTGCTCGGTCGTTCGACCCGATGTAATTTTCTCTGGAACGGCGTAAAAAAATAATTAAAACTTTGACCGGTCTTGCGAACTCAACGCAGTTATATACAATAATTAAACAATTAAAATTTGTATCAGTTAATTGGAATAATAAATTGAAATGTTACGGTAAAAATCAATTTGACGTTTTTGGCACACCGGTCTATTTTTCCAAAATTGTGTACAAAAATTAACGTTTAATTGCACTTGAATTGAGTATAATATGTCTCAAACTAATAGTTTTTCCATATAAATAACTGAATGGTCTTTTTCAGACTTCACTTAAGAAAAGAATACTATAAACCTCGAAGCTATTTAATCTTAATTGGAATCATTCTCAGAAATTATGAGGCAATTTCGAAGACTTTGAAGGGTTCGTTTCAAATGGAGTGCCCTGTACAGTACTGTCACCATCGTGTTCAGGTTGAACCCCAGAAGAAAATGGGATCCCTCGCAAACATATCCCTGTGTTCGAACAAGCGAATGAAAACTGTGACGATGCTTTTCGTAATTAAGTGGAAGCCAGTGCAAAAAGTAGGAAAAGAGACGGAAGAAGTAGCCGGACATGTTCGTCGTTACTGACAAGAACTTGAGTGGCTTTTCGTAAAGAACGGTCGGTGGGATGAGGGCGAAGGTAGAAAACAGTGAGTTCGAGAATTCTGGAAATGGTTTAATTTCCTGCACCACTTTCTTTTCCCGTCAGATGTTCCTAAACTTCTTTTTCCTGCGCCGTCACGACTTATCTTTGTTATAATAGTTAAAAGTAATTAGGAATTAAATTCATTGATGTTTAATTTTATTATCTTCCAGCAAAATTTCTTGTTTGAAAAAATTGTTTTTATTCATTCAAGCGGTTGTCGAAACATAGAAAGTTTAAATTATTGTAAAATTTGAAATTTTAGATTCCATAAAAATTGATTGTGTACAAATAGTTTTAATTCACATTTAGAATAATGTATAATACATTAATCGTTTCGTATCTCAGAGGTGTTTATTAGCAAATATTTTAAAATAATAATGAACTTTCATTATAGACCTACCATTCGACACACTACAATAAAAAAATGTGTAAAAAATTCATAAATAGAAGAGAATAAGCCCGTCAGTTTATTTAAAAAAAGAAAGTTGGAGTAAAACTCTTCAATCTGGGAGTTAAACTTGTTTATTAAAATTTAACATAACAATTTTGCAATCAAAACAAATATGTTTTGCAATACTTGTACTGTTTGTTTGGACTCCCTGACAGAATTCTGATAGTTTCAAAACTCAAGTTAAGCTAAAATTGAACGATCAACTCGCTAGCATCTCGGATAAAATAAACAGCCCCTGATATTTTCCCTGATTCGAATAAAATTGTACAAGTATATCTTATAAATTTTGCATATGTACGTACAATTACTGAAGTTTAAGTCGAAGCACAAATTTGTCCCATTTCACGTCTGGCTACTTTCAATCTCGGAAAGCAAGCAACGGAAACTGAAGCGAGAGCTAGGGAAAGGATTAAAGTGAAGGTAGGTTTGACAGAAAGTTGAAAGAGGAGTTAGGAAGAGGATTGGACGATATAAAAGAAAGGAAAATTGAGAGAACGAAAAGAAAGATTTGAAGAAACGGTTAAAGCGCTCCGAAAAGGAACTAAAACATAAATAAATTTAACATCGAAAGTAATCAGCTTCGTTGAAAACAAAATAATTCACTTTGGAATTGCGACAGACATGGTTTGTTATAAAATACTTTCGTTTGCGCTAGTTCAGATTCGTCTCGAGGGTGGGTTTAAAATATTCTGTTATACGGTATTAAAATATTAATTGCTGGATTGACCGCTTCGCTTCTAACCGAGCGTTTTAATCACACGAACACACTTGAATGGCACGGTCTTCACAAAGCATGGGGAAAAAATTCAGAAAACAAAAAAGCCCGGTAAGCTTTCAATGGCTGAATATCCACCATTAGTACGGAAACGATAGTTCTCGACGGTATTGCGCGGCAAAGAACCAATTCAGACCCGGCCATCTCTCTGTACAACAAAAATCTACGCTTTTTTAAAACGCGGATCATTCACCGTGAACATTGTGCGTGAGTGTTTCATAGTCGATTGAACTCCGCACTATTTCGCGTGCAATACGTTCATCCGTGTTCTCGCCTGAAAAACACCTTCTCCCGCTTCCTGTCCAAAAACCATTTTAGTCTAAATGCTATCCACGGGGGGCTGCATAGTTATTAGTTTTTGAGTGGCAGGAGTGTTAATGCTATAGCCGGCTGCAGTCGCTCGAAACAGGACATTTATGTTTCAAAATAGCGGTAGGTCAAAAGAAATTTCGTATTGTAGGCTGGCAAAGAGAAAATAAATTTGGAAACGAAACGAAGGATAGAAACCGTCGATGGATATTAACTCTTTAACTTCTTTTCCAATGAAACTTTGAAAATTTAAAAACCTTATTTTGGGAGAAAAGAGTTACAGATTCGTTAATTTGCCATGTTCTAATATAAATAAGACTTCTAGTTAAGACTTCTAGTTAATTGCATATTTTTTTATGGACGAGGCGTTTCTCGTCTCCACCGATTACCAATTAGTCAAAATTTGACGCTCGAGGCCACCCCCTCGGCTAAAACTCGTCGGGGATGTACCTCGAGCGTCATCTACCTGCTCGATGAGAGTAACTGGGCTAAAATTTCTTGAAGTGTTAAATTTTGCTTACAATATTAACAATAAAATACAAAAATGTTACGCTACGAAATAGCGAAACGGTTAACACGTTGATTCTACGAAAATCACTCTATTTATTTCAGTTTAACCTAAGTTCAATTTCTGATAGAATTTTGTTGAAATGTTAATTGTAGCAAAGACGTGAAACAAGAAATATCTGTAACAACATTCAATTACCATTCGAGGTGTTAAAATAATTCTTCTTCAAATACCCTGCAATTTCGATAACGACAAGCCGGATTTATCCGTGCATTAGTGATCAATTTACGATGACAAAAAGGATACCACAACGGACCGGTTAATTCGATCGTGCCGAATATTCCGTTCAAGATTAAACTGTACATCATGTGCACACAGACACAGGCACATGTACACGCGGCACGAGCATTAAGAGCTTCAAAAGCTGTTAGCATGTTGAGTTTTCACGGCAGGCACAAAGAAATTGTCGATGCATTAGAAAGAAGGGAGAGTAAAAAAAAAAAGCGAAGATAAAAACGTATATTGCAACGATAATTCGATAAGCTGCTTCGTATTCCCTCGTTGTTCCTCTGTGCTCTAACTCCTGTTCGTTTCTCGTCTTTTTTATTTATCCTGCCCTTTCCCTCTCTCTCTCTCTTTCTGTAATATCCACAAAACTCATAGACTTCCAATCTGTTTCAGTAATAACCAGAGTAAACGATCGAACGTGACGTCACTTGGTTCGAACGCCGGTAAGCCGGAAGCTTTGAAATTGTCAACGTTTCGTGCGCGTAAAGCGAATCGTTTCTATATGTAAAACGGACAACAGAAACTCGGCCGACGCCACAGCCATTACACGTTAATGTTGGACTTTGTTTGCCTTGAAAATTGATGCCCGCTATACCGGCCCCTCTTCACCCCTTCCCGCCCGGTTTCACCCTTTCGACCTCGCACAACCACCGACTCTTGTTGCCTCTACACTATTTTTTCTCTTTTTTTTTTCACCCTCCTCTTCTGGTCGCGTATCTGTCGCGCGTTGTACGTTTTATCAGGTATCGTTCGAACGTAAAATTCTCCACCGTTTCGTTTTGCATTTGCCGAGAGATCGGCGGCGGCGGCGGTGCCTTGAAACCGCGATACGACGCTCGGAATTTCAATGTTTGGTGTTTCGATTTAACGCGAGGATCCTCGTCCGCAGGTCCGAGCCGGTATCCCTTGCGTTAGTCTTGCCGAAATTCCTTTCCGCGAATTCTGTTTAGCATTTAACCGGACTCATTCGTTCGTTTATCCTCTGTAATCTTGGATCGTAAGTAACGTGGCAAACTTCGTAGAACGGTTCCGCGGTTAGATTTAGGATTACGGTTCTACAGGTACTCTCGAATCGGAATGTTATCAGGCGGTTGAATAATTGAATTCGATTGGGCCAGAATGGTTGGAAATTTAGAACGGGAATCTTGTTCCTTTCGGACACTGCGCACATGTTTCAATAGTTTTAATCAAAGCGCGTTTCGTTTGGATCTCTCGCTTTTTGCTACCTCTCGAGCAGTACGCGATGAAAAATGTTTTATCTTACAGGGCGATAAAATCATTGTGAAATTGTATACCGAAAAAACCATGTTGTAATAGTACGGGGTGTGAATCAGATCGTGTGACATCCGCAACGTATGCGAGATGGTGTGGGAATTCCTGTTCATAGTTAACTTTCGGATTTTCATTCCTTTAAATATTCTTTCGTTCAATACACGAGTCTTACATTTAAAATTTTCATTGTTGGTTGTTCAAGGGTTAAAAATTATTTTCTCTTTTATTTCTCGTTAATATCCAAGTCACCACCCTCTAAACATTTTTAAATCAATTTTGAACACAATATTGTCACTGTACGAGTCACAAATGATTCTGTAGTTAATTAATAAAAATGATTCTTAGAAATTGCAAATAATTTAAATTATCCGTTAATTTTTTTGTTATGATCATAATCTTGGCAATAATACAATGGAAATTATGTTATATTAACACAGATTACATTCTACTTTGTGAAATTCGAGAACGAAGAATTTGTCAAATTCTTGTAATTAAACAAAGAATAAAAGATAATTGTAATTATAATTAAATTTAAACGTTAAATTAGGTTCAATTGTAGTAATAATTATCTGATAGAATGAAAGGATTCGGACCAAGACCAATAAAAAATTAATTTGCTTGAAGCTTTTACAGTTTTCTACTTCTTCATTTTTCCTCCAATCAAGAACTTTTAACTTTCACGCGAACGTTTTCAACTTCTAAAAGGAATCCGATCTTTTTAATTGATTTTCGTAAATCTCATTTCATTTTGCTCTTCCCGTTTTGTCCCAATAAAAGGATCCCTTTAACCTGTTTTAAAGTTAAAAATGATCGCCCTCGATCGGTTTCAGACAGTTGTAGACCAGTCAACCTTTATTTAATTATTGATAAAGCAGTTTTAAACCATCTACAAAATGTCTAATTAAAGAATTTATATTTGCATCCATAGAAACTAATTACTTGAAGCAATAAATTGTATCTTAAAATGAAGATTATTCACAGGCTTTTTTTCTTATTCCGAATAATCAGTCAGTGATACACTTTTTTCAATTCATATTCTGAATTATCAAGATGCAAATTATTGTCGTTTGACAAACTGAATGTATAACAATTAACTTACGAGGTTCGTAAGTAAAAAGAAGAGGTAAGGATGAGAGCAGAAAGTCATATTGATCTTCTTTAATCACTTACCGATCGTAGTCAGCACGGTGAGAGAGTACAAGAACGCCTTGGCGAAGTTCCACTCGTATTCCGGCACTCGTCGTTCGGTCACGGGATCGCTGGCGGAACTTCCGACGTATGTTCCGGCGTTCTGGGTCGCCATCATATCCTCGGTGATCCTCTTCACCAGTTGATCCTGAAAACGTGCGATCTCCTTGGCGGCCAGCCTCGTCCAGTTCTCACGGTAGAGGATGTTCAAACTCTCCGTGATTACCCATATATTCTCCACGGTCTTTGCTCGGGCTTCGTGATTGACCTTAATGTCACGTGAACGCTTTGTTAGAAAGTTGACGATACGATTTCGAGGATACGTTCAATGGAATTAAGGAGAAAGTAAATTTAATCTAACTACGGTCAATTGACATTTTCATGGCCGCACGTTTTATGGAACTTCATCCTTTAGAGACGGGACGACTCGAAAGCAAACGATTTAATAGATAATTATTATAATTTTTGTTTACTGAATTATATGAAATGCAATGTTTTTGGAGTACGCCTAGTTAATTTTAATTTCAAAGGGTCGATGTATTTTGCAAGCTTAAATTTTTGCTTATTTCGAAAAATAGATTACTATTAAAATTATGTGTATCTGTTTCTATACTTTCATAGTTACCGACTTTTTATTGAAATTAATAAACAATGTGATTACATCAAGAATTATAACTCAAAGTTATCGCAAAAGTTATTCTTGTTTTTAAATTTAAGACGTGTTTTTTGTAAATATTAAAGGCTACCAGTAATATTCAACGTATTTAAAAAATAATTAAAAAATTGCAAACTTGAAGTCATATCATTGTTGTAATAAATAAGCGATATGAAGGAATTTTATCCGTAAAAGTGGCACGATATTGAGAAGATTATAACACTAGCAATAATCTTCTTTTTGTGCCTTAAAAGATTTTTAGAAAAAGCACCAGGGTACCATGGTAGAAAAATAAAAAAAAAAGAGAGAATATTTCACACAGAAAATTAAAATATCCCAGAAATTCTTTATCCTTTTGTACGCTATATTTTAATGTTTTTTACGCAACATATTTCGAAGGATTGATCCATACGAAAATCCAGGCCTGATAAAAAAAAAACACCAAAAACGTGAATGTACGTTTTTTTAACAGCCGTAGGATTTTTTCCTGCAGATAGATTCTTCTAAAAGTATTAGCCGACAACATGAAAAAAAGCAATAATTTCTGAAATATTTTAAACCCCTTTTTTCATGAAATATACCGCTGTTGTATAAAAAATATTTTACGAACTGTGAACTTTTGCAATATTGCATTCTTTATAGAGAATGTTAAACAAGTATGTTATTCTGTTAAAAAAAGAAACTTTCTCAGACTTTTGTAAAAAAAATATTCGCAAAAAATGAAGATGCATTATTTAGAGTAGCAAGGTAAATAAATTAAATTACATTTGATTTTTTACAAAACATATGCGATACTTTAACTTTGTTTCAAATTTCATATCTTGAAAAATGGAAAAGTAGTAGACTAACTAAGGTTATAAAATTCCTCCATATTTGTAAATTAATTTTAAGATCAAATTCTTACTAAAATATTCTAATATTATGATATCTGTTAATTAATTCAGCTTCGTCAAAGGTAATTAATTAAAACATTCATATATAACCATACATATTCATATGGTCGAATTAATAAATATTCTTTTTCGAAATTTGGTACAGTAATATGTAGTAGAATCGATGCTCTCACAGTAGAATCTTTTTCAAACCAGTTCATTCAGATATGTATTATTTATTAAATTATTTGTTACGTTATCTGCCTAATTCAGTTTGCTTTGTGTTTTAAAATTACTACTTCGTTTCATTTTGTGTAGCGACAAATTGTTAAAAGAAGGATAGTTCTCGTTGCAAATTACCGCCACCATCACGGGACACGGTACGTGAGGCGTAGTTGCGAATAAAATCCAGAAAGCAGAAATATCTTTTCCGCATAGGAGACTCTGCGGAACGGGTTTCACTTTAAAGAAAAAGGGGGAAACTAGATGGGACGTTCGATCGATAAAACTTCGTTGAAACGAGCGCCAACGCCAGAACGCACCGATAATTCGATTGACTTCGGGTTCACTGAGGTCATCTGAGCTAGAGGAAACCGGGATCACGTCGGAGATGTGACGATAAATCGAGATTTGCTTCGACCGATACCATTCGTTCCTCTTAGGTGATAGAAGAAAAGTCAAACACCTGGACGTGTTTAGTGCGAATAGCAATTTTACGAACGCGACTGAACTACCTGCTCGTTTTTCCAATAAATATACAGGGCGTTCCAATAATTGTGACCCGATCGAAAAGGTGTGTCGATTTCCATAAATCGAAAATATGCGACCTCCTTTCGAGAAAACTGGATTTCAAAACATTTCAATGCATTTATATCGATGGAAATAATAATTTAAATAATTATTGTTTCGTCAACATAACCATGGAATATAATAAATATTGCGAATTAATGATGGTAAAAATATTTATTCAGAAATGATTTCTATAACACCTGTTGACAAGAATCATTGTATTAACAATTAATTTTGTGTATTGTAACCTTTAGTATTCTACAATATAATAAACTAATCACTCGTTTGGTTACAATGAAACATTTTTGATTTCCAGTTACGATCTATTTTTATACTTCAAAAATATCAATTTTTAAGAACTTTCCACTTTTAATAATTTTATCATAATTTTTAATTAGAGCATCTTTGGGTTAGGTATTAGGTACTTGCAACTACTTATTTGGTATATTAGAACAGCAATAATTTTTCATTTTTCCTACAATACCAAATCGCGTGTGATTTTGTACAAAAAATTAATAAATCATTTCA
Organism: Anthidium xuezhongi; assembly: GCA_022405125.1. Classification (NCBI taxonomy): domain Eukaryota; kingdom Metazoa; phylum Arthropoda; class Insecta; order Hymenoptera; family Megachilidae; genus Anthidium; species Anthidium xuezhongi. The sequence goes on along the minus strand of CM039638.1, from coordinate 9,671,854 downwards.
AAACTTTCTAGTCAGTCTACTACAAATTCAACAAATTCCTTTCAATTGTACCAAATGTTCTTCGAAAGAGTATTAAATGCACAAGTGCTCATTATTGAAGTTACACACGAGCCAAAAGAATAAAATTTGTGAAAAAATAAACGAGCGATTTCAAAGTTTTTACTAAAAGTTCGATAAACTTCAGTGGATTTTTCTAAACGTTCATTGAAAGGATATCGCGTTCACGAGGGCTTGCTATTCGAGTCATAGAGGGACTAAAAGAATGCAGGCGTGGAAGATAAAGAAGTGAAGAAGAATCTTACGGATCGGAATCAATACAAACTCACTCACCTGCTTCATCCATGCGGTCGTATTCCGTCTGGTAGGCTGATTTCCGGCTATTGTGGTGGCAAGTGTCCTTTGTTGTATCCCGACGTCCGCGCCGCTCTCGATCGCAAGAAAGATGAAGCTACCGAGCAAAGTATAAGCCACGAGGAGGGCGCATATACCGAGGTTTATAACAAAACCTTTCAAGAAGGAGTGGTGGCTCGCCTTGTCCGGCACACCGCCGAAGCAGAGGCACCTCACTTGTCTCGACGGATGCGTTTTCGAGCGATCCGAGGTGGACCTCTTCAAGGACGACGTATTCCCATTGTTTGCGGACTTGAAGCCCTCGTAAGCTCTGTAATGTCTCGCGTTCTCTTTCTCCATCCTCTCTTCCTTTTTATTCCCCCTTACCACCGGGATCACTTAATTCCGTCCTTTGATATGAAACGTCGTCCCAGCTCGTCGACGTCTTCCGTGACGCGCGAGAGAAATAGAGAGATCGAGTAACGCGTCTTCGGGTATTTTTCCGGCTCCCTCTGACCTCGAGTTACCAGCCTCGATTTTCATACCAAGAACAACGCGGTCCAGATCCTATGCCAGATCCTGGGAAATCACTTTGATCCGCCTGTCTCTTCGACGACGATTGCGATCAGCCTCCTCGACGATCTTCTTCGCGATCGTCTTCGCGATCTTTGCGCATCGGTCAGTCTCATCGCGAAAGCACGGGTCCTTGTTGCATCGAGTGTCACGGGTCTTGAACGCTCCATTGGTCGATGGAATGATCGAAAGCTCGCGTCGCTGGTTATCCTGGAAGACGCGCGCCAAAGGTTTTTTTTTTCTTTCTTATCCGTCGTTGTTACGTAATCGGTGCATGTACAGCGGGATCACCGGTCGATTTTCGATTATCCTTTCGGGAAATGGTCGGCGGAAAGCGGATCGACGAAGGACATTCCAGGATCGTTGAAACGTTCGATCGCCAGCGACATCGGGGTCATTTTTCTAAAGGCCACTCGTGCTGACTGGAACGTGGCCCGGAATTTTCTCGGAAAAATCGATGCTCGAGATATTTTCCAGGATATTAGTTCGCTCGTACGGAGCAGGCTGTTCGTGGACGATCGAAATCTTCGCGATCCTCGATTTTCAGGGATATTAGCCTCCTCGAGGCACGCATAAGTTTAAGAGATATTTATAGGCACGGATGCAATAACGTTCGACTCGCTCTTATTAAACGATTCATCGACCTTATGCCGGCCATAATTCTGTTTTACGAGTTGCAACAAGAGGGCGGTGCAATTTCGCGGGAACGATTTGTGATCGACGTGCAACTTTTTCGCAAGAGTTTCGAACCTTATTCCCGATTCAATTTTTCCATCCCGAGGGGGAAAAACGTTGGCCGTGGAGATTTCACGCTTTGATCGATTAAACCTCGATGCGGTGTCACACAGCGGGGGAGGGTAAGAAACACGGCACTGCGACGCTCGCAGAAGTGGTACACTTCCGTTACCCGACAACTTCTTTCTTTTCCGTTAGCCGGAAAATAGGAAACTCGAGGAACGGCGCGGAGTGAATTTCAAGAGTGTCTCCATGAGTCACTTAAACTTTTCTTTTTTTTTTCTTTCTTGTGCCGGTTGAATGCAAAGCCACCGGCCTCCCCCCGTTTTCTTCTTTCGCGAAGAAAGAGGGAAGAAAAGAAACGCGGCAGCCGCGAGTGGAGCCGCGGGATCCAGACGGAAACGCGAGCGTTGAACAAGTGGATGGGCAACTTCAAGGCTTCATTCCGACAAACAGGATTTCCGGAATAAACGTTCCCCGATGCGGACCGCGGCTGCGTGCCTCGACGATCCCCTCGAATCCTGTTCGCTCGCTATCGCCGCCTCGTCTTCTTCTCATTTCTCGCCGATCGAACTGGCTCGTGCTCGCGTCGAAAGCCGATTAACGCGGTCAGCCTGGATACACAGTAATTTACTCAAATCCTCCGCACACGTAGGGTTGTGTTTTCGTTTCGGAGGCTCGCGAATGAATCAACAGCTTCGAAATGCGTCGTTTCTCTTCCGCTCGGCCGGGCTAATCTGTAAACAGAAGCGAGAGAAGGGGATTGGTATTCACGCTTACTTTTCTTCTGCCCTCTAGCCAGCTGTGTACCTGACGGTCATAATTTAACGACGAGCCCGCTCGAACGTTTCCCGCTGGGAACGGAAACTGTTTTTCGTTACCCGACTTTAATTTAATTCGAACAACTATGATATATGTACATCGGCGCGGAATTTACAATATGAACGCATGTCCGCTCATGTTGGTATCCGGACATTGCAACTGTCTATAAATTTATTATTCCAATTAAAAAAGGGAATTTTAACCCCTTTTAGTGTTGGACAGAGATATATTACAGGCAGAAGTACTATGTGTTACTCCTGTACTTACGTTGTTTCACATTTTATTTTTTTGACAAAATTATGTCGTCCCAGGTTTGTTTTTAATCCAAAAATTGTTATTATAGTTATTAATATGTTAGGCACAATAGGCACCCCTTTTTAATAATAGAAAGTCACCTCAATTAGGTTAAACGTAACAAGTATTGCCTTAATACTTCTTTCAAAGCGAGTTGGTTAATTTAAAAGGGGTAAAATAGACATGGGTTAGCTTAATTACCTTCTGCATAAAATTACTGGTAAACCTTTTCCTTTGTGGCCATTTTCCCGAGGGAAGGGTAGTATCCTGGGCACTATATTTTAGGTTTTTTTGCTTTCATTGACCATTTAGAAATTAATTAGCACATAAGCGTGCAGTACAATTTGTTGTTATTAAATAATTTGTAAAATAATTTTTAATTGTTTTATTATTTATTTATGCAATAGAAAGAATGCAATTATATATGAAAAAATATGTTAAATATTTGATTGAATAAGAATATAAGTTCATAATAATTCTAGAACGTTTTACTCAATTATAGAATGAATTATTTAGTTACCTTCTAGTAAATTTATGATATTGTCGTAAGTAATTAAACGTATGCTGCTTATGATTTACAATTGTATTTAGTTTTATTAATTATTTAATAATTATTATTTTTAAGTATATTTAGTTTTATATTTAGTTTTAGTCAGATTTACGTATAAATGCTACCTTACAATTGTTTTCCTATCTAAGAATGTAATGATTGTATGAATTTTACTTAAAGGAAAATTCTTTAACATTGGATATCGTCTAACTGGACAATTGGAGAAAACGCGATACATTGATAAAAAGAAATTACAAGTGATCGATTTCATCCCGTATCCAACCATTTACCATTCTCCGGGCCGTCCCATGAAATTTCGAACAGAATCTAAAATCCAACACCAGAAACCACAATGGCACCGATGTCCCGAAGAAAGACAGCTGAATTCTAGGTGGACGCGGGACGTTGAATTATCGAGCTGGGTCCTCTGGGAAATCGTCTGGAGAAGTTCCACGGAGTTCCGTTCCCTCGCCTCCGGCGAACCTTCCAGCGTAGAGACCCGTAATCGACGATCATCCTCGAATCCGCTAATACAGAGGCCACGGAATCGTACAAAAGGAGACGCACGAAGGCCGTTGGGATAAAAGCGAGACGAAGGATCGAGAAACGTCGAATTCGTCGCGCGGGAGGAAAGCGCCAAGGCGCGGCGCCTTCTTTTCGACATCCATAAATGCATGGCAAGATCAAGCGATCCAAAGCCGCGGGAGTTCCTTCCATATCCTGACGCGATTCAAAAATCGCGTGTGCCCGGCCGGATGTTTGCTGATATTTAAATTTGAAGATTCCGACCGGGAGATTTCGTACGGTATACCGGAAACGAACGCGCACGACGCCACTCGACCACGTCACAGTTGAAAACTGAAAACTCCGCTATGGTATTTTTAATATCGCCGTAACACGAGGCTATTGAAATTCCCGTGCAAGAGAGACCGCCGGTCGACGATTCGAGTACAGTCAAGAATAATGTCGTAAGTTTCTTTTATTTTCTTATTTCACTGTTAACGATCGATGAAACTTTACCGAGCTGGGTCATCTTTGACACGTGTTTTTAGACCAACCGCAGCAACGCTGCTACCGTGCAAAATTGTTCTTTGACAGCAAAAAGTGAAGAAGTTTTCCTACTGTTTCCTACTTACTAATTTTTTACATTATTTTTATTTTAATTTTAACTTATATTTAACTTGAGATTACAGGCATGATAAAAACTAATATTTTATATATGTTATTATATTAAATAAATTCTTATTGTACTTCATATACTTGCATTTTTATCAAGAATCCTGCCTAAAATTAATTAATGAACCGGTGTCATATAAGTAATGGTGATACACAAAATAACTCATAAGTGTTAATAATTTTTTCTTTTTAAGAGTTTTTGGTTTCCCAAAGCTTTACTATGAAAGTGCACTAGACTCGATCATTTAAAAAAGTATTTCCAGTTCAAAGGGTTATTATTCTAGGGTTAAACAATTAAATTAATCACCAGCAGCGACGACGAATTCATTCAGCCTGGAGTTCGATCTTACAATAAAATTTCCTTTCATCGCCTTCACCGCGTCCAATAGAAGAATAACGTCCTCAAAGATTTATGGTTTTGCAGGTCTTCTTTTCACGTACACCAAACCAGATCCACAAGCATAAAGGAGAACAATGAATTTGAGCACGTCGAATACTAACTTGATGCTAATTTATCGTCCGTCTTGATCGATCGTTGCTCTCGATCCTCCTTTTCACCGGCGAGAAAACGATCTTCTTTTGGAACAAACTGCCCAACCTGGCTGAAGATCGTAAATCGGTTTCCGGGACGGCGCCGCCATGGATCTGACCTCTTCCGCTTCCGTTCCAATTTTCAGCCCTTGTTTTCCACCTTCTCCCTTTATAGCTCGTTTACGAGCACACGCGTATCTCCTCGTAAACGGCCGACAGTTCCTTCCGCTCTATTCGTTTTTTTATTGTAAACAATCGAACAACGACGGCTAGGAAATTTATAGCTCGGTTTTCGGAAATCTTTGGATCTTGCGAAGGTTTCAACCATTTCTAGGTTAGAACTTGATTCTTGCACGGTAAACAAACTTCTTCATTTTATTTAATTTTATGAAAGTAGTACGATCAGTTTGGTACAAACTTCATACTATTCTTTATTTATTAACACGTCGACTGCCATGGTAGTCGTAATCAAATAATTAATCAAAAATAAGGGAATAAACCATGGATAGCGTTAATATCAGGATAACAATGCAAAGCACCAATTTGAGTGACTAAGTTTGAAAATTAAATAGAATCCTTAATAAGTAACACCGAAGTATGCCTTACCACCCACGACTATTTTCACTGCGGCAGTCAACGTGTTCAACGTGTTGAATTATACCTTATATATTATACAATACGAAAATAAAGGAAACTTATATATAAATAGCTATTGTTATAGAAGTGTGCCAGTTTATATGTTTTAATTGAAAATGAAAATCCTGAAAAAAGTACCGACAATAAATGTTACCATAGCTGCATTACCATGTAACTAAAATTTTCTTCCTTGACACACATTCGCCAGAAATAACCCAAAGTCCGTGCTTCGAATGTATTCAGGTGTCCCTGGGAACATCATTTCAACATACTTTCAACAACTTCCCAAAGTGAAGCATATTTCCCCAGCATCCCTACGTTTCACCTGCTGAATTGACATTCATTCCCGAAGCGACCTTAAAATTGCACCGTGACTGCGTTTCACCCCAAAAACCGCCCCCACGAAGACAGAGCCGCGGCTGCCTCGTGCATTAGCATTTATAACCAGTTACCAGCAAGGATCGCGAGATAATTGGCCGAGAAGATCGACCGTGCTGAACCACGTGGTGGTCCAGGCTCACGGACGGGGGTAGAAGGGGTTATTATTTGCTGAAACGAACGAGACCTCGTGCGAGAGGGCGCGACTACGAAAGAAACGTGACGTTGACGATGGATGGGAAGGGACGTTAAGGTGGAGGGGGAAACGACGAAGGGCCAAGGAAGGGTGAAATGCAATTTTTCCGTTCGGCGCTCTCGTTGCTGGCGCGGGAGAACCACCTGTGCTCGTCTCAGCGACTTTTAAATTCGTACCATTGTCGGCTCTATTTGCTGAAAAATGTTTATTCAATTCCGTTTACCATCACTGCAAGATATTTACCCGGTCACGTTTGCTCGAATAGCCCCGTCGCACCACTACAACCAATGGGAATTGGATGGGACCGAGATGCGAGCTGGATGCTGGTTGCTCCGGGGGTACAGTGAAGAGAAGAGTGTGTTAGGAAAGAGAGAGAGAGAGAGAGAGAGAGAGAGAGAGAGAGAGAGAGAGAGGGAGAAGGAGAGGGAGAGAATTTCTCGCTATGCAAAGTAGGGCAAATTTTCCAGTAAATAGAGCACCGGTAGGTAAGTGTTAAAATGGTTTTGCTTTATGAGGATATGATACGACTTTTTAAGCCTCTGTTTCCTGACTGTGTTGATTTCGTATTGAGTCTAGTTAGTTTCACTTGGTAATACAGTCAAGCACCCTGCAATCAGCAAAATGGGACGAATAACAATCAAACTTCAGATATGAAGAAATAATGTATTGAACACTTATGTCTGATAAATATTTTAAGTTACGTTAAAATAACTTAACAAATGGTAATCATTTTTAGTAAGTTAATTCTGCGAATATATCGCTGATTGGCAATTCCATAATTAAATAAAAGCAACGATTCTTTGTAATTTAAATCTAAAAAACTGAAATTAAGCAAACAGTATTTTATGTCATAAATAATACATAGTTCATAGTTCGTTATAACACATATTATAATTAAATGTAAAAATTGTCAATGAAAAATATTTTGTATACTACTGAAGTTACGTTAATAAATTCAATCAGCAAATTAAAGTATTAAGATTAAAAATGTAATATTTAATAATAATTATCATTATCGATCACCATACTAAATATGACTGTCTTTGCTATTATACTCAACGTGATAAATTTAATTTATCACTGTGAATTACTGAATTTGCTCTTTAAAATTCTTCTCTATTTACGTTTCGACTATTTGACCAAATTGATTCGTAACATCGATCACTAATGACCTCCATACTAGTCAGTAATCCATATAGTGAGTAATGCGCGTTACTTAATAATCCATGTTATCGTAGGTTACATAAATTCATGGTAATCTATTACAAATGATTCCAGATATATATCTCGGCTTATACGAAATTTTATGGTACAAACACATCTAACTGAAACGTTTGTAGCTAAATTCTAACGGAATATTATTTATGTAGTCGATGCTATAAATTTCAGTAAAAGGAATCGGTTATCTCTGCATCCACATCTTCATATTACTTTCGGAAAACGAAAAGAGTTTGTAACAATCTTTGGATAAATATTGCAGATGATGTTACTAACAGATATAATGTATTTTTAATTACATTATTGACTATATGGTATGACGGTCGAAATAGCAACAGAACGAAAATGAAGATATATGAACTTCCCTCTCGATTTCCTCTCGAGCTCCAACGATTTCGTATATCAGCAAACGAGATCACGGTCTATGACACGAAATTTATGGCAGTGTCAACACCATCGAAAGTTTCATTAAGCTGGACACGCTATGATATTCAAAATCGTCCTGAATCGATGAAACATACTATCGCGATTGCGACCCATTTTTACTTCCGAATTCGAATCAGTTATCGTACTTTATAGTTTGAATCTCTTTTTCAGCAGTTAACAGATGCAATATTTTCAGAATTTTATTAAATCGACTTAGATTTATGATTCGCTTACTTTTTTTCGTTATCATTATACCTAGTTCAAAAACTGTTTCTTCGCTTTCTTTTACCTTCTTATCGTCTTATTGTTTAAATATTTTAATTTTGATCTGATTTATAAATAAAGTAGTAGTAGTTCATGTAAAGTATATTGAGTAATATTAATATTTTTTTCGGTCACTGTATATATCAATATTGTCTGAAATCATGAAAAAAAAATCGTTCAAAATTAACTGTAATAAACCAAACCAATATTCTTTAGTTTATTTCTGTATTATATTATTTCCCAATTTCAATTTGAAACGTAGCAATTTTATGTCCTATATTTGAAAAATGGATATTTTGGTGTCTAAAAAAAGTATAAAATTATAAAATCCATTTTTGCATCTTGAATTATATTCGTGAACGATAAAAATGCCCAATGATCCGAAACAAATATAACCTCCATTGCATTTTCTTTTTAAACCGTCGTTCATTTTCAACTTACGCCCAAAAAACAGTGCCGCCATTAAGCGTGTGGTATCAGAAACAGTCGGATAGCGTAAAAACAGTGTAAAAAAAATAAAAAGATTGAAACAAAAAGCGAATTCGATGTCAATTAAGCTTCCTTCGAGGATCCAAGCTGCACGAGTAGACCAAGCGGAAACACCTCGTTATTTCAAGCGCTTGCATTTGTAACTTTTTACAAAACTTCGTACGGATGATCCTGCAAGCATTTCGTTAGACGTGGTTGGAAGCCACCGCAAAAAGGAAGCACGCTCGGACAAATAACGAGGATACGTTCCCCGCAGCTGTTCACCAAACTTTATCACGATCATTTCTCTTCATGCGGCCACCTCCACTTTTCTGTACAGGGACGTGTTTCTGTGGTGTAAAACAATTGTCAAGATTCTTCTTGGCCCCGCTCGTGCAGCGTTTGGGAATACTTTTTGATACCGTTCAATCCTTTGATTGCGAAAGAAACATACACGTTCTTATACGTCTATTAAAATAGTCAAAAATTGTATTAAAGTTTAGAACTTATGGTTAATCATTGTATTTTGACATTTTAATAATTTGCTCCTTTAAATAAACAAGCTTCTTATAGACCAACAATTTTAAACGATAAAGAAATAAATTATTAATTATATATTACGTTGGTTACACTTCTCGGCACTTGAAAGTGGATAATGAATCGTTTCTTCGTCGAATTTCAAACATTGATTTGCTGTTGTTCTTCGTGCACAGTGAAGTTCCATTAACTTCTCCAGAAAAAGTTGGAGCAGAAAATTCATCACCCTTTTTCATTCATCGGTTGAAGTTGAAGTTTGAACATTCATTATGCATAAGAAATAGAGTTCAGAAGCCGGAGAAGTTAATTGCAGTTCGTTTCGGCGAAGCTAGTAACACTCTAATCAGAAAGTTAGTTACAGTTTGCACAAAAGCTGAGAACGTTTGGGGTCACCTGGGAACAATTAGATTCTCGAAATCCAAGCACATTATCATTCACCTTGCGAATAATAAATTATCATAATTTTTCCAATTACGAGAAAATTAAATTCAATTAGATTGTTTCATGATTTTTTTATCGTAATATAATATTTTTTACGTTAAATTATAATACCTGTTTCATATAGTTGTTACATATTCATTAAAATATTTAAACAAACGTTATTAGCTTCTAAAATTTTATTTACAAAAAGCAAAATAATAGGTTGTTGAATCAAAATCAATGAATAAACCTTTAATTAAATTAATTAATGAAGAATATATTTTTAAATTTGTAGCTTATTTTTAAAATTACAAAATAGGTAAATAGCGTTGATCTATTTTAATTTTTGGGTTAACTACAATGGTAGGGTATTCATGTCTATGTTTAAAAATAAAAAATGAAAATTATAAAATGGTACTATTCAGTGCCTGACCACGACAGTCAAATATTAAAAGAAATGTCATATAATTAAACAAGACTCTCCAAATTTTCTATTATTATTTATTCTCAAATGAGATGGATAATCATGGGAACATTAATAATATGTGAAAATGAGGGTAGAAGGGAGGACGAGGAGAAAATTAAACTCTTTAGAAATGCTTGCGGGGGAAGCAGAAAAGGTAATTCTTTTCAGAGCAGGGCGAGCGGTAAGTGGAGGGAAGCAGTGCAAAGAAAAGCTGATAAAAAGTGGTAAAATAGGAGAACAAGAGATAACGATGCAAGATAGTACAAGGTGGTCGCGGGTGCAAGGAGTAAAAAATAGTGTACGACGTACGATATTCTTTCAGGATGTCGTGCCTGAGCGTCGCCTCGTGCACATCCTGCCGTACAACGGGGCCGATGTGTACCGCCTGGAAATGGAACGAGGCTGAAATTTGTGCCCTGAGATGAAATTCCCCTTGTACACGGTATACACGATATTCGCCAGAACGTACATACGTATCCATTCGAGAGAGAGAGTCCTTTCGCGATTCAGCTTGTTAGAGAATGTGGTTACGCGGTGGCTAACAGTACTCGAGCGTTCGTATTCTACAGAATTAACGACGCAAGGAATCTAACTTCGTCGAGAAAATTTGCTACGCGTTCGTTCTCAGATTTTTCTCAATTCTTCTGGAACCTGGCTACCAACATTTTAATAAAATCAGTGGTCTGGAAAGGATTAACATTCAAAAACAAAATCCATTTTTTAAAGTCGTGTCACACGAAGAAGACATTGGACGAATTCTTTATCCCAAAATATTTAATGTTAACTTTAATACTCACGAAAAAAAAGAAGACCTTAAATGATCCTTGAAATTGGGAACGGTGCTAAAACAATGGTCCAGAACAGAATTCTCTGAACCAGAATACTGATTTTATACGTCGGTAGAATTATTGTCGAAGCATGAAACGAACAAACGGTGCTGTACAATCGGTGAACGTTAACAAGCAAGATGTCGATTTCCGTGCAACACGGACACAGGTAGCACTGCAGGACTGGTAAATGTACAGCGTCGGGCTAATTAGAAGTTAATTGCCGGTATAAATGTTATACTATTTACTATCGGCGAGGTGCATTACACACGGGTGTTAGGCTGCGCCGTGTAAACGTGATATTATTGGCCGACCACTCGTCGATGTGACATTAATGCACGCGGGATCTTATCGGGCGACATCGGCCGTCGCTATTAGTTCTATTACAAAGAGTTGCCAAACCGCGCCAGGTTTATCGTGCGCGTTACCTCTATTTCCATCGATATAGCCGGTAACTGAATTTTGTTGATAAACGTTTCAACGGATTATTTGAGTATCGGACAGCTTCCAGTCAAAACCACTTAGCACGCTCGTGATCGAACCGTTCCAAAGGTGCTTATAATACAATATGTCCTGTTCTGGTTGAACGAGATATCCTGTTTATTTATCTTCGCCATCGCTGATTTATGCAAAAATAACGCGACTCATGAAATCACTCGTTGAGGGGATATTTCCAATTGAACGCGTTTTTTTTCTTTTTGCGAAATCATCTGACAAGAACAGCGATAAAATAAAACAATAAAATTTCCACTGTTTTTATCTGTTTCATTTTTATTATGTGTATAATAGATATTCTGATAAAGAGTTCGATTGAAATCATTAAAATCAAGCTTCGTGGCTTTTCGGTTATTTTGATGTGTATAAAAGTGCAATTTCAAGGTTTTCTTTTTATTTACTGAAATACTTTTTATAATCAATTGTTTCATTCTACTTTATTTTAAGCAAAACCTGTTATAGTTACTATTTTATTTAACGATGGTAAAGTTATATTTTCATAATTAGTTTTTTTAATTATGAAAGTTTAATGGACAGTGGTTCTATACAGAATTACCTTTTTATTATATTTGCAACGCAATATTTTCTTTAACATAATAGTTGCTTTAAGAGTAATAGGTATAGAAATATAGAATTAAAAATATTAAGAATTATCAGTTTACTTAAGGGTTAAATATCTGTAAGTTTTGCAACATAATATGCTGCTGTGGTTTCAATTTTAACAAAATGATGCTTTACAATTGAACTTAAATTCTAAATCAAAATTATGACAGCAGGCATACAAAGTCTGTTAAAAAAAATAACTAAACTTTCTTTGTTTAATTTTTTTATTTAATATACAGCTTACTGGGCTTTGTACTCCCCTCCTTTATTCACACACTTGTTCCAGCTGTATTTCCACTTGATTATGCAGTCCTGCAAAGTTTCTTTAGGAATATCCTTAAATGACAATGATGAATTGTTCTTAATGCCATCAATTGAGTCAAGCGCCGCCCTTTCGGCACTGATTTTAATTTTGGGAACGAGAAGAAATCGCAGGGAGCAAGATCTGGGAAGCAGGGAGACTAGGGGAGAACAGTCATCTGATTTTTGGCACAAAACTGGGGCAGGTGTTCTCATAAACCAAACCTTGCGAAAGTCAGACACTAAACACCTTGCACTCGAATAGCAATAACTAGGGAATTAAACAAGGTATAAAAAATGTGTAAAATGCATGTACACGGAAGGTAATGACAATTAAACTGCTGTGAACCTCTCTTCACTATGACGATACATTGCTGCGTAGTTACAAAAGTTCGGTTATTTAAAATTATCCAAATTCGTCTCTAAACTTCTCGATCGAACCGTTCTACAAAAACAATCTCTAAATACAATCAAACCATAACTCGATAAACGATCGCGTTGATTACAATAAACAGAACGAGCAAGTACTCCAATTAACAGTCGAAATCCAATCAATTAATCCGTTTCGCGCCCGGATAACGAGCATTATCAGAAATAGTAAGGGAGTGCCGGGCTCGATTCCCAGGGTTTTTTTCCCCCCTTAAACGGTATTTTCCCGTTTATGGTACGGCCAATCGTACGGTAATTTCTGACGTAAAGGTAATACGCCGCGTTACTGTAAACGGACCAAACTGCGTTATTGGACGCGTAGCCGTGGCCCGTGGTCGCAATTGCTCCGAATCCTCGCCGTTTACGAAGAGTCGGCAATTCGGTTCAGTTTATTAGCCGGCCATGCTCAATTATCGCTGGTATGATAATAATTTGCTCTCGTTTGCAAAGGCCGCTACCGGCAGCGTGAACCTGCCGAATCAGCCGGTGGAATTAACCGAAGGAATTCCAATTGCACGGCACGTCGATCGATTCCAGACCCTTCTCCCTCTCTCTCTTCTCGTTGTGTAGATGTGTGTTGCTCAAATTATTCTAGATGTAACATTGAGATTCCTGCAAACGTACTCATTTACGTATGTACAGGGTGTTTGTAAGATAAAGCGTGTTTGATAGAAACGGTACTCGTTATAACGATCTAGAAACAGACACTTGCCGTGCCACGCTATGTACTCATTTACGTGTGCACACTCGGTTTTAGAGGGAAACCGAGTATAACAGAGATAGTTACTCATTGTAACAGATTGTGTCTCCGTTTATCTGTACACAAGATCAAAATTAAGTCACTGAAAGAAAAATAAATTGTTTCCAATCGACACTGATCTTAGAATCAATCCTTTTCATGGAAAATTAGCTTTTATATTTAGAAATGCTCGAGGGTGTTGTATATTTTTTAAAAATATAATACTTGTTAATATATCGGTGCAGTTTGCTGTATTTGTCGATTTGGGACAATTCGAATTAACAGAGTGTACTAAGAAAAATTTAGACAAATGTAAAGTAAATGCACCAATGAATGGATGTACGAAATTTTGTAACTATTACAAAAGAATTTTGAATGATAATTGTGTTATTAAATATTTGGTAAGTAATATTTACACATTGTTGTAACATGTAGAGTACAAGAAAAATTAAAATGTTGAAAATATAGATTTTATCAACGAATGAACAATATTTATCAATAAATGAAAATTTCTTTTTGTTTGTGTATAATTGTTCGAATGCTAAACTAAGAATTGGGAAAAATCAATATTTAATCTATAAATATTGTAAAAATTGAAATTTTTATTTATTTCAGTTTAATAATTTGGATCCTAGATTACATCCTAGATTACTTTGATTAAAATGTCTTATTTACCAGTTTTTCTCATTTTTCAAATTCTTCTGAGATATTGTTAATGTCAAATTAACATTCCACACAATTTTTTATCCAAATATTGATTTATTTGTTTATTCAAATCGCTTCCGCAACGATTTCTTAATTCCCATTCGATGTTTCAGAACGTTAGGACATTTAAGCTTAGTCCTTTACACGGCATCTTGAGCACAGCACTGGTATTAGTTCGATAGTTGTAATTTAGAGAAGCCCTATAGATACATGTCCCTTTCATTAGTGGAAGTAAGCTGAATCACGGCCAGAAATTCGTTAATTTGCCGTCACAAAATGGAAATTAATCAGATTTCCGTATATTACGGAAAATCGGTGCCCGTGATTGAGGAGCACGGGGACGCGCTAACGATAGACGGAGGCTAAATCGGATTCAGTTTACGGCTGGTGGCGTTGTTAACATGGATTCAAGCTAGTTTGAATAACGGTATTAAGCATATCGACTATTCTAATCAGCCGTCTGGTAGACTATTCGTGAATTACCAGTAGCAAATATTGATTAGCGTTGCCGAGTAGATTGGAATTCTTCGTTTGATAAAAACATTCATCTTTGAAGACCTGGTAGTTTGCAATATTCACGGATTTTGCCTTGAAATTTTAAGCTCTTTTCTAAAAATTCGAATCGTTCTGTTTAATAAAAACAAATGATTTCGTTTTAAAGGGTCATAGAACAATTTGGTTATCTCCTACATCTGTTACACTTAAAAGGCAAAAAAAGGAAACAATACAGCATCCCTGAAGCAAATAATAGTAATAATTGCAACAATAACGCGAAAAGGTATGAATTTACTTGGTACAAAAACCGGAAGTAGCTTTTTATGTAATTGTATAATGAAAGTGGAGCACCCATGTCGTTTCTGTGGACACCCTTTTATAAGTTTCTGTTGAAAGCGACGATTCACACTGTTCACTTCTAATTTCTCTTCTTCTCGCTCCCCTTGAAACTTGTCCCCCTATTTTTCTCTCAATTCTCTCTCTCCTCTTTTTCTCCTCCCGTTTTTTTCCCCTCTCTTTGTATTTTTGCGCCACTCACGGCCGGTGAAACGACAAAATGAAAGTTTCGCAGCGTGAAATCGTTCAAGTGTCTCGCACAACGGTTTTCCCCGCTTCGAACGAACGGAAAAGCTTCGATAATGTTTCGAGATATTTCGAAATCGTTCCCACCTATCGTGCGGACGCTGAAAGTGAAGTAGCGAGGAAAATGGAGAACATTACTCTTCCCGTTCGAAGAAGTAAAAGTGTATCGTTATCGATGGTTACGGGATATTGTTCCTTTTTACAACTTCGATTGAAGACAACAGACCCGATGTCAAATGAAATAAATATTACACGATTTATGAGATTATTTATACACCGTTCGTTTTATTGATTTCTGTAACGCTCATAGGTTTAACTTATCGTCGAACTTAATTAAATTTCGAGGATAGGGTGTTTTCTGGCGCTCCCTGATGCAACGAATGGCGCAGAAAACGCGGGGCAAGTGATTAGTGTGTTATTGCCCACGAAGTAATTAATCGATGCGCTTTAATTTCGATGTACCTTCACACCGGCCCGGAAGTTAATGAACTGGGAAGAGTGTAATTTGGAAAATAATTCATGAAAGTTCTGTTGCATTTGTTTTTAGACTGTGAACTGTGTACTGATTAACATTGTTGTGTATTCTTTTGTAGTTACGCAAAATTTCAAATACTTAAAATTTGTGTGTTAATACAACAGTGTGATTTTTATTCAAGGCTTTTTCAGGCACGTAATACTGATACTTCATGCAAATAAAAACAAAATATGTAAATGGTAATTTATCATAATAAATATTATTTTACTTTAAAATAAGGTAGTATCTGCACATTTTATGTAACAAATTAAAATATTTGGTAATTTTTAAGAAAACCACATTATGCGTAAAAATTGAAATAAAATTGAAATTTTAAAGATACAATTATTTGTTATTCAATTGGTCCCCAAAAAAGATGTAGAGTATTGGGGAGTTTTGATCGATCAGCGGGAAACAGAAGGGCCCGATTCGTGGCGGCAAAACGCAAAGCGGCTAGTATCGATGGCGCTTCCCGTCTAGTTACGTATATGTTATTGTAACGCGGGGCACGAGGCACAGTTCGACGACGCTGACAGTCGCATGCAAATTGTCGCGGCGCGAAATGACAAATTAACGGCGCCGGCCTATTCATACGGACACTGATTAATTGCCATTTACTTGCAAATTTCCAGGGCGCGCGCGTTTACACGTTACGCGGCTAACCCTCAACCTACTCGCCTCTTCTCCCTTGGTGACACCCTACCCCATCCTTGCTTGCGAACCCGCCCCCTCCCCCACCCCTCTCTCGTAGGTGGAAAATTTCGACCCTGTGGCTGCTACGCCCGTGTTGACGCAGCTTGTTGTTTGTCATTTGTTGCGGACTGCATTAACACCGACCGCATGGGAACGTAGCCCGTGACTCGGGGGAGGAAGCGAGGAGGGGGCAAAAACACGGCGAAACATTGAAAATTTTACCCTCAACCCGCGGAAAAACAAATATTTCGTGTCGGTGTCTTTACTGTTTGCCTCTGAATGATGTTTCTTTTTCGATACAATGCGAGGCTCTCGTTCAAAATTCATTTCAATTTTTAACCCTACTCGCTGCTGCACGGTTTATTAATAATGAAAGTTCATTGCGAGTTTATTTGATTTCTTTGTCGACCCATTTCCCGGGAAAATTAACCGAATTGATAAAATACCCAAAAGTCTTTTCTTTTAGGAATTATAATAATTGCATTATTAGGCGTTTCAAATTTTATATAATTACGTAATTAGTAAAAGAGAATATTGCTAGTATTAGACTAATACTGCAAATTAGAATTTGAATGGTTACATTTGAAAATTAATTAACAGAAGCCTTAATAATTGGAATTAATTCATTTTCACTGTGGCAGTCAACGTGTTAAAGAGAAGATTGTAACTAATAGAATTATATAATTAATAGATAAAAGTAAAAAATTTAAACATAATTGTACAATTTGCTGATTTCTTTTTTAAATATGGATACATTATCTTATAATATTTTACCACTGATCGCTATTTCAGTAACCAGGCAAATAAAACAAGTCTCGGCTGTTGGTAGTCATACGCTTGAACAATAAGGAACAGATTCAATGAACAGAATTCCTCGTCGGGAAGCACCGTAACCAAGAATGATTCTTCACCGTCACGAGAACAATTTTGCGTTTCAACTAGTTGTGAACTTACACCTCGTGGCATCAAGCCGCCATTTAAACCGGTACGTATTCTCTGACTCCATCCACCGCTCTTTCAACCCTTTCTATCACGGTGTCTATACGCATCAGTGTTAACGTAAGTCTATTAAATGGTTCGACGATCCAGGAAACACGGTGTCGGTCGACAACTTCCTTGAAGTCGACAAAACTTTCGCCATGATGAGAAGGAAAAGCTCGACGACGAGGTCCTGTTGTGTTCGTGTACCAGTTCTTGCGGAGTTCCTTCACCGGGAACGATAATAAACTACCGCTACGAAACGATTGTTTAATAAATCTTTGTTCGACCTTCGTTTGTACAAATTTTGATTTGAAATGTAAAATATAAAAGAGATATGCAATAACATTGGTTTTGGAGAAAAAAACAAACTGATAAACGAGATTATTTATTATTTAATTGCAGGAAATCGTGGAAAAAGGGGGCTCTCAGGGTCGTAGCCGAGACTACGTCACTTCCTAGATCCCTAGATCCCTGTAGTTTATTTTCATAGCACAATTATATTTTTATCTCCTAATTAAGAAAATCTACTTCGTTTAGGTAGTCGTATCAGAGTTTTAAAAAACACTGGCTAAAATTAATTTTAAATATGTATTTTGAATAAAATAAAGTTGATGACTGATACGATTTCTTGCACAATAAATAAAGAAGAGTTGTCATAATATAAAATATCACAGTACTAAAGAATCCTGATACTGCTATTTATTTTTTATGAATACAATGAATTGCACTTGTCATTTAGATAATTAATATTCATATGTCAATATTAAAAAAAGAAACACGTGTTTATAATGAAATATAGGTGAAAAATTGATAATCCACAAGTACTTAAAGATGAACTTTTTAATTAACATTAAAATAATAAGATATAACATAATAAGATTAATGTATCTATTTTATCTTTTATTATCTTTTGGAACTGCGTACCAATACAAATTCATGAGTGGAAAGCAAGTAAAAAATAAAATACATGAATGAAAGAAAAATCCATATTAGAATAACTTGCCTTCCTATTCATAAAAGACAAATTTCCTACCAGGTCGGTGCAGGGCCGAATTAAGGAGGGGAGCCACGAATTATATTCCTATAATTTATAATGCTTTCAACAGATTGTTGCGGGTAATTTACGATTCACCTTCTTTCCGCGCCGATGCACACCTTTTTATTATCTCTTCAGCCCCCATGAAATTTTAATCCATCCCTGTTTGCGTGCGACGATCATCCCTCCCGGTCATCTGATCGCGAATTTCAAATAACAAGCGTCAGAATTCGACGATGTATTCAAACGCGATTCGACCCGGCTTAATATTCATATGAAAATTAATTAAACAATCTAATATTCACGCGATCCGCCGGATATAATTGCGCATTCCGTTCGGTGTTTCCGCATGGACGCGCACCTCGTCCGTTCCCTGCGACGGGGAATACATCGTGGGAATCGGGAAGGAAAAGTTTTCAACGATTCCTCGTCCGAAGCGTCCGAGTATAAAGACGTCGGATAGAGAGAGAAAAAATAGAGGTATTGCCTCGAATTTCTTCTTAATTGGTGCGAATCCTTGCACGAGGCGGTCGTTCGAGCGTGCAAAGTAAAAGGGAAAGGGGAGGAGGGGTGAAAAGCAAGAGAAATGAGCGAGACCGGCCAGAAATATTACGTTAGGAATGCTAATGAGAAAGAGAGGGCACAGGAGAAGAAGGGAGACCGGTTCCCCCTGGCTTCGCGAGAACGGGAAGTCCATTATCTCGATTCGTGGACAAAGCATGAAAAATGCTTGAAACGAGATACCGTAATTTCGAAAAGAACGTCGCGTTGTAGTTTTAATGAAGAATACGCGGTAAATAATTTACTGTAACGCAACTTATTCCGCGGTCCGCCTTCGCGGCTACGGCTCGTCTTAATTACTCGATGTTTCCTACACTTTTTCCCTTTTCTAATTACCTACTATTAGAGAAAACCGTAGGGCGTCTGAATTTCGCGGATTTAATTAAAACTACTTGCGAAATTCGTTTCCCCGTTTTGTTTTGTTTGAAAAATTAAGCGTAACGCCTGTCAGAGCTGAAATATAGGAGGAATAATTAACAAGAAAGTGGAAGGCTGCACACGCGATCTCTTTATTCCTGAAAAAAGCCTTCAGGCATCGACGGACAATGAACACTTCGTTCAAGCTAGCGCTGAAGAGCTCTCAGCAGTAGAAAACTTCAACCAGTTTTCCTCTGAAATGCAAGTTTTAACGAAGTCTACGGGTAAAAATATTCCAAAAGAATAACATAAGTACAGGAGACCGATTGTTGCCTTTATAGCATTGTGCTTATGTTAAGTTGTTACGGGTCAAATGGCGAATTC
This sequence comes from Anthidium xuezhongi, assembly GCA_022405125.1. NCBI lineage: Eukaryota > Metazoa > Arthropoda > Insecta > Hymenoptera > Megachilidae > Anthidium > Anthidium xuezhongi. Next base: position 9,652,133 of record CM039638.1, on the reverse strand, counting down.
AGTCGTATAACTTTCAACAATTGTTACGTCTTCGTTAAGAAACGGTTTTTTGTCCGTCAAAACGTGATTCGAAAAGTTTGCGCATTTCAAAGTTACGATCCATTCGAAAATTACAAGGGCCAAACAAATAACACTGTATGCTTGTTTGCATAAAATATGGCGCGTGAAACTAATTTATTCTGGATGTGTCGATAAAGTTCTACAATCTTAATTTATTTTTATATTTCATAGCAATACTATTAATGTAGCTTTATTTTGTATAACTTTTATTTGAAAATTTTTGTTTTTTTATTTTTGGGTGTGATATACTATCAAAATAATAATGGTATATTTATAACTTAGCTAAGAACAAAGCCTTACCATATAAATTTCACAAAAGTTTGTTTGAAACAGTCGTAGATGTTAATTAATAAGGGAAGGATTAAATACATATCCATTATAACGTATTAATTTTAATAAGAAATATTAAAAAAAGAACCACAGAATTTTTAATCCAATTAGTAGATTACATTTATGCCTTTACAGTATATGAAAATGTATTAAAGGCCAAATACGATAAAGTGAAATTTACATATTGCAAAAAGAAACTATTTAACATCCCTTTGGAAGCAAACAAGGTGTGATTTTAGTCGTTCTTTCACTATTGTGCAATTTTGGTGTCACCAGTAACATACTAATTGGATATCCGATCTTTGTAATTGCGCCAAATTAGTAGTACCAATTAGCAGTGATCATTGGAACAGTTATCGTGTTCCATCATGACAAACTCAAAAGACAAAGGGCTTTGCAATTACGATTAACGCTTTATTATTAAATTCAAAGATATTCTGCGCTTGATCATTCCATTTTAGTTTTCCCAGAATGAATTGTTTCAAATTGAATTACACGAATTGAAAATAGAAATGGAAGAAATCTTTTTTCGATACGAGCATAAAATATTTTATAAAAGAAAAGTATTTGTTAAGATATTCATTGTAATAAACAAGGCAATATAAACGATACAATATTACGATAGCGTATAATCAATAAATTAATTAGAAATAAGAATTCATATCGCCCAGAAAAAGGGTTAAACATAACATTATTAATAATTTTATGCCAGTGTTTACAAAACTAGGCAAAGAAATGAATTCTGTTTGAATCAAAGAAAAATCAAACAAATTCATGAAATATTCTAATAAATGTTAAATGTATTAAATAATTGAGCGAAATTCATATTTAAGCTTATCATATGGTAACGGGTGTTAGCGATTTTGTGGAAATCAATAGATCAAAAATATTGAAATCGGACAGTGAGTGTGGGTCGCGCTGTGATAGGCAATTTTATGGTTGGATTAAGCTGGATTTATAAAAAATGCAAGTTCGTTTCACGGAACTGGAATTTTGATATCAACCGTGATATTTTAAACGATTTTTTGCCGTTCCGCTCATTTGCTACCAGCAAGTTACACATATCTAACGGTATATCACTTCTTTAAATAGAAATAATGAAGGGAATAATTACTATCGAAGATACATTTTAATTGATATTGGTAAATAATGGTTGTAAGTCGATACGTTCTGTCAAACTGAGGGAAACATTCGCTGGGATATATTACAAACAGAAATCTCTTCAATAATGTAAGTATCAATCACCTGACGCTAAATATTAAATGAACGTACACCGAAGCTGGTTAAGTTTTAATGTTGAAAGTGTATCTCCTTTTAAAAGCAGAAAACTAAATTGAAACAGTATAACGAAGCAATATTTTGTTAATTTTCAAAACATTTAATTATTATTTACTGGGATTTCATAATAATTTTGTATAATTTTTTAAAATTTCGTTAATGATTTACCTGCAGAATTTAATGTAATATTATCTTCTTCTATAGCATATTAAAATTGGATTATTTATAACGTGAAAATTTTAAAATTTTCATATCATAATAAATTAAGAAGCGCAACACCATTTTGAAAAATAATCAGTCATTTATGCATCAGCGATTATGTGGCCCTTCATCGAACTTTAAACTTTAAACTAATGTGTCGTAAGTGATACATCGCGCTGTTTTTATATTTGTTGTAACTCGTAATTAATTATTTCACCTTAAAAATGTTAATATAGGGTCGACTTCAGCGTAATTGGAAAATCACAACTAAAATTCAGCAAAATTGAGAAAATTACAGTGATCAAGTTCACGTTCTTATTAAAAAAAAAATTTTAACTTCTACTTTCAAAACTAATTTGAATGATCAGATACCAAGAAATTAATTGGCAATGCTATAAGAATTACTATTATTATTTTAATAAAATAGTTGTTATGTAGTAACAATAAAGCATAGTTGGATTTGGACGAAATTTGAACCAATCTTAGCCCTTGTCCAACTCCCAAATGGGACCGTACAGTGATCGGATCGAATATTAATTAACGGTTAATCGAATAATCAGAAAGTTACGAGACAAGGAAATCCAAATAACGTTGTAATTCGATTATTCGCTCATCCAACAGAGAATTGGATAACTGCAGCCAGTTGTTATTGTTTCCAGTACAAAGGTTCGTTGAAGGTGTTGCGCTTCCACGATTCCCCTTGTTAGAAATCTACAATTGCTACAAGATGGCCAACGGCAAAGACAGCCCGGAATTTACACTTGAACGCATTAATTTCGGTTTATTGCGAGTCACCAGCTTTGATCTATGCGGACGGTGTCCAATTTAATAACAATTATGAGACCTAACGGTTCAACCTTTTAGCGCAATGTAACGATCTTGTTTCCTGGTTCAGATTCCTGGCTTAAGCGTAAAACGATAGCCTGTGTAAAGCAATTAGTTAGAAATGCTTATACCAGGAATTTCAGATAATTGTTTTCGTCAGTGGGGACATACATTGCGGTTCAAAAGTTTGCCGCTCTCGATTTCATTTTGATAAACTTTCAAAATTTTCGGTAAGTTGATTCTGTATCGTATCTGATAAAAAGAAATTTGATTGGTTTATTAGTTACAAAAAGATTGAAGTTAAGTGGGGACACCCTGTATTAACTCGAAGACTATTTCTATAAATTTCTTATTAAAAACAACAAAATAAGTATTATTATTGAAGCATAAAATAATTTCAAAGCAAAAACTTATATTTGTCTCTTTAGAGTTGAATTTCTTAAAAACCAAGGGTGTTAATACGTTGACTGTCATGGTGGCTCTTTTCTATAATTGAATAATTGATAAAAGAAAAGATAAAATAAACTGGGGATGTTGCTGGTATTAGACTAATGATGTAAATTAGTTACTTAAATGGTTACATTTGAAAATTAATCGACAAAAGCCTTAATAATTGGAATCAAAGTGTGTCTTACCACACACAGCTGTTTTTACTGTGGCAGTCGTGTTAAGTTCTTCGAAAATAAAGACTAATCTGAAGTTACAGCTCTTTTAAAAAAAAGAATTAAATTTGTAAAAAAAGAATTAAAATTTGTTCAACGGTGTTATTACTATTTCATTTGAAAGCAGATCGTTTTGTCCGTATTCATTATTCCCATTTAGTTTTTCTAAAAATGTTTTTAGTGTACAGTACACGTGTTACACATTTTTGAAATTTAGCAGTGTCTTGATATTTATATTCGATTAAATTCCAAATCAATTTCGTAGGAAAGTCTGTCCGCGGTGCAACCGGTTTAATATCATCGGGAAATCTCGTCGCAAGATTCTTGATATCGGGGCGGAAACCTGCGTTCATCCACTTTTCCTTCCATCCCGTTTTCAATTTAGTTTTGTTTATACGAAACACCCTACCCATTTTTCACCGTTCTCTCGAAATCGTGAAAAATCGACGAAACATTCTTCTCGCGGCCTCTTCCTTTTGCCGTACCGAATAACTCTGAATCGAATCGGATGAATTTGCTTTGTCGAGCGTGACGCACACTGTGTGTACACGGATACCGTGCACGGGCATGTGCACGCAAACGCACGGGGGAAACTGCGAGTCCACGTATTTCATGGTCCGCATACCGCATAACGAATGTTCGGCGCTTTGTGATTTATGCTTTGTTCGGGGCGAAACCTGTGTGCGCCAGGCTCCGGGCGCCGGTTCCGCGGGATTACGTACCTGCCCTCCTTGATTATGAGCATACAGATAGCCTGCAGGCACGATTGTTACGCAACTTGAATAGCGTTCAGCCTGATTACTCGATCGCTTGATTTCTGAATTAAATAACCCTTTATGTTCGCGATTTTGCAGAAACACATATTTTTCGGCCATAAAGGGAGAGGCCGCGGCACGGTATCGTTCAAACAACACGTTCTGATCAAATTTGCAATTTCGGCGGCTCTTTTGTGTTTGTAGCCGAAAATTATCATCATTTTTTACCGGGACGAACAAAGCGTAAAGGTAGTTTACAAATTTTTGTAATAAATTGTTTTAGGCCGCTGAAGTTTTTTCATGGAAATAAAGGATTTCGAACATAAAATACAAAAGTTAGTGTACAGAATTTTATTTTTATTCCCCATGAAAATTTTATATTTTACTTGAATAATTTTATAGTATATCTGGGAAAGATATAGAGGGTGTTCCACAGAACAGCCATACTTTGTTAGTATACTTCATTGGAATAAATATTTTTACAATATAAAAATTTGATACGAGAAACATGTAACATTTTTTTTACAAAAGGTGTGTAATTTAATTTTGAATAATATCTATTTTTGATTAATGTGTTGTACCATGAGTTTGAATAAATTAAATTAAATTAAATTAAACGTTAAGTGCAGTGAGTATTAATTCTTCATATTCAACATTTTTGAAGGTGTAAAATATAAAAATACTGACAGTTTGGTATCCAGGCTATAAGAAATAAGAGAAAATGACGACTGAATTATACCTTATACATACGTGATATAAAAATAAAGCAAATGTTCGAACGAAAAGATTAAAACTTTTACCGACCTTTAACAGAAGTATTTTATATTACTATTATAAAATAAGAAAGTAGAGTGAAATTCAATTTAACGGATTATTAACTTTAAATTTTAGTAATAAACGTTAAATTGACAAGGGAAGAAAATGCAAAATCAGCCGGAGATGATAAGGAATCTTTTATGGGATCGATCGACTTTAAGAGTTGATAATGAATCGCCAATTCGGATGGAATTAGTTGGAGTAAAAGCAGTCCAGGATGAATTTTTCGTACGGAAAGGGATCCACTCTTCTTGGTATTTGAAAATTTTATTAAGCTCCCAGCAGCTTCAGGAAAATTGAGATTTCTAAGCTGGTACGTTACAATTTATTTCCTCGAATACGAAGATTTCACCTGCCGCGTTCAACTCCACTTTGGGACAAATTGAAATTTCTAATTTAGTGGATCTTGCACTTCGATAAACTCTATCAAGATTATCCACAATTTCTATTAACCGAATATTTTTGTTCTTCCTCAAAGTTTATTAAAAGTATAACTTTGAAAAAATAAATCACAAGTATTTACAATATTGAAATTTCGCTCATAAACGATGTAATACTTGTTCTCCTTCGAAGTTTGTTAAAAGTAAAAATTTGAAATGTATCGAGTTAAAAAAATAAATCAAACAGGTATTTGCAATATTGAATTTTCGTTCGTAAACGATGTAACCCTGCTCATTTGCCAACGGTTACAACTTATTTCACTTCTTCCTCGATAATAACGTTGCATAATATTTCAGTACTGTAATACGCTAAATCGTTCCATTCCCCGTGTTACATTCGTGTATATGAATAATCGAGGTAAAATTTCTGTTCAATCGAAACTCCGTGTAACGACACTTAACGCTTTGTAAATGGAATTAACACGCGCGTCATCAACGCCCATTCGAAACCTCATTTGATATAAACCAACCCGTTAACCGTGCCTTTTCTTTACATATATTGGTTAAAATTACAGCAATTTCGTCGTGACGAATTAAAAAGTTACAAAAGCACGTACACAGTCACAAGTTTTCATAAATGCTAGCGAATATTCGTGGCAGGAATAAAAACATATTCACGTTATTCACGTTGGCATTGACTTATTTCATTTAGCGCTGAAAGGGTTAAAGGTCGAACACACGAGCCTGTTTTGATAAATGAAAAGGCAGCAATTAAGAAGAAGGATTTGCCTGTAAGCAGTTCGAAAGAACGTTTAATTATTAGAGCCTGGAACTTCTTTCGCCTAAAGATCTTCCATAAGTCAAGTCCGCCGTTATCATACTTCTTCGTGTCTCAATGAGACGATAAATTAATCCGGGATCCGATGACGCTCTGGAAGTTGAAGATTAGCAAGTTTCTGGCGAGTACATGGAAAGTACCTTAAAGCTTCGAGCAAGGTAACCCATAAGAGGCGAGCAATTCCCCGGAAATTTTGACGGAGTGACCTCTTCCCCTTTTCTTTCTGTTTTTTTTTCCTTCACCACCCACCTTTTCTCTCTTTCGCTCGCGCTATGAGGGGGGGTCTGGTTCTTTTCCACTTCTATGGAAAAGTTCGTATGCCGAGGTTTCAGCCGTGCCGAGCGTTCGGCTATAATGAGATTTCAGGCGAACAATAGTGTCGCCATTTCCCTAATGCGATTCGCTACTTAAATATTTTAATAAAATTCCGTCTTCTTTCAGCAAGCTCCTTACTTAACTTTACCCTCTGCTCTCCGCTCCCGCCGCTTTGCATTCTCGTACTTTTAATCTTTTTTTTTTTACCCTCCTCTCCTTTGACGATCTTTTTTCCCCATTTGGCTAAGCGAAGCGGAGTTATCGAAACGTCGCTGGTCCTCTTTTTGTTTCTTTCCCGCCACGCCCGGTTTCACGGACAGCGGGTCGTTATCAGTTTAACGCCGGACCATTCTTCGTAGACGAAAGAAATTATTTCTCGCGATTAATTAAAATATATACGCCACAATAGGTTTCTTGCTGATTCTAAACATTACTTGGACTGCTAAACTCATTAGAGTTCAAGATTTAAATAATTGAAGGGAATTGACCTTAAATTATGTATTATCGATTCTTTACATTCTGGCATTAATTTTAGAATATAGTTTAATAAGAGCGATGCTCACTCGCCAAATCTTTCTGTACGTCTGCCTGAAAATCGTACAACTGCAAAAACCAGGTACAAGAAAACTGTCCCTTGCCATAAAACTGGTTGTCGCTAGGTACAAGACAAGCCAGGGTGCGCGCGTACAGGAGCGTCTATGTATGGTATGCACCAAATGCACCGAAATGTAAAAATAGCATTCCGCAGGTATGCGGTTCTTGTCGATCGAACATCGTTTCCCTTACATTCAAGATAACTTTTCAACAATTGTATCTTTTATTTTGTTAATTATTCGATTATAGAAAATTTTAGCGTTCACTGGTGACCACCAAGGAAAAGAGCCCTCTGTATAGAAATATCATATAACGAGGGGTGACACACCCTGTAAATTTTGAATCCTAAAAATTACCGAATACTTTTCAGACGTTTTAGAATAAAGGTCAATAACGTTTTTCTTAAAATTAAAGAAAGAGATACTGAAAATTAAACCTGAACTTCCTTTGGGATGTAGGGCACACTTGGTATACGATAAAGTTTAATATTTTGTTATTTAGAAACTTCAATAACCGAAAGATTTGTCAGAGGAATAAACAGGTATGTTGTGCTTCGATATTTATTCCAACAATTGTGCCACGCTCGAATAGTTACTATTATAGTTACGCCATGGTTCCCTTTCACAATAGACCGTCTCATTGATTATGCAATCGTATCGATACACCCTCCGTTGTTGAATTTCCAGAATTTTTTCGTATTCTTCGCGAACAAACTTGCCTTGATTCGATGCAGCAAGATTCGACTTCCTTCTCGCGTTTTCTGCTTACGTTTGCCCCGGTTGCGGATACCAACGTCTGGTTTCTTCTTCCGTGGAAAGTTTAAAGCAAGTCGAGAGGGAGGGAGGGGGGGGAGAAAGAGAAGAGGAGGAAAGTTCCACGGGAAATAGAAGCCGCGGAAAGTTCACCGGTGATCGAGTGGACACCGGATATCTAAGAATCTTCCACTGGATACGTGCTCGCGTTTGTACCAAGGGGATTGTATACGAGCCCGGTTTCGGGAAGTTTTATTATTTTCCAAGCCCACCGCCTGTGAATAATTCGAGCGTTATCAACAAATATGACTTTCGTCGGCCGCAGGCCATCGATATTCAAACGTTGCGTCAAATATAATCAAGCGTGGAAAAAGGTTTGCGAGCTCCGGCACGCAACAGTGAATTATTATTATATTTCATGATATGAAAAGCCTTTTGAATGGCTGGAAATCTGTTTTTCCAAATCGTTTTGGAAAAAGTAGAATAAGCTTTAAATAAAATATTTATTTAACCTGGAATTCTGTTTCTGATAACTTGAAAATTCATAATTTTAATTGAAAGTTTTGTAATATTGATGTAAAAGTGATGTATAAAATTGTGCAACAAAGGATTTTATTTTAATAAAGAAAGAAAATGCTAAAATTTATGCGATAAACCAATAGTTACTATTATTAAGAAACAACCTTATTTTAATTAAACATTTTTAATATTTTCAGAGTAGTAAAAATCAAATAGTTTTTAAATGTATTTTTCTTTTATCACATTTTTTAATAATGAATTTGTATGAGTTAATAAATTATCGTGACAAGGCATAATCCCTGGTAACTTTCAAGTAAAAGACAAAGGGTTAAATATCACTAGTTTGATAAACGAGGCAAATACCATCAAAACCATATTTCAGACACATCAATAACAAGATTACGGCACGATTGCAGGATGCCTGATTGATCTATCACGTTGGCCAAAGTATTAAATCACCGACAACTCTACCCCCACAGGTTTATCCAAGTCACCGAGAACTTTTCGTCAATGGGCGAGGCAAACAGAATACAGCTGCCACATTTTTGCCACGTCGTACATTTCAAGGGTTGTAGAAAGTTCGTCCGTTTTTGAGCACACAATTCAACGAGGAAAGGAGACGAAAACTTGCGCGGACATCTATTTATACGCTGTACGTACTCGCTGGCAAAAAGTATCGGGTGTCTAGCCGATAGTCGTACATCGTGGGGCGAGAAGAAATCGTGTTTCTTTATTTTTCGAGGAAAGTTGGCCCAGAAAACGAAAGAGCTCGACCGCAGCAACAGATATATCAAAACTGGCTAGCAAAGTTTTCAAGTACCTCAAATCCGTGTCCAGAGAAGCACTTCTTACGGGGAAACCTCTTGAACCGATTTCCACGTAACTTTATGGGAACGTAAAGTTTCTTGAAACACGAATATAACGTTGCGTTTCATTCATGCGCAATTATCTTTAATACTGTGAGCGCTACGTTACAATTGTAATTATTCAGAATATCATCGTTTCGATTCATGAATTGAGCTTCTTATTTGTTATCTCATGTAAACTTAACCCATTGCGGTCCACTGTCCAGTGGTACTGAATATCGCATTTCGGTGGAATAGGTCCACTACCTAGTTCCACTGGACAGTTTTCATTGACATGCTTTATAATTATACATTTACTACAATTATGTTTCTTTACAAATTGACTTATTTCGTTCTTAAAATTAACATGGACCTGGCTACCAACACTCTAATAAAATCAGTGGACTGGAAAAGGTCTTTTAATTATTATATAATATTAGACTCGTGGTACTGATCTGTAATCTGAATTTTCGGTGTTTTCAATAACAAAAGGTAAAGTACGTTTAAAAAGACTTGCACTAATAATTTATAAAGAAATCCAAAACTGCAGTATGTATTTATTCGAATACCCTATAATATATTTATTATGATAGGTACGTGAAAGTTATAATATTTGATAACGAAATAAGAAATTATTTCCAATATTACACGAGTCGAAATTGAATTTCGTCACGTTGCTATAAATATGCCAAAAGACTGATTGAAAATTGTTGTTTATTGATTTTTTAAAAATAATAATTTAATAATTGTAAATTTAATTGTCTTCAATAAGTTTGTTTCATATTTTTTGAAAGCAGATTTGATATAAATTTAATTTGATTGTGTTTCATGTGCGAGTCAAATAATGCAAGCTTTAAAATGAGAAATAAAAGCAAATACATATACAATGAATATTACGTTGAAAATAAAATTTTATGAACAAAATCACTTTATTTATGTCTTTGGCGAAACCGAGCGTTGCGAAAGAGTTAAATGGAGCGAAATTTAACGATAATGCGAAACGAGTTAATCTATGCTGTAACGTGTATAGCACTTTGTTACGTATCAGTGTATTTTATGAAAGGATTAATTAACATTGGTTATGTCCTGAAATTGGGTAGAAGTTAAAGTTAGCCATTTTGCGGCTGGAAATTTTGACATAATTACATAATTTTAATATGTTATTAGAAAATTTATACTTCAACCTATTCATTTAGTTAAGTATTGGCAAACTTTATGGAAATTAATTAGTATAAAATGTGTTCTGTTATTTTCATACAAAGTAAATTTAAAACAAAATACAACGGAATTTGGGTGGGGTAGTTCGCGAGGCCGATAAGCCGACGAGGTAAACAGATTGCCTCGCACCTTGGCTTTGTTATGGTTGTTGGTTGAACTTGAAACGGGTCGAATAGCAATCAGTTTTACTGTGGCTGCCCTGGGATTCACATCTTCTTCTGAATCATATACTGGTACGAGTTTTCAAATGATTTATTCCTGTGTTTAGTTATTTATGTGTTCACACATCTGGTTGCGTGTGTACCTAATGCGTTTTCTTATGCTATTGCACATCTGTATGAAGGTGTAATGTATTAACGCGGTTTATAACATGGTTCATTATATGTTTTAAGATTTATCACTGAATTCTCTGGCATAGGTTTTTACGTGTTCATACGTGTATATTGCTGGGTCGTCCTCTTCTCGTTCGTTCTTGAATGTAACTGTTTCAAATGGAATAGGTTTGAAATATTGATTGAAATGAGTTGTTCGATCTGTTGGTAGAGATTCGTTTAGAGTGCTGCCTTTGTACTATTTTTTAAAGTTAACAAAGAGTAGGTTTAGTCAATCGGAAGAAAGTAGATTTTTCGTGGTGGCGGGGTGATACAAGGTCATAAACCTGGTGTCGTTAACAGATTCAATCTATAGAATCAAGATAGAATTTCTTGATGCGATTCCCCATTCATTTATTCACGTATACATTTGTACTCTAGAGTCAGAGTGTATTACGTTCACTTTTGTCCAAAAATACAATTTTATACGTTTTTTACATTAAATCGTTCAGTCTTTACGACGATAATAATAATTCTGTTCTGATTGCTTTTCTCTAAAGTTCAGAAAATAGGATTTAATAAACTTTGCATTTGAAATCCAAATATATGTTCTGATGTAATTTCTCATATGTTTATACATATTTAGTACTGAATTTTTTAATGTGGTTCCCTATGTAAATTACAGTGTATGTACGTATGTTTTATTCAGTTTTCTGGCGTAATTCTCTTTATAGATATGTTAATATACATGTATACTATTAAATTCCTTGATATGGTATTTCATAAATTTTGCCACCTGTTACTACACTTCCAATCGTATTTCCTTCCATAATTATGCATGCTGAATTTGTTAGTTATACGAAATATAAATTAACGAAAGAAGTTCGTTGACCTTTGCAATTGTCAAATTTCAGGGGGACAATTTGATCCGGGTAGCTGTGCTTGTCAATCATGCAGCGGACAGTGTAACAATGGCAGAACAGAAGCAGGTCTAGCAGGCGGCATTTCTGGGTCAACCCAAGGATGTATGGCGGATGCAGTGGTGCAAGTCAACGAACGGTGAGTCGCATGCTTTATGGTTCTTCCGATTCCCATCATGTCGTACGACGAATGGTCCAAAACGACACGGGGATTGGTTGTAATTTTTTATAGTCTTGCTACGAGCATAGTGACCCACGAATGTTATGGTATAATCGTACGATAATATTCGTGGAAATTGTGTTTCTGTGCTTTATTTGTTGGCTTAAACATCGCGATTAGAATTATATACAAATTTATATATAGCGAGTTTAAAATACATCGTAAGTGTCATTAAAATATCCTCTGCCAGTTTTTAACTTGAAGATCATTAATATTTGGAAGAGTAATTCCTTACTTTCAATTTATTTTTCTACGCGGTACATTCATTATTTCGACGGTGTTACTCAATCAACAATCCATAATACTGAAAAGCCGATTAATAGGCTTCCGCTCGGTACAGTGTTAATTACCATTTCACTCTAATATGTACATATCGATTGATATCAGAGTAAATAATTAATACAAATGTTTCTTATTTTATAGTATTTAGTTCTTTCATTTTACGTCACGAATCTTTCTATGTAAGGAATTGTTCTTCCATTTTCCAAAAGTAAAACCCATTTTTCATTAGTTGTTGAATTCTATTTAAATGCTTTTGTTCTTAATTAAAAAATAATTTGAATAAATGATAGTCGAACTCTTTGGTTACCATTAAGATTAAAAATGCCAGTTGGCAGAATATTAGGACCAGTATAGATTTGTAAAAGGAAAAATATGATGTGTCTAACAATTAAAGAAAATAACTAAAATATTTTATTTAATTCATTATGTACTGCATCCTTTCACGTAGTATATCCAAATTTAAAATACTTGACAAAGTATTATATACTTAAAAAATATTTTATACAATCGCAATAGTGTTATATTTAAAAAAAATATACTAGTTAGCTGTCCTTACTGAATAAATAAACGTATCTGACGTTTGCAGACAGGCCAGTTAGCCTTAGAACGGCAGAATAACTTACCTACCTTTAGCACTTTGTAATAAAAGTTCTTTCAGATCTTTTGTCACAGTTAACCGTGGAATTATTTCTTGGTATAAGCAGCCTTTTCTCGCTTTCAAACGCAACGTCTCGCCACTATCTGCTTCGTGAAACGAAACAAAGGGTCGAGATCTTGTCGGTCTTTTTATTTTTCTAAGAGCCGGGAACTTCTTTGAAAACGAGGAAAGTTTCTGTGGAATACGGGAAGAGATTCTCGAAAATGATTACAAAAGAACGACGATTCAATTACGAGAATGTACGAGGGAATCATACAGTGGGTTCGCCACTAAATTCGTGCGGCTTTTCAAAAAGTAATTTTTACCGTCCATAAATATCCGTGTTCCTTTCGCGTCGTACGAAAAACTCGAAGATTAGAATGTCCTGAAAGCTCTACATTATTTTTATACAATTAAAATATTCAATTTTGTAATAAGAAAGAACGTTTTGCTAACTTAGCTTGTTATTTGAAGATTATTTTGAATGTTACGAATAAACCCAACAAAATGTTTTATGGATACGATTAAAGTAGATTTATTTCTTTAATTTTCTTCATTTATATGATCATAGTAAAATGGCACTAGTTATTTGTGAAAAAATATATGCAGGGAAAGTTTGAAACGTTGAAAATGACAAATTAAACTGGCAATGAGTTAAAACACGAATTACTGTCACTTTGGTAGGTTTGTGTTAAAGCAAAAAATTATATCTGAAAGTTAAATTAAATAAAATATATTTTGGCTATATGCAAATTAAATTTTAGTTTTGGATAAAGTTGCAACATAAATGACAGCCATAGATACTGAATATATTAGCTCCAGAAACGTGGTTATTACGTTGAAATATTAATTTTTCAAGTTTGAAAACGAATGTTCGAATCCGAATTGGTAATTAGTTTACAGACTGATCGAATATCGGAGTGTAAGGTATACCATGGCTGAGCAACTTCCCTAATAATCCCCATGGACGTAATTGTGTTTGCGAAACTCAGCATTCCAACATTCGGCTGTTCTCTCTCGACGAGTCAGCTGGATGCCAATGGATTAAGCAAACAGTCGATCCTTGAACCGCTTTCACATTGAAAATATTCTATTTCAATTAGATAAATGAAACAATACTCCTGTAATTATTTCATCCAGCAAAACATTGAGATACCTAGATCAGGCCGTTTGAATAAATTGTTTTTGGTGGTAGTGTAAAATGCATAAAGTTAATTTGACTTGGTTTCAAGAGATATACGTGTAATCTGATTTTAATCTTTCTGTACTGGGATCGTTTTATGACACTTTCGAGCCTAGTCAACTTTTACAGTAACACTTTTGAAAAGTGAAGTTTTATTTTGAATAATTATGAATTCATTTAGTTTTATTTATTTTGTTGATCTGCTATACTCCAACACAAATAAAAAGAATTGTTCTTAATTCTAAGAAATAAATTTTTAATTAAAATGGAATTTCATATTTTTCTTTGCATAAATCAGTTATTTGGATCATCCTGTACAAGTATTAGATAAGAAGTAAAAAAAAATCAATAATTTATCAGATATTTTAAATTCTATAACGAGACATTTCATGACATAAAATATTTTACGAACCTTCAAGGTATTTATTGATAAACGAATATTTGAATAAATATTACAAATATTCAAGTATTTAAAACTCGATGCAGCTTTAACATTCTTAACACAAACAGCGATTCAAAACATAATCTTTACGCAGTAGGTAATCTCTCACTCTTAAAGTACTTACTCAAAGTTCTTAAACTTGTCTTTGCTGCTATGTATCAGAACCTGTGTGCATTCTACAAAGTTTTAAAAAAAACCAAGTTAATTCTTTTCAGAGATAAGAACATGTTTTTTAAGTTTCGAATACATTTGGGTTTAACTGATGCTTTTATTATAACATTTTTGGTTTAATTCAAATAATCACTACTTGAAAGATTTAATTCATTAATAAATTTACTTTTCTTTTTCACGTTCATTGATATTTTTGGAATATTCTACGCAAAACTGTGTTAGAGTACATTGTTAAAAATATAACAATTCGTATGATATTGTAAATTTAAATACAAAACATCTGACACAATGAAATTGAAGTGTCTCACAAATTGTTGATTCTTTAAATATTGTATTTTAATATTTTTTTTACGAAACGTATAAAAATGTATGCGGTTACGTTTGAAAAAGTGAAACAAAAATTGCTATGAAACTTCAGCAGGTGTGATTTTAAGATGATATTCGTAACATAATATTTTGAATATAATAACTACCTCGGTAGCACTCTTCCGTACCTGTGCAAGTAACAAAATATTCAACAGTAACAATATCGTATGATGCATAGTGCTACTAAAAATGTTCATTTTTAATATCTTATGGTACCTTGTTCTTAGCAGTTGGTTCATTTCGTGTAAAGCCGGAAATAGAGAGCTTTAAGTTCAAATATTCACGTATGCGCAATTTTCGCACGTAAGCAAGGGTAATACGGGCAAAGAAGTAAATGCACCGGGTTAAAAAGGGACGTACAGATTATTTACATAACGTCGACAAAGGGTACCGTGCAAGTGGTGAAGGGTGAAGAAAAAACTAAAGAAAGGAAAGCAAGGGTGCGAACGCGTGACCCTCTGCCATTTGACTGTCTACACAAAAAGTCACTTAAAAATGTTTCCATAAATGAGAACGGTTGTCTGTTCAACGCGAAAGAGCTTCCTAAACCTTTCTACGTGAAACGTTACCAAATAATTTAACGTTCAACGAGTAGAGAACATAATGAACCGAAATATATTGTATTATAAATTATATATTAAATATATATTGATTTCTAGAAGCACGTTTCATTTGGAGTAATCTAACAAAACGTTGAAGTTGAAATTGAAAAGATTGCGAGGATGATTATGTTCCTTTTGGTCGGAATAAAGAAAATTTGATTGAAAAATAGAAACGACCTCGACGAAATTGTGTAGGTACACGAGAAATCTACATAGAGAAGGAATTGAAATGGACGCGTTACGTAAATTGATTCGAAGCAGCGAAAAGGAACATTCGAAGAGCGGTGAAATTTAAAATTGAAATACAGTTAAAATGTCAATGACGCCGGGATCGTTACCGTTTGAATTTTTCAAAGAGAATCGACTGAATTTTATTCTCTCGACGAAAACGACACCGCCGGTTAAGCCGATTCGAGATTATGCATACCAAAGGTGCATCGAATTCCCTGAAATTAAAACGGGCCATTTTAATATTCTAGAACCTCGTTCGGCTATTTTTCAAATAATATTTCACCGCGGAACAATGTTCGTTTTCCGTCCGTTTAAAATCAACGGTTAAGAATTCGACGGATTCGTAGAATTCGCGATTGCTCCAATTGAATATTTTAAAAAAATCTGATGTAATTTAACCGAGTCAATTCGCGCACAAATTAATTTGACCGCTTAATTAGCTCTGGCGAATTGACAAATTGTCGGTGTTGAAAGAAACAGATTCCAATCTTCATTGTTCTTCCATCGAATTAATAACATCGTTTATTAACCGTGCAATTATCCACCGAATAGTCATTACGAAATCAATTAGTACGGTTAATTAGCTTCTACAGGATCGCCAAATATACGTGCATATTGATTAATGAAACAGGCGAATCGAAATTCCTGTTGCGTTTATTTGTTGATGAACGCTTTTGTTCGATTTCTGCAAGAACGAGAAGATTTTGGGATCGTTTTCTCTCGCGGGCTTATCGATGCCTGTAATTAATTGTTAAAGTATTCAGGAAACAATTAACGGGATAGAGGAAGGGTTCGCCCCGAGGAGAAAAACTTCTCGACGTTATAAAGGGGAGCAAGGACTCGGCTGAGAGATTCCTTAAATGCGTTACACGAAACCGAATTTTCACTTGGCAAACTAGCGGAGGTAAACTTTTTCCATCCTTTCTCGAGGACACGGGGGTCGTTTACTTTTCGAGACCGCCAGCTACGACTCTTAATCCTTCCCCGAGTTCGAAGTACACGCGACCATGAACGACAAATTCGATTTCCCCCGGGTTTATATCAGTTTCTTAGCAGCGACGAACGAACGGTAACGCGTTAAGAATTCTTTGGGCGCGCGACAAATGGGAGGAATTCGTAAGAATGCCAGAAAAACATGCTATTAAATGTTTCCTCGAGTCGGGTTGTTTCATATTAAATGGAAAATTATCGTAAAATAATATTTATGGCACGTTGTAAATACCGTAATTGGCTATTTCTTGTTTTAACGTAACGTTAATTAATGTTACAATAATAATATAGAAAGTAGGAATAAAATAATATATCAATAGTTTATTTGGTATATGTGTTACAGTAAATGTGATTAATTCAGCAATTCATCCATGTGACTTAAAATAGCCATTTATTGAATTTTTAATTGTAAATTCATCACATTTACTAAACTTAATGGTGATTATATATAATAACCGGCAATTATACATAATCTCCGTATTTACTGTAACATATACATCCAGTTCACTTTATTTTGTTTATTATTACAAGGGTATTTTACATCGTACTCTTTAAAAATCCAACATTATCCACCCCAGATCAAATCCAAGATTACAGCCGGTAATGCTTGCTTAAACTTCGTCTTCTTAAAACTTTCTTGATCCTCATTGAACTTTGAGAATTTGTAATTACTTTATGAACATTTGAACCCTTCCAAATCTTGAATACATGAAACTATTTATCGTTAATGCACATCAATATTTATAATGCACCGAAGTTTAGTCATTGTAGGCGAAAGGTTATCCGAATTCTCTTTTCCTAACGCTAGGTGAATTACTGACAGGTAAATTAAGTTTGTAATTAGGAAACTAGCATAACTTTTCGACGCTGACTAGCGCACAGCCCATTTATTACTCGTCGCAAGTTTAGGTGGACCTCGTGCACCTAGCTTCTTTACGAGAGGGTGTCAGCTCGACTAATAACGTTCCCAAACATCTTTAAAAAAAAAAATAAGAAAAGCATATTTAAAATTGCAAATTTTATGTATTAAATTTAACAAATAACAATAGGTATTATTTATTTTTAGTTTCGTTTCTTCGTACCTTATTTTATAAATGATATTTGAGACGTTAGACGAATATTTGTTAACTTACAGTAATAAAGTTTTAAGAGATAAAAAATTGAAAAAAAAAGTATATAAGATAAATCGTAAGATATAAAAAGTATAACTTAAGTTTCTAATTAAGGTTTCATAATAGAAAAGATATCCAAATTTTAAAAATGAACTTAGCAGATTTTGATCTGCTTTTCCTTTGGATTTAATAAGTTTTGAGGTGTAATTTTTTCTTTTTTAGATCATACAAAATTGTATTATACTGTTTACATTCATTTTTTCATGAAACACTTTTATTTAAAAATATACTATTTACAAAATTGAAATAATTCAAAAATACTTTTTGACCACATTTTTTCACTTGCATTTTTCCTATAATTCATTAATTCATTGAGGTATAACATAAATATGTAATTTTAGATCTGCATAATTTTTATAATAAAAAAATTTATGAACTTGGTAGCTTCTGCATCATTTAAAGACCTACCAATTTTTGAAATGTTACTTTCTAATGACTTGGCAGATACTTGACGTGTAACTTAATCTGCCAACTACATAAAAAGTTTTTTATGCTAGTTTTGACTTAAGAAATAGGTGAAGACAGTAACAAATTTTTTATTTCCAAACTTATCTTAATTTCTTATTTTTTTGTGACTCGGCAAATATTACACCTCAATACTTTATTTATTTAATCTGTACCCCAAGGGTTAATTTTATTATCTTTAATAATACAATAACATCATTATCCACAAAATATACCATTGATGACTCTTGATTCATCGTTCAATTAAATTATTTCCCATCGTGCAATATTCAGTTGTATTTAGACTTAATCGTATTCAAAAATGCTTCGAGTGCAAAGGGTTAATCGCCGATCATAAAAACGAGATCGAACCCAAGAGGGGAAAAATCACAATTTAGCAAATTCAACACGCGCCATTTATTTATTTATCTTTTGTTTATGTGCGATGCTCACGGTCTTGATTTTCGGGATAACGAGGTTGTAAAGCCAACCCCGGTAACAAGATAGGTCGAAGTAGCGTTGTGTATCAAGAATGATGCCTTCGTTATTCCGCCGTTATGGTTTTTGTTCTTCTAACGAGAGAAAGTAGTTCGCCCCTCGTTCCACCCCTTTCGAATCTATCTTCAGACATCGCCTACCGCTTTGTTGTGTCGAAAAGGGAAGTTTCACACGCGCTAACAAGAATCATGCATTGGACCGAGCGTGTTTGAAAACCTGCTCGTGCGATTGAATCGACTATTCTTCGACGAGGAAAGTTTTCGATGAATTTTTACGATTTAAGAAACATCGTCGAACGGATTATTGAAGTTGAACATTTCAATCTATACTGTACGACATTATTCGAATAAAATTTTCAACTGGAAGGTATAACAGATAATTTTTCAAAATTTGTTTGACGAATACATAATCAATAATTGTCTTGCAATTTTAATTTATATTATTGCTTTAATAGGTTTAAGTATTCTTTTTTTTCAAAACACCATTTACTGAATTTTACTTGTCAATGTAACATTTTATTTTTATTTATCATTTACGAATAATTTTTGTTCGATGATCCTGATCCTTTTTTGGAACGTTAGCTTTATATTTTGAAACAAGAACACTCGTCGAAAATGGCTAGACGAACAAACGTCTGGATACCCCCTTTAGGCGCGAAGTAATTAACCGGAAGCGTCAGAATCCGACTGCAAATTATGCCAATCACTCTGTTTCGTAACTACGTTGATGTTTCTCGTTTCCTTTGCACCCCGTGCAATCCTCGTCGCACGAAATAATTTGATTCCAAAGTGAACGCGAATTCGTTAGGTTCCTTCTTCCTCGTGACGACGGATTTCTTGAAGTCACAGAACAAAGGGAAACACCTCTGTCAACGTTGCTGGCGGGTTTCATGTTTTCCTTCAGACGAAAGTAGATGCAAACGAGTCGATGGAACGAGCTGATGAAGTTGGATTTGAGGAAGGGGAGAAACTGAATTTGTTGACACTTTGATTGCTGTAGTGAGACCAACTTTACCCTTCTTTGTTTGTCATTTTGGTTTTCTCTTAAGGATACTATAAAACGTATGAAACTCGAAGTACTTTGTCACTTAAGGATAATTGAAGTGTAACGTGCGCTTTGTAGGAATCTAGAAATAATTTAACTTATTTATTTTGTTCGTGTTAAATGATGGATCTTTATATTTAGCCCTTTCCACCCGATTATCCCTTCTAAAGGGATTTAGTTTTCTTTTTTTAAGTTTCCTTCTAAATATAATTTAAATAGAATAATTATTCCCAGTACTCTATTATGATGTTTCACCACTTTGTAACTAAGTATTTTCGAGCTGCTAGTAAATAATCTAAACAAAATTTCCGAGTGCAAAGGGTTAGAAATGATAGATAAAAAATTAAACTGAAAAGGTAGAACTCCATATCTTGGATTGTGATATAAATAAATCTGATTTCATTTGTCAAACTAAGTTCAATTTAAATTATGTTTTAAAGTTAAGACAATTTTTAATTAAAAAAGTTGTTGAATATAACCATCGCAATTTTGTTCACTCAATTTTAGAACAAGTATTAAATCGTCTTTTTTTCGTCTTCTGAGAATGTACGTTTATCATACATTATACATAAAACTTGCAGTGGCAGAAAAAGACATTTCTCAGACCTGGAACTGGCTCGTGTCCAGAAAAGCCATTTCAATTATGCCATTATTTCTGTGTTACAGAAAATGGCCCGCGTTTAAGAAAAATCCGAATGAAGAGATTTAAAAGAGTACCACCTACGTTTTTATGTTTACACAGGGTAAATCTACTTGTGAATCACCGAATTTGAAGTTAATGTCTGAATTCATTTATTTAGAATAACGAAAAATTATCATACAATTGAATTTATTGAAATTGTTATAGAAATAATGATTTATTTTTATGGTACATTTTCAAAAATTAATTATAATATGCAAAACGTATTAAACCTCAGTGAACGACCACATTTATGAAGTATTTCTAATACAAATTTAATACACTATCTTAAAAAATATGGGATGTTATATTTATAATCTACACTCCTTTGTTGGCATGGAATAAATGACTGGTTTATTCACCCTATTTTCTTAATGGAAAATCAAAGGCGTCACCCGCATATGACACTGATAGCGAACGTATTAACGAATGCAAGGTCTTGAATGATCCCGCCCGCCATTTTCGATTCCCGTTCGAATCGTCGCAGAGTCCCTAGAACTCGCAAGCGGGTTGTAACTGTAAGTTCAAGAAGAGCACGAAACGTCGCGTGTTTCTCGAACGGAAACGGTCCGCGTGCACGGGTCCCCCGTAAATCCGCCCCCAGGATTTCGTTATTTAATCCGCTTTCGAATTGCTCGGTCCGCGCTCTCGACCTTCCTCTCCGTTCTGTCAACTTGTACGTAAGCGCGGACCGGAGGAGCTGCGAGACCGGTAGCCGGGGAGAAAAGCAAAGGAACAACCGGGACAGGAGCACGTACATACATACAAAGGAGGAAAGAAAAGTACAGAGCAACTACGGTTACGGTCATAGCCTTAAGAGGATCTCGCCTTGTACCGTACAAATTGCAGAGAATGTTCAACGTTTTGGAAACGGTGAAGCGTTGCACGGGAAAAACGATAGCATCAACGTTATCGTTGGATAGAAGGCGATGCCCGGAGAGTAAGAAAGAGCTTTGATATCCTTGAGAAAAAGAAGTGGATCGGGGCGAAACGATACAAGGGGACGAAGAAAAACTAGAAACGACAAACGACGATGGGACCGGGTTGAAATTCAAGAGGTTGCCGTATCCGAAAACGCTTGTGATCTTCCATAGGGTGTAATTGAATCCACCGCATGGTTGAAATTAATCCCTTTATATCGAGTTTGCTGCGGGAGGAACTGATTCTTAGGTGCCGTTACGGGATCCGATTCTCCACGGGCCAACTTGTACTCGATCGCCTGATATGGCTCGAATGCCAGATTCAATGGGCAATATGGGTAATTTCCTCGAGAAATTTCACCGATTTTAATGGAACTTCCTGGTCGACTGGATGGCACCTCTTGGTAATATATTTCTTTACGTTGGAGCGCTATCTTGCTCCGCTGCTGCCGTTTGAATTCTCAGGGCCCGGGGCGAAGCCGAAAAAACACGTTCCGCTCTCGGTTAAAGTGTCTCGTTTCACGTTTTTGAAATGTTTTTGCAAACTTAAGCAAAATTGTAATGTCACAAGTGCTTTTCAAGCATCTAAAAATAATTTAATCAATTTATCCCAATTAATTTAAGTAATAAAATTTCATTGTTTTTAGTACTTCAGAAAACTTTCAGAATATAAAATCTTTTAAAAATGTATAATAATTGTAAAGAAATGTACAATTAATTATTTTAATTTTAATTGTAAATATTTGGTCTGAAAGTTATTATTTTTTCATGGTTACCGTTAATTCTCAGCCCCTAATGATTATACAGACACCAAAATAATTTAAAAAAGAAACACACGAAATCCCATACAAAATTAGTAACCCCTTACAAAGTTGAAACTTTTCAAAGTAAAGTTGTTACACTTTATTTTATCTCATTATTCAAGACGTAATCAGTTAATTACAATTATCTGATGATTAAAAAATCATACAGGATTGGTCCATAATCCTTTTTAAATAAATTCTTTTAACTTCATGACACGGTTATAATTTTGCTAAAATTTGAAATTATTAAAATCTATCCTATTATTAATAAATTCCCTTATACATTAATCTAGAAACTATTATTGGCAGAAATAAATATGTCAAAGTAATTCTTTTTAATTTTTAATATTGAAAAACAATACCTATCGATTATTGCTATTAAATCTGTTTTGTAAACAAGTAGAAACAAGTTGTTCTTTATCATAAATATAAAAGATATTAATTGTTTGTAAGAAAGAATGTCACCTGGGTGTAATAATACGATTTTTCACACGAGCCTGTTAAGAACACAATCGCAAAGCCGATATTAATTTCACTGCTCGAACAGACAGTTGCGGTAGGAAGAAATCGATTTCTCATTACTTGATTATTAATCAAATCGATGTCGATAGCCACGCGACTGAGTTTCGACAACGAAAACCTAGCTGGCTCCCCAACGCGATAATTACTCGTTGGCTTACGAGGAAACTCAAACGTCAAACGAGAATGGAAAGGGAATTACATTACCGGTGGGAAGTTCTGTTTCCGTTTGGTTGTAATTGGTCAAACGATGTTGGTCCAGATCCTTTGGGCTCACTTGCCGAGACGAGCACAGATAGAATTCTGCAAGAAAAGATGTTTATAATGATTGTAGGTTAATGCATATCAAGTAATGAATTTCAAGATATAAAGACTCTAACATAACTTGGTGATATAACAATATTTTATAAATAGTGATTATTGTGAAAAATAAATTTTTGTAAAATTTAAAATTAGCTATATTGAAGATGTAGGCGTGTTAATAAGAATACATACAGAACTTGTATGATCACATGTTATTTTAATAACAATTAATAATAATCTCAGATTGTATCTGACAGTATAAATGGGCAAATATACAGAATTTAAAAATGTAATATGCATCAATTTAAAATTTTTTCGTGAACGAAGCAGGATAAAATCCTCGATACATCGCTCGCGATAAGGAGAATCCCGTTGCGATTTACATGTAGAACATCGCATATACCGTCGTACAAACGATGTCGCAGCTTGTAGACAATTTTCTGTCGACCTTTTGCATGAGCTTCAATCACTATGGCCTCGAACGTGTTCACACGTTTTTCCAGGAACGATCTCGTTCACAAGCCACGTCGAATACAAGTAAAAATTGCACTACAACGATGCATTTAAAGAATTTAAACCTGTCTTTCCTTTTTAGATAGACCTATATTTTTTTAACGAAAAATATAGACAAAAAAAGATCAACAATTTTCGATATATCACAAAATTTTGATACAAATGTCTTGTATCTTAAAATTTTTCCAATAATTTTTAATACTTTTTTTTACTAACGCTTTGTTGAATCGGTGGATTCAAAAATATATATATTTGTGGGGTTATAGATAAATAATTCTTGTACCACTGAATTCTTTACTGTACAGTTCATTACTGTGTTCCCTTATATCATCTTAAGGCAAGTAGAAATATAACAGTTAACGCGTTAATTTGATCGAATAATTGGGAAAAAGGAAAATTAGTTCAAATAGAACAATACAAATTTTATTACAAATAAAAAGAAAATGAAATTCTGTCTTATCGAGACAGCTAAAATGGTAAAGAAATTAGCATAAAAATATAATAAGCTATAACGTCGTTCGGTACCTTAATAAATGAGTTTGATGCAAATTGAAAGAAAGTTTAAAAACCAATTAAGAAGATCCGCCGGGTGAAACTTAATCAACATAGAAGCACCAACATCTGACGAACAAATGATTGGCTGTAGTTGTCTACTTAAGAAATAGATCTTGCGTTCTTCTGCTCGAGATATCCTTCTAATTATGGAGCACCACCATTTAAAACTCGTACTTTAATTACAGAGCATTATTCTCGACTCCCTTTTTATCTACTTTTCCGATTATCTGCACATCTGAACCATTCACCCTTTATTCTGCTCTCTCGATCCTTATCTGTTTCTTACGGGCACAGTGAAAATTATAAGAAAGCGAAGTAATTGATCGCAAATTATTGCACCCTTCAAGGATATAACGCGGCATTCCTGTACAACAGATTCTCACATAACGCGATTTATTGCAGTACAGGAAATCGTGTTGCACGATAGTCTTCCTCGTGTAATACGAGTAATACAAGGTAGCATGTCTGCAATGGTTATTGATAAGTCAATTTTTATTTTCTACGTTGTTTATATGCCATACGTAATTAATTTTACAATTTAAAAAAGAAGGTGAATTTTGAAGGTGAATTCAAATATATTTTTGATAAATGTTACAATATTTAGAATTTTAAAGATAGAAGAAATTTCTTAATAATTACATGATATAATTATATATCCAATTGAAAATATAAAAGTTAACCTAAAGTGAAATCAAAATTAACACTAAAAATTCTATTCAAAGACTTAAAGATTTTATATTTTTAGAAATTGTACATTAAAAATGGCAAAGAAAAAGATTAAAACGCAATTATATCGCCTTAACGCTCGGTACCAATTATGTAGATAAATCTAACAAAGAAATTAAACCGAACCGACATTAGCATTGTCATACTTAATTGGTCATTAAAACTTCCTAATTGAAAGCCTTAATGTATCCCCAGAAATGGATGTTGGCCGCTGATGAACGCTAATCTCACTTTTAATAAAACGCAGAGAGAAACTGGCAGACGGAGAAACTCGCCTTAACATTGAGAAAATTAAATCTTATTTAAATAATTTCACCCAAGAACGTTGGAACACTAAAGGCAATTAATTCACACGAAAGACTGGCGAAACGAGATAATTACGATTAACAAATTATGTTAATAATACCGACTCGAAGCAACTTTTCTTCTTATTTTCATTAGTCGGATAAGTGGATTATTTAAATTTGTAATACGCAAAAGCTTCTTTTTATCGGCTGTTTGCAAGAAGATAACAAATGTAAGCCCAAACTACGCTTTTTGCGTTCATTATTTCTGAAAATAATTAAACTCGACAATATTATAAATCTTTGATAACTTGGGTAACGATATTATTTAATTAATATCCGAAAATTTGTATACTGAATATTGTGAAATCAATATACTGTATTTATTAGACATTAAATTTTAAGTTCGAAGGATTTTATGTGAATTTAAATTCAAAGTGTTAACACATTTGACATCAGCATTACGATAGGGGTGACACAAATGGGTAAATTCAATTTTCTGTATAAAATTTTATTCCTTAGAATGAATTAAAATCGAATTTTGTCGTACATATAAATTATAATATAAATGGTGGGCGTGGTTTAAAAGTACATTATTTCATTTTATGTCATTTGTTGTCTATGACAAACAAATTTCTAATTAAATATAAGGCGAGTTTAAGCTGTTGATTTGCATAATTACCCTAATTAATATATTTAAAGCAAAGTTTTATATAACTCTTTATAATTGTATATCAGACAATTCTTTAATAACCATAACTTTATTTCAAAATATTTTTAATAAGTAAACTTTCTTGTCGAGTCTTTTATAACAGTGTATTCATGTTTTATTATTTCTGTTACAACTTTTTAAATAATTAAAGGGATTTTGTTTCCTTCCCTTTTCGGGTATTTCTCACGACGAAGACCAACAACTTGTTTTTTATCGACGTATTCAGAAACGAAATATTGTCGCGGGAAACAGTAATTACCTGTCTGGTAACAATTTCACTCAAGAAATGTCAAAGGGTCGAGGATCAAAATATAGCGACGGTATCGTCCTTCGGTAACCAGAAACGACGTCAAAGAGAGGAAATACGAGGAACAGGGTCGAGGCAAGGGACGGGGGCTGATTTCTTGCGCGAGGACAAATTAAAAAGTTCGTGCGCGACGTAAATGGAAGAGGAAGGTGGAATATTCTTTTTAACGTGAAACGAAACGATCTATATAGAGATGAGGAGAGGCTTTGACAGAAAAGTTTTTATTGGACGTGCCGGCGTAGATACTGCGATAGTTATCTCCGGTACTCGTACAGGTTATTCTGACTTCATATAACGCGGAACGTCGACTTCCGATTTACTTCGAGACCCTTCCTGCCGGCCCACGGGAAACTACGAAACGACGTGGAAAAATTGGTGGAAACGAAGCCGTGAAAAAAACTCGACCGGAAATTGAGAACGTTTAATGGTCCCTTACAGAACGTTCAATTTCATTTCAATCGTCAAGTACTTCCTTTCGAATATTTCAAAAGTATGAAGTATTCGTGATGTTGGACAGGTTGACGAAATTTCACGCTTTAGATGGTTTAAATTAAAAAAAAGAAAGAAAAAATATTTCGTGTAATATTTGCAGTCAATCTTTGAATTTATCAATATTTGAAACACCCGAGGAATTATTAAACGGATCAGTATTACTTCATTTTAAAACATATTTTTTAATCATCATTTCGGCTACGACTCGAATGGAAACAATTTACATTTTCAAATCTGAATCGAAAATTTAATCCTCTTGACGTATAATGAGATCGGTACGAAACGATACCATACATTTAATATGCAAATGCAAGGTACAGTAATATATTTCTGAAATGATAAATCACAAAAATGATATTCGTGGAATTTACGAATTAATCATAGACTCGAATAAAATGGTCCCATACTTTTGACAGACAGTGCTACAAGGTATTTTGAAAATTCTATAAAAAATTGAACCTACATTATGAACGAGACTTGACATTAAAGGCAAAAGAGGTTAAGAACGAGGCACGATACAGTTTTCTTTTAATTCAACCCTTTTGTCCAGGCCGGTCGTTAAGAAGAAAGTAAGCAGCCTACGAATTGTCACTTTCAATGGATTTTCCAAGTAGAACGAGTAAGAGGATCTTGGCCGGCGGTGAACACTTGGCCCTCGCTAAACCAACAAAAAGGTCGACAATACAATATCATCGTTAAAATCTCGCGGTTTACCCGCGAACCTTAATGCTCGCCACGAAGCTGAAAGCACCGAAATGCTAAATCCTTCAGCGAAAGAATCGGAACAATAACTCGCGAGCTTTTTATCCCCGACGTGTCCCCCTTGCTTCTTCTTTTTGTCGAAGCTTCTTCTTCTCATTTCCGTTTGTCACCTTTCCTACCTCTTCCTTCGTCTTTTTAAATAATTTCTGTGTAACCCAGTAAACGTATCGATCGACTTTTTACCCGTTTGCTTCTTCAAGGTGGCTGGCGCACCCTTAAACGACCGGGATATTCCTGTTTTGAGTTGAAAAAACGACTCTTCTCTTGTATTAGGACGTTTTTGAATCAGAATTACCCGCAAACATTTTATTTTATTTATTATAAGTATATTTTATTAGTCATTTTATTAGTTATTCACTCGGTTGTCCCCTCTGAAAGTACATGAAAAGAACGTAGATGATTTTTAAGAAAAATACAACTGATTTATTTTGTTCTTTCTAAATTTCCTTCTAAATATAATTTAAATAGAATAATTATTCCTAATACTATATTATCTACAATGGAATGTTGCTCACGATGTTGTAATTAAGTATTCTCAAGTTGTTTGTAAGTAATCTGAAAAAAGTTTCGGAGGACAAAGGGTTAATTGATGAAAAATAAGACCTTGGTAATTAATGAACCTTTTCATACGTCTTTTTATTTTATTATTAGATTGGCAGGAAAGTTTAGCCGTTTCAGGTCACTGTTTTTAATTATTCAATTTTTAAAGGCATAGAATTTTCTTGAAATCTGTCATAAGTAATCTTCTTGATAAGACCCTAGAAAACCGTGGTCTTCCAAAGATTAATTAATCTTCATTCAGGATTGAAATATAAAGAATTGAAGTTTCTTTGTGTACATCGATAATAGCATGATAGGATCGGATTCAGTTTGAAACATGGAGGTAGAGAACGAAGCAGATAATTTATGATACAGCAATCTAAAACGTGTACAGCCTATAGCCCTGCCTATTTGCCTGCTATTGCCTTCGTAAATGTACGCCTAAGATTTACGGATCTGTAGACATGCACCTGTCTATTGTGTACCCATTGTTAGAGCAGTGTACGTACACTATGCGGATCCTAACCTTCGTGTATGCCTACATCAGCTTATGCGTCTCCACACTGGACGCTTGTATTATTCCATGTATATCTATACTTGTTGGATGAGCATCCATTGAACGGTTGATAAGATTATCGAAGAACACCTTCGTGCGCTTTCACACGATTTTGACTCGCAAATAAAAACTTTACATATAAATTATCGTTGCATTAAATTCTATAGGATTCGCGTTAGAAGATTTGTAGGTCAGTATAGAGTACCGATTTCAGGCTCAAAAGGTTAGGTTAATTTAAATCAAATAATTTGTTTCTTTTTATTATTAGTTCTAAAGTAAAAATTAAGTTAAGCTATATCAATTTGCTATTTGTAAAATGAAAAAGAACGTGTTAAAATTGAAGTGACATTTAGAAACTTTGTTGCTAGGATTGATATTAAATTATTTAAAATTATATTATTACAAAAATTTTGAAAGGAGTGCAAGGGTTAGTAGAACTTGAATTACTACTTAAATTACAAAAAGCTGTTTAAATACATTAAAAGTAATAAATACAAAATATAACGTTTGCTTATATTACTCATATGTTTAAAGCTCAGACTCTAATTTAAATTATAAACATTCTAAATACTGTAGTATAGAATAACAATATTTTAGAATAACAAAATTTGACAAAAATGACCACTTGATATGTAAAAACAAATTTTTAGAGTTTATTAAAATTTTAATAAAATTGATATACCAGCAAAAATGTCTAAATATTAATTTTAACTCTGATAAAAAATAATACTCAATAATTTGATTTAAAATCCTGGAAAATATTTTGTTTCTCATTAAATGATTGTTAACAGAAGTAGTTTAATAGTTTATCGGTAATTGGTTGGTGCTTTGTAGAATAAACGTTCGGTTGTACAAGCCGTGAACAGAAAGTCGTGGTACACCACATCTAAACACTAAACTAAACCCTCTATTGTGATATCGGTCGGTAGCCAAACCTATAGGCCCCGGAGCGGGTCCATCTGAATTATCTTCAATGATTTAATTTATTACCGGGATATTGCCGAGTGATATAGTCAGTAGCCTGAGTTACGGCTACTTAGGCTCACAAAGGCCACTGGGCTGCGAGTGACTTACCGAAACTACTTGAGGTATGGTGATCTGGTTTAACCCGAAGAGTCGCCATCGAAGTTTGCTCTCTTATCCATGGCTTATCTTGACAAGCAAACTCGATAATAGCGGTTATTAATGCGGCTGCTCTTTGATATAGCACCGGTGTAACCATCGTACAAAGGCTGCCATAATTCATACAAACTTTAAGGTATCTACATGTAGGAACACTAACGATTAACGTCCTCCTAAATGTCACATTTTTTAGTAAATTTAATTGGCCATAGAGAAATAGTTTTCCTATCTTGTTTCAAAGTGTAAATTTTATATGTTCATATCTATGAATATTTAATATTGCAATTTGTTGAATTTTTGTAATATTTCAAAACTGATATCCTTCAGTGATTTTCAATTAGTTTAAAATCTTAAAGTGGATTTGTGTATGTTAATGAAACACAAAGTAAAGAATTGAATTACGTACGATGGAACTTTTTAATCAGAATCATACCTTTTTTAAATTTAATTTAAAATTGTATATTTTTCTTTTAATTGGAGGGAAGAGTGAACATCAGCGAAACAAAATAATTAAATACTGTTATTTTAATTTTACAACTTTTTTAAAATTATTGTATATTAATTACTATAACCACTGAATTACTAATACACTTTGTTCTTCCTTATAAAATAAATAATTATAAAAATTGAAGGATAATTCAACTGACAATTTAATGAGAAACCATTTTGACTCAACATCGACATTCACTAAATATTCTAAGATTTATTTTAATTAAACAATCAATTAGATAATTCCAAACCTTTAACCATCATTATATCTTTTCATTATCATAATATAAAAATGATAATTATTAAGCAGTTTTGCATTTGTCGTAACATTTAAACACACGACAGTTCTCAGCAATTTTAATTAGAAAAAGTATTTAAAACGTTCATAAAATTGTATTACGCATTGAAGAACACGAGGCTGAATTTAATTAAAACGAAGTTGAATTTAGGTGATTAAAATTTTCGAAAAACGTGCCACGTAAACGCGGGATAGTGAATAGAGCCGCTCGAGAGAATAATTCCGCGCGGAGATATTTTCTTCTCGATTAAAATTTCACGGGTTGCTATTTGTAGATGCAGGTAATTAAAGCGCGAACGTAAATTGGAACGCCTCCACCTGTCTGAAGCGTTTCAATTAGATTCCTGGCATTTGCTTCCCGGTTAATCTTGTTCTCGAAAGAATTTGATCTCGGGGATCGGTTTAAATCGACGGCGTATCGGTGTGAACGATGCACGCTCGAGTACGCTTGATCAGTCGATTAGCGACGTCCCAACGCGTACGAATAGGACCAGTAATAGACATTTGTCACATAAATGGAGCGTATCTCATTTGAATATCACTTTAAACCTACCTTCGTGTATTGCTAATTGTATCCCATTGTTACGTACAGTGACGAGCATGTAAATAGAAGCATTATACCTTTGGTACTAAAAATGATTACATTTTTAAGAAAAGAGAAAAGGAAATTAAATTCCACCTTGTTCTTTTACAATTATGCTGCTGATTACAAAAGTGGTACAAATAAAAATTCTAGAATTTTATGGTCAATTTTTTGGCAATATTTGAACGTTGCTATCTTTTATTTTAATACTAGAATTAGAGATGTTCTAAATTGAAAATAAAATAGAACAAAATAAGGGATGAAATTTAAGCTAGCACGCAGAGTAATTCTGTCTTGATAAAAGCCAAAAGGTGTTAATAAATTTTGTAATTTGATAGAAGAAATCTGAAACAAGCTATTTTATCCCGATTGGAAAGATAAAATAAAGTAATAATGCAAGATACCAAATTAAAAGATTAAATTTGAAAAATCATTAACTCTACTCCTAATAATTAGAATTTTAGTGTGTTTTACTACATATTTTTGTTTTTACTGTGGCATTTATGCTAAAAGTTGTTCACTATCGAATTCAAATTAAAATTTTGTGTAAAAATAATCAGAGACATTAATTATTAATTTAAACATGTTCTTGCTCGATAGAATCCTGCTAACTAATTAATTTACACTAGCTTATGAGACACGGGAAGCAAATATTTTTACAAAATAAAATTAATTTACTACCTCTCTAATTACTAACGTACACGTATAGTTACACATTTGATGTCTTGCGTGAAACTCGCCACGCTTTTTGTATCTCGTTCCATCACAATACGTAATTTAAGACCATTTTGCTTTAACGGCTTCAGGCGAGGATGTCTGACAAACTGCTGGATAAATTAATCTTCTCTAACGAATGGAGACTTTGCAATTTCGCGAAATTTCTATCTCTACGTTTATTTACACGATACGTTTGCGGTCGACGGTTTGATCTTTAACGCGCCAGATAATGAATTTCCTTTGATCTCGTGTGTTTAAAATTTCCTTCTCGTCAATGGAACTCTTATTTCATTTGAAAATGAACAAATTTTCATTCCCATAGATATGTGTAATAAAATAAAATCCTGATAAGTGTAAAGGATATGAAAAGTTAATTTTTGAAATGAAACTTCCACCTTCTACCTTATGTTATTATGTGACGTGATAGTAATGCTAGTCAGCTTTTTCTTTCATTAATTACGTAATTATTTAATAGTATTGTACTTTAAAACGTCTAATTTAATAATTATATCATACCGTGTAATATTAAAATTCCAAATTATGTAATTTTCATTAAAAATATATTAATCACATTTATTATGAATTTCATATTTCAAAACGAAACGATTTATTAAGATTTCAAGAAACAGGACAACTGCGTTTTAGGTAAGCTAATTTCCATGAAAGATAATTTAGGCAAGTTAAAATATCGATCGGCAGTGCGACGTAATCTTGACTATAAAATCGATATTGGTTAGTCGATAGTCCGTAAACTTAATCGGAAATGTCGGCGACATGATTAGAAATCATCAGAGACATTACTGACTGGTAGGAAACACCTGTCTGCAGGTCGAGAGGCAATTTCCTGGTTAACCTAACTCCCGTTTACCAACGTATTACGCTGGTCAGACCGTCAGACGTCACGTCCAGATAAGGAATTCCAAATTTTATCAGTTAAACAACGTTACCAACTAATTAGCAGCAATCTGTACGAATGATATTAATCTTTTACGAAACATGTCACGCTTAATACGATTTTAATCTTCTATGAATCCAAATTTTCCGCGGGAAATGGTAAAATATCTTTAAATCTACTTACATTTCTAAATCGCAATAAATTTATTTCACTATGCTATTACTTATTTGTCATGGCGTATATTAGTTGCAATAGTACGCAAAGACATAGAATGTCGCGTCCATGCAACATTGAATTAATTGCCACGATATTTTGACCTCCGGTCAATTTTTATTAACCCTACAACGGTGGGAAATTCCTCGGCAAGGCGAGAGATTTTCAATAAAAATTGTCGTCAGCGCAAACGACAGATGGTGGTCATAAAAGCGAATGCATCGTACCGCTTTTGTTTGCTCGTTATTTCAAAAAGCGTCCATTAGGGGCGTCCAGGGTGAACGCGCGCAAGGGTCGGTGCCAAGAGACGAACAACTTTTCCGGGGACAAATCGGTTCTCGTAAATCTGTCTGGTTGTCCATCTTCGCCCACGATATTTCCTCGTTCTGCCCCTTGGCAGCATCGCGGAGCTAAAAGTCGACGATAAGCCGAAGGTATTCAAATATTTTCTCGCGTCATGAACGGACAGCAACATGGAAATGTGCCTTCCCTTCTCGATGATCGAAATCCTTGCGCACTATCTTGATACGCTTTATTTTCAAACCAGAAATCTATATGATAATTGGAAAATTTGAAGGATCTTTGAATATGTGATCAAAATTAAATCATTTTATGTGTCAGAAAGGATATGAAATAATATGGCAAGTACAGAGTACAAAAGGATAAAATTAAACCTTGTTTTAACTTTTTTTGTATGTGTTTCTGAATTTTGAAACAGAGGATATATTTTCAAACTCTTACAAAAGTGATAATAATAAGGAAGCAACAATAGAAAAATTGGCGTCTTCTAAATTTAGTTGAAGAAAAATTATATAAAGTTACAATCTTGCAAAAAGTACAGCAAAAGGTTTTAATTAAGAAGAACAAAAATATTTGACAGATTTCATTAATAATGGATGTATGAAATATCATCCTTATAACTGATTCCAATAATTAAAACCGCCGTGATTATAATTAATAACGGAAGGAAAATGAATTTATATTGGGATATAATGGATAATAATAAAATAAACATATAAGGTTTCTCGTATATTTAATGCAGCAACTAGTATATTAAACTGTGAAATATTTATGAAATATTAAAATTCTAAATGAGGATTTTCCATTAATAAAATTTTTATCTGTATTATCATTTCAACGTGTAAACGAATATTTTTAAAACTGTTATTAGTCCTTAGTACTAAGTAAACGATTTAAATATTTATTATACTTGTTTAAAAATGTATATTAATGTGTTAGGCAATGTTATAATACCCCAAATAGTGCAAAATAACCTAACAATAAATATAAAAAACATACAGAATTTTATATAATAGCAGCTCTAAAGATAGAGGAAAGTGTACTGATAATAACGCAATTTGTTGCATCCCGATATCTTAATTAGTTCCTGAGATATAAGGCTTTAAAGTTTACAAAGCGCCCGCCGCGTGAAAGGGGTAGACCTGTCTGGCGCCGCCAGACTTTTTTCCGGGAATTGTATATAAACAAAGTAGTAATAGTAAAGGGTTAAACGTAAACAGTGACCACGTGGCCGCTACGCTAGACACCCATTGAAGAAGGCGCGAGCGAGACGGAGACAGTGAATTTTGCTGAAAAATTATGTACGTGTTCCAACGACGATATCTCAGGAACCAATAAAGATATTTACATAAAACAAAAACCATATTAAAGAGGAAGGTTTCTACTTTCTTACAAACGCAATGTTATGTAAAAACTCGAAATGGTATTTTGTTGACAGCCGTTTGAACTTTTAATAATTTTAATACGCGTTTCTTATGCATTTTATCACACGTTTCGATTTGCAGTTGTTTTTAACGATAGAATATCATTAATTTAACGATTTTTTAGATAATAATGATTGATGTTGAGCTCAAAAAGAAATGTTCAATAATTTTAAATGTTTCAGAACAAACTCTGGAACATTATGTTTATATAATAATATAAAATGGAAAATACTCTCTTATCGTGAGAATTGTAGATTAAATTGAAATAAGAATTGTCTTTAGTACCATTTATAATATTTTGTTTAATGAAAGATATAATAATTATAAGAATAACAATAGAAATTTGGAGAAAGTTCTACTTTTTAGAGTTGGTAATCTATTTAATCCTTTCGCTCTAAAGAGTATATAAAAAGCATTATAAGTAGATTAAAAATATAATATTTCTACGTTTTTAAGTTTCTAAAAATCTTTTTTTCTTAACTTCTGTTGAAAGATAAAATATTTTTAGCCGCAACAATAGGCTTAATGGAACATACAAAATAATTATAAAAATCATGAAGGTACAAGCATGTACCAAAAATAATATACTGATTTGTATATATTTCCTTTGAAAGTAACTTTCAATTTTCAACATTTTCTTAGAAGTTCTATTTTGAAAATCCTTTCAGTAAATATATACCTACATTTCACGAGCAGTGTTTTATCTAAGTAGGTAATCATTCAGCTAAAGACTTGTTTTATTAAAGTACACAAGTTTCACTTATCTAAACTTAAGATTTACAGTTACAGTTCTACCCAAGGGTACACGTTGTAAGCTACGTGTTTGCGCTTACGGTTGCCCTTTAATTAACGAATTTACGGAAACTTGGAATACGTAATTTAGCTTAGACAATTAGTCGTGTAATTAACATAATTCATTCGTAAAGTTTCGTTCGTGTTACCTTAGGTACATCGAATAAACACAGTACAGAGGATAAAGCTTGATATTAATTATATTCGACGAACGTTTAAATAATATTCCATCGTCAATCATATTTTGTTCAAGAGTGTAGAGTAAGAGCAAACTTTTATGTTGCTTTTCGTT
This sequence comes from Anthidium xuezhongi, assembly GCA_022405125.1. Lineage (NCBI taxonomy): Eukaryota > Metazoa > Arthropoda > Insecta > Hymenoptera > Megachilidae > Anthidium > Anthidium xuezhongi. The sequence continues at coordinate 9,616,436 of CM039638.1, read as the reverse complement.
GACGTTACAATGTTATTATTACCAAAATATATGTAATATTCAATATCTTCCAACAATGAAATCAGCAAATTCTATTCGTTGAAATGTAAGAATATGGAAAGTTAAAGATTAGGGGGAGACATTTGTCTCGAATAAACCTAATGAAAAGGTGCATGTATTTTCGAAGGGGGTGTAAAGTAAGCTTAGACAAAGATCGAAGTGTTCGCAACGTTGCACAAGTGGTGCGAAGCCATTTTCTAGATTAACCGTAAGCACGTCCGGAAATCCTGCTGGACAACCCTCACTGTGGTCAGTTGGTCATTTTATTATGGTTGTTACACAGCTTCCTACTCCTCGAACTAGCGGTGGCCAACAAATCCTGGCATTAATGCCACGGAATAATCTTTTGAGCTAGTTTCGTGTCCTGTCTAGCCCGATTTATTTGAATTTTTCGTGAGCACGCTTGTATCGGTTTGAACATCGCTTTTAAAAGAAAAAATAGCTGAAAAATAGGGTGTTAAAAAAGGACGGATTTTAGTATATCTTCACAACTCGATTCTGTATATTCTAATGAATAAAAAATGTAATAGTCATTTGTCTCGAATGTGATGGGAGAATTATAAAAAATGCAATTAAAGTTGAAACAATTTTCGTTTAATGGAAATTATCTAATTACAGAAAATATCTAATTTGTTAAACTAAGAATATCGCAAGCCGTGATTAAAACTATTTTTATTTTGTAATGGATGTACAAATAATACAAAGTACCATCGATTTATTTTGCCAAGGAAAACGTAGAGTTTTGTGACGTTACAATCTCTCTTTTGAAATATCTTCCAAGTGACAGGAAGATGCAAGATAACATACAATATCTCATACTTTCCATTCATGTATAACATTTGGTATGCTTATCGAGAAATATTCAGGAAACAACATATACCGTCAGATTTCTAAAATGTGAGTAGAGTTCATTTATGTAAAATAAAAATTTATTTCTGATGTTTATATCGACGAAAGGTTCGTACGACAAAATTAAAAATATATTTGGAAGGCTCGTTATTTGACGACACCAATGAAAATAATTTTCTGTCTAGGAGTATAATAATAATTTCTGTATTTAGCAATTTAACTTTTTATAGAAACTTTAATACAATATAAATATAAAACTTAATATAAATTTAAATATTGCTAGTAACTTAATTTTATTAGATTTGAATTCTTTTTATTGTTTAGACATATTTCCAATAAGATAAATTATTTAATTATACATACTGTAACTGTAATCGATGGAAGTTGTTAATAAAAAGTTAGAAAAAAATTTGATCTTCGTAAGAAGATTCAAAAATTTAAAAGAAGTCTACGTTTCTGGATTCTTTCTTGATACAAGGATGCAAAAAATAACATTTGAGATGCAAACACGTATCTTTTCGTCTGTGAACGAAGAATGTTCATTAGGGTAGCTTCATTGACGTTTAGGAACCGTTTAAAGGGGTCCAAGGGTGTCGTGAAGCTTAATTCCTTTTTCGTCACGTGTGTCGTAGCAAGGTCGGAGAAGGCTTTCAGAAGAATTCCCTCCCCACCGCGATGAAATTTATATACTACACGAACGTGGATTACGTTTGCAAAAGCGAGTACCATCTAGACAGTAAAACTTCCCTCGTATCTTGTTCTCGTGGTTTTCCCTTTCGAGTGCATGCATCGTGTCAGCTCTCTGTTCTGTTCCCCTCGGAAGAAACACGTTTTGGGTGAAACCTAGATGCTTAGGTGCTGCTCGTGTTAAAAAATATACCTGTCTTGCCAGTCCCTGTCTTTTCCGAATTCGTTACTTTTGAAGAGTATTTCGTACACTTATTTGAATACAGTGCTCTGAAATATTACCTTACAATTAGTACAAATGGTAACCATCCAGATAGATTTCTCCTTAAATAAAGTTTTCACGAATATTATTTTAAGCGTTACTCCGAATTTCCGAACAATTTCCGAGGCCCCACAGTGTTTCTCAACGTTAGATTCATTTTTACTAATCATTATCTATGATTAATCCAACATTCCGCTTCGCAGTAAAAGCAAAATAAACATGCAAAGATTTATCTTACCTTGCAAAACTATTTTCTGATAAATATATTTACTACTAGCCGCCGATCAATCGAACAGCTAGTTACCTCGTCCCAATCAAAAGGTTAAGAGTTTAATCACAAACTCGAACGCGAATCGAAATCATCGAACGAGTTCGAGTGTTCGCGCGAAGCGTAAACCACAACTAGCGATCGAAACCACGGCACCGGGTAGTTTTCGTTCCTCCTGCGACTCATTGTTAGCCGAACGCGGTTATCCGGAGGACGAACTTGCTAATTAGTTGCTCGACGTTTTTGCTTTCGAACATCGAGCCGAGCCAGACGCTGCTATCGCATTTATTCGTAGCCGAAACTCTATAAACTGCTTTACCACACGTGTCGTTAATATTCTCGACGGTGCTAACGAAGCCAGAACTCGGCCAATTGAACGAAATTAGTCGTCCAATGTTGCGAAGAAACAGACACTTACGGATGCAAAATTCTTCGTCGATCAACGTTTCCTTTCTTAATTTAGTTCGATTTCAAAATTTTAACGCGATCAATGATACCCAATTTACCGTAATTTCAGTTTCGTTTACAGATTTTGCAATTTCTTTTTTGTACCATTTTCTTCGTCGTCTCGTCAATTCGTGACGAAGAATGGCTAATAATAAACGCAAAAAGAAGAAGGAAATGTTTTATGTCCTGCGCACGGTTGGGGGGGTACTGGATTCTCCCCCGGTGTGTTCTTTTTGCTCGTGTATCCGCGCTCACTTTTTACGAGACCCGCGAAGAATGGTTTCCGCCGCGATAAAATTCACACGTCTAGTTGTCCGTCTTTGTTCGCCAGAACAGGCGTGGGTGTTATCATTTTTAAATATTCTCCTTTGTTTTCGGACGAGATTCTTGCTAATTTTACCCGCGCTAGCAGCTTTGCGAGCGATCTTTTTGAAAAATTATAAATGACGGCCCTGTTGCTGGTATTTTGTGCGGGTTGGGTGTTGCTGTTTTCAGAAACTTTTGTTTCTTCTGTATGGTATTAGGAGAATACACAAATTTTGTGAAGTATTGAAAGAATTGAATTTGTTGTATGGAACCAGTAGCACAATACTATATTTGTTTTGGGTGCTTTGCATATATTACAAATCTTATAAGTTTCATAAAAAAAGAAACTGAAGGAGATCATAATTAAAGATTTTTTATTACTTCACTTGTTCATAATTTAACACTTTGACTGCCACGTTGCAGCTGTTGAACATTTCATTAAATAGAAGCTTTATTTTCATCAAATCTTGTTTGTTAGTTTTACAATATTTCATTATTTTTACTATTCGTGTGATCAAATGCTTATTACAAATATTCCTAAGTCAGTGACTGTACAAAATTCAAATAATATAGGCGACGAAATATTTGGGTGACATGGCAGTCAAAGTGTTAATCTACCTTTAGTAGGGTGCTAAAATTTTCTTAACTTTTGTATAAATTAGTTCACTAGATGACATATGTATTATGTAATTTTAGTCATTTGTCATTTTTACAATTTATTTTTGATACAGTTAAGTAAACTAATTTTTAAAACTGCTTGAAGAAATTGAAGGCATTCGGTGCATATTTTAAAAAGACATTTTATTCTAAGGAAGGTACGAATACTTCTGTCTCTCGTCGTATTTAAATTTCGTGCCCGAAATTCCGTCACAAGATTAAGAATGAAAAATAATTCGAGAAAAACTCGGTTCCCATGGCGAGCCATCGGATATTCGGATCCCTCGGTTAGGGGCGAGCCAGTCCAAGATAATACCGAACCGTTGCCAGTTCTCGTGAATAGTTACACGTTCGATTGCCACGGCTATGAATGTCTATCGAATCGACTCCGGGCCCTCGCAGGATCCATGTAAATACCAGTATCAAGCTTTCGAGTAGGCATTAGAGCGGTATTCAGTTTGCGTCGTGCTCGTTCGGCTACAATGCCTCGAAATGTCGGTTGAGTTTCACGCGGTCCTATTTTCTCGGCCGGAGTCCATTGAACGCGAATAGAAGGAAAAGAAACATATCGGCCATGAATACAAATAGAACCTGTCCAAGATATGCGTCGATACGTTGTGCACATTCTGTTACCATCTCGGTATTCGGCTGGCTGGTCAATCGAATTTCTATCGTATTTCTGCTTCCTCGAGGTCAAAAACGTGTACACAATGTCTCAAGCTCTTACCCCCCTCACGAACGAGGTATTTAAATCAATTACCTGAATGATTTAACCATTGGTGGTTCTGTAAATAACTTTTAGAAATACTAGTTTTAGAGGCATTCCTGATTTATAGTTTCTTTTTAAGCAAAATGCTTAAAAGTTACCAGATATATGAAAAAAATATCCATCCACATTTTTGTCGAATAGTAGACTGAATAATAAATTACTGTAGTATTGTTTGTTCTAATAGAAAACCACCAGGTGAAAGAAGTTAAATAACTTATTATTGTGAAACGTGCACAAATCAGCCTGCAATGCATATTGGGAGTTGCTTCAAAATAAGATTCTAGTTTTTGTTTGTAATAAATTCATATAAATCAAATATTACAATACCTTACTTGGTTTCAAAGTTATACTATACAGGGTATCCTAGAATTAATGTAAGAACCGGAAATGGGGGGCAGCTCAGACGGTTCTGAACAACATTTTCCTTTGCAAAAATGTATTTGAATTATTAAGGAAAAATAGTGACCAATCAGAGCGTGTAATATGACGATTCCTAATCGCGAAAAAATGGCGCTGAGATGCTAGTATGGCACCTCATATTGATATCAACTCTTATGGATTGAAGCTTTAATATTTAAAATCGTTATATATTTCAACCCTGCTTAACCCTTTTAATAGAAATTAAGAAAAGGAACACTATACTTTTAAGAACTTGAAATATTGAAATATTGCATTTTTAGAAATTTTCTAATTCCCAAAAAATATTTGTAGAAAAAGAGATATTTTTAATGAATGTATGGTATTTTTTATACGTGGGTATTTATTTTTCAAGAACGTCAGTGCACGTTCTCCAGAGCGAAAGGGTTAAGGGTCACGTTGGGACACCCATTGAAGCATTTTATGTGGCAAGTACACTTTCGGCTGTGCATTTTTTTAATATAATTGTTTAAATCTTCGCCATTTCACGTATCGTACTGTCTCGTTGTTCTTTAAATATGACTCAAACCCAGTGTACTACTCCTAAGGACTGCTGTCATTGGATGTTTCATTTGTATTCTGTGAAACACGGGTCATAAATGTTTTACTGCAAAGGTGTTGTTAAATCGTGAAGTAAATTGTAAAAGTAATAGGATTAAAACTCCGTTCGAGTTCCTTATATTATAGACAGTATAAAATGTCCAACTTAATGATATTAATACACAATGAGTAGTAGATTTCTGTCGAATAATTTTTTTGGGTCAATGTAACCAGGAAGTTCAGTGTAATCAATAGGAACTACATTATTTCCCCTCAGTCGTTTTTGCCAAAATTGTACGTCCACTTCGAGGTCTCATTAATCAAAGAAAATCTTTGGAAATACATAATAATTTATGAACTTAACCGATGAGTACGTAATTTGATAGATCACGATAGGACAACAATCACTTAATAAAGCATTTACGATCCTATTTTTATCCATCGTCTCTTTCTTGTTTTCAATTATAGAGTAAGTCATTATTGTTTGATGGGATAAAAAACGGAACAGGAAGCGCGCGAATCGTTTGAATCGTGCTCCAATCCATCGCTATACTTCTTTCTTCCGGCAAATTCTAATCAGCGAGAATCGAGGGGTGCAAACAAGAAATTTCTCGGCGATTCGTATCTAGAGCGGAGAAAGTATCGGGAATAGAGGCGACAAATGAAATTTTATTAGACCGTTCCTCGGTAGATTGATCACAGGTCATATGACCGTTTATTGTTCGTCGAAACAAAGTGAGATTCGGCCACGACGAAAGTAGAGCGAAGCGTGGATGACACGCTCCGCAGAGTGGAATAAATTCGAACCTTTTGATCGTTGGCGCTTCTTTTATTCGGCCGTTCGATCGTTAAGGCGGCCGATTCCGAAACGGATTACTGCTTTTTTCCTACCCTTTTGTTTTCCTTTTTATTCGCGAACGGAATTCTCGCAAACTCCGTCAGAAACTTGACATTTTCGATCGTTCGTGATTGGAACTACGTCGGAAGCATTTTCATTCATTTCGAGGTTGTTTTCGAGCAGTGAGCTACAGTTTCGTAGATGAATTTCTTTTTTTACTCTCGGACGACGGGTCACGAAGAAAGTTAACAATTCGAATTGAATTTTAAACTATTTTTCATTTTCATTTTTGCAATTTCAAGTCATTCCTTCGAATATTCTTTCATTTATTATAAACAGGTTGTACGTTTAATAATTTTATTTGTCTATGTTAGATTTGAAAATCTTGAATCTAAGATGTCAGAAAAGTGAATTATTTTTATTCATAATTACTGTAACGTTAATTCTTTTGTGCACATTGGTATTAAGACTGACAATGATCGATGTAAATGTAGTGGTACAAATTATTCAGGAAAATTTTATTTTCATTTTAAGATGTTATTAATACAGACAGCGACAAGAATAAAGAAAATTTGGGTAATTGATGTAGCTTACTATATATAAGCAATTATAATAATAAATATGTCAGAGCAATGTTTATTTAGTTATGTAAATTTTTTCAAATGAAACAAAATAGATACCACTTGTAATAACTAATTGAAATTGTTTGTTTGTATAACTTAGTCTATATGTTAGACAAGCAAGAATTAAATAAGTAGACTAACACTAGAACTGCCAAATGGGTCAAAATGACTTGTTTCAGATGTTTTGTTATATTACAAAATTTATCAAGATGCTTTTGTCAAAATGTAAGGTGGTTTTTATCAACATAAAGTCCTGTTACATCTCTTATTTGTTTAGTTTTCCACTTTATTTTTAATTTAAAAGAGGGTGTAGATTGAACGTCGGTAGTTCTAGTGTTAAATAAGATTGCAGTTAAAGTAGAGTAGATGCTTTGTTAATGATTACACATTTAATTTGGTACTTTATAATATCGCACGTTTTAATATTTATAAAAGTAGCCTAAGTACTCCTATCATTTAAATAATATCCAGTTATTTCATATTGAATAATATTTTAATATATTATCGTTTAATAAGTGCAAATTTATATAACTGAATAAATAGTAAAAAGAGAAGGAACACGCTTCGAATAAATAGTTACCAAACTAACAATGTTGGTAACCAAACTGTGCGTTGAAATTTGCAAATTAATCGATCTGTGTCCTCAATAATTGACATTTTAATGTACCTTGCACACGTGCCCGTTTTCACTGCGGTAACAATGCGTTAAATATGTACCTAATCCACGGCTCATTCGACAAATTAATGCTAATTAGAGGATGTACTAATTAAAGAAGGGTAGCTCGTATCTTGCCCCCCTTGATTGGACAAGAATAATAAATGAAACACGTTCTCAATTATTACAACGTGTACCATCATCCTCCTTCTTATACGAAATCAACTGAACTACCTAATTACGATCAAAGCTTAAAAATTAATTTTCCCAAAGCTTCGAAGCAAATAATGCATACACCGTTTATGGACTTCTATTATTGGCGATTTTGTACCATCGCGTGCCGGACGTCGCAACGAAGGCATTAAAAAAGGAATAACCGCCGGAATACTTTGCTGAAATGTACGTAACAAAAACGGGCACGGAAAATCTTGAAAAATACCTGGGCCTCCTTGGTCCGTAGCTGGCTTCCAGGGACAATGGAATAGTTGAGTCACGGGATTCCCGACGTACCGCAATGCCTCCAGTTATTTTTCAAAAGCTCCGCTTCCCATTTCCTGCTAGCCCGTCTGGAAAGATACGAAGGAAAATTTGTTGTCTTCCAGCTTGGCTTTCATACACGCAATAACTCGTGCAATAAAAACGCGGCCAATAACTCGGTCGTGTTGTTGGTACAAAGGAGATTGAAGCCGAAGGAGCACAGAGGGGAGAGGACGAGTGGAAGCATTAAGGTCGATTCGCATTAGAGAAACAAGGGAACAGACGGGAAGACGGTGGAGAACGAAATACTGTGACGGGTATGGTAATCGGTATGATCGAGTGGAATCGAAGCGATGACATGGGAACGTTTATGAATTTCGATTCAAATTCACCTTAACACCAGAACTACCAACGTCTGATCTTGTTCCTTCAAAATAAAGCAAAGTCCCTGCCTATCAATGCGTGTTTAATCATTTTTTGAACAGCTTTGAGTAATAATTATTTAAATATTAACAAACCATATACTATTAAAAACATTTAAATAATATAGACTTAACATTGCTCTTTATACTTCTATAATAAAGTGCTATAAATTGTTGCAATGAATTAATTAAAAAATAAATTAATGAAAATTCGGGAGTACGTCATATCAGGGAAATATACGACGACATCGTACTTAATTTCTTAATAACTATCAATCTACGTTGTTAATATGAACAAACTGGATATGAGAAGACTGCTTGGACCTTGTACTATTTTCTAAAACTATAAAAGTAAATAAAATACTTCTTATTCATGAAATATAAATGAAAATTACAAGCCGAATAATTAGAATCCGTACTACGCTATAAGATAAATTGAAATAATTAATTACTCAACGTCACAGGTGAGACATATTCGTATACAACAGATATTAGAAGTTTCTGCAGACGTTCTTTAGTGCAATGCAATCATAAAACTTAACAAAACAGTTCTTAATCTTGAGAAATTAATGAAAATTCATCAGGTATTTAACCTCGAATACTAATGATACACTTAATAAAACAGTGGGTAATAACTAACTAACTACAAATAAGTTATACACATATTATATACATATTATTTTTCTACGTAATTTTTCAAAAATATAAAATTTATTTCATAATGCTGATTTAATAAAACTATCGAATAAAGTAAGAATATTGTAAACTACCAATGTGTAATAAATTGATGTTTCTTTGTTAATAGGATATCAAGGAGCTAAAGGAAAGATGAGAACTTTATTCATTCCTTCAACCCCCAAATGGTTCAATCTTCGTTCAGCTTTTGATGAGATAGGATGTCTCACGAAGAGTTCTTCGCTCCCAACTTACAAAGTAAGTTACATTCTTTAAATTTACACGTGTTATTAGGTTCTGTTCATTAGAAGTAATTAGCTTACGAGTTTATTATTTCAGTAGTTCTTTAATTAATCTTTATACCACATAATAACATGTCTTCAGTTGAAATTAGAAGTATTTACAAGGTGTTGGAATATTTTATAATAACATAGCTATTTAAAATGGTATTGTTAAATTTTTGCATAATTTATTTACTATTATAATGAAGACAAGGTTGTAATTCAATAATTTAACAAATTAAAATTTGCAACACTGTAGTTAGCTAATGAGAATATATTTTATCTTCAAACAAATTGTTAAAAAACATTATTTAAAGCGCTGTTTCTATCTTTTTGTTCCAGAATTGGAAACAGAGGCAACCAACGTACTCTACCGTGGAATGCTACTAAAATATCAAGCGGATAAATTATAATAAATAATTGTACAATGCAATTTGTAAACAATTATGTCTAATAGTTGTACGTACGGAAGAAATGCAATAAATACAAAATAAAAAGGAAACATTGAGTATTTAATTAACAATCTCTCCAACAATCCATAATCCTACAAAATTCACTCTTTAAAAAATAATAAAAAGTGTAAAATAAGTTACCGATATTTTGTGCAACCACGGTTGCTATTAAATACTCCGGATATAAAATAAATTTTTAAACATTTTGCAATTCCGAAATTGTATCAGGAGAACATAATGTATCAGGAGGTAGCATAGTGCCACTTCTTGGAATTTTCGTGACGTCAAATTCCTGGAATTCCTGAAAGCGTATTTCAGAATCCTGCTTGCTCGTCCATAAAATTTCGTATTAGGAGAACATAATGTGCCAGGAGGTAGCAGAGTGCCACTTCTTGGAATTTTCGTGACGTCAAATTCCTGGAACTTCTGAAAGAGTATTTCAGAATCCTGCTTGCTCGTCAATGAAATTTTGTATCAGGAGAAGATAATGTGCCAGGAGGTAGCAGAGTGCCACTTCTTGGAATTTTCGTGACGTCAAATTCCTGGAACTTCTGAAAGAGTATTTCAGAATCCTGCTTGCTCGTCAATGAAATTTTGTATCAGGAGAAGATAATGTGCCAGGAGGTAGCAGAGTGCCACTTCTTGGAATTCTCGTGACGTCAAATTCCTGGAACTTCTGAAAGCGTATTTCAGAATCCTGCTTGCTCGTCAATTAAATTTCGTATTAGGAGAACATAATGTGCCAGGAGGTAGCAGAGTGCCACTTCTTGGAATTTTCGTGACGTCAAATTCCTGGAACTTCTGAAAGAGTATTTCAGAATCCTGCTTGCTCGTCAATGAAATTTTGTATCAGGAGAAGATAATGTGCCAGGAGGTAGCAGAGTGCCACTTCTTGGAATTCTCGTGACGTCAAATTCCTGGAACTTCTGAAAGCGTATTTCAGAATCCTGCTTGCTCGTCAATTAAATTTCGTATTAGGAGAACATAATGTGCCAGGAGGTAGCAGAGTGCCACTTCTTGGAATTCTCGTGACGTCAAATTCCTGGAACTTCTGAAAGCGTATTTCAGAATCCTGCTTGCTCGTCAATTAAATTTCGTATTAGGAGAACATAATGTGCCAGGAGGTAGCAGAGTGCCACCCCTTGGAATTTTCGTGACGTCAAATTCCTGGAACTTCTGAAAGAGTATTTCAGAATCCTGCTTGCTCGTCAATGAAATTTTGTATCAGGAGAAGATAATGTGCCAGGAGGTAGCAGAGTGCCACTTCTTGGAATTCTCGTGACGTCAAATTCCTGGTACTTCTGAAAGCGTATTTCAGAATCCTGCTTGCTCGTCAATTAAATTTCGTATTAGGAGAAGATAATGTGCCAGGAGGTAGCAGAGTGCCACTTCTTGGAATTCTCGTGACGTCAAATTCCTGGAACTTCTGAAAGCGTATTTCAGAATCCTGCTTGCTCGTCAATTAAATTTCGTATTAGGAGAAGATAATGTGCCAGGAGGTAGCAGAGTGCCACTTCTTGGAATTCTCGTGACGTCAAATTCCTGGAACTTCTGAAAGCGTATTTGAGAATCCTGCTTGCTCGTCAATTAAATTTCGTATTAGGAGAACATAATGTGCCAGGAGGTAGCAGAGTGCCACCCCTTGGAATTTTCGTGACGTCAAATTCCTGGAACTTCTGAAAGAGTATTTCAGAATCCTGCTTGCTCGTCAATGACATTTTGTATCAGGAGAAGATAATGTGCCAGGAGGTAGCAGAGTGCCACTTCTTGGAATTCTCGTGACGTCAAATTCCTGGAACTTCTGAAAGCGTATTTCAGAATCCTGCTTGCTCGTCAATTAAATTTCGTATTAGGAGAACATAATGTGCCAGGAGGTAGCAGAGTGCCACTTCTTGGAATTTTCGTGACGTCAAATTCCTGGAACTTCTGAAAGAGTATTTCAGAATCCTGCTTGCTCGTCAATGACATTTTGTATCAGGAGAAGATAATGTGCCAGGAGGTAGCAGAGTGCCACTTCTTGGAATTCTCGTGACGTCAAATTCCTGGAACTTCTGAAAGCGTATTTCAGAATCCTGCTTGCTCGTCAATTAAATTTCGTATTAGTAGAACATAATGTGCCAGGAGGTAGCGGAGTGCCACTTCTTGGAATTTTCGTGACGTCAAATTCCTGGAACTTCTGAAAGAGTATTTCAGAATCCTGCTTGCTCGTCAATGAAATTTTGTATCAGGAGAAGATAATGTGCCAGGAGGTAGCAGAGTGCCACTTCTTGGAATTCTCGTGACGTCAAATTCCTGGAACTTCTGAAAGCGTATTTCAGAATCCTGCTTGCTCGTCAATTAAATTTCGTATTAGGAGAACATAATGTGCCAGGAGGTAGCAGAGTGCCACTTCTTGGAATTTTCGTGACGTCAAATTCCTGGAACTTCTGAAAGAGTATTTCAGAATCCTGCTTGCTCGTCAATGAAATTTTGTATCAGGAGAAGATAATGTGCCAGGAGGTAGCAGAGTGCCACCCCTTGGAATTTTCGTGACGTCAAATTCCTGGAACTTCTGAGAGAGTATTTCAGAATCCTGCTTGCTCGTCAATGAAATTTTGTATCAGGAGAAGATAATGTGCCAGGAGGTAGCAGAGTGCCACTTCTTGGAATTCTCGTGACGTCAAATTCCTGGAACTTCTGAAAGCGTATTTCAGAATCCTGCTTGCTCGTCAATTAAATTTCGTATTAGGAGAAGATAATGTGCCAGGAGGTAGCAGAGTGCCACTTCTTGGAATTTTCGTGACGTCAAATTCCTGGAACTTCTGAAAGAGTATTTCAGAATCCTGCTTGCTCGTCAATGAAATTTTGTATCAGGAGAAGATAATGTGCCAGGAGGTAGCAGAGTGCCACTTCTTGGAATTCTCGTGACGTCAAATTCCTGGAACTTCTGAAAGCGTATTTCAGAATCCTGCTTGCTCGTCAATTAAATTTCGTATTAGGAGAAGATAATGTGCCAGGAGGTAGCAGAGTGCCACTTCTTGGAATTTTCGTGACGTCAAATTCCTGGAACTTCTGAAAGAGTATTTCAGAATCCTGCTTGCTCGTCAATGAAATTTTGTATCAGGAGAAGATAATGTGCCAGGAGGTAGCAGAGTGCCACTTCTTGGAATTCTCGTGACGTCAAATTCCTGGAACTTCTGAAAGCGTATTTCAGAATCCTGCTTGCTCGTCAATTAAATTTCGTATTAGGAGAAGATAATGTGCCAGGAGGTAGCAGAGTGCCACTTCTCGGAATTTTCGTGACGTCAAATTCCTGGAACTTCTGAAAGAGTATTTCAGAATCCTGCTTGCTCGTCAATGAAATTTTGTATCAGGAGAAGATAATGTGCCAGGAGGTAGCAGAGTGCCACTTCTTGGAATTCTCGTGACGTCAAATTCCTGGAACTTCTGAAAGCGTATTTCAGAATCCTGCTTGCTCGTCAATTAAATTTCGTATTAGGAGAAGATAATGTGCCAGGAGGTAGCAGAGTGCCACTTCTTGGAATTCTCGTGACGTCAAATTCCTGGAACTTCTGAAAGCGTATTTCAGAATCCTGCTTGCTCGTCAATTAAATTTCGTATTAGGAGAACATAATGTGCCAGGAGGTAGCAGAGTGCCACCCCTTGGAATTTTCGTGACGTCAAATTCCTGGAACTTCTGAAAGAGTATTTCAGAATCCTGCTTGCTCGTCAATGAAATTTTGTATCAGGAGAAGATAATGTGCCAGGAGGTAGCAGAGTGCCACTTCTTGGAATTCTCGTGACGTCAAATTCCTGGTACTTCTGAAAGCGTATTTCAGAATCCTGCTTGCTCGTCAATTAAATTTCGTATTAGGAGAAGATAGTGTGCCAGGAGGTAGCAGAGTGCCACTTCTTGGAATTCTCGTGACGTCAAATTCCTGGAACTTCTGAAAGCGTATTTCAGAATCCTGCTTGCTCGTCAATTAAATTTCGTATTAGGAGAAGATAATGTGCCAGGAGGTAGCAGAGTGCCACTTCTTGGAATTCTCGTGACGTCAAATTCCTGGAACTTCTGAAAGCGTATTTGAGAATCCTGCTTGCTCGTCAATTTAATTTCGTATTAGGAGAACATAATGTGCCAGGAGGTAGCAGAGTGCCACCCCTTGGAATTTTCGTGACGTCAAATTCCTGGAACTTCTGAAAGAGTATTTCAGAATCCTGCTTGCTCGTCAATGACATTTTGTATCAGGAGAGGATAATGTGCCAGGAGGTAGCAGAGTGCCACTTCTTGGAATTCTCGTGACGTCAAATTCCTGGAACTTCTGAAAGCGTATTTCAGAATCCTGCTTGCTCGTCAATTAAATTTCGTATTAGGAGAACATAATGTGCCAGGAGGTAGCAGAGTGCCACTTCTTGGAATTTTCGTGACGTCAAATTCCTGGAACTTCTGAAAGAGTATTTCAGAATCCTGCTTGCTCGTCAATTAAATTTCGTATTAGGAGAACATAATGTGCCAGGAGGTAGCAGAGTGCCACTTCTTGGAATTTTCGTGACGTCAAATTCCTGGAACTTCTGAAAGAGTATTTCAGAATCCTGCTTGCTCGTCAATGAAATTTTGTATCAGGAGAAGATAATGTGCCAGGAGGTAGCAGAGTGCCACTTCTTGGAATTCTCGTGACGTCAAATTCCTGGAACTTCTGAAAGCGTATTTCAGAATCCTGCTTGCTCGTCAATTAAATTTCGTATTAGGAGAACATAATGTGCCAGGAGGTAGCAGAGTGCCACTTCTTGGAATTTTCGTGACGTCAAATTCCTGGAACTTCTGAAAGAGTATTTCAGAATCCTGCTTGCTCGTCAATGAAATTTTGTATCAGGAGAAGATAATGTGCCAGGAGGTAGCAGAGTGCCACTTCTTGGAATTCTCGTGACGTCAAATTCCTGGAACTTCTGAAAGCGTATTTCAGAATCCTGCTTGCTCGTCAATTAAATTTCGTATTAGGAGAAGATAATGTGCCAGGAGGTAGCAGAGTGCCACCCCTTGGAATTTTCGTGACGTCAAATTCCTGGAACTTCTGAAAGAGTATTTCAGAATCCTGCTTGCTCGTCAATTAAATTTCGTATTAGGAGAAGATAATGTGCCAGGAGGTAGCAGAGTGCCACTTCTTGGAATTCTCGTGACGTCAAATTCCTGGAACTTCTGAAAGCGTATTTGAGAATCCTGCTTGCTCGTCAATGAAATTTTGTATCAGGAGAAGATAATGTGCCAGGAGGTAGCAGAGTGTCACTTCTTGGAATTCTCGTGACGTCAAATTCCTGGAACTTCTGAAAGCGTATTTCAGAATCCTGCTTGCTCGTCAATTAAATTTCGTATTAGGAGAAGATAATGTGCCAGGAGGTAGCAGAGTGCCACTTCTTGGAATTCTCGTGACGTCAAATTCCTGGAACTTCTGAAAGCGTATTTCAGAATCCTGCTTGCTCGTCAATTAAATTTCGTATTAGGAGAACATAATGTGCCAGGAGGTAGCAGAGTGCCACCCCTTGGAATTTTCGTGACGTCAAATTCCTGGAACTTCTGAAAGAGTATTTCAGAATCCTGCTTGCTCGTCAATGAAATTTTGTATCAGGAGAAGATAATGTGCCAGGAGGTAGCAGAGTGCCACTTCTTGGAATTCTCGTGACGTCAAATTCCTGGAACTTCTGAAAGCGTATTTCAGAATCCTGCTTGCTCGTCAATTAAATTTCGTATTAGGAGAAGATAATGTGCCAGGAGGTAGCAGAGTGCCACTTCTTGGAATTCTCGTGACGTCAAATTCCTGGAACTTCTGAAAGCGTATTTCAGAATCCTGCTTGCTCGTCAATTAAATTTCGTATTAGGAGAAGATAATGTGCCAGGAGGTAGCAGAGTGCCACTTCTTGGAATTCTCGTGACGTCAAATTCCTGGAACTTCTGAAAGCGTATTTCAGAATCCTGCTTGCTCGTCAATTAAATTTCGTATTAGGAGAACATAATGTGCCAGGAGGTAGCAGAGTGCCACCCCTTGGAATTTTCGTGACGTCAAATTCCTGGAACTTCTGAAAGAGTATTTCAGAATCCTGCTTGCTCGTCAATGAAATTTTGTATCAGGAGAAGATAATGTGCCAGGAGGTAGCAGAGTGCCACTTCTTGGAATTCTCGTGACGTCAAATTCCTGGAACTTCTGAAAGCGTATTTCAGAATCCTGCTTGCTCGTCAATTAAATTTCGTATTAGGAGAACATAATGTGCCAGGAGGTAGCAGAGTGCCACTTCTTGGAATTTTCGTGACGTCAAATTCCTGGAACTTCTGAAAGAGTATTTCAGAATCCTGCTTGCTCGTCAATTAAATTTCGTATTAGGAGAACATAATGTGCCAGGAGGTAGCAGAGTGCCACTTCTTGGAATTCTCGTGACGTCAAATTCCTGGAACTTCTGAAAGCGTATTTCAGAATCCTGCTTGCTCGTCAATTAAATTTCGTATTAGGAGAAGATAATGTGCCAGGAGGTAGCAGAGTGCCACTTCTTGGAATTCTCGTGACGTCAAATTCCTGGAACTTCTGAAAGCGTATTTCAGAATCCTGCTTGCTCGTCAATTAAATTTCGTATTAGGAGAACATAATGTGCCAGGAGGTAGCAGAGTGCCACTTCTTGGAATTTTCGTGACGTCAAATTCCTGGAACTTCTGAAAGAGTATTTCAGAATCCTGCTTGCTCGTCAATGAAATTTTGTATCAGGAGAAGATAATGTGCCAGGAGGTAGCAGAGTGCCACTTCTTGGAATTCTCGTGACGTCAAATTCCTGGAACTTCTGAAAGCGTATTTCAGAATCCTGCTTGCTCGTCAATTAAATTTCGTATTAGGAGAACATAATGTGCCAGGAGGTAGCAGAGTGCCACTTCTTGGAATTTTCGTGACGTCAAATTCCTGGAACTTCTGAAAGAGTATTTCAGAATCCTGCTTGCTCGTCAATGAAATTTTGTATCAGGAGAAGATAATGTGCCAGGAGGTAGCATAGTGCCACTTCTTGGAATTTTCGTGACGTCAAATTCCTGGAATTTCTGAAAGCGTATTTCAGAATCCTGCTTGCTCGTCAAAAACATTTCGTATCAGGAGAAGATAATGTGCCAGGAGGTAGCATAGTGCCACTTCTTGGAATTTTCGTGACGTCAAATCCCTGGAATTTCTGAAAGCGTATTTCAAAATCCTGCTTGCTGGAAAAATAACACTTTGTATCAGGAGAGCATGATGTGCCAGGAGGTAGCATAGTGTTACTTCTTAGTATTTTGATGATGTCCAATTCCAGGAATTCCCGGGAACGTGGACTCAGAAACCAAGGATCTCGGTTTTGCAAAACTGTAAAGTTAGGATACGTGTTAAACACCTGATAAATTTTCATTAATTTTGTCGATCATTGTAACAATTTGTAACCTTTTATGATTGAAGAATATCCTCTTACAGCCAAATAAATAATAATAGAGAAATATAATTTAATAATGAATACGCAGTAAAATATATAGTATCTTTGTTTGACTGTGTACAAATTTCATAAACGAACGTAAAATATAACAATTAGATATTTAAAACATATTTTAATTGAATTCTTTCGTATCTTTAGTAGGTATTAAATTTATGATTTGAATGACAGATATGATACAATAAATAATTTAAAATATCTGGTTAATATTCCTTCATGTAACATTCACAATTTTCCCGGGAACATGGGAAAAGCAATACTTGTCGAACACCTGGTGAAAAGTTTCTGGCTATGAAAAAGCACCTAACGCGGAAATAACAGCAGTGTAAAAAAAAGAGGAAGGCTGGGAAGAAAAATAGAAAAGCGGAAGGTGAAAGGACGCGGAACGAGCAACAGGAGCCACGAAGCGTGAAGCTTTATGATATTTGAAATAAGAAATAAAAGCGAAGAATGAATGATGGACGTGGCTGAGGAAAAGGAATATGAAGGACGACAACACGAAGGCGACATTGATAAAAGTGTAAAATGTCGAACGTCTGTCTTTTTTTTTAACAATGCGTTAAACTGGTTAAATGATTACTGTTAACATTTCTATGCAGTAACAAATAAAATCATGTACAAATATCCACAGGTTATAACAATGTACATGATAAATATTATTTTCTAAATATTTGTTAAAGATAAATTAATTTCAATCAAAATAATAAGTCAAAATTAAATCAAAATTATGTAAAGTCTCTGCTCAAAAGTAAATACTGGTACATTCAAAGTATTATTTTTTTATGTAGAAAACATTTTAACAAATAGTTAATAGTACTTTATTCATTTAATTATTTTGTTGGCTAACAGAATCAATTTTATAACCATTCTTTAATAAAATTAACAAATGAGACGAAGGTGTGAAAGAAATATTGAAGTAATTTGTTAAGTGAGAAAAACAAGAGAAATGGTAAAAAATTTGACTGATGAAAGTAAACGTCTGTTTGGAGGATAAGAATTCGCATTTATTTTCACGCAGAAAGTAACAAATCACTCGGAAGCATTACGGTCCAATTAACGATTATCTGAATAATCGTTTTGATAAACGGCGACAGGGGAGAGCCAAATACGCGCTTGCAAAGTGCATTATACCAGCGTCAATTTATGCTTAACTATGGCCGATTGATAAAGCGCTCGAAGCAATCATAAATCAGCATTAAAACTCTGCTGTATCAGTATTTCGAAATCAAGCAATGTTCGTGTAAAATAATAACTTAATATAGTCAGTTTTCTTTTTGATACAAATTTCATACCGTTGTATGAAATCACTTCACACGAACATAAATTTAATAATAAGAAATGAATTTCATAAGGATTTTAAATAAGTCAACAGACATGTTTCAATATTTCATCAAAGTTAAATATAAGGATATTATTTAAAGAATGTGTGCTAAATTTTTACGTACTTTGCAAAGAATGAAATTGTTATGAATTATATGAAAATATATTGAATTTCTATATTAAATTTCAAAAAACATTGCAGTTAAATATTCATATTAAATGAATAATAATAAAAATGTAGGTTTTCATTGATTAAAACATAGAGTAATTAACAAGTGTTCGATTTTGATCCAAAATAAAAGAGAAAAACATTCGAAAAGGCATCGAAATTTTATTAAAAGATGTTTAATAATATTTAGTTTTATGTAATTAACCGGATAGCTAAATTGTATAAAAAATGATTCATTTGTACTTGTTCAATTAAAAACAGCCAAGAAACATTAAACTGTTGGCGTCTATAAATTTTTAGATTCATATATTTCAAAATTCATTCTAGAATGAATTAATCACTCTGTACGTAGTAATTACGAAAATTAATCATTAATTTTGGATCAACTGCCTCCGCTGCCGATCAAATATGCTATCAACAAGATTCTTGTTAGTTAGAATGAATCATAGGATCGGTAACGTCCTGCGAGGGTGAGATTTAAAAAATTAACGAGTTGGCTGGCAATCTGGCCCTGGTAAAGCGGAGGTTCGCGTGCCAAATTAATCTTCCGTGACTAATTCCGCGAGAAGGAAGACAACCGAGGATTTCGACTTCCGCATTTACGTCACGTCACCTTACGTACATGAGGGGGCATTTAAATGAGAACAACTAATTATAAGTATCTTTATTCTGTCGGCGTGCAACTGCTAAAGTATTAATGTTCTAGAACGAAGACAGAGTACTTTTTCTTTTTTAATGCAAAATAGAGTAATTATTTTGATAAGCTGAACAGTTTATTATATTCTTGAATATCAAAATATTCATAGATTTCAAAATATCGAAAGGTGAATATGATTTATTGAAGAAAGAAACAAAAGTTTCAAGTTGATTGTAAATAGTTATACAAAACCACCAGCTAATGATTTTAACGCATCAGAAAATTAATTACTCCAGCAGTCATTTTTCTATCTAAAAGGGAACTCTTGATTGGATTACATGGGAAAGCTTTTGTAGCAGGTGCATAAAACAACAAATTTCCATACTGTAATTAGTATTTTAAACAGTAACAAAAAATAAAATAAACATTGATGAGATACCGAGGTACGTATTAAAGTCATGAATACGTGATGGCAGTCGTCAAAGTGTTGATATAAAATGGCTGGTTACCAGCTACAGCGAATAATAACCAATTTCGAAGCGCATGAAGTCTAACACGATTTGGTGTCACATGATTTTAGCAAATAATATGTTAAAATAATTTGGTACATTTTCCCCTGTATCAACAATTTTACTGTTGCAGAATATTTAATAATGGATTTCGAATATTTTAACAAATTAAAATGTAAGGTAATTCGATAATCTTTAGAGATTAGATAACTATAAACATTGTTTGATAAAAAAACAGAAATGTTATAAAAGATATTCCCTCAGGAAATTATTAATTGATGCTTTATTTATAATTCTGAATTTATAAATGAAAAATGTTTTAAGATTCTTTCTTATAAAGAACTTTCTTATATACATAGAATTAATCTCTAATTAAAATAGAGTTCAGATTTGGTGATTAAATTAACATTTCTTTTTCTGATTAACATTTGATATCGTGTCGTTTCAAAATATTTTTGTATTTAAGGAACGGAAATATTTTATGGCTTTATAAATACACGGATAAAATATCTGCAACGCGACGTATGGCGTATCATATAGTCGTAAAGCCTGTTCAAAATACAATTCGAAATGCAAAACAGGTGAGTTTCAATAAAACGGAGCTTGAAATATGTTCTGTATGGAAATAAAAATTTTAGTATAAAAATACACCTACATCAACGCAACGAATATAATGCTTAAACATATTGCATTTTTATTATTCATTATTTTGTCGTTCCTTTGCAGTAATACAGATAAAACAAAAGAGGATATTTCTGCTATTCAAAATAAATGTCGACATCTCAATAATTAGTTGTATCTTTGTTAGAGTGTAATTTTTTTCACATTTTTTTACTAAAATATATTATATATGTATAACGTTGAATATGTTATGAAAAATGGCGCTATGAAGGAAGGTGACAACTTAAAAATACTTAGTTATAAAGTAATGAACAACATACAATTGTAAAGAAGATAATATAGTATTGGCAATAATTATTGTATTTAAATTATTTGGAAGAAAACTTAGAAAAAGAAAAAGAAATTTTAAAATGTGAGTTTTTGGAGACATCGAAGGTGGAGTTTTGACGTGATGATGACATAGACGATGGGCTGATTGAATGCTCCACCTTCGGCATCTTCCTTGTCCAGAATACCAGGAGAGGTGGTATGATTTTTAATGCATTTTTGTGTCAGCTGGTGGTCCAAGGGTTTATAAGGTTAATCCCTGTCCCGAAATGCTAAAATTTAATTAAATTTAAGCTCTTAAGTGAGCTCTATTAGTAAAAATAAATGCTATTGTTGGAGCTTAGAAGGAACCCGTGTATGCTTTTGTTACGCTGTAACACAACCTCTTTCCAGTTGTATCACTCTTACTGGAAACTGTGTAGAAAAGAATGAAGAATTTTTTCTAGGAAAGAGCCTAAACATCCTAAGGCCATTTCTGTATACGTATAACAGTGCAATTGTTACTTATCCGCAACGGCGAGGTTCGCGTTGACGAACACTGTACCGGTCGATGTTTTGAGGCGCGCCATTTCAGGACGTTTGCCAAAAGGAAGTTCTCGGTTCGGCTTCGTCGCATGTGCTCGTTGTGCTCGTTTTGCTCGTTTACCAGAGCTCGTCCAGAGAGACACTCTTGGCATTCGAGATCCCGTTTCTACCCTCTTCCGTCCGAGTATCGTTAGCATCGTCGCATCGACGGCACGTTCGTCGTCTCACACCCCCTTAGGCTTACTTTCCCAAAGCGCCGTCTGTCGCCTTGAAAACACAAACCTCGCAAACCACCGCCAAGATACGACTATCCGCTTCCTGTCGGCCGCCACCCTCGCTGTGTCGTCACCTTTTGCCCCGAGTTCGGCTCGAAGTTCCCGGCATCCGGTCGCCAGAGAATTCGCCAAACTGGTTACAGCAAATCCGTATCGCCCGAGAGTTTTGAACGAAACCAACGTTTGATTTCGCGATTCAAGAGGAACCTTCGGTGACAACACGTGTTCGACGAAGACTACAAACTTTATATTAATTTTACTGTTTATTGCGTTTTGGGGTGGTTTAATCTTGCTTACACCACATGAAATGATTTAGATAGAACGTTTTATCAAAAAGGCCAGCGTAGTTTATTAATTTTTTCATTAGATAAAATTAGCAAATCAAATTTTTAAACACTTTTCACAGCAACATTTAATCCAAGAAATTATTGAAAAAAAGTATATAGAAATACTTCAGTATTTACAAGCAGAAATGTTGATATTCGACCCGTGTTCGTTTCTATCAACCCTCCATTCTACGAAACCCCAACAACCCTCAGGAAAAAAAGGAATCAGAACCTTAACGCTTTAAAAAGCGCGATCGAATTTCCCGAGGGTTTTCATTGTCAAAAAAGTTCGGAAATTCACAATGGTGAGTGGCAAAATCAAGCTTTGTTCAATGCGAGAACAGCGAGAAAGAACCGAATCCTCCGCCCCCGACCTTCCATCAATCCTACGCTACCCTCCGTTTCCTCTCGAGTTTGTTTGTCGCAAGACGTCGACCAGATTTGTAAACCAGCCTGTTCGAATCGACCGAATTATTCCCACGGACTGCGGGATAATTAAGGAAGTTTCACCAGGAACAATTAGTCTTGGCTGGCTGCTCCTGCGGACATCTTTCCAGAGCGAGGGACGACGAGGGGGGGGACCAGACTGATCCGTGGCGATCTGCGATCACCGGTCTAGGCGTTGAAGTTCCGTTCGATGAGTCTTCCGGTCTAGCTTCGATCTACGAGAGGGTGGAAACGGAGGGAACGTGTCAGCGTTAGAAACTTGTTGAGATCTGCCTCGAACAATAGCGCCTTGCTCCGTGCTCGTGTAGCTTGCAATTTCGTCTTGTAACTCAATCGTATGAATGGGATTGTGGCGAACACGAGGTTCACGGAACGTGGAATGCTTGAAAATAAGGAACTGAAAGGGCGGGAAACCGTTGGATAGACCTCGCGGGTTAGAACTGTCGAGGCCAGGTTTAATGAAAATAATATAACGTAATAACCTGAAGACGTGTGCTGGGTTTATCTCATTTAACAATTTCACAAACTTCGATGTCCTCTGGTACATCATTTAACCAAAAAGAAGATTTTGTTAAGGATTTTTTATGCTTGGCCCTTCTGATTCAACGCTAGAATTATAAATTATCATTCTTAAGGTTAAAATAGTTAATTAGTGTACCTCAATATTTAAGAAAACAGTGTTTGTAGTTTCAAAAGATTATTATTTTTGGTACTAAATAATTTAGGATCATAAATGTCTGTTTTATAAATAACTTTAACCCTGTGCACTTGGAAATTTTGTTCAGAAAAACACTTGGTTACAAAGTAGTGAACAACATACCATCATCGATAAAATAATACAGTATTGGGAGTAATTATTCTATTTAAGTTATATTTGAAAGGAAACTTAGAAAAATTATATTTTAAACTTAGAAAAGTTATATTTCCTTTAAAAATAACTTGCAACCTTTTCGTGTCCCCTCAAAGGGGACAATCGAGTGGAAATGGTATTAATGCGTTTGCATTTTAATTAAGGAATAATTTTTTTCCCTCGGAAGAATAATCTGGCATTATGAGGCTAACGTTATCGTACAAACATTTTAAAAGCAACGTTCATAAATGAAGAATAACAGTTTTATTATTCATCCGAATGGATTCTCGACGCGATACGATGATTCTGGTAATCTGTTACTTAAGTTGAATAATACTGCAATTCCATTCGCTGCTCGGATATAAACGTTTGCGTAAATATTGCCCTAGATTTCATTGCTGAACGTGCGATTCACAAATCTTTCTTGTTCGCATGGTTGTTGACTTAATTCACGGAATTAAATCAACGCTCGACGATATATCGCCGTCACGAAGCTTCGTAAAATTCACTTTAGTATTTCATATTTATCCAATACCGTTCGTTCGCTTTTCACATTCGTGCCACGATCCCGTTTAATTGCCGTACGATTTGCGCAGCCAATTTCGACAAGGAATATCGCGCGAAAACTTGCGTATTTCTTCGCCATTTTCTTTTTCAAACTGCGACTCGAATGCGACTCACCCTAATCCTTTGTCCCTTTGAATTAGGTGAATGCATGAAAATTTTAAAAACTGTTTACAAATTCGTATTCATTATTCTCTGGTGGAGTGAAGTGAATTTTTTCGCGCGCGCCGTTTATTGAATATTTTCTTGAATTTTGTTGTTTTTGCATTGTAACGTTGATTGTAATCGCGGCCGAAGCACGTGTACGTTGAAATCAATGCATCCTGTATAAATACGCGCGAACGTCAATTTAAATTCCGATTAATTGTTTATTTCACAATTTGATATTCAAATAAGTTCGCGGACAAAAAGCCTTACGCTGTATCGTGGTTTCGATTGTCACACGCGGAGAAATGCAAAAAAAATTTGTTTAATTGTATTCTTTCTTTTAATATTTTGAGTTACGAATAGATTTTATCGTTCCCTTGAATAGGAATATTTAGTTAATTATGAATAATTCTATTAGATACCCTGAAAATGATAAAAATAGTATACTATATTTGTTGTAAATAAAATTTTATACAACTTTCCCTCGGAAAGTACTATATCTTTTTCACGATGCACTACACTTTATCGCGTTTCGCCATAGGAACACCCAGTACAGCAGCCATAATGCACAGACGAATCAGAACATTCGTGTCCCCGAGCCTGGTAACAAATTTCACTGTGAAACCATACCAACCACGAAATTATTCAACTCTCACGATCAACCACCCTTCCGTACAGGGTAGGTGAGTCTTCCCAAAATCTCAGACTTAATATTCATACCAGTGTCGCGTCTTGCCACGACCCTTGAATCCATTACCGACTTTCACGGCACCGATTAGTAACGAGGCCAGGATTTCATCCGGCTTCCAGAAATGTCGTGGAGCAAAAAGAGCCGGTGTTCCAGGCTTTCGCGCTTCGAAGGAATATTAATTGAGCGAGAATCAACGCTGAAGATGTTTCCACGATTCATTCGAAGCGTTTCAGTAGCTTTTTCTTTCTGTTTTTATGTTCTATATACGTTCTTTTATATCAGATAATAATATTAGGAGTATACAAAAATTTCTATGTACCTTGGCTCACAGAAAGAATAAAAATAAAGCAAAAGATGAATTTTAATAAAGAAAGAAATTTACAGACCGCGAATTTATCTGCTAAACTGATATGTTAGTTAGAAATTATATTATTATATGGAAAGTATGATGAATGCTTTACAGGAAATATTAACAAAATTTATAATTAGTTTAAAGAATGAATAAAAATAGTATTATGAGTTACGTAAAATTTGTAGAAAATATATTCCTGACAGACCCCACAACTACAACAGTTTATTTTTTTATCAATTTTTAGCCAAACAAAGTATTACGAACGTTAATAAATTACTTTTCCATCGGGATCGTAAGGTAAATTCGAAGAGTCGTATGTATCACAATTGGTTGAACGTACGTGGGTACCTACGGAACTCAAAGGGTTAAATAAGCTGTCCAAACCAAAGAAGAATCGAAGAGGGTGAAAAACGGCTGACTAAGGAAAGGGGTCGGCACGGTTGACCGCTCGAAGATTTAAAACGGTCGAGTAAGCGGTAAATTCCACGATGGTTTTGTGAACGATTCCGAGCAAGCATCACGAACGATACTCGCAAAGGGCCTATCCGACGCTTTCAACTTCTCTCGAACGAGTATACGTTATTCAAGCCGGCTCGAGACGGCACGTCCCGCCCTAAGAAAACCGAATCGCTAAGGGAGTCACGACGGATCGTGACCTTCGACGAGTGGCTGCCTCGAGCATAACAGAATGGAAACCTACTCGAATATAGTCACGAAGAAGGACTGTGATTTTTCTCAGGAGGTCAATCTACCCGGCCGGGAACGTGCTGAAGGATGAATACTGATGTCTCGCTACCCTTCTGCGACCAAAGATACTTCGCGGACCCTTTCGCAGTTTAGGGACGATTTCATCATGGCTTCTTCACAAGGTTCTTCGTTAGAAAAGTCATCGAGTATAGCCACGTTTATTTCGAGCATTCGTTCCAGGGGAAACTGTTTTCTGAATGGCATTGATATTATTGGTTCTTAATAAAAAAACATTTCAAATGTTTCTTGATGTCTTTTGATCTTTAATAATACCTTTAAACATCGCCTACACACATAATAAAAATTAAATTGATAGCAAATGGTCCTTAAATTAAAATATCATTACTTGCTTGTCTTCAATCTTTATTACATATCATATTTTACCATTCTGATAGTTCATAAAAAGTAACAGAAAATCAAGATAAAAAAATTGTATTTCAAAGCTGTACAGAGAAAAAATGGCAATACAGTGTTTCCATTCTACGTTCAATATTTTTTATAATAAAACTTCTGCATATCAATATAAATCAAAATAATGTAATATACCGGAAGAGAGCACAACTGTGTGTTCTAAAATAAAATAAATTGCAACGATATTGAATGTAAGTTAATTTAGAATCAATTATAAGTTGTTTGTTTAAAATTCTTTAACAAAACAATTTAATTTAAAGAAGATTTCTGTTTCTTTCATGTCAGGTAAACTTGGCTCGATTATTTCATTAAAAATTGTATACAAAAGCTGACATTCCCGTATAATATTTCAGTGTTTAAATAGAAACATTTCTTTTGAGGCATTCGTGGTAAATGTAGTTCGAAAAAAAAAAAAAAAATAAGTAACAGGGGAACAAAGCAATTGCTTAAACGAATCGTAGGGTAAAAGTGCGCGGACGGACCGCGAAGGAACGTTTCGTTTTTAACATCAGAGGCAGGATCGTTTATCATAGAACGTCTTAGCCGTTTCCATCCGTCCGGATGGCGAGATCGAGGTTGCGAATCGAGTAAATCCGCATTTACCAGGACGTGCAGGAACGAAATCCTGCGAATAGAAGGTAAGGGATGATCGTTTCGGGAGTAAGATCGAGTGAAATAGGGGAAAACTGACGAGGGTTGGCAACTTCGTAAAGACCTGGATACCACTTGTACCGGTTTTCATGTGGATTCGCGATATTTCGTGGCTAACAAGTCAGAAAAGTCCTTAATTTGTAGGTGCCTTTGCGACCTCCCCCCCCGCATATTTTCTTACATCTCCCTCTCGAGTCGCATGGATCGTTAATCCTGCCACATAAGAAATCTTCAATTTCACGAATTTCCACAAAATTCCTTTGAAATTTCCTTCCTTTCTACTTAATTAACCTATTACATGAATGAAAAATAACTCTACTGAAGGAAAATTTAGAAATATCAAAAAATTGCATTTAAAATATTCAACAGTTATTACAGTAAACAATCATCAACACATTCTATTGTTCTATTAATTAATAAGAAGTTATTAATTAGTTATATCATTAATTAGTTAATACAAGTTTTAAGGTATTTGGTAGAGATCAGATTAGTATTTTCAAATATAACGCTTGAGTTAAAAACGAATCATATGTTAGTTGAAAGGTTAAATAATTGTTAATAACTACATCCTACATGAAATAAGTTTTATAAAATTAATGAACTGAATTCATGTTAAGCTCAATTTATAAGAAACTTTTAAGGAAAGGAAACATATTTTTATTTTGGAAACGAAAGAACTCTACTCTCTGTTTAATCTCTTTTATTATATTATAGCCCTTTGAATTATAAAAGCAGAATCACAATAACGTAAGTGAATGATATTGTTTGTTGGAACATAAAAGCTAATAACAATAATTTATTTATATAAAATCTCGAGAATCATGGAATACCTCTTCTATTTTTTAAACGACTGCGATTATAAAGGAAACCAAATACATATAATAAATATTTCAACTTCAAAGGTAACATAAATATTACATTTAAAAAAAATGTATAATTTCAACCCCTGGCTTTTATAAAGTACAACAAATTGAAAATAAAAATTTAATTCAATTTATAATTTATATATTTCCTACATTTATTAATATCTTCTGCAATAATAAACATTTATTTTTCTTGAAAACTTTATAATAAATTTATTGTCCCCAAATATTAATTCAGAGCTTCAACAGCTTTTATAAAAAGAAATCATTGAGATAGCTTATTAATTTGCAATAATTCACCGAGGATTAATTTCGTTGCACGAGCACGTTTATTAACAGCATTAATCAATGTTACAACATATTCAAGATGAAATTCAGTCCGCGTGTGTTCAAATTTACCATAGTCCTGACACAATGGGATTCTGCACGTGGAAGCTCGTCTCAAGGGTTGCATCGCCAGATGCAACCAGTACATCGCGGCTATTCCCAAATTTCGAATGTGGGGCGCACACGCGCGAACACGTTGCCGTACGCACACCGCGACGGAATGCGTTTGTACGAGCCATGTAATAACTCCCAACGGTACATCGACGAGTTGTACATTGAACAAGGTGTGCCACGAGGGCGTGTATTTACCCGATATTGAATATAACGTTACGAACGAGGCGCAAGTATGCGCGTATGCAGGTGCAACTGAAAGCGACAGCAGCTGGAACTTCATCCAACCCCTGGCCTTAGGATCTTTTTGACAGACGCGTCATTCAAAGTCACGTATTTACTGTTGGAATGCTGAGACAAGCAAAGGAAATTGAAATACGCACTTTAGATTTAACATTAGAAGTACCGAAGTTGAACGTATCCTTATTCCTAAAATTGAAAATAAAATAAATATAAAATCTATAACTCACAGAATTTATAGGGGTGCTTTCGTTAAAATAAAAATTTCAAAAGTCGATCAGTTTATTAAAAACTAGTAACCTGAAAGCAATGTATTTTTACCCTCTGATTCTTAATTTGTACTAATGAAACCAAAAGCAGTTTTTGATTACATCAATTTCACTATCTCTTTCTTTTTAAAGAACGATTAGAACACGCGCCTGTGTAAGGGTAAGCGGACGGTAGAAAAGAAGCGAACGCAAAGACGAACGAAACGAAAGGGTTGTAGAAACCGGTGAAAACGCGAGCGCAAAGAGAGGCTGGTTAGCTCAATTTTTTAGAAGGGTTAAGAGCGAATGAAAACTGTCCAGGGTGCACGCAAATAACACGGAATAACATTCTCGTGGTAACGGTACGAAAATGAAAGGTAAAGTTGACTCAGGGAAATAAGAAAAACGCGATGCTCCCTATCTCTTCGGCAGCTATCGTTATTCGTTTCGTTTTATCCTCTTTCTCGTCGAAGGTAATCCTCTTTCTTTGTCATCGTGCGTTACAGATGCATATTCCAAAGGGGTTGAAAAAAAAAAAGGAAAAGTGTATTGCAGCAGGACGCTTTATAGAATATCCGTTTCCATACGAGAATATTGAACGAGACCGAGGTTCTTCTCCCTTTATGCACCTTTATCGGGCCTTTTTTTATCGACCTTATACCTGGTGCATACTCCAAGCACGTAAGCTCGTTCGATCAAAGCCTTCTCATCGAATTCCAGGCCGTTAATTATTTCGGGATTATTCGTGCTTAGGGGCCCCCCGTTTGAATCGTGGAATTTCGATCCTCCTTCTCGCCCCCTGTCGCGGATTATAGGAATACATATTTCTAGAACCGATTGTACAATTAAATTAATATTATTAACGAAATCTCACAAATCACGAGCTGTGTGTTACTGTGATTATTAAATTCCCTTGCGTTGCGAATTACGAGTTAGAAAATGGTCCTGATATCATAAGTAACTTGAAACAAAGTGACAAAATGCATATCAATAATAATATAGTTATTAATACTTATTGTTTGTGTAATAGAAATCCACATCGGTTCTTATATTTTTCCAAAAGGGTAAGCACTTTCCGTCTCCACTAATTACGAATTTGTTAAACTGTGGACAGTGACCAGGTTTATGATGCATGTTTCCCTTAAAAAAATTAATCAACAGTCACTGTCCAATGAGCCTCTAAATTCTGTTAAACTATAAAATTGCCTACAAAAGGATTTTCAAAATTAAAATTCATAGAAAATGTCAATTTCAATGAAAATTTGTATTAACCGTACACATATATCAAGTTCAATTGCAATTTCGATATAAAACCGTAGATAATTCACCGGGGTGGCTCGTTGCCGGGGCCATTAAAAATCTCCTTAAATCAATTGTCATCGAACAAACCGCAGCGAAAGGAGTTTGAATTGGTCCATAAATCGAACCGAACCCGCTTCGACGTCTTAATAAAACTACTTTCGTTATATCGTCGTCTATTATCCCGACACCGTCAAATACTTCTTCCCGAATCCCCAAGGAAATC
Organism: Anthidium xuezhongi; assembly: GCA_022405125.1. NCBI lineage: Eukaryota > Metazoa > Arthropoda > Insecta > Hymenoptera > Megachilidae > Anthidium > Anthidium xuezhongi. The sequence goes on along the minus strand of CM039638.1, from coordinate 9,586,422 downwards.
GTGCCGTTACAACACTTTTATTTATACTCGCCACCATGAATTCTCGAACTTCCTGCAAAGAGGCACGGACCTTTTATAATCTTTCGTTTAAAACAAAAGGAACAAAAACATTTCTGTTGCACAATATCTCCATTGTTTTGCAGTTTTTCAACTGTTTCCTCTGTTATCTTCGCCGGTGTACTTCAGTTACCCAGAAGGAAGCTTTAGAAATAAATTCTCAGATTTTCACTCGACGGTCCTTAAAGAGATTGCACCGCGATTTTCGTATAATGCAAGTAAATAAAGGGCTCTGAAGTGCTGTCACAGCGATGTTCTTAAAATTAAAAGTACCCTGATCGTTATTTCCGAGGAAGATTTCACTTTGTCGTAAGACTTGAATGTTTGAACACTTGGATATAATGAATTGAATATTAGAATATATTTATAAGACTTAATAATAAATTGTAACTGAAATCATGACCAAGTTTAGTGTCACTTCACACTGTGGTTATTTAGTTAGGTAGATTGAAGTGCTGACTAATAAGAAATTTATAATCATAGTACATCAGAATTATTTTATATTCTTAATTTGATGTCTATATTCATTGATATCATACGTATAAATAGACAAGAATGCATCATTTGATTTGATTTTGATATTATTAAAAACTGGAAAGAAGATTCGCTCGATTGCTCAAAACAGCCGGATACAATGTCAGAATTGCCCGAAGGAAACCGTACATAAACGACAGATCGAAGGAAGAAGGATCCTGGTGGAGGAATGTAATTTACGTTGACGAAAGTAAATTCAATGTTTACGGATCTGGACGAAAACTCATATGGCGTGAAACAAATGAGGAGCTTCGGATCAGACATCTCCGACCAACCATAAAACACGGAGGAGGAAACGTAATGGTTTGGGGATGTATTTCAGCAGCTGGAACGAGCGAATTCGTGTTCATTGATAGTATTTTCGACAAGAAGAGATATTTAATGGAACTGGATCGTCAAATCAGAGAACCATCCATTAAAACAAAACAAAAAGTGTATGTGGGTGATACTTGAATTTCCATTAAAAATCATGACCTATATTATTAGGAATTTCTTCGTTTATTTGGTTGAAAATATTCCTGGTAGATATTTGAAATGATGGATAATAGAAATACCAAAGTATTGTGGAAACCGAATATAAAGTTTGTCAAAAATAAAATTATTATCAAATGAAATTTTGAGTAGTTACACTGTGTCAGTCAAAGTGTTAAAATATACAAATAAAATTATTTCCAATATGCTCAAACGTTTAAAATGGTAATAAAGTATTAAATTGTTAATGCTAGTATGCAATGGTAATTACTTATCGAACATTCGAATATTTCTAGAGCACCAAAAATACTGCAGTTTGGGCAAATGTTTTAACTTATCGAAAAGTAAAAAACACATTATATAAAAAACGACAGACAATATTTTTCGGGTTATACGGTGTCTGAATATCGATGCCGGTCACTGTATACAATTGATAAATAAATGAAAGAATTCAAAATCGGCCTCCGCCATTCAAATCACGAACGAGCCTTTTAACCTTAACCGAGCCGAAAATTTACCTTCGATCCCGAAAAAAGTCCCAAAGCAACAATCTTGCCGTATCATCGAAAGATTCTGTTCACGGGTGAGTCACGTTTTGGGCAGGAGATCGCAGGGTTGACTCATGGGAGCCGGCTGAATATTAAGCAAGATTCTAACGGCTCCCGACGAGCTGAACGCGCGGAACAAGCCATCGGGGTGCGCTGTAAATTTCACTTTGCGGAACTTAAGGGCGTCTGGGATGGAAGAAGGTTGGCGAAGGGATTGGTAGAGCGTCGGAGCCAAGTTGCTCGTTCGAAAACATCGAGCAGAGCGAGGCGGAACGGGAGAGGAGAGAAGCGTTTGCGGGTATCCCGCGTGCAAGTCCTGCGGGAGAAACAGGATGTAGCAGACGCTAGCCAGCTTCTCTTCTCTTGCGGGCCAAACGGTTTACTGCGCCAATATTAGTACGACGGATAAGAAAGCACAGTTTCCTCCGTACAGAAGTACGGGGAAGGGGGGGAGGGGTGTAGCTTTGAAAGGTGGGGAAAGTCTGGGCAGGTTAATCCATGAATCTCTACAGTTTGCTGGTCGAAACGACGACGGTTTGTCTTTTCTCGGCTAACCTCATCTAGTACCTTCTCGACCGCAATTCGTTTAAGACCTGGGTGATTTACTTCACTCTGCGATAGAAGAAGCCCGGGGTATAGGTCCGCCCGAGACGGTTACCGAAGGTTTGCTGCACCGGTTCTGACGGCTCTGTTTGATCAGTGCTGCTTCACTTGCAACCCTTGTCGCTTTACTCCTTGATCTTAAGGGAGGTCCTGAATCATTGTTCATTGGGTGGAAGTTGATTTTGCTTCGGATGTGAATAGGTTTCTTCGGTTAAGGTTCCTCTGGATCGACAGGTTTCTATATACTGGGTGATTTTCTTCTAAAAGACAATTTTAGAAACAATTCTCTTTTTGAACAGAATCCTTGACCAATCGTAAACCATCAGGGTGACCGATAGATGCGAGTAAAGTATAAATTTAACGATCGAAAATGAATGATTTTTAATTTAATTTCAACCAACTATGATTAGGACGCCTAATCAAAGCATCAAAGACTTGCTCAGCAAGCTACGACAAGTTTCAACGAAGTTACACGGGGCCAAAAACTGAAACTGCCATCGTTAGGGATGTGACGCGTTTATTAATGCTTTATCACAACAAACGCTCAAAATTGCGATCCTCTACTCGCCTACAAAGATTAATTCTGCTCGTAAAGTTGTCCACAGTGTTCTAATTACTTCTACTGGTATGACAGGAATTGCTGTAATAATTCGTAGCATCATGTCGTTGAAAGTTGTCGGTGTCTGCTTGTAGACTGTGTTTTTAACGCGTTTCCACAAGAAATAATTTAGTGCAGTCGGATGATCGATAATAATGGTTCAATTACCGTATCGATCCTTACTTTTTTTCTAATCTGGTTGAAACCACGTTCCTGTGAAAACTCTTATCTTGCGCAATCCTAATTGCGTAACTTTGTGCTGTAGGTCGTTGAATTCATCTCAGAGTTGGCTAAGTTACAGAGAAGATAATATTAGCGCCTCCACTTGCAACGCAGATACGGTTTCCTGCTTAATTTTTTTAAAAGCTAAATGATATCAACTCTTGGATGTGTCTTGAAGTAATTTCGATACGATGACACTTTAATAGCAGCACAAGTTCTGTTGAATGCTCAGGCTGAAGATCGAATGTGTCCTCTCTTGAGTGTCTTCGCTATCCTCACAATAATTTAATATTTCAAGGACGTGCGTGTGGTCGTTAAAACGTTCACGTTCTTCGTAACAATTATATTTAATATGAATATCCATTTGGCGTGTTGATCTATTTTACGTGTTTTCTGCTCGATGATTATGAGTGTTCTGAATGTTCCAGTGAGAAAGTAAGGAAAAGAGAAAAACGAAGGTTATGATTTCAGTAAAGAGAGGTAGAAAAGTACTGAAGGTGGTAAAATCTGAATTTTAGACTCTAGTCATTTTGTAATTGCGTTACAAGGCTGTCATCCCAGATCTAGATATCATGTGTGGTAAAAAAGATCGGCATGAGTTTGTGACAGCGACCTGGAAGGTCTGCTCGGCAACAATTTCATAGGATTCATGATTCCCGTAATTTTGCGTTCTTTTTATTCCTAATCAGTCATGGTACTTGTCAGCTGTTTCTTCGCTTTGAAATAAAGTTAACAGCGAAAGAAACACACCATGAGAAACAGAAGCGATTCAACACATCCAAGAACTTCCAAGAACTTCCAGTAGCTCTATGAACCCAGTGCCGATAACGAATTTGAGGAAAGAAGAGTGATGTATGTTGAAAGTTCAATAATAAACTTTCGTTTAACCGTGGAATCTGATTTTTCAAATGGAGAAATCAAAGGTGAACGGCGCCAAAACGGGAACGGCCGAGGGCGGTTAAGAATGGCCGTGGGCAGAAGTTGGACCGGTTGTTTCCGAGTCCTGGTAGATTCGCAGGGATAGCAATTTGCATGAAGATTGGCTAGAGGAATCCTCGGGCTCCGGGCTGAACCGGTATACGTTATAACGGTCGGGCAAGCCACTTCGGTAATTGCAACGTTATTAAATCATACAGCCTCTTAATTAATATATCCTTTAAAACGGCGCCGCTGATAAAGAGAGGAAAGAGAAGCCTCGGCTTCTTTATGACGCTCGTCTTCGTCTTTGGCCGGCTTTAATTCCGCTTCTCCTTCTTTCAGCTCTCCCTTTTTATCTTTCCCGTTTTCCCAGGTACCGGCTCTCTCTTTCTCATCCAACTTAAATAACTCGTTTGGCAGACCACGCTGAAGGCTCTCTAATAAGATCGTCGACGCGATATCCGTTCATCTTCCGCTTCGTTCTTCTTGCGTTTTCTTTCGACTACGGCATTCCTTTGCCCCCCGGCGCTCGTCCTCTCTGTCCTGCGTATCCATACCCAACCGACCTCTTCGTCTTCTTCCCGGAGTTTTCGATCTAACCGACGCCCATCTACTTCACCATCCTATTACCGCGAGCTTCGGCTAGCAGTCAAAGCTCGATTAAATTCTTCGGTTCACAATTCGTGGAAAGAAAGCTCGCATTCATTGCGTGATACCCGACCGAGAGTGTGTTACATCCCATTACCGGTTTGCCGTTCCAGGTAATAAATGGACCTCCCTTCTGCCGCTTGATGGCAGAATTAATGACAGTCGAACGCGAGTTACTGATCATAAGTCGTTTACGCGATATCGAGTTGGTGCAAATAATGTCATTTCGTTTAATGTGTTATTAAAAGTATCTGGAGTACGCGATTGGTTGAGAGAGTATATTAATATTTATTAATATTTCTGTATTATGACGTATTAGAGATATTGGGAATTACTTTTTTTCAAAGCTACTGGTTTAATTTGGTATTTTAAATTATTCATGGACGATGGGAATTTTTGCATTACAAAAATATTACAGGGTGTAATATTATATTAAAACAGAGAAAGGAATATTTAAATTAAAGCTAACCCTTTGTAATATGTATAATTTATCAGAGAATTTAAAAATGTCAAGCTTAAATTTTGTTTATATAGGTACATTAAAATATTAAAATATTTAATATAAAATAATTAGTTTCCTTTCGATGAATGTACGTTTGATATAGAAAAAGTATTATTTAACTCTTTATTCACGTAAATCCTAGAAAATTAATGAAACAAGATCTCGCAGCATAGCTAAATGAAGAGGCTTTCAATATGACAGATTGAAATGGAGAAGAGAGCTCAAGGTGAAATTGAATATCACTGTCATAAGAATCTTAATAAACCAAAGAAGTACCCTTCGCGAAGAAAGAATATCACCCGCCAATCTGGGTCGCGGTAGGCAGCTTTTTATTCAGAATCTGATTTGTAGTTGTGATTGAAATCGCGTTACAACTCTCTGCGACATTTCTTGGGGAAATATAATTTCTTTGTGGCAACGTTCCACTCGTTATAATCCTTTTCCTTTCATGCAACTTCATAGATACAGCTTTAACGAACTCTTTTCACATTTGTCGCGTATAAAAGTAGTATACTTTGCATTGAGAATGTTTATATAAAAAGATGGTATTGATAGTACAGTAAGAAAGCAGCTAATTCTATGTAAAGAAATAAGTAAATGATATAGAATAAAATTTTTCAAAATATTTGTAAACAAATTTAGTTTTGACGAATAACGTATATTAAAGTGTAAGAAGTATGTTTTTTATTGTGGAAGATTGCATAGGTTCACAAACATCAATTCTAATCTATTGAAATATATTTTTAACACATCGATGTTAAATTTTTCAATTCACTGTTTAATATTATTAAAATATCTTTTCCCATTTATTCTTTTCCATTATTCCATCAAATCAAAACTGTAGCGTTGGTTATTGATGTTCGACATAGCAATCAACGTGTTAACGAATCTATGAATAATAACGATGTTTCATTAAATTCAGCTGTATATTACAAATTTTCAAACGATCCCACAGATGATTTTTAAAATTGTAACTTTGTTAAACGTACGAATTTGATAAGATTTAATATCACACTTCAATCAACAAAGGTACAAAAATCATTAGTTTCGAAATTATCGGTTGTTAAATATGTGTTGTTTAACAGTGCTCAAGAAAAGTATTTACAATAAAAGAAAAAATGAAGATAGGAAAAAATGTAGAACAAAATTTAATGGTATCAAATAGTGCATGATCTGGAAATAATTTTATGTATTTTTATAGATTATTTTCCCTTAAGTTCTATTATTTAAGTTTCTTTTTATTATATTCACTAATAAAAAAAATAGGAATCAAATATAATTACCGTTAGTAATGACAATATGGTATTAAATTATAAAGTATATATAAAAAATAGAATACATTTATAAAAATAATTTGATACTTAATCATGCTCTCTAACATTTTTTTTTAAATCTCTAACTATTCGTGACCTAAAATATAAGTAAAATAAGAAATATCGAACAAGTTGAGATACTATATTGTTTAAAAAATGAACTTTTGTGGTTGAGCCTTAATATAATTTACTGAACAGTTACAGAAACGTGTAAGCTTTTATTTAAAGCACTTTACCGGGCCGATCAATAAAAAATAACCTATATTTCGGTATCGTCCTTGCCGATAGAACCTTCACCGAAGCGAGAAGCATATTGGTAACAACGAAACGTACCCCGAACGTTGGTAAATTGATCGTGAAATAGCAACAACCGTATTGTCGATGACACTTCAATCGGTCTTTCCGTCGAAAGTCAATCAACCGATAATTTGTCACGGTAGGTTTCCGTGTCATCGGTCACGGGAAGATCGTCAATATGCAAAAATTGAATCGAATCGTACGCCGACAAGTTGTTGGACGAACCATCGGGAACGCGCCATGCCGGCAAGACCAATGACGATAAATCGTCCCCTGTTCAGGGCGCGCGTCTAATCCATGCCGATGCTTAGTTACGGACAGGTTAATGACACCAAGTATTGTAAACCTCGTGTAATCGTGTAAAGATCCTCGGATAGGATTTGAACAGGGTCAACGAAGCATAAATCATACGCTAATAATCGTGATAGTACGACATCGAACACAATGCTGTGTTTTGGTAGAAACAGTAGGATCGATTTTGTGATTAATGAATAATCTCTATACCAAAGTTAATACCTACAATTCTACTGCTCAAAAATAGATAGTAATATGTGCTGCTCAGTGTTTATTATTTTCTCGCGAATTAAGACAGAAAAGAATGAAGAAAATTAGAAAACAGTTGCTTTTATATAAAAATAAAAGACACAGAAATGATGGAATGGTACATTTTATATCCGGAGAATTAATTTTCGTATCCGTGTTCATTAAAATTTAGTGAGATATAATTTAATACTTACAATAATATTATTATTTTTTTAATGAAGTGCATTTGGTGGCGATAGTTTTTAGAAAGCTTCTGTCTCAGCATGTTTTAATTATTGTTAAATTAAGCCTATAAAATAGTTTACTTTTAGTACTTCAATTAAAAGGAACTGTATTTTAACATAATTTCACGATTTACTGTACATATTAAATATACAAGGTGTTCGATTTGAAGCTTTGTACTAAATTACCAATTTCCCTAAACTATTTATTAAATAATTGGGTAGGAAACTTCAAATGAGTCAGTCAGTTTAAGGTGTACGATAATTATGCTTTTTGTAATGCATTTCCTAACGCATAGAAATGATGCTTATAATTTGATGATACGTATAAAACTGTCGGCATGAACTACTATCTATGTCAATTGGATTCTCCTGACCTACGTACATATAGGTCAGGGAATGTGTAAATAGGGAATACACACCCATATATGGTTCTCAGGGAACTACAAACGTGTTAGGTACGTATAGGGGTTTGTACAAGAGTTTGTAGCAAGCTCAAAGTGATACTGTACAAAAGCTCACTACATATCGTAGATACAAGAAAGTTGGTATGAATATTTCAATTTCTTTAATAAAATTTCAAAACTTAGATGGAAGAGAAAATAGCAACGAAATAATTATTAACACTCGAGCTACCTATGTTTTATGTACACTTACTTCAAAATCATCTTTAATCATGTACATCTTTATAAAAATTAACATACATTTCGATAAAAATATTTTAATATACTTTGTAACTTAAACTAAAAGACCTATACCAGTTATTTCAATTATTTCAATTTAATACTGTAAATTGATTGAGAAACAATGACAAATAAAAGGTTGCATTTTTTTACACAAGTATTCATGGTTGTCATTTTAAATATATTCTAATAAAAAGTATTTTGTATTTGTAATAAAATGTCTCAAAATCAAAATTTAAGTCTATAAAAATCAGTAGTAGAATATTGATAATTTTGCACTAAGAATATTTGCATATGTATTTTAAGTTATTAAATGCACTTTTACGCATATAAATTAATTAGAATAGACATCAGAGCTTTTAAAAATATTTCTTGAATAGAAAGCAAGTATAAAAAAAGAGATTATACTTGCAGTTTAATTTAATGACAATTTATATGAATATAAAAAAAATATTACAATTTCAATAATTTTGAGTAATCTTACGGCAATTCTGTTTTAAGCCCAGTAATGATAATAAACTGTTGATGTTCTGAATATCAATATTTTTGAATGAAGTTATAAAAGCAGATCTAATGAAAATTTTTCAGACAAAAGATATTGAAAAACAAAACTATTTAACTTCTCTGTAAGTTGATAAATCAAGAGGCATAAAGGTTAGTAGATTATAAAACTGTGAAAATCGGGGAAACGAAATATCTGCAAAAACGGGCGTAATTCGGAAAGCTTCTGCATTTGAACGCAGAAGGATCGGTAAAACGAGATGCACGGGATCGCAACTGATACGGCTCAAATTCCAATCAGCATTATCAAATCGTTCGCTCGGGGTCACGCTTCGGGTGAGATCGACGCATTGTTGGAGCAGCAACCGGCGACCCCGGGTTCTACCTCGAGATTCATTCACTGGACACGGGTTCAGACAAGTTCGGCGGGGATAATGGCGTTCCAGTTACACGATTCCGTTGGGATAACGCAAACGCAATTACACGGAAATCCAGGGATCCTAGATGGTTCTCTGGATTCGACTCGCGATACATAAAGCTCGTGCTTTTGTCGCGACTAATTGTAAGGCTAGTTTTGCGGGACGCTGCCGAGATCGGGGAGGCACAACGCGAATCCATTTCGAGCGACTGGAGCTATCCGTGGAGAGCGATGATGGTTACTTTAATGGATCTCGTGGGTTTGTAGCAGAGATTTGTATTTGCTGACGGTTACCACGTCGGGCGAACTTGAGCGATCGTGCATCCGTACGAATTTGTTACGTGTCGTTCGGTGAATCAAGAATCCAGTGATCGATCATTTTTACACTTTTTAAGAATTGCGAGTGGATTCGAATAAATGGCTTCGATATAACTCTGCTATAAATTCCGTTTCAAAATACTTTTGATTCCGTTGTTTGAGATTCAGCTTTCTTTTGCAAATATACGATAATATAAAAATATCTTCATCTTTAATGTCTCTAACTTTTATTCCTTGCTGAATAAAAGTTAAAGGTGTTTCAATGGATATACCACCCTTTGCATTCGAGAATTTTGTTCAGATTATTTAGTTATAAAGTAGCGAGCAACATACGATCGTAGATAAGATAAGACCTCATTTAGTTAAAATGGCTTGTTCCAGATTTCTTATTTTATATTTCAAAACTTATCGAGACATGTTTATTAAAATTTGAACAGATTTCTCTTAAGACAAAGAATCATTCTGTATTCTAATTCATGTTCCATCCTTTATTTATTTTGTTTCCTATTTTATTTATTAAAATAAGGCTTTGGAATTTCGGAAGCTTTACTGGAAAACGTATTTAAATTTAATTGTATCCAAAAATGCTTCGAGTGCAAAGGGTTAATACGTTCGAAAGAAGGTATCCTTGCGGTATTGATTATTCATTTCGTTATCGCGTTAATGTTACTTAAGTTTCTTAATCAAAAGACTGTTTTGGTTCAGTTGACGTAAGAGGAAAGCATTAAAAATGAACGCTAATGGAATAAAATGAAGTAACCGTCCGATGCCAAAGTTCCTAATTCAATTACAGCTGCCTAAAATATCTTTGAAGTCTGATAATTTTATTGAGAACAAATGTCGAACATAGATTTTTCGTTCTCAGTTTTATGTCATTTCATTTCCCAAAAGCCTGGTTGTGTTATTTGCTGCGCTGGTTCTAAATATATCAGATCCATTAGAAGATTGCATCTAACATACAGAATAGCTGTTACGTGAATTTTAGGTCATAGACATTGCAATCAACAATAGAAAAATGATACACGGTAGCAATGAGAGAATAAGTTGATAAAAGGAAAGTTTGAAATATTTCAGACTCGAATGCTTGCGGGGAATAATTGAAGCTACAGAAAAATGTGTATTTTTAAATAAATAGTAATGATGCAACGATAAATTTAAATGATCATATCTTTAGTAAGGAATATCAAAAACTGAGCCCTGAAAATTTACTAAATTACTTTGTTTTCAAAATTGTATTTTAGTACATTTTGCATAATGTAAATGCGATGTGAGAATAAAGAAAATATATTATTAGTATAAAATACTGCAAATTTAACAAGGTGGCTGTGGACTGACACTATAAATAAAATATTAAATAATTAAATCAGAAAGAGAGAAGAATGAAGTTAAAATAAACTGAAAATTTAAATTGAGAAATTTTATTATATTCAATTTTACTGTGACACTCAGTGTGCTAATCTTCTACACACAAATGTAATTAAAGAATTAAAGAAACACATTAAATTTCTATTTTAAATTTAAAACTATCCTTTTTATCTTTCTCACTTGAGTGGTCAAAAACGAAAACAGTTACAATATAATTTAAACTTCACCATTGAGTAAAAATAAAAAGAAATGCCAATTATTGGGTTTTTGCTCCACGAACCCCTAAGTACCATTTTATATTCGAAAACGTATACCGTGTGGGTTAAAAAGAACAAAAAAAATTCTCGATATTTCCAAAATTCACTTCAACAGCATCGACCATATGGTCTCTCCTCGTTCGATCTCCCACGATAAAACGAATAACGACCAAGCATCGATACCTTCCTCTCTCCTCCATTATCTACGTCAACGATGATGGTTCCTCTTTTATACACGGGGCTCGTTCGCGAGGAGCGTCGTTGCTTTGACGAAGGTAACTTGTCGTCGACACGTAGTCGTCGTTAAAGTTCCCGCTACGTCTCTGATAAACTCCCGGCCAGTAGTTTGCGGCAGAGGATCCAGGATCGTACATAAAGATCCACGAACGTCCCTCTCTAACGCAGATCAAGCTCGCGAGAATTATGGTCCATTCGTCGACGTTTGGTGAAACGGCGAGGCTTATCCAACGACTGGCACCTGTCGCTTCGAGAATAGTTTGGAGAAGCACGCTGGCGGACGATGAATAGTGACACGGCAGGAGTTCCAGTTAAACGCAGTCCGCAGGATCACGCCGGGACGGAACACCTAATTCCCTTAATCAGCCACGGAATTCGCCTCTGTCCAGCGTTAACGTTCAATGCTGCTAAGTCTCTTAGGGTAGAAAGCGAGAGGGAGGGAAGTTCCAGGTATTCGTTGAGGCGTTAACATTCTGTCGGTCCGGGGAAAGGTATTACGCGCAACTGAAGGCACCATTGGAATTGGATTTTGAACGAGCTTTTGAGAAATAGCGTATAGAAAAGGCTCGTTCCGGATCTCTCGCGAGGCCGGTATTAAGTTGACGGATTTTAAGGGAGGAGAGAAGAACAGAGGCTTCGTTCAACGCTTTAATCCTCATGTTACGTTGAAACGTGGCGCGAATTTACGAGGCAATCGTTAATAATTTAGTCTGTCTCAATACATCCCGTATTTGAATTCTGATAACATTTAAAATAAATAATCTTTCAGTAAAATAGAAAATTGAATAGTGAGAAGTATTAGCATTTCTAACAAAATATCTATCTGTTACAATTCCCAGCAATTAATAGAAACACCTTTGGTTGCACAAGAAAAAGAATTTATTACAATAAGAATAACGTATTTCGATGGACGCGTTAACCCATTATCCGCCAGTGTCCCATTTTTGGGGCATATTTTCAAATCTAAATAAAATACAGCCGTTAAAATCCATGAAAGTATTTTTTACATCATTGCGAACTCCAGGTTGAAGCTAATATAAAAACAATAACAATTATGGCAAAAATAGTTCCAGTTGGTAAGTACGAATATCATTATACAGTTAACTTAATTTCTTTTTTTTCGTATTTTTGAATTGCGGCGGGTAATGGGTTAAAGAGAAACATACGATACCGAAACGATCTTCGCAGACTTAAAAATAAACGCTCGAACCTCGAAAGCAATGCATGTGTAAGCAACTCGCAGCTAGTAGGGTAAAGGAGGATCCGGCAAGCGGAAAACTTCCTGAAAAAGAATCTGAGAAGAGCCTTTGAAAGGGCGCAGGTTGGAAGCGCGCTAATATAGAAACGGGCGAAGAAAGAAAGTATCGTTGAAAAAAGCTGAGACGCCTAAAAAAGGGAGCAGGAAAACAGTTCGGACCACAAACGTTTCCGCGTTCATCATGTCGAATAATAGCGAGCTAGAAACCCGTCCTAAGACTTTCTAAATGTGTTTTTCAAGAAGTTCTTCCGACGAACTTCAACCGGAAGCTTATTCCTCTGCGCCGGGCCGGGGCCACGTATTCCCTTCGAGTAACAGGACTTCCGTTCGGTACAGGTTAAGGCGAGCACTTCAAACGGTCTGCATCGTTATTACGGATTTAGCGAATGGATAAAGAAGGTAAAGTCGAGACGTGGATGCCGTGGGGTGGAGGAGGGGGTTGGCTGAAGGATCCAAAAATAAACGATCGAGAAACCGGTCTGGCTGTGCCAGCAAAACTTTCTGCTGCAACGCCCCTGCAGAATTAAGGAGACGCAGCAACTTGGCGGGGATGTATCGGGGCGCAGAGGGGTTGCATGGTTTTGGTTGATCATCAGGAACCGAGTTTTATCTCGGATACGTGAGCATTTAATGAACACGCAGGGAAAATTTGTCGTGGAACGCGACCAAATCGCGGTTGTTCGTCTTTCGCCAGACAAACGGCGCTGATTTCGTTTGTTACAAATATTATTGTCGAGAAGGAATCAGAATAAGAACTGTACATGAATATACTTTCAACTATTATAGGATATTGATAGATTTTGGTTTGACGTTTAACACTAGAATTACCGACGTTTGTAAATGAAATAAATAAGTGCTGAAATATGAGTTAGAATACAGAATGATTTTTTATCTTAATAAAAATTACCTTACATTTCGACTAAAGAGTCTTAATAAATTTTATAATATAAAATAAGAAACCTGAAACGAGTGATTTTGACTCGTTCGGTATTTCTGGTGTTAAATTAATTGCATTCGAGGATTATTGTTATAATAATAAATATGTAGACCTAACGTCATCTGTTATCTGTGATCGGTACTTACACCTAAAATCGTATTAAATAAAAATTATATGTTTCTGTACTTTAAATTTTATCTACAAAGCCATTTTTTATGAATTAATTGCAATCTATCTCTGATAAATATTTCTAAACACCTGTATTAAAATTTGTTGTCTCTGTCATATTCAATAGGGTAAAATTGTTCAGATTATTCTCAGAAGAAGAACACGTTAAAAGGATGGCGCAAAGGAGCCGACGTTGTTCAATTATTGTACATCGTGAAACCAAAATGACCGTGTACGAGATAAAGGAAACAATAGCACGGTAATAGAATAATACTGTTTCTCGGTTGCGAAGTAATCTCGGATTAATCTCAAGCTCAGGTACGAGTTAAGTGGTTTTGTAATTTAATTACGTCGAGTGTATACTCGTTAGTTACCCGGGAGAGAATTTTTTTCCTCGGTTACAACGTGTCTTTGAAGTGCTTATTTCAAACTATCATAGTATAATCTCCATTGAAGTATTTTTAATTTTTTAATTGATGATAAAAGATACTTGCTATTTATTGATTTGTTCTTAACATATTATCTAGAAGAAGAGCTTCTCTTGTGATAATTAAGACATTTAAAATATTAATTCTGGAATAACCGAAAGGTCTGTTTGTTGTAAAGCAAGAGGGTAAAAATATTTATTGTTCCAACTATTGGCACCTCTTATATTTTTATTTCATAATAAAACTACTTAGTCTTAGAAATTAATATTAACCAAAAAGGGAACACTTAAAATTTCATAACACAACTAAAATTTTGTAAAAATCACATTTTAGAAATGAGACATTTATTTATTTTTTCAATTTAGTTAAAGACGTTATAGTTGGTTAAAAAGTACCAGGATAAAAAAAATAAATAGTATTCTTTTCAAACGGAGCTTGAAACCTTGAAATTGAATCTCAATAAAGTATATTTATTGAAATAAATCGTAAAGAAGTCTACAAAGGACCAATAATAAAATAATATGTATAATCTCAGTAGAGTATCAACGATTAAATTGATTCCTTGTATAATAAAAACAAAAGGCTTTTAATCTTGACCAAATATAATTAAATTCTTATGCTAACAATTGTACGGCGATTTTCATTTATCCTAATTTTTTTGGGTCAGAAAATGGCAAACGTTAGACTGAAACGAATTCATGACGACACGTTACAGATAACGTGTTAAAAAAACAGAGATGTTCCACGATTGGTAAACTGGTCCATTGTGGAAGGGAATCGCAAGGGTCTACTCGGCAATTCGTCGATATATTTATCATCCTGCAGTCCCTGTTTCGCACATCGTCCCGGCCGTATACACGACAATGACGAATAGAGAGCTTTTACAGACGATAAATGAACTCTGCCTGCCGACTGTCTCGTTCATATTAATTCCAACGACACTTCAGCTAACCTACCGCCATTTCACAGCCAGGAATGAATTGTTTTTTTTAGGGATATTATAACAATCGGCGGATCGCGCTCAGGAAAACACGAACTGTCGAACGAATTTCATCGATATCGTAAAAAAAACTATGCGGTCGTGATAACTCGAAAAACAACTCGGCCCTTTTTTTCTCAGATCGATCACACACTCTATCGAAATGGATGTTGGTGTTAATTGACAAATTTCGTTGTACACCGTTGTAGCTGAGGTAGTTTCACGGTGATTTTATGCCAACGTTTTTTCAGTGTTTTAATTACGATCCGATGAAGTGACGAATTCAAGGTTGAAATTTCGGAATTAATTATCCGCATCAACTAGATTAATTAGATCAATTAACACGTTTGCGGCCGGCAGATTTTTTACGTTTCTAATACCGAGTACCAGCGAAAATAATGGAAATCTAAAAAACTGGTTGCCACAAACTTGTATCGTTAAGGCGAAGATAAAATTTGAAATGACGTGAATTCACATCATCCATTAAAAGAACTAGAATGGTGGTCCATTCGTCACCAACATATGGGTGGCACTTGAATTTCCATTAAAAGCTGTCACCCATATTATTAGAAATTCTTTCATTCATTTGGTCGAAAGTATTCCTATAAATACTTGAAATTCTGATAAAAATCACAAAATATTGTGAGAATAGAATGGGAAATTTGTCAACAATCAAATCACTATCAAATGAAATTTGTAGTATCTGCAACGTGGCAGTCAAAGTGTTATAGGATCAATATATTGCAAGAGTTATAAATTGCATACACAGTATTTTTATTACAACGATTAGTTAGTGTCAGAATCCCTTTTTTATATTCAGAAAATTAAATTAAACATGAAATTTATGTTTCTTGAGGTGACAGTTTTTAATAAGGGCGCGATAAGCAGGAATTTGCGAATGTAGATTAACCCTTCCAGTCCAGTGCTTCTACATGGCAACATTTTTTATAAATAAAATTTATAACTCGAAGTTGCAGGTTTTTCAGATTTTCAAAAAAACTACTGTTTGATTAGTTTCACAAAAAATACCAATCAAAATAGTATTAATTAAAAATAATTGAGTTAGGAAAGAGCAAACATGTTCATTTAAAAAACTAAATATAAAAGTTTCGAAAAAATGACTGAAAAGAAAAATGTACTGCAATATATTGATCTTTTGTTACCGTTAGAATTGCACGTAAAATATTTTATTTACTGCCAAAAATGGATATTTAGGTGGTGCTGTTTAAATGAACCGCTCTGTACGTATAACGATCACGAATGGATTTATAGAGCAAGAGATAAATGGAAGTAAGAGTCGCTATCATTTCCACTGTGACAATCAACGTGTTAATTAAGATTTCCAGACCTGATTGCTAAATTGATCAATTAAGCAAAACGTCTGCATGTTTAATCACGCACCTAAGTACTTAGTCATTGATTACCAGACCTTTCGGTCACCTAATGGTGAAAGCTACCATACCGGTTGAGATACCGGAAATGGTGACATGTTTAATCTTATTTTGACACAATTTGTACCCAGAGCCATAAGTTATTGTTATTAGCTCACGAATAATAATTCTTTAAATAATACAGGTAGGTCTTGGTTAACCTTTTGCTCTACAATAGTGTCACACTCGTGACCCACCCCGTGTTTCAAATGTGACCTTTATCCTTCATATTTTGATTGAAACTATTTTAAATTTAATTCTAATTGCAGTTTGTATAATCAAGGCTGGCCAAGTGTGAAATATAATGTTTCGATTTTCTTCATTTGTTTTAACACTGGAACTACCAACGTCTAATCTATACCTTCTTTTAAATTGGAAATAAAGTAGAAAACGAAATAAATAGAAATATTGTACATATACTTTGGAATATAAAACGATACAAGGTCGCATTTAATAGGAATAAAAATTCAGTTAATGCGAGTTTTGTAAGATTACAGAAATATATAATTCTTTAACGAATGGTGTATAAATTGTCAGCAAACTTTTTCTGTTAAATAATCACGACACGAAGTGGAAGTCTACTTATTCTGCAGATTCTGTGTATTTTAGTTTGCATTCCTTATTAGTAAGTTTCAATTTGTTTCAAGAGCTTTAGTGTAAATATAGTGATACAATAGTTCTGTTAATACTTTAAGTACGAAAGTTAACTGAGACTTAGGTAAAATACTGAGAACTTATCAGCGCATATAAGAAGCCATTTAATTTAGAACCAATTATCATTTGAATAATGTGACTTTAAATAATACGACCCATTTCTTACATATGTATTTCCGAAATAGTTAAAATTGGTTAAATAACATGAAAAAAAAGAACAATGTTTTATATAAAATATGAAATTAATACGAGGATTAAAATTTTAGGAAGCAACAATTTACATTTAATTTCATATCCCTCTTCGTTTTCATTTTTCAAACTTTAAAATATTTCTTTATTCATTATTGTATGAAATCTTTCGTTAACAAATTGAACCGCCTAATTTTAGTTAAAATATGCTTGCATACATTCGGCAGATTGGGTCAGAGTAGACCAACAATTCGCCATTCGAAAATTAAATGAAAGATTCAGATGCTAATTAGCGTAACTTACACGGTACGTGAACAAAGATAATTAATCGAAATATTTGCAAATAATTCTGCAATTAAGAGAAATACACACCGTTGTTCATACAATAACCGAATTGCAGTACCAATCGAAGGTTTTGACAACATAATTCATTTTTAATGACAGATTGACTTACACTGATTGACTTCAGAGTTCAGCAAACATTTCTGATATTCAACACATTTAACTACCCATTGTTCTCCCAGCGAGGGAAGAGAAGAAGGGATAAAAAGAAGCTGAGGTAACAGCGTAATTAATGCCGCAAACGAAGAATGAGGCGTTTATACGAATGAGAAACGAAGAGGGAACAATCTTCGTCTGACCTGATTAGCCCCTTGGACAACACCGTCTTACCTTTCCCCTTTGTTTGAGTCACTTGGTTTCTTTCGTTTCACCTTTTCCTCAACATACTTTACGACCCTCTTAAACTCGGTTTTTCGTGGAATTAAGAATCGTTCGCGAAGATAAACTTTCAAGTAGTAATGCGACCGAATTTTTATCGTACCTACGTATATCATAAATTGGAGTGATTAAAATTTTGATATACAAAAGTATAATCATACGTATGATCATACGTTTCAATTAATTTATTACTCGTTATATATTTTAACTTTTTTACCTCTACTAACAACGACTCGCATAAATCAACAAAAGTTTCTTTACCTGTGTAATAAATTAATAAATAAATAAATTTCTGGAAAGTACTTAAACATACTTAATCATAAGAAATTCAAATCTTGCAACTCCGAGACTGAAGTCCTTTTGAAAGGAACTTAAGATATACAATTAGCATGTTTCTGAAAATTTCAGAGACAAGGGTTAATGAATTTCCTGAGACAAAAGACAAAATGGGAATAGACTGGATGCGAATAGAGAGAATGCTATTTTATTATTATTGTTTGTTTTTATTCCAGATAGGCAAAGAAAAGGCGTAAATTTCAATGGATCATAATTGACCAAATTCTTAACAGAGTATCCATGTTTGAATTTTTTAAAGAATTTGCACAATATTAAAATAATAATCAGTGTAAAATTTTATTAATACTTTGTTTCACTTATTCAATTATCATATAAGATGAGCTAGTAAGAACTATTATTTAAATTATTTAAACTAATTTGTCATCGATTAATTGTATCCAAAAACGTTTTAGATAAATTATGTTATATTATATCTTATATTTGTTAAGATATTAATACAAATACAAATTCTAGGAGCTACTGTCGTTTGTTATTAAAAATAACAAAATCAAACTGCATTCATCCGACGTGTCGTTTAAAATGTAACATAATTTATTTTAAATGTTTTTTTATGTAATTATATTGACCCATTATTGATCCACCCTTACGAAGATAAATTAAAAATCGACGAAACGAAACTACGAAAACGTACTTGCGGATGTATATACAAAGGAATGTTACTGTTGTTAGAATTTAATTGGAATAGAGGTGCAAGGTGTTAACATTGTATCGAAAATTCTGCTGTCGACACCGCGCGAAGTGTCACGACAAGGCCGAACAGAAGTGTAAAGAAGCGAGAGAAATGGCGCGGAGAATTCGATTATTCCACGGTTTTGGTACTTTTCCGACTGTAACCGTGTTGGTAAAAAAGCTAGAAAAAGCTAGACAGGCGATGTCAGGGGGTGAGAAATAAGGAGGTGCCGTTCCGCGAGCGGAAAGGCGTGGAAAAACGTGTACATAGGCGGATTTCTGGACTACCTCCAGTGACTGGCGTATCCAGACTACAGCTAATGAATCCCCTAGAGTTTCTACGGAAGATTAACGACGATGGTAACGCCGTTAAAACGGCGAAGAAAGTGTTATAGGTAATCTTCTGATAATGCGTACAGCTTGCACGGTTTCTTATCGAATAAAAGAAAAAAGTTTGTCACAGAATAAAATATGGAAAATGCAAATACTTCTATCCTTTATCTATCTACATAAGACCCTTAAACGAGGAAGACTTTTCCAATTTACGAGTTTGAAAATTATAAATTAGGATTATTTAACCCTAACCCATTGAAGCTTTAGTGTTTAAGTCCTTTTACATATACTTTTACTTTGAAAATATAAATTGGGGTATATGTGTCTCAAAATGAGGATTTTTATAAAAAAAGAAGTAAAACGTAAATTATCCGAATTAAATAATTGGCATTTTAGTTTAAAAAACGTGGTTTGTTCCACGGTTATGTGGAAATAAGTTCAACTTCTAAAAAGTTCATTTAATTCTGTGCATTTCACATAGTTTTTTGATGTGGCTGAATTTGACACCTTTCTACAGCGCTGCTTTTGAAAACCAAAGTTTTGTTTCGGAATGATAAAAGTTATAAACGTTTATGAATTTGTTAAACCATCATCTTCACAGTTAATAGAAAAACTGGTATTATTTTTGTAAAATACTGAACTAAATAATAAACTGTTTAAAATCATAGTGATTTTAAATTAACTACCATGGGTAATTTATGTTTCTATTAATATCATTGAAATGTTTCTAATATTTTGATCAAATCTTTGTTTGAAAACTGAAATACGAGTTTTTGTAGTAGCTTTAACTGATATCCTACAACAAATAATTCTTACAAGGTCCACTGGAATTAAACACTATTCTATATTGAACGATCCTCGCAATAACCCCATGGTGCACCTAATATTCCATATCAATCTTTAACGTTTCTCCAGTTTTCTTCTATTCTGTTACAGCCGAGTGATAAACGTACAAGCACAAAAGGAAACGCTCGCAATCCTGTTTCAGTTCTCGATTCGATGGAAACCGTTTGCAGCCAGCCGGAATGCGTGATAAGAACAGAAAATGTGGTCTTTCAGTAAGCAGAGTTGGTTATCATCGAGATAGAATAAATCGTAACTGATTTGATCCTGATATCGAAATACACCCGATACATGGACAGATCAGCACGTCAAATGTCAGATTTACGATAAATATTTAATAACCAGATGGAAAACTAAATTCCAAAGGTGTACACCCAGTGTGTACTTAGTCTCTAATTGGCTAACTTTTATTTTTGATCGAATGAGGAATACTGTACAATATGAAGAGTGTCTGAATTTAATGATAGAAAAATTATAATCATACTGTGTTAAATACGATTTCGTTTTATTTTGTCACTGTGCTAATTCAAAATTTAGCCAAAAAACATCTTACTTGAGATTAGTATTAGAATTATTTTGAAAAAAAATTGTCATACGTTTCGAGGAAAGCACTTTAATAAATTCTAAGATATAAAATACAGGTGAAACCAGTATTTTGACTGGGTTTTTACCAATAAAATGATAAAAGTATGAATAAAAACTTTGATTACTAGGCAAAGCTGCTAAAAATTTCATTAGTTGATACTTCATATTACCTTTATGATATTTTATTATTCATATTTTGACGCACATATGTGTCAATCGTCCGCAAAGTAATGGTAATATTATTATTTTTATAATATTATAATTATTAATAATATTATAATTTTTTGTCTGTATTTTTAACTTTAATTTACTACACTCTGCAGTAATTTTAATTTGGAAACTGGTAATATTTTGCTGAATATTATAAAAGCTTTCCGGTACAACTCTCTCAGTTAGATATTAAAAACTACCCTTAATACCGTAAAATGTGCAACCATCAAAGTGTTAATAACATGGGTGCTGAATGTTTATAGAAATTCAAGCGCTATCCACACATGGGTGACGCGACAGTCAACTGATGAGTATCCAAAAGATTGATACGTTAATCAATCAGACGATCGTATTAAACTATGATCGAAAAAGTTTACGCCAATGAAAGCGGTATAAGTTGATTTCCCCACGGTAAATGCTAAATCATCGCGCCGCGTGAAGCATCGTGCACATCGGTAATTATTAAGTTTGTAGGTGTTGTCCACTCGACGGGCCGGAAATACACCGCAAAATTCATAGGTCGATTGTCTCATTCAGTCGATATGAAATAATCTGTGAACGATCCGCGATTCTCTGACCGAGAGAAATTACATAAACGTTTTCACCGATACGTTTGATTCTTTGAAACTGATTTCTATCGTCAATTTCCTAATTATTACCCTCTGATAATTAAATACGTTTTATTTTACCGAAACAAGGTCCTTAATTGAATGAATTGAGTTATTTTATAAAGTCCATGCTAATTTTAGGTTTGATAAATGAATTATATTCAAACCTGGATTATTTATATTTGATATTTAGTGCATTATTCTACTTTTGCATTAGCACTTGTTCTACTTTTAACCCTCCGCGAACTAGGTGAGGTATAATTAACCCCATATCGTTTAAATTTCTATACTTTTAGGAATATATTATCGCACCCTAGTTAACGTAGAAAGAGTGCTTAACATATTACTATATTAATATATATAAAGTTTAGTAATGCGTGGGATTTGACATTCCCAACATAAATTACGCCATTATTATTTCCATCTGGTTTACAAAAGTTCAACAAGGATTAAGTAGTCGAAGATTACTTTAAATTATTTTAATTCACCCTCCAAATAAATATACTTATTCGAACGAATTGTTGTCCGCATAAAACACACTGCGATTTTATGCAAATGCATAGGAATAGAAGTTGTTATTGTACACAAGCCGGGAGGAATTAAATACGGTACATAAAACGGAAAGACAGACAACTTTATAATCCAGAACAATCGTATTCTTTCGCGCTTGTACGGAACCGTCTGTGACGAAGAACCGGGGATAAGAAACTTGTTCGAACGCAAACGAGAAGTTAGCAAGTTTACTTCCCAAGACACGAATAATTTTCGTGCAAGTTCTAGCACCGTGGAAACTCAAATTCGAATGTGTTCCCCTTTCTTGAAAATTTATTTGCACCAGTTTCGTGTCTCCCCCTACTGTCCCCATCAAGGGGGATGCCGATTCTTTAATTTCTGACAGATTTCGTTTCAATTAGAATAAACTTCTATTACGAACGACTCTGTAGTTTCAAATTAAATTACTCGCATCAATTTTCGTAATTAATAATCCTGTATTTTTAATTTTAACACTAGGCTTAGGGATCCTTTGAAGAAACAACTTATTGGATTTAAAAACAACACAACTGTAAGTTATTAACTTATAGTATGCAAGTATTTTAATTTTATAGTTTCTGTAATTTTCTTTTTAAAATTTATAATCCGACAAAATTATGGGTACCATAAAACCTAATATTAACCCTTTGACTGCCACCCATATTTGAATTTCCATTAAAAATTGTCGTCCATATAATTAAGAATTCTTTCGCTTATTTGGTTAAAGTATTCCTATTAGACGTTTTAAATTAAGAATAATAGAAATTCGATATTTTTAAAATTCGATAAATTCAATTTGACGATACGCTGAACATCTTCAAAAGATTAATAATCATTTGAAAGGTTTGTATAAACGCTAAGAATTTGACGAAACGATTCATAAGCTATGCCGGATGAAAACAAGGTAATTGTCTCTTTCTCTTATCTGAATTTAATAAGCAAAGGCTATGAAAACTACTGTTTAATAATCTCGACAATGCCATTCGAGTTTCCTAATTAATAAGACGAAGTTCCTTACTTCCTTTTCGCACAAATAACGCGGCTCTCCCGGCAACGAGCATTCTTCGAATCCTGTGTTTAATTTAATTTCCTCGAATGTTAACTTCTTCCCGCTTTATATTAAACGGGTCGAAACGAGAAAATTCTGCGGAAACGAGTGTTTCGAAGAGGTATTACTATATTATTGAAAACTTTCGACGATTCTCGCTAGAAGAAGTTTTTAACAAGATCGACCGGTACTTTTCAAGTTACCATAATAGATGGTTACGTATTAAATGATCGATTTCGAAACGAACAAGGCTCGACACCCGATTTGTTGACCCGTAAGTGCCGCAAAATCAATTCAAACGTCAATTTAATTAAACCTTCATACAAATGTCTTAATGAATATGAAAGTGACTTTAAAAAGATCTTTCGTTGATGCTCATTGAATCCACCAAGAATACAGGGTGTCCACGCAGCTGCACTTTCTTTTAAACACTAAACGTACCAAGCGGGGTCAAATGACCTTTTTCAAAATTTACTTTAAAATCGTACATCAAGACAGCGTTTTCTGTTACAATTAGCAGATGAACTCGTCACAGACCCCTTATGGTAAGAACAGGTATGTGTAAAGCACCGGTACATTTAGTGTTAATGGGAACCTATATTTTTGACTGCATCAATGAAGTTAGTGAAGCTAAAACTCTGAATTATTTAGGTCTCTCAGTGTTCTGGAGTACTTACGTTACAAGTACGAACGTGGGGGCCGATTGGGATACGTCTCTGGATACGCCTTGCAGCCTCAGCACCATTTTGACTGCACTTGTTAAACAAAATGAACACATCAACTCGTTCACCATTCGTAAATGTTACGATTTCGAAACACTGGGTCAGCAGACCATCGCTCACGGGTACCGAATAACTACTGATAGACATCTTAATCTTACGGTGACTGGTACCAGCGGCCGCTTCGTGTTTATAAACATTGTAATGAATCATAACGTAGGAATTCCGGAACGCTTGCCGAGAGATCGAAATAATTCCGAGAAATTTTAACTTCAATAACTTCCAAACGAATAAATATTCGCCTACAATTTATTTATTCATCCATATGAATAAACATATTGGGCCATGAAAACAAATTCATATTTCTCATTACCAATATTTCGATCGTACATTCTGGTCTTCTGAAAACTTTCATTGTAGTTAAACTTTTTAATTACGACATGCATTACCACATAATTGTATCCTTATCGAGATAATTAAAATTAAAAATCTGTTACGCGTTAAAATTGACTTTCTGTCATCGTGGATAAAAGAAACTAAAGCGAAGTAATTATTTAGCTGATCAAAACTGAATCACCGAAACGTACATGCGTATTTATTTCTTTTTCGTGTGAAATGAAATTAAAAATATAGGACAAGGTTCACAAAGCTTCCAAAATTCGAAGAGAAATTTTTGTTCTTATTCTGTTCATATTTGTAAAAATATGAATTTTAGCAATGCCAATTAATTATCTATCCGAAATACAAATATTATAAAAATTGTCACAATGTGAGTAGTAATCGTGAACAAAATATTTTTGGTTTATAATTTAACAAAAGATAGAACTTTAATTTTCCTGATTGCAGTCAGAATAATTTTTACATCTCAATTCTTGGATTTCATGTAATCAATTTTCAGACAATTTTATAAATCAGAGTTTATACAATGTGAGGAAATTTGTGCCTGTAAAATACACATAAATATCGAGTTGAGAAAATTAATCAAAAGACAGATCCCCTAAAATTATATCGTTTTTCACAATTTGTAAAACGTACACTTCTGTTAACAATGCATTTTAATTAATAAATCAGCAATTTCATTTGCAACGTCCTGGTCATTTTTTAGTGTCAATTTCGCGATGCAAGATCTATGCAGTTTCAGTTTTATCCGGACGTTTTGTTTGCTTACACGGAGCGGGCTGTAAACAAAAGTTGGAAAAGCATTCAGGTGCTATTCAAGCTTAGAGGATTAATTAATTACCACGTATAGCACGTTTCGGAAACCGCTGAACTTCGTTCCATCCAACTGCCAAGCGATAATTACAGGGGTCTTTCTGCTTCTTTTTGGATCGATTTATCATCGTTTGGGGATGCAAGAATGTTCTCCCGGTGAACTTTCTTTTTACGAGTTGCGGTGAAATCGTTAATGTAGGAAACTGTGCCCGAATTACTCTTTTTTTTTTTCTTTCTCGGGAACTTCTTTCTCGGTTATCTCTTCTTGTTAAATTGCACTGTACTAGGTAAAGCTGGACTATAAATTAGTCCGATAACACCGAGACGTATTCTATGTAATGATAGGGGACAAAAGGGGTAATTAATTCCGGATTTTATAAAATTATGCCGTAGTTCCTCGTCCTTTGAATTTGTACGATTTTACGGGACAATTCGGAAGCGAGCGATGTAAATAAGACGATTATTTATTTGCATAAATAACCAATGAACGAAGAAAGGAAGATTTTCAACGCTGTTGAAGTTATAATACATTTGTGGTTCAGAACGATGAATTAAAGCGTTATTAAATTAACCCTTTCCACTCGATTGCCCTCTCTGAGGGGACATGAAAAGAACTGATTTATTTATTTTTTAAAACTTCCTTTCAAGAATAATTTAAATAAAACAATTATTCCCAATATTATATTATGTTGTTCATTATTTTGTAACTAAATATTTTTTAATTGCTTAGAAATAATCTGAACAAAATTTCCAAGTGCAAAGAGTTAATTCTCTGGTGTCAATATAGTGGTTGACATATACTATTTCTTTTATAATTATTATTAGAAACAACTCTTTAACCCTTTGAGGATGGAGCACTTTTAACACGGGATAATGAACACACAGAATATTATGTAATAATATAAATTATAAAAACTTAAATTAGCTATCGTCTTACAAAAATGAAAAAATGTATAAAGCAGAGCAGGAGTTATAATAAATTGAAGTTCTGTCACATCAAATTATAAAAAAATTAGAATCATAGAGCTTATGAGCGCAGTCGCATAACAAAGAAAGTTCCAAGTAAGGAATGAAAAGATAGGAGCATCGATTGTTTTCAATCTCGGCAGATTTCACCCGGTCCGAATAAATAAATCGTGGCTAACGTCGAAACTTTAAAGGCATCTCACAACGTACCCGGCATCAGTGGAAGAGGTTCGACGAAGAAACGCGCGGAATGCCACTTATCCGGTGAAGTACCAGTAAAGTCTTGTTCACTTTCCAAACTATCGCGACTACGCGACCGTGATAGAATGTTATCCATACTTTTTGCGATCGTTTCGTACAGGAACTACGGCCGTTTCGTAAATCGGTCCGGCTACACTTGAAAATCTCGCTTCTCTCAACCCTTTCGCGCCAGCCAATATGCTTCTCACGCACAGATAACAGTGTCTTCCTCGGAAAAACGAAATTTCATTTTCCATTCAATTTTTCTTTTTTGATCTTAACAATTTTTATCTTCTGGCTAGTCCATTATACAATCTTTTTAGTTGCAGCTTTCATTAAAGGTACATAAAGTGACACTGACATACAAAATTAATAATAGCCATTATAATTTATATAAACATGGTCATTTTAGAAAAGCCACTACAATGGTGCTTTGTTTTTTTATAGTATGCTATTTAAATGGTGCAGCAGACATTTTAATGGAAATTAATGCTTTGTTGCCTCTTGAGTTGCAATTTTAGTTACAGCATACAATATTTGAAATAACTATAACTAATATAAACATGGACATTTTTTCATGGACGTTTTTTCATGGACGTTTTTTATTTTTTAAAGTATGTTATTTTGTCAGATTTTTTGAAAATATAAGGCGGTAAGAGAATTCAAGCTGATCTACTTCATCTTGCCTGCAAAGTGTGAAAAAATATGTTCGTTCATGAAAGTTTAGGATTGGAGATTGAAGTTCGGAACGTGAACCTTGTTACACAGTAAAAAGTCGGTGGCGATACTTTCCAAAGTATTTTTAATGAAAACTACCATGACAGGGTCTAATTTGATTCTATTAAAATTAAATCTGTAACTTTTCTGAACGAAACGAAATACCGATGTAAGTTATTCAGTACATTATTATCTTCTACCGCGTAAAAGACATTTTAAAAAATAAGTAAAATGGAAACTGGTAAAGTAATTCTTTTTGTACGTTAAAAACATATGCGATTAACTCCTTTTTGGATTAAAATGGCAAACATTTGTATAGTAAGAGTACTTAAACATGTGTCAGTACAATAGTTTGAGAATTTATATAATTCTCTATCGTTTAGGCCTATAAATATTATGCTGTGAACGATGTTCGACAAATAGTATTTTTTGTATATTTCAAGTTTTAAGTATTCTCAATAATTATTACATTAGCAAGTACCTTCTAAGGAGAATTTTTCAATAAACTGAAAAACCAGAAATAGGATAAAATAAATTGATTTGCCCCGAATGAAATATATTACACTTATGTTTAAGAAAAAAGGGGATACAGTAAAATATCCAAATTTCAAATTCGAAGCAATATTCCGTTGAAATAACAAATTAACATGGGCAGATGGAAAATAATGTCCGATATTTATATCGGAAACCGCACGTCGGCCAGCGTGACAAATAATTCCGGCAACTCTCATTTCCACGCATCGGGAACGTTCCTCGCGGCTTTCATGAGCAAGAGGAACTATTTGAAAAACGAGCAATCCCTATATTAATAGCGGCTACTTTAAAGTTATACGCGGTACGTGCTTGAAACTAAGTTCGAAACCACCCAACAGCGGTGTATGTACGTGCCGTTGGAACCGTCGATGTCGATGGATTTGTTACCAGGGAATTCGGTTTGCGTCCGTGGAAGCTTTTGTCGAAACTCCGCCGGAAGTCAGACCGCTGGCGGACCGGGTTCAAACAAATTGTAACAAAGGATCGCTGCCAGTAATAAATAAAAATCTTGACTGTTTGTTCGATGCGGCGATCGAGAAAGCATGCAATATTTACTTCGATTTGCTATGCCAGATCTATGAATATGCATTTCTATAAATTTCAAATTCCACCGTGAAACCGTACAACTCTGAACGTGCTTAGAGTATCGTTATCAAAGCCCTATTAAAGTATAAAAAGTGGCTTAAAATGGATGGATGAAATGATGAAGTATGTATCGGGATTTTTAACCGTAGAAAAAAAAGAAACTAATCAATGAGGATGGTAAGGGACCAGCCTGAATAATGATATGGATTGCAACGCGAAACGATATTAAAAAGTAAATCGCGTTTTTGTAACCCGGGGCAATAGGTTAAACGTCGACGATTAGGCATTATCTTCGGTTCAGAATCGAATTTCGTCGGCGGAAGATTGACTCAATGACGCGGAACAAATGTAGTTTAATCGACGAGGGATGAGATCTACGTAGTCGGTGCCAAAGGGTCGTCTCACGGAAAAACACGACGTCGCGACACCGTCAAGCTTTTTCCTCGACGTCCCGGAAACCGAACAGCGTACGGAACGCACGTTCAACTTCCAGCCAATTTTTTTTTTATCAGCGGATAAGAAAAGAGCGACGAGGTGACGCGGCATACGAGAAGATAAATGAACAAAGACGAGAAGTTGAGGGATGAGAGGGAAGATGTATCCCGCAGAACGAAATAATGACCCCGAGAATTATATCGTTTCTCTTTTTTTATAAACGTAAGATTGTTTCACAGAAATTTTACACGAGATTCAATATTCGATGGCGCGATTTGGTTGCGCTTGCGTAAATACAGAACTCGAAGGCGCACAATGTACCCGTTCAAAGATTTATTCTATAATAAATAGTTTCCAAGATATGTTGGGAAGACGTTTAAACGTATCTCGTTCTCCATACAAGGGAAAACGGACAAAGGGACGAACGGAAAGAAGAAAAACAGCGCCGAATAATCGGATGGCTGTAAATCAATCGAACGTGTAACAAGCACGACCTAGTTTTGAAAAATCCTTTGAAGACGGCTTTGTACTACACCCTGCCCCTTTTCGTATTTCTTGGCCCCAGTTGTTCTTTTGAATCCATTATACTATTCCTTTTCCTCCGAAACGTTTGCTAAACGAAAGAAGGCGCTTAGTTTACCGTGTCGTCGAGAACGGGGTGAGCCACCCTTTACCATTTAACCAGAACGAGTATTCAACTCTGTGATCTTTTGAGATTACGATTGTCGATCGAGAAAATGGGAGAAAAGCGAGCCTAATTTTACAGAGCGACCTAAGCCAACTTTATATATCAGTAATCTTTTAAATAGCTATGACAATTTTTAATAAATCCTTATAGTTTCGCTAAAAAGTCCTGAGTTAGAAAAAAAATTAATATATTAAAATTTTAATTTTTGTGCAAGAGAATAATATTATCCTCAATTTTTCTGAATAACATTTTAAAATATTCAAGAAAAGTGAAATATTAGCTTCGTTAAGTATTTAAATTAAATTGCTTTGTTTAAAAGTTAATAGTCTCGTCCGAGATGATTAGAATCGATAGCTTAGTTTTCTAGAACAGATAATATTCTATAGAAAGGAATTTAGAAAGAAGATAATTATGATTGAAAAATCTTTTATACATCCCCCTTCTGACCTAATTATCATGAGAAACGAATTAATAGGATCCGAAGCGTGAGAAATAAATTAATTCTCGAAGAAGCAGAGGTCGTTATTCAACAATTAATTGCATTTCGTTTCCTCAATGACCCATGAAAATAATTGGTTGAGCTTGATCATCAATCGTATTACGTTCGAGGACTTCATTTTTATTTTAGACTTATTGTAGGGTTTACTGCCCGTTAATGAAATAAGCGTGTACCATTCTACAGGTTAATCATAAATAAAAATTTCTTTTGATTACATCAAATTTTAATATTTTGATTGGGTAATAGACGAATTATTCACTTAATTAGTAGAACTAAATTTGTTTGAAGTGTAGAGAATTTAAACCCTAAATTTTGTTAAAAAGTGAAGTTTATTCTTCTATATCTCAAAGATAATTACTGATCCACTTGTACTTTAACATAATTGTTGCCATTTCTGTCAATCGCAATAGAAACAAAGAAAAATGATTAAAATGACACGAAGAATTACAACAAGAGGCTATTTAAATAAGAAATTAAATTGGATTTTTGACGAATTACAATTTTTTGAGTATTGACAGTTAAAAGGTTGAAGTGTTAATAATTTCATTATTGTAATAGTAATGATAAAAACATATTTCACAAACTGTACCCATATACAATTGTCAAATAACATTTAAATAATAAAGGATAGATATGCAAGAAGTATTATTGCCAGTATTTTTGACTCTGAGTTATTAGCACATAAAAGTACGATAAAAATTCATATTAAAATAGTTTCTGACATAAAAGTTTTGCTATTTCAAATTTCCTGTTTTGTACGAAAAAGAATTGAAACATATGCTATTTTTGTTTTATTACAAATGACAGACCGTGTCACATACAAGTGCCATTTGAATTATTTCTAGATAGAATTAATTTAAACTTTTCATATAGAATTCAATACTGGCTTTAAATTATTTTGACAAAAATACGACATTGGCACTTCCAGTACTGAGCCACAGTTAATTTTTTTAAACCGTTCAATGCAAAGAAATGAAACTTGTAGTTTGATTAGGATAATGATGAACAGCGAACAAATTAATGACTGCGGCTATAAGACTTTGTAGATTCAGCGCAAACTGTCTCCGCAGTTTCATCGGTATTGTATCAATATTATTGCTTCGATTGACGCGATACTTTCGAAGAGAAACGATCCGTTCGAACAACAAAAACCTGTTCTGTTTTCAAAATTATCAACTACGCTCGTCCAAACGGAGCGTAATAAATGTTAATTGAAATATCACATTTTCGATGAAACAGATGAACGTTTAATCAAAATTTAAATTTCACGGCTGAAACTTCTGTTGGATTTGCAATGCACAGTTACGCGCCGATGCGCGCTAATATCGGCGAATTTTCAAATTTTCTGAGTCAAGAGGAAAATATAAATGTTATGCGCGTGGGAACATTTTCTCGGCGCAAGGCCGTGTTGCCGTTGCGTCGACACTTTGCGAAAAATTCTCGTCTAATTAAACATTTCAGTGCCTCGACCGGCCAGTTTCATTATGTATTTTCTACGGTGCTGATTAAACCGAGCAATTACGCGCGGAGCTTCGCATTTTTCGTGTGTGCCAAAATTTGTTTCTGATATTCCGCGGTTTGCGCCGCCCCCGTTCGCTAATTCTTTCCAAATTTTATCGTTCACCGATTTTGCCGAGCATTAATTAAGGCGAAAATGCGAATTTTTCAATTTCAAACGAGTATGATCGGTAATCATTGAAAATCACTGCGCATCATGCAATTATAATAATAAACATTATGAAAAATACAGTCGTGCTGCAAACGAATGCAAAATTTTACGATTTATTCATTTTCCCTCGTGTCGTTCAATTTAATAAATACAAAAAAACATCTGACTTGCCATATTTTAGGTAACATGCAGCAATTGATTAACGTATTAAACATTCTGGTTTAATTCGAATCGAAATGAACGTTCAGAACAGTTCATTTTTAATTACTTCTGACATTTCATTTGATTATTTTTTAATTTCCTACCTTATACTGCTGAAACATAATATTAAATTAAAAATAAATTTAATACAAGTATGAATATTTGTTATTATGTAGAAAAATTATTAAAAATTCCATTGTATCTGTAGTGACTGGGATAATTATATGACTAAATTATAATTACTTTTAAGTAACTACTATTTTTATTTAACCCTAAAAACTGTACTACTTCTTCCATTTAAAAAAATTCCGTATAATTATTTACTGACTCTTAGAGCTTCAAGATTGGCACTGAACAACCGATTCTGATTTACCAAAGATACTATTAAAATGGAAAATACGAAGTATGGAACAAAGTATAATTTATTGAAAGAAAAGCAAGGCCAGCAGAGCATTCGGTTGCAAGTTTAATCAGATAGCAATGACAGAGATTTCGCTGGCCGGGATAATTCGTAGCTAGGTTTTGTCTGGCAGAGGGAAGACCCACTGACAGCGATAAAGCCGAACGAACATTGACAGACGAAAAGGATAGAGGGGAAATTTAAGAAACGCCGCAGGAAGAACAGCCAAAGGACCGTGGCTCCTCCTCGGCTCTCGGCTCACGTCCCGAATCGTGGTGATCATTTCACGGGGACGTGCTTCCGGTCGCTCGAGTTCCGCCTAGGCGGCACGAACAATTCCGCACACGGAATCTCGTTGCCTCTTCCACTGCAGTGCCAGCAGCGTATCGAACTCGCAAGAAGCTCTGGCTGCTCTTTTCCACGCTTGCAACTTTCTTAGATTCGGTTTAAGGCTGATTCCGTGAATCGTCTCGGCTCGTTTGCGCTTAAAAGCTTAATTACGCCGACAATTAATGGACATTTTAATTCCATTTCGCGTGGAATGTTTACAGCGGGCGCTTGTAACAACTGTCGCTTTGTATATACACCCAATTACAAAACTTGCCCATTTATTTACTTTATCTAAATTGAACAGCAACAGTATTTACAAATAAATGGCAGATGTTAAATATTTATAAATTCTTGAATGTTATATATAAATTATTGCTGTTTGCACAACAAACATGCTATCACCTGAAATGAATTTAATAATGCATCCTCTCTTTTTATGAAAAAAAAAGAAGAAACAATGTTACGCGTAATGTTTTTTCTCGTATAACCAAAAAGTTTTTTAATGCTCCTTTTACGAAACGAATATTAAAATAATTTCACATGCATTTTTCTCCTTTCTCATGAATGCGAACTAGTTTCGAGTACAAAGCTTTTATATTCAAAGCTCCTGGAAGTTAAATACGAAACTGTATTAATATACTCCGAATTTCATGTAATGAACACACAGTGTCCGTTTTTTAGACGTGACATACCAAGCGTATTACAATTTCAGTATGAAATTACAAATCCCACTTGAAGCAAAAGTTATAAAAATGTTGTCATAATATAAGGCACAGAAAGCAATCGATCGAAACTTTCATTAATATCTGATCATATTCAAAACCTAAATATAACACTCAATAAATGTACCAACTTTCCGATAAAATCAAACTCATAAAATATTTAAATTTCGCATAAATTTTATTTAGACATTGTCCAGAAAAATTTAATATCTCACAAAAATATTATTTAAAAATCGTTCAAACGAAGCAAGTACAATAAAGTAGAACACAATCAGTTCATCAATTTTTTATTTAGGAACAATATGTTGTAAAAATATAAATGAAACGTAGCTCGAATGTACGAGATGGCCTAATAAATAGACAACAAGTACATGAGTGATATTCGTGGAATATCATAATCATAAATTGAGGAATCCAAGATAAATCAGGAGCGGGTTACATCGATAACGAATCGCGAATAGTCACCGACAAATTCACTGGGAATAATTCAGAAGTGGGCGCGTCAGCGAGGGGGTGGCGCGACGACGTTATCGCGGCGAAATTAAATGTCAAATTAATGGAATGATAAATTCACGTCGTCGGACGAACGCGTCGGCGAACAGAGACCCAATTTACGGTGCATTACCTGAAATTTAATTCGACGACAGTCAAAACGTGCGAAGAAGGGCACCGATAAGGGAGGGGAGAGCAGTGTCGCCGGTGGATCCGGCAGATAACGAAATTGATCCTGTTCCCTTTACGAGGAAACGGAATCTGCGACCGACCTGAACTAACTGTGCTTCCGCTACGATGATTTACCGAATATTTGCCAGAAATATTTTAAGAAATATTCGGTGGATTGAAAGTAAATCAGCCGAGAGGTCGTTTAACTCAGGTACATGAAAGATGATGTGGTTCTGTGTTTTAATAAATAAAACACTTCATAGATCAAATTTGGCAAAATTGCTTAATATTTTTAATAAGGTTGAATTTGAAATTTAATTTTAATTAAATTTAATTTAAATTTGGCTTTGACAAACCCATAAAAAATTCAAGGGGTTAAAATAAAAATGACTTAATTATAATTATTTTAATTATTTTTTCAAATATGCAAATAATTATATGAAACAAAGGGAGTCATAATATAGCAGTAACAAGGCTTTTCTGGTGGAAGTTTTTTAGATATTTTAAAAATCATTATTCTTTTAATTATACCATATATTTTTTAGGCATAAATTAATTCTTTGAAACATTATACACAAAAAGATATTAGAAAATTAGATATTACAAAAAGGAAGGTCGGAGTAAAAAACAAATGAGCAAATAAAATAAGAGCACGAAAACATAATGAATACACGAATGTATGAAGATGAAATGGAGAAGAAAAGAAAAACGTAAAGCAAGCAAAGGGAAGCGCGTAGAAATGGAATAGCGGGAGTAAAGACACGGGGATGAAGAGAAGAAGAGGGTAATTCAAAGCGCGGAGATGTTAAGTGCCTGACGTGCTGATGTATAACCATGAAATCCCCGCGATTCCCTTCTTCTAGATTTCGCGGAAGTTTAATGGGAAGGTATGAAGTTGTATCGTCGATTTCCTTGTTTTAATAAACGACCAGCACCGGTTTTTCGTTGTCTGCGTTAGCTTATATTTGATACGAACGGTTTTAACACAAAGATAAACAGAGAAAACTATGCTTCTTACAGAATGTAATAAGCAGCTAAGCGGAACGTCTTAAAAACTGTACGATCGTAAATTTTATCGTATAAAATATTAACCGTGTTACGGTGGCCTAATGAACCTTCAAACATTTCAAATTTATATGGATTTTTACTACACTGGTTGTAACCCATTTTTCTGTCGAATGTGTTGGACATCGTTTGTTCTAAAGAAAAGTTTTGAAATGAATGTTACACTTGTCTTTAAGAATTCATCCACAAATATTTTTGATAATACGATAATGATGAGAATATTTGTTAATGGATCAATTGAACATGACCAGTGCGAAAAATGTGCAAAGTATCTGAAAAAAAATAAAAATTTGTGCATATACAACGATCTCCATTGCAATAAAGCCTCAAAATTAAAACAATCGATCGAAACTTGCAAGAACATCTGCTACTAACACTTCTGTATTTTAAAAACAGTATCTGTGTATAGAATTGTAACAAAAATATAGCGACGGTTTATCAATGTAATTAATTATAAAATATATATAATCATGGAAAATTATTTTATTTTTATTATGATTTTGTGATTTAATCCCCTAATTGCAATTCGGCCAGTCTGACTCAATTCAACAGACAAATCCTTTTCTCTTTATTGTTAAATATATTTTTCTCAACTGGGACTTATATTCAATAAGCAATATTAATTTTTCAACGATTCCCAATACAATAAACATATAAATCCAAATTAAAAAAATTACAGCAATTTTTAATTTATTTATTTATTTCCTATCAGCAGATTGAATGAATTTAAAATGACGATATCTGCGACGAATTTAATCGTTTCTCCAGTCAAGACAATCGAAATTGAACAAAATTATTGAAGAATATGGAACGTGAATGGAGCATAGAAGGGAGAGGAACGTAGTTTGAAAAATCCAGGCCGAAACGAGGCAACTTCTGTCGCAACCACACGGCCAGTTGAGTGCGCCCATTGTTGGCGAATATGGGTCAACCTGGACCGTGCTTCCGGTGTAAGTAGAAGAAGAAAGTATAGTCGAATAAAACGCAGAGAGAAAAGAAAAAAAAAGGGAAGAAACGCGAACGATAAGGGTGAGAATAGAAGAAAAAGCGAATAGATAACGTCGAGTCAACACCGGAGGGACCGAAAGTCGTTGCTCATCGGCTTTAAGGGGCAGCTTCCTACCGAACAACTTGAACCGGAGGAATTCCGGTTAGGGGAAACGTCTTAACTCTTGTAATTGCCAAGCTGCGTGTAATTTGAACTGCTATTTCCGTGATGAGAGACCGAAGATGGCGTTTCTTAACCCCTTCGTGCACGAATAAAACGAAATTCAATGAGACCAACAGGTAGGGTTGCTACCCACACTATATTTTATAGTATTATACTATACTTTTATAAAATATAAGATGTAAAATACAAAATGCTTGAAAAAGAATTTTTAACTCAAAACTACCCTTCTTAAACTTCAATTTTCACTGAAAGGATCTTCTCAATTATAAATATTAAATGGCCAAGAGGAAAGAATGGAATTATAATTAAATTAATAAGGAATGAGTTTTTAATTTATAATATGAACACAGAATGTCAGAACTTTTCCGGTTACTTTATTAAAAATAATTCTTTGACATTAAAAACATAAACTAGTAGTACATACAGTTAGACAAATAATTGTGTAATTTTTATTTTATAAAAATACTATACTTTTTAAAAATTTTCCATCTGAAAAGTTGCCACTTATTTTTCAACTTAATACATTGGTCTTTTTAGCCAGATTATTCTTTTTTATTTTTGCCTTACTAAATCACAGAACGTAACATATGTGTTACCAGCAGCGAAAGTATTAAATTTAATCCTTAAATGGTGGATACTGGTCTAACTCCGTATATATATTGAAACTGTAACTTCCAATAACCGCGTATTCTTTCTACCTCAATTTTTCTAAAAAATGTATCTCTCTTTCATATAAACAAAAATGCACATTTCGCGTAATAATAAAAATCTACAACTTCAGAGATGCAACCAGTATGTCTCAATATCTGCGTTTACAAATGCGCGAACGTTACGCGCCTAGTCGCTTTGATCATCGCGTAACCAAACAAAGTGTAAATAATGGAAACGGAAACATATCGACAGGAAGATACTGTAACGTTCATAGATCCGATTACCATTCGCCAAAGGGAACGTTCTCTTCCACCCATGGGAGAGGTTAGTGCCGCTAATACGTTACAATTGGTAATTTAGAGGAACACTATCGTTTGGGAATACCGAATTACGATGTAAATATCAGAATTTACTATCTACTTGATTTTCCAAACTGTTCTATAGACGTTGCCGAATCTGATATTCGAAGATTTTATAAATGAATAGACAGTA
This sequence comes from Anthidium xuezhongi, assembly GCA_022405125.1. Lineage (NCBI taxonomy): Eukaryota > Metazoa > Arthropoda > Insecta > Hymenoptera > Megachilidae > Anthidium > Anthidium xuezhongi. Next base: position 9,549,262 of record CM039638.1, on the reverse strand, counting down.
TTATTCCCTTCTACGACAAATTTTTATTACTTTTCCCTTTTGCATAATTATATTTCATAATCTTTTCAGTGCAATCAATTTGAAAATATTTTACAAAGTTTGTAACTGATTAATTAAAATTGACCCCTGAAGAGGTGTTCAATATAAAAATAAAAATAAAGACTCGTACTTTGATTTTTATAAGATTGAGTTAAGTAACTGAAAGAGATTGAAAACTTGATAAGTAGCACAAAAAGGAGAGTAATTATTTGTACGTCGGATAAATTTCACAGCCGTTTTCGACACTTTTTACGATCCCATTGAAATATTCTGGTTCCGGTGGAAGAATTTTCTCAGCGTAGGTGCTCGGTTACAAAAAATTTCACACAGGATCATTTTTTACAGCGTTACACTCGCGTTAATCAATGCATGTAGAGGAGCATGACGCGCATTAATGAGGAAATTCATATTCACTGGGAACCGCGTTACTTCGAGAAAGCAAGAATTACGATCCGTCGTTAGTAGTTTTAAGTAGGTTAATTTCTGGCCGGTTTCGGATCCCAAGTTACCTTTAAACTTGCGCCGAACCACGGACTGCTTCCATCAAACTTCTTGTCACGAGCTCATAATCGTTTCGCGAATACAACGAACGAATCACGTGCACGGAATTCAATTACACGCGATGAAAAATTTCAAAACAACTGTAAAAGAGCTAACTGATTATCAGCTAATTAATTAAAAACCGCTATGGAATCACTGATACGTAAAGTGAAGTGACCTGAGACAGGAATTAAAAGTCGCGGGAGGAATTAAAAATGTTATAATTGTTCATTTGACGATTATTTTCATTGAATTTATTTACATGATAAAGTTCATAGGGTGGGAGTAATTTCCAGTTGATTTTGAAAAATAATACCATAGAAATGGATCCCCATTGCCTCAAGAAAGTTCGTAACACCTTAAATAAATTTAACCATTTGCACTCAGAACTTTTTTTTCAAATTATTTACCAGAAATTCAAAAATACTTAGTTATAAAGGGAAATTGGGAATAATTATTCTGTTTAAATTAAATTTGGAAGGAAACAAAAAAAGAAAAATAAATTACTTGCATTCTTTTCATGTCCCCTCAGAAGGGACAACCGAGTGGAAAGGGTTAAATAAAATATTCGATATAATAAATTTGCTTTACAAATTATTTTAGAATAGCCATGCATTCTCAATAAAAAAAAGTAGTGTGAAATACAATGAGCCGACGTTTCACATGTACCGGGTGTTGTAAAACTTATAGCTAAAACAATCACACAATATTTCCAGATCTTGTAATTTTTCTCTCCTCCTAAATTGACTGCTTCACATTTCGTATCTTATTTATTGTAGAAATGATAATTAATTAAGAAACTTTCATTTCGACCACACTGTTTATAATCTCATGGATTACATTTTCGAATCAGTTCGTGCAACTGACGAAATCTCAAAACACGTCGACAATTTTTGAATTTTTAAATAGAACTCATCGTTTCATGCGAACAGAGCCTGGCTGAGATTCAAAGAGGGTAAAATCGTTAACGATTCGCGAAATAACGTGGAAGCGGTTTTAATTTGAAGCGACAGTCCATGCGTTTCATTATGCAAAATTAAAGAAGTTCGTTTGTCACGGTTGAAAATCCACGAAAAAAAATTCCTTCACGCAATGTTTAACGGGCGACAGGCTTTTCGAAGGAGGTAACGCGTACTACCAGTTCCGGCGTGGCTCGAAACCACTTTAATGTCCTCGTTAAAGTCCCAGCCAGTTGGAGGCGACCCTTTATGAATTAAAGCCTCGTTACTTCGCGAAATTAAAAACCTTGGAAACTTACCATTTCGTGGGTCCATTAATACTGATCCTCCTGCGACCAGCTACAACACCGATTTCCTGCAAAATACCAAAGAAAATGATCGATTTAGTAACTGAACTATAATCAATATCGGTATTTACAAACGAGCCCTTTACAAAGTTGATCAACTCCACGTTTAAAATTTTCAAAATTATAGCGCCCAGCAGACAACTAATGCTTGAATTTTTATATGTAAAATAAATTTTCTTAATAAATTCGTTTAAAATCACTGAGAAAAATTTCTCTAATAAATAATTTTTTCTAGAAGTCAATTACCATTTTTGTAATTTGTGTAATGTAATTACACAATTAATGTATAATATTCTTGTAATTTTGTTACAATTTTGTAATTTTCTTTGCTAATATTCCATATTTATTAATAATTATTAATATTTTTGCACTGCAATGTATTAATACCTTTCATATATAATACAAATTTTTACATGTACCTAAATAAATACTGAATGAACGTGTTGTTTTTTCATTTAACAAAATCTTACTTGACTATAAATATTACATTATTATTTATCTTCGTTGTTTGAAGAACATTCTTGAGTTTCTAAATGAAATTTTGTATTAATAAAATTGTGTAAATCAAGCAAGTATTAAATGTACTTTAAGTTTGTAATTTCCTCTTCAGCAGAATTGAGATAAAATGCCTTTTGTCACGAGCCAGACATTCGGGGTGCCCTTTTTAGTGAAAAGGTTGTCGACCTCCGAGCAGAGGGTGGATTCATAGATAATTCAAGTGGTTTCAGCGGGTGTATCAGACAAAAATAACCATTTTTGTTTTATCCTCTTCTATTGTGTTTATAATAAAGTATTCGTATTTTATTTACTTTTCAACAGTTCTGTAATACACACACCCGAAATTAACATTAAAGAATAATAATAGTTAACAAAAGAATACTTCCTGACTTGAAAGAAAGGACTGTGTTTATAAATGAAACAATCAAGAATCAAGAACTGCTTCATTCAAGACTGAAATATAAAAAATTAAATTTTCCACAAAAAAGAAAGAACAAAGCTTCTTCAACGTTCAACCCCTTTGTCTATTTAATTTAATGTACAAAAGTTATTAAAATAATTTTGTCGACCCAATTTTACAAATTTCCAAATAAATGCTTTTTGAGGCGACCATAATCGCCCTTGGTAGCGAAAGGATTAACGTTTGTCCCGCAAGTTGAACACGCAAAGCCCGGTAGAACAAATGACAGCGACAAAAGCAGAAAGAAAGGGAAACGAACGATCAAAGTAAAAAGTAAAAGGGCGAATTAACGGGGTGGGGGCCGAAAGTGAATTCACGAAAGGATCCAATTACGAATGGGCAATGTTAAACGCGGATTCGTTCGGCGTTTGCATGCGTAATAGCCGTCGGATACGACTTAATTACACCGGCGTCCGTAAAGCTGCGTTGAATCATTGTCACAATCTTCCCCGATTTACGTCGCGCTGCACCGCGACCGATGAATTACCACCGTCCATTTCTATCGCATGATTTATGCGCCGATGTACTTTGCATTCCGGCCGCGTGCACGCCGGAGGAAGCGTGAAATGGTACACGCTAATCCCCGGGTTCAACCGACGCCATCCACGCGTTACTCCTTATTTGCACGCGTGTGTGACAAGTGTCCTGCCACTCTTTTCCATTACATCCACTTCTGCACGAGTCGCTTCGAATTTCTCGCGTAATCGTTTCCCTTTCGTTACGCGGACCATTTTCGTGAAACGAGACCGATTACGGCATCGTGAACACGCTCCTTCGCGAATGCGCCCGTTAAAATGACACAATAATGTTGCGCAATTGTGTTCAACCGAGGGAAATTTTAGCGAACGTTCTGGCTAACTGGCTGTATTTGCAAATGATTTATTATCGACGTAACAGTGAAACACCTGTCTAAGATGTCAGCCTTTAATCCTTTTAGATAAAATTTACTTCAATGCTAAAGTTATTTTTTAAAATTCCACCAGTGGTTTTATTTTTAACCAATTTTATACAGTGGTTTTTTCTACAGCAAACGTTTATTACGGGTGTGTTTATTTAATTCATTAACCACACCGTTTACTGAAGAAATATTATTCAAACTTTTTCGTCGTAATTCTAGAAATTACAAATATTATTTACAGTGCCTGAGTTATTTACAAAACTTAACAGAATCGAGATCTTAAATTATTTATTATCGACTTACTGACTCGATGTGACACTAGGAATTAAAGGGGTAGATGAATGAAAGAATTCCCGATAATACAGGTGATAGAGTGTCACTCGAATGTGAGTGACGAGTTAATCGAAGTATTAATGCAACTAGAGAAATATTTTACAGAATTTCACAATTGAATTTTAATCGCAATCTTGAAATGTTTGCCATTTGCCAAAATACACAATGATAAATGTAAAGTTCTTTGCATTGCTTACATTGCCAGAGGGATTCCTGAGGGATTTTATTGTTTATTTTGATAACATTCTCTATTTGATATCATCTACTTTGTGTGATAAAAGCTATAGGGTTAATTCTGATAGTATCATATTTAACCCTTTGAAATTTGTTAAAATTTTAATATTTAGTTTTTAATACTTCTGCTTTGAGAATGTATAATTTGTAAATTTGTATAATTTTACCTACTAGTTTAATACCAATATTTGTGCTTTGGTAAGTAATAACGTGCCTCATGATATAAATAATGGTTTCATTTCTAAATTCAAACAGCACCCATACGTGGGTTGTGCTGAATGATGGTCAGTGTATTAAAAGGTGATTGATCGTGATGTGAATCTCGTGTTATATTTATCATAAGCTGTCGCATACTTCCTGCGAACTGGTATAGGAGTGTTATTTTCGAGGATACGAGTTTCGATCAGATACGGTTGATTAATATTCTTTTTAAGTAACATTTAATCATATGAAACACTCTTTGGACGTGAAAGGCATATCCTGTTGTATGATACAAAATACATATACAGCTTTTTAAATGTACCTTGTATGCCTCTTTGAAATAGAAGCATATATTCCAATAATATTATAATTGAAGGTTGATTAATACAATTAAAGAGAAAGTACTTCTACCAAGTCTGACAAAAAATGGAAAACCTGCACTTCTATAATTATAATAATTCAGTTAAATATACAAGTATACACATAGATAATTAGGAATAAAACGAAAGAGTTTCGAAAGTTATCGTTTTCGTACCACAATTCATTTTTTCCATTTGTATTTAAACAAAAGTGAAAAATATCCAAATTGAAAATTTGTCAAAATATTTATAAAAAGAAACCTCAATCTTTCTTTTGCTAATTTAGTAATTAGCAGACTTTATAAATCAATAAATGTAGTATATTATTATATAAACAATATTGTGAATAATACTAAATACTTTTGATAGTGTTAATTATTACAGTTACTAATTTATAAATTAACAAAAGGCATTTAAATTACCTTTTACCTTACGTTAATAATTTTTGTTTATTTTGAAAATTTTACAAGTCCACTTTAACTCGAAATCAACGTCTCCAACACAATTTTATTTTTGATTTTCTTTTTATTTTCAGTTGCACAATTTCCCTGACACCATTCGTACTACTAATTCTGCCTCCCCCCTCCCCCATATAATTAAAATAAATGAAATGTTCCTTGGGGAATCGATTCGATTAAAATGACCGAATACAGTTTAGAGAATTTGATAATGTAGTGGAATAAATTCTAATTATTGATCGCATCAGAGAACAACTACATCATTAATTATCACAACCACCATTAATAATTGATAGTTGATCCGTAACACGACCTCTGCAGCGCAGTTTATTATCCTGATTAACGGTACTCTGTAATCAATAATGACACTAGTGTAGAAATTCGCGAATAATACCGGATGTTTCAACATCAGTCGATGATATTATTCAATTTCTGAGCTTTTAACACTAAGTTTACGAACACTAGTAAGTATACATACCTATCATATTAAAAAAAAGAAGATAATTGGTATTACATATTCATATATGTATCTTTTTGCAAAACTCAAAATGCATCAAAATGACGGATTCCATAAACCTAGTTTTAAATTCAATATGTTTTTAGCAAAAACAGAAATTTGTAACAATAACTAAAAATATCATGTTCCTTTTTAAAAATTATGCAAGCACAAAATTGATACACTTTTTTAATCTTCCATGAAAATATATCACTTTGTTAAAACGTAGAACATTTATCAAATAACAAAACCAACCAAATATATTAGATTCATTACGTACCATAAAATGATTCAATAACATAAAAGTATCTCACGAGGGTACATGCGCCATATCAATTTAAAGCTTAAGGTTTGATGAAAGGTATTGTATAAAACTTTCGTTAATGCATTTTATTTAAAATAGCTCGGGTATGATTCCATTTCCTTTCTCTGAATATTTTTAATTAAAATGATGAATAAAGTTCTATATCCTTTTTTCAATTGTCTAATATTTTATTCATTGTCTTTCTCCTTTGTATTAGATTCTATTAACTAGTATTTTTGTTTGTTATTGTCCTTTGAATACAGTGAAATTTCTCTCTTGTGAGGAATTACCATGACTAGGAACCCTGAAACAACTAATTGCTAGTTTCAGTAAGCAGTGAGCAGTGACCAGTTTCGAAGCATATAAAGACTAATACGATTTGATGCCATTCAATAACCACAAAACAGCATTTATGGTGTACCAATTTGAAAACTCCTACATAAGCATTTCACCGATATTCGCGATTTGAACAGACTGGTCATTTGTTGGGACAAATGGCAAATCAATCAATTTACAACTTACTTATAGTTCATTTGAGAGTATTCATTTCCAATCATTCGAATCTGTTCAGAGAAACGTGGATACGCGTAGATGCAAACGTTAACAGTGCAACGACCGAAGTGAGCAGAGAAGTGTCGCATTGCGTTGAAGTTGCAGAAGCAAAAACGCATCAGCGTCTTCGATTTGCATACGTCGATTGTATCGCCAATTATGATTTTCCAGTAGAATCCAACAATTTTATGCGATTTATTACAAGACCCTTCTTTTGGAACTTTGAATGCAATTTTAGATATACATACATTCTTTGCGACTAAAAAGCTTCGTATAAAAATTCAAAAACTTTATTCTGTTAACATATAGTTACTTCTTTATACGAATGACAGTGGTCGTTCTTTGTTACAGGAATACTACACTTTTCCCTCGCTTTGATACTGAGTTTTATTCATTTGATACAGATAATCACTAACTGAATGCAAAAGCGATAACTAACTACCATGAGTCCCATTTGGGTATACTAAAACCTTCTTCCTTCTTCGTTTTATTTTCTACACTTACATACAAATTAAATACATAAAAAACATGGTACATAGAACAAAGTATGTAGAAGTACCTTTAAAAATTAACCCCACAGTCCAGATGTGACTTCTTTCCTGCATATTTTGATTACAATTAAATTATAAGTTAAATTCCAATTGCAGTTTGCACAGTTAAGTCTTTCCAAGTGTAAAATATATAACACTTCAATTTTCTTCGTTTGTGCAGCTCTAAAGACGCAAGAAACAATGTATCACGTTTTGACACAACAGGTACTGTTCGATGAAATTAAACCCATATAAGTGTTCGGGCAAGATCGATACGATCACCCGTGAATACACGCTGCTAAATGATCCGATGGTGTTTGAAGCTGTACTATGAAGGATTAAGGCGCGTACCACGTTCGATGGTGTATGCTCTACGCACGTGTTAAGCGGATTGCACTAATTAACAGAATCCACAGAACTCGATTACACGATTCAAATCGTGATTTGTTCGAAAAGAGATTGGACGAAGAGACACGGAGGGAAAGAAAAGTTTTTAAAATGTCACAGCCCAGTATTTTTAATATGTTCTTTAAATAAATTAATTTTTCGAAATTTGCTTGCATAAATTCAGGACTGGAAAATATACAAATCATATTTTTTTCTAATTTTATAACCAATTACAGGATATTCTATATAATAAATATCAAATATAAAAAAATTACTGAAGCAATAAGAAAATCTTGTTTTATTTTGTCCTAATTTTAAAAGGAAAATATCCATGTCACGAAGGGGTAAAAAGGGGTGGGGATTTTCATGGCTGAAATATCGCGAGATTTTCTACAAAGAGAAAGCCAAGAGGACCCAAGGTCCTGAAATAACAAGAATACGATTGCTTTGGACGGTCGTGAAATAACAATCGTAAGGACACACTCGACAAGCTTTTGCTGCTTTAAATCCTGCAGACCCAGAAATATCTGAAAAGCAGTTCGCTGAAAGAGCATAGCAGCTGATGAACAGCAGTACCTTCCTTTCAAAAAATTCCCCCAAAAAATCAGAGAACCTGGCGGATCCAGAGTGAATCCAGGGGATTGAAACAATATTTTGACCTAGAAAGATTTGTATATTTCTCGAAACCGAAATATACCTTTGTTTTCATCAATTACATTTATTCAATACGTTTTTGTTCAGTTTTTTATTTTGCGAAAGATAGGAACGGACCCAGAAAAAGTGGAGAATGGCCACTTCTTTTTCTCAAGGATTATAAAATTAAAAAGAAATTAGTTTAAATTGTGAAAGGAATTTATTGCTGGGAATATTTTTATTTTATTAATACTACTTATCCTTGTGATTAGTTTTAAACCCGATTGTAAAAATATTAACTAATAAACTATAAATAAATTGTTTAACCCTTAGTAAACCAAATCACTTTCAGTCGGTACAATTTGTTTTTAATCTTTGTGAAACGTGATTTTGTGAACAGAATAATTATACGAATGGTACTTTTTTTGATTGGATAGTTTTGTTGATATAATTGAGTTGGAAAGGGTTAAACTAAAATTAGATAATACGTCATTAAGGAAGTACTTTTTGCCTAAGTAAGATAACAACGAACATTAAGGTGATTAATATTTAATTCAATTAGACTGAATGCAACTGCATTGCATTTTAAACATTTTTACGAATATAATAATCTCCGATGAAGTTACGTATGCAAATGGATTGCGAAGAAAGAGATGGAATAATTACAGCCAACGCATGTAAACGATTTGCGGTTATAGCTGAAACGGTTATAACAAGCTTCAGATGATATTCAAACGCACCGGACTTCAGTTCACTTTAAACAACAAACTTTGCTTAGGAAAATATTTCTACAACTCGAACGCATTGAAGTTACCTACCCGCTAATTTAGCTAACGCAAACGTTGCGAAAACATTTTCAATTAAGTTACGTACAACGCAAGCGGGAAACTTTAATTTTAATTGAAATTGCAAAAACACTGGGTGATACCCGTCTGGATAATACGTACTGCCAGCATTCTGCTTTGAACACCCGGTTTTACGTAAAAGAACACCATTTGTTTTAAATTACTTTATAATTTACAGATATTCAATGGAAAATTTACAATAAAAATAAAGAAGATAACCATTTTTCTTGGCGTTTGTTAATAATCAACATTTTACTTTGTTTTGGGATTGTAAATAATAACAGGGTGTACCAATCCAGATCTTTTTTCTACCTGTTATCCAAATTATCTATTATCTAAAATTGTGTTATCAGAATAGTGTAATTTAGTAAATTATGGAAATTTCTGTTTAAATACACGCAGTTTAGTATTAATTCAAAATCAGGAAAATGATTGCGTTATTATTAAAAAGGTTTTTAATTCGAACAGCCGTCGATGCTACTTTACGCAATAATAAAATACTTATAACTTGTAATTTGTCTAAATAAAATGTTCAAATATTTACAAATTTTCACCAACAAACGAGCCCATTCATTTTTCCAACTACTCGTCTCTGTTTTAAGTTCAATTTAAAAATTGTGTACTGAAACTGCTTGAATCTGCTTTTTTGTTTGGTATTTTATTTGATAGCGAAAATAAACGAAAATAAATACAAAGGCAGAACCGTCCACGCGAGTCAGCAAAATACGATCGAATAAAAGTTTATTTCACGTTAAATAATAAAATTACAAACGAAACGAACAAATAAATAAGTAAATCAATAATGGGAAATAAATTTACGCGCACTCGTTTCATATTTTATTTAAAGTTGTTGATGTAAAAAAAATAAATAAATAAAGATCTGAAATTCATGGTTTCAGCAGATTTGGTTATTCTTTTATCAACGATTTCGAATATTTCAAGCCAGAAATTAGTTACTAACAAACTGTTACAACCTCTTGTAACCATCCACATCGATTTTCCAAAAACCCGCAATTCAGTTATGAACTTTACAACTCCCACACTCGTAATCCAATCATGTCAGAATTTCGAAAAGGTCCTACCATTTGCAGTTTCCCTCTCCCCGCTTCATCCCTCAAAACATCAATGTTTTGCAAAAAATCAAACGAAAATTTGTTATTGTAACCACCATCAGTCACCAATATTACAAAAGTAAAAGAATCAAGTAATTAGAAAAAGTTGGCCTATTAATATAGAGTGTAAAATAACGTAAACTATAAATAATCGTGCAAATAAAGCAGAATAATATTGGGACACCACCCGAAAGTTAAGATTACATTATTATTAAGTAGGCGCCAGATAAAGATTTCATTTTCTCGCTGTACCAGCTAAAAGACATGTTGCTCTTTATTTAAAAATTTAGTATGCCGGCGCACGTTTTCAACTAAAAAACGAACAGTTAAGAATGGTAAAATACTTGGGCAAAAATTTATTCTGAAACACGTCCAAGAAGAAATATACTACCGGTCACAATTAACCCGGCGCCCGCGTGGAACGGCACCGTCGCGCCCCGCCATCCGTTCTCCAAGCGGTAAACAAAGAACACCGCAAGAAGCTAGCCAAAGCATGAAAAGCGACGAACCCGTCGCGCTCTCAACTTTCTCCGCAAGACGGGGGTCAGAGCGTAAATTCACCGCGTTGAAGCGTCGTCGGTGTTCAGAAATTACAGGTGAACGAAGAACGGCAGAGAGAGAGAGAGAAATAAATAAAAAAAGAGAAGAAGTGAATAGAGTCGTCGGATGGCGGAGACAGCTGAAAGTGGTCTGCGGTATTCCCGCGCTCCTAGAGTATGTATTTTGTTTCGGTGCGGTCGTTATCAGCGGAACCGTTGTGTGTTCGTTTCATCGCTCTCTTTAGGCGGGACTGTTTTCGAGGCATCGGTTTTGTTGCGGCCTGACATCGAGCGCGAACACCAACAGCTACGCTCCGCTCGTTTTCCTCGTTTTTGTTGCGAGCCGGAGGTGTTGTCTGCCCGTCCACCGACCGCCACTGTTCTGACCCGCAAAAACTGTGTCAATTGCGGCGATGCACTTCACAGAAGTTGGCCCAACTTTCGCCAACTTTCGAGAACTTTGCGGTATTCCATTTGCCGGTGGATTGTTTTAAATAACCGAAAATATCTGGGCTCCGAATCGCTTTTTAACTGCTGCGTTAGCTCGTACTAACATCCTTTATTCGAATTTTTAATATTTTATATCGTTTGATCGAAATTGAAATTAAATATTACTTTATTTATTTATTTTAAGAGCATTAAATAACAAATCTTCAGTTTTCATGAATATTTCAAAATGTTGCATAGGATAATTGAATTAAAAAGCACAGCTTATGTACAGCAGCTTATTATAGAAAATCACTCGTATTATTGGAAATTCTTTACTTATTCGACTGGAAATACTCGTATTCATCATTTAAAATTGTGGAAGGTAGAAATAATAATACAGCATAAAAATAATAGATAATTCGTTAGAAATAAATATATCAATTGATAAAATTTTCAACAGATTCAGTGATGTCCACATTCAGTCATTTTTCACATTCATGGTAGCAGTTTGTCTAACTATACTATTTGTTCTATATTTATATATTTATTTGACCATACAATGCTCTACCACTTTTTAAAAAATTTTTAAAATTACATTAACTTTCTTTCAGAAAGATATAAGTTAATATATTACTTAGTTAATATATGTTTGAAATGTTAATTTCACAAGTATTGTACATTATTTTTGTTTGACCACACTTTTTATTCATTTCATGTGACCAATTATACACAATTTCTGTTGTAATCGTCTAATTAAGTACATAAATTTTCTTTATTCGTTGACTACACAAGGCTTTATGTTATTTATCTGACCATACATGTTTCTATCTTATTGGTCTGACAATATACATTCTATTCTACTTGTCTGATCCCCTACCCTACCATGTTACATGTCTGAATATATGCAACAGATTTCTTACTTGTCTGGCTGCACTTGGCCCTATTCTACTTGATTGGTGGAGTACATCCAGCCTATTTCACTCGTCTACCAACGTGCCTCCCTTATTGTACTTGTCCTATTTCCAGTTTAATCATTTGTTTAAACTCCAACACCTACAACGTCAGCAGCTATCAAAGGACTATGGATCGGTCCAAAACTACTTTAAATCTTTTTTTATATTAGTATTGTATTTATACGAAATAAAATCTAAAGCACCTCCGCGTTCTATTAATAAAACAACGACGAGTATCCCAGTTATCGAGGCAAGGGTTAAAATCTGAAAAAAGATTCCTTCCACTCGAGCTAACTAAGCGAACAAAATCCGATACTCTCGAAATTTGAGTGGCTCGAGTTTTTTCTTCGATATAACGAGCGAGCCGAGAAATCCGCAGTAAAGATCCATCAACGGATCCCGGCGTAATATGCCTCGCAGCTGCAGCATCGCTAAACTTCCGGGACAACATCCAGCCGTTATTATCAGCTACCTCGGAGACAGCGTTGATGTACAATACAGCGTGTTGCTTCGGAGTCTCAGCGACCTAATCGCCCCGTAATAGAACTTAACTATTTTAATGAGCGACTATACCCGACACGGTCTCGGCCCCGCGCCTCGAAGACCTCTCCTTTTCGCGAGAACGCTCGATTCGCCGAAACGGACGCCCCGTTTCCGGGCTGTACGTACACGGTGCGTCAAATTAAACTGGCAAACAACGGTTAGCATTCGACCTATGCCGTTCTGCGGCATAGCTCGACCGCAGTCTTTTAAGATTCAACACGCAACCGGCAACGTTTGGCCTGGCGAATTTGCAACCGGCCTGTTTATACGACTGCTCCGCTGCTGTTTGTTAATTATGCCGTGGTCTACTGCGAGAACGACCGGCGGAATAACTTAAAGATAATAAAGACGGCCGGTCGTTGAAGTTTCTCTCACGGGTCGAGCACGAAGATTCCATTGCGCGAATTTTATCCCGAACCGCGTCTGAATTCAACTTAAATCCCGGTTCGTGGAATATAATTGTGGAGGAATAACATATACAATTTATTGTTATTTATTTCGTACTGATTTTCAATGAAATTGCAACCTGTAAATAATATTATCAATTATTGTTAAATAATTCACTACTGAGAAATTTATTGATGTATTAAACTCGTTTGTTTTATTCTGATTAATATTTTATAAACCGGTTTGTTTTCAAAAAGTGCTTTCACGTTTGAATCGATCAGGTTTCTCGACATCCCAATTGTACTCGGTAGCTGCGTCAATATTTGCAATTACAGCCAAGCAGTGATACAAATCGATTCCGTTCGAGCGATACACAAACACCGTTCAAACTATTTGAATAACTGATTTCTATCGTTGTCAAGCTAACTTGTCTCGGCTTTAAACTAATCAAGCATGAGATGCCCAGTTTCCAAGAATATCAACGAGAAAATTCAACCGAATTTGCTTCGTTTGAACGGGATTTTAAGCGCCATTGCAAATTTAATTAGAGACCGCAGAATGGATTTAAACTGCGACACAAGAAACAGGCGCAAAGTTTAACGTTGTTCGCGAGATGTTTCCATCTGTAGTATTATAATTTTAAGGGACTGTAGTTTGCAACGTTAATGGCGGTCGGAAGAAGGCCATAAAAAGGGGTAAGGTAATTGTTTTGAAGGGTGTGTAGGAGTGGGAAAACGGAGAGGTTTTTCTCTGCTAATGAAAGAGTCTAGGGAAATTAGATTTTATATATATAGCTTTGATCTTTATTCACCCCGTAATAATTAATAAATTATACTTTCGTTAGGAATTTTTGTAAATTTGAGTGTCTAGAGCAAATAGGTTGAAAGAGAGAGAAGAGAATGCAGGAGGAGTGAAAATGACATGTTTCGAGAGTATTGCAGAGAAGAAGAGTTATACATAGATTGCGATATTTCTTTTATTTGTTGTGTTTATTTCCTTCTGATATTTTTATATTTAATGTTACACGTTATTGCAATCTTCTCAAGAATTTGGTAAGTTTACAGACAGGCTTAATTGAATCTTAATTCTTAATTCAATGATACTCTTTATGGTGTAAGTAGTACAGGTAAACCATTAAAGAGTGATGTATTATAAAACGACTGCAAAAGGGACAAAAAGATCTCAAAGTAAAATATATTTAAAGGATGAAAGAAAATTGAATTTGCTAACAATCAAGACGTATCAATTACATATCCTACACCAATACAATAATTACTATACGTACAGAATTGGTAAAAAATCCACTAAATCTTCTCAGTGTCTTTCAAATCAGCAAATCTCTATATACCATTAATTCTGCCCTTTAAATCATACTTATTCTACATTAACAATCACTGCACGACACTATAAAACCCAGTTCTCCCATCGAATTTAATATCAATCACACACGACCGATCAAAAAACAAAATTTTCAGCCCAAAAAGCCACATCCTCCTCTCCTCTAACTATTTTCAACGTTGAACAAATGGTCAACCCGAATGGATGCGATCAGTCAGGGCAATAAAAGTACACCAATCAAAGCTGTTATCGCGAAAATACACTCACCGCGTGTTTATCAAAATTACCAATGATTCACCAGGCAAACCGTTCGCGTAAGCATAAACGAGAGTTTTAGAGTTATTATCTGCTCTCTCATAGCTCGTAACGATGAGTTACGGTAGCATCGATATCGGTATGTACACAGATCGCCCTGTACGGGAAACACGGGCCAATAGAAAGACGAGAAAACCGCTTCATCGGGCAGCAGGAAAATCGAATTACATCGCGTTTGCTACGATTCGTTTATCGCCCTCGAATGCACTATCCGGACTGCACATTCGATCGAGAATCCCGTGTCTTTTGTCCAAGCATTCCGCATTGTGCTCGGCATCCGATATGAATCTGGAAAGGTCGCCGTCTCGATGGTAAGAAAACTAGACAAGAGATTGTTCAAAAGAAAAGGGAGTGAAATACAAAAGCGCGAAAGAATAATATAAATCTTAATCGAATTGTCATATCGATTCAAGCAATTTAATTTAATTCACCAAATACGACGCGTGTCTTATTTAAAATAATTATTGCCAAGCTTTTGCCCCTTTGATTTACCCTGCGTATTAGCCCAATCGAGAAAGAGTTGTCCACAACGGAGACACATAAACGCATGAATGTATATAAACGTGACAATTATACTTGTCACAAGAAACTTTAGCTCTATAACCGAAGTTTCAGTCCGCGTTATGCGCAATGAAGACGACAAGCAATTTAGCGAAACGAAACTATTCAGAACACGCGATTAGAGGCATGTATAATAGATTATAATTTATAGCGCTTCAGAGTTTGAATGATAATTCTGACGGTCTCGAAAATTCTCTTAATATATTTGTGTGGTGTTTCATTGTTAACATCTTTAAGGATATCAATTTGCTTTTATCTTGTTTTACTAGGGATGTGTCAAATTTTATTTTAGTTTTTTACAGATTTTGGCTTTGTTTTTATATTGTAAGGCACAATCAACAGTGTGAATAAAAAATATTTCTAAGCATATGTTTATATTACTTACGTTTCTCCTTTGAGGAATAAAATATTCTATTAAAATTTGGCCATCTACTTTCCTATCGTTTTGTACATAATTTGTCCCCTAAAGTTCATCATTGCAGTCATATTTCAATAACTCTCAACATCAAATATTACCCTGTACTTCTTTCTGTCATTTGCTCTTTTTGTGTGACTCAGAATGTATTAAATTGCTCAGAAGGGATTAAAATTGCTTCCGTTATTTAATACTGAATTTTTGAGTTTGATAAAAATATAAAATCAGTGAAGTACTTTACATTTTAACATTTTCAACATAATTTCTTCAAATCGATATTAATATTTTGAAATTATAATTATTATAGAACGATTGATGTATTTGGTTTGTTGCTTTGGATAGTGCAAAATAAACTGTTGTAAATCAGTATTGAATGGGTACATACACAAAGTTTTCAATACACCCCTAACAACGGACATTAATTATATTAATTGTAGCAGAACTTTGTCCAAAATGGCTGGTAGTTATTTCCAAATGGTTTAAACATTGTAAGTACTCCACAAAAGTTGTAATAGGTATCATTATTGTATATACGAGTTCAAAGTCGTCGTGGCCCATATTACTTCCACCTGTTGTGATACCGTACAAACCACCCCTTCAATTTGTAGTGGGAATCAGTTTTAATAGTTCAATATTAAGTTTGTTAAACGGTCAAGAAGCAATGAAGCAAAAAAAAACTGTGTGGATGTATTTAAATACAAGTTTATTGTAAAATAAGTTTTACTTTTAAAATAACACAATCCATAATTACTTTTATACAAATATAATAAATAATGAAATTGACTAATATTTTAACCCTTGAATGTAGAAATAGATCAATTATTAAAACAAATTGTTAACGCAAGATCGTGGTAAATTGGATGGAAAAATATTTGAAAGAATTCTTTGAAGCTTCAAAAATGGAAACAAAAAGTTGTTGAAAATTCGAAAACCCGAAAATTTCGAGTACCCGATATTCGAGTAGGGTTGACATCTCGAATTTATTTCGTGACGTCAAAATGTTGGAATTTGTGGGACGTGCTGTACGAACACAACCGCGAACTGGGTCATTTAATCTTTGAATTATATCCGAATATGACGTGTAGGATTATAAAATATGAAAGACAGGATAAACCTAGTGCGTTGAATATACGACACGATTTATTTCACGTTGGCACGTAAGAAAGTCAGAACGTGATATATTTAACTACGCTCAGGTGTTTGTAAACACTTCCGCGTCTAGCGATCGGATTCGACAAAGCTCGTCTCGAAACACGATTCCGGTTCTCGAAATCTCGGGATTCCCGGCGTCTATGCGTCAGGAGATACCTTCGAGAACCCGATCCAATCCCGAAAATAATTCCCGACCGTACCGGTACGTGTCCCACATACAATCGATTAACAAGGATTTTCAAACGACAATCGTTTTTGGATCATTGAACGACGACAAAGAGTTCACGGACGTGAATACAAGATCCACAATGGAGCAACAATCTTTGATAACTTCCGTCTCGCTGTACCGATGCATCCGAGCTGAAAGGAGCTTACGACCCGCTCCTGTCTTCTGCTGCTCTGAATAACACGGAAGAAATGGAAACCAAGGCTTCTGACATATCACTGGTACGTTCATAATGTAACAAGAATAGGGGAACAGCGATATCGATCACGTTCCCCAGTTTTACGTTCGACTGTTACCCCATCGATTTGTTTGATTTGCTCCATTTATTTCCTTGAAGAACAAAGGAGACGAAAGATATTTCGAAAAATTCGACCAGTCAATTGGCACAATGAAAATTATATCGCAGAATACAAATGAATACAATCATAGTTATTATATAGAATTTTATATTCAAAATATAAAAATATTTTTATACTAAATATATCTGTCGTTAGATATTTCAGATTTTTAAATTGTTTTTTGATTCCTTTTTTAATTAAGGTTTTATGTCGCATCAACGACTAGGTCATTAGCGACGAGATCGTATGATGTCGTTAGATCTTGTGGAAGAGGTTAGTTTCTTTGAAGAATTTGATGGTATTTCTAACCATCTTTTCAGTCGCGAGGGCAATATTCAAGAAAATTTGTAATTTAAGGCGCTGAATGGAAAATTTGTTTCATTCATACAAGAGGTGGTGGACTTCAAGTGGGGTTTGACAAATAAATCCACTTAATTAAATTTCCATTAGAAATCGTCGCCCGTATTATTAGGAATTCTTTCATTTATTTGGTTGAAAATGTTCCTATTAGATATTAGAAATCATAAAAAATTTTCTAAAGAGTCAGATGTAATATATAAAACGCATTGTCATTTAATCACCCATTTCCAACAACAAATATGCTTTAAACAGCAACTACGAATTTTTCTTTTAGTAACAAATATATTCGTCAGTTGTTGCCTCTTCATAGCCAGTGTACCCGATGCTTGAAAGAGTTAAGTACATCTTGTGCTTCTAACAAGTTCATTATCGTCGACTCACGTACCTATCCGTTTACAAAGGAAAAGTTGATATCGATTTTTATTAGCGTCGCTTCGTTCAGCTGATAAGCCGGTATCGCGGAAGCAGTGATAAACGATAAGCAAGAGCAACGAAACCGGTATGTACCGGGAAAATGAGTTTTCGTTTGGTGAAATAAAGCGTTCCCCGGTCGCGATCCGACGGAAAAACATAAATTTCATGGCAATTTATACAAATTACGGAGAACCATTAACAACGGTAGAGAACAGCGTCCGTTCTGCTGGGCCATTTTATAAATCAGCGTATCTCTGAGCTTTCAATCCTCGGTGTACACCCTCCCTCCGCGTCCTCCACCCTGCCACACCTCTACATGTTTCCGCGTTCAATTTACTTTTTGTTTCGCCTTTCACCCCTTTCTCTCCGACCCCTGACCCCTCTCCGCGCTTTCCGTTACCAAAGTTTTACCAGTGCCAGCTGAATTTCACCGTGAATCCTGTTTATAACAATAACCAACGCGTGTAACGAATCGCTCGACGGCTGCAGAGAAAAGTTGAACCGGTTTGACGCCGAAAAATTTGTTGCTTTTTTCTTGCTTCCCTGCCTTTTCGAGCCGTCGAAACCGTTACGATGATTCCGATTGGTGGTTCCGGGAAACGGGTCCGTAAAAATGACTAATGGTGACCCTTTTCGAATATTTACCCCTTTTCTCTTTTAACAAAAACTGTACTCGTTTATATATTGTTGAGAGTAAGCATTATATATTTGTAAGGGTACAAAAATATTGCGTTCGTTGGCGCAGTCCCTTCCCTTGCAAGGATTGGTATTACCCGAAGAGGACACCCATTTATTGCACCCCTTGAGCGTTTCGGTGCTTTTTGCACGTTTTGTAAAAGCTGTCTTTTAACACTTTGACTGCCACGTCACCCATATATGGGTGACACTTGAATTTCCATTAGAAACCATCGCCCATATTATTAGGAATTTTTGAATTTATTTGGTCGAAAATGTTCCTACTAGATATTAAAAATATATATTGTGGAAATAGAATATAAAATTTGTCAAAAATAAAATTACTATCAAATGGAATTGTTAGTAGCTGCAACTATAAACTGTGGCAGTTAAGGTGTTAATACAGAATAATAAATATTTACTTAAATAAAGCTCTGTTGTACTTACTTAGCAAATAAACATTCAACGTACAATCTAATAATTAATAATAAAAATGAAATGTCCAGGCAAGCAAGGTGTGCAATATAAAAGTGGAATGAAACGATCGATTATTTCGTCATCCTCTAAGATTAAAAGGAAAGAATGCCTTAAATTTTTGATCAAACGCCTGAACATCCTCGACATCTCGGAATAACGAATTTGAAAATCAACGCTGAAACATCAAAGCGAGCGACGCCGGTGAAACGTGCCAACTTTTTCAAGCACGCTTCGCCTCGTCCGGGGAAAATTCGGCAATAACATTTTAATTCACGGTGCACGGACACGCGGCTGTCGTTACGCTCCCGTTCGTCGACATTTTAACCACGCCAACATGGCGGGTAGCTGCGCGAAAATGAAGGATATGCACTCGTGGTACGGCCCGCAGTTTTTCAGACCGTGCCTCTGTATGACAGCCGACGTGGCATCGCGTCGAAATTTATGTGAAGAACACCGGAGTCCACCTGAATTCATCGTGTATAGTCAGCTTACTCCCGGCAATTCATCGCGTCCGCATACATACAGGACCTTAGGTGACGCGTGTTATGTATACCGGGTGTCCATAAACGTTATGATCACGTGGAGTCTACTCAAGCTTTGATGCGACTCTGCAGTTTTTTAACCCTTTGCACTCGAAGCATCTTTGGACACGATCAAGTCTATTTTGGAAGAAAAGATTTATAGATGCTTCTATTTACTTTTATTCCTTTTGTTAATTTGTTACATTCGGATGTGAATGACACCTACGTTAGTTAATTGTTCTGTCGCCCCAGAGGTACCACTCGAGTGCAAAGGGTTAATACCACAAGTGGAGGTAAATGTCCCACATCAATTTTTAAAATAATATTAATTTTTTATTAAAATGGTTTAGTACTGCTGAATAAATTAAAACTATTTACTTCATACTACTTATTTTAATTCTTTTTTGAATTTCCAAATTTTTAGAAGTCAGTATTTTCAGAACTGGAAAGTTACAAATAAATTTCCTCCATATAGAATTCCACTAGCCACTATATTCCCTTCAATTTTAATTAATTGTTCTGCGTCTTCCAGACTGAAGTTACTTGTTTCAAAAATATTTTTATCGCATGAAAACCTTTAACAAGAAGCTTATTTTGAATATAAATAACATAAAAACCTTATTTTTCTTATTTATAATTTAACCAGTGATGATAGATGCATGCCACTCGTATCACTTTACTTAACAATAAATTTACAAATTATTATATTGGATAGGCATTTGAGAATTTATAGGAGTATACTATATTTCTTAGAGATAACATTATAAATTCAAGGGATTTTCTACGACATCAGCATGACGCACAAAGTGTTAGCGGGGTGGAGTTTGTTTATCGCAAACGTAACAGCCAGCCCATAACCTTAAGTTCATTTTCGAGCAGATATTTATTGCCTGGCTGAAAAAGACGTCGTCAACGATCTGGAAATTTCTACTTAATAAGATCCTCAGAGGTACCCTCGTCACCTTAAAAAGGTTCGATCCCGGAGTCAGTCGCAGGTGCACCATTCTTTTTTTTTTTTGACCAAATTATGTTCCATACCCCACAAATTTTGGCACATCCCTCCATCCAATTACCGTTTACCAATTTCTGAGTTGAAACTTCAAAATGATTAAAACTTTTCTTGTTACAGATATCTGTATAATGAATATTTTCATAAAATATGAAAGTTTTTATTCAAAAGTGTACAATTTCCATACAGATCATGTAGAAGATTGTTTAAAGTGCTGCCATTTGGTAACAACAAAAGAAACAGAGAAATGCCTAATATTCTTAAGAGTTGTATAATAAAATTACTTTTATTTCTATTTTTTTACCAGGAGCGATAGATTCAGATAGGTCTAACCCCATAACAAATTGTTGACCGGCAATTTTACTCAGAATTTATTTCATGTCACCGGCTATAATTTCGTAATTAGCTATGGAAGTGAAGCAACATAAATAAACTTTGATTTTTATTTAATATTTAACTTTTAATATAAACAAAAGCACATCACGAGTTAACTCGTGACCGGGCAACAATGTGTTAACACATATGTGTATTAAAATTATCCGTAAACCTTCGACGCGTTAATGCTTTAACACCTGTAATTAAACCAGTAACTCGATCGTAAACACTTCCAACGAGAGCTTGACGTACCAGTACGGCATTCGTGGAAACGGTAAAAATTCAACGTACCAATACGTCATTCGCGAAAATGACAATTGATATTGTGACGTACCAGCGTGTCGTTCGTCACGAACGGATTAAATTGTTCGATTTCTCAACGGTTCGTCGTTCGAGGGCCAATAAAACATTTTCAGGCATCGGTTCATACGAAATGTTTTCAACTGTCAGAGCCCGCGAAGACATTGTATCAATTTGATCACAACCTTTACAAGCACCGCGTATATAAGGCAGGCGAGCGGCGGGTTGTTGGAGTATCGGTTTTGCATTTTTCAAGCCCGATAATTTATCAATCTCGTCCACCCTCGGCTCTCCATCCTCGCCCCTCGATCACCAACCCCCGCTGACGAGCAACGGGGAAGGAAGGGTGCGAGAGAAACGGGACGGGATGGGGCTTGGTCGAATTCGACTAGGAACGATCGTTCCTGGCAGGAAAATAATGAGACTCTTTAAAGGGCGGAAGTTTTCGTCCGCAGGAAGGGAGGGGGTTACGGAAAATCGATTTTCGCACTTTGTCGACCGCGCTCTGTCGACTCTCGTGTTTGTCGCGGGATGAATTTATTCCCCGGCTAAAGGGTGAACGACGGGGTTACGAGTGGAATAAACGATTATAGATTTTTAATTGACTTTTGTGATTAAAATACTTTCGCTTTGTGTATAAAGCTCACTGCTTTCCTGTCGAGAGTTAATTATTCCACGAACAGTTGATTCCAGGAATTGCAATTAGACTTTGTCCGCTGTATCGTATTTTTCTGTACGTTTTTTTTTTTGTGCTTCACTTATAACATTTTTCACTATATTTGGTTACGAAATCAATAATTTACAAGTTCCAATTACCTGAACTGAAAACTTCAAATTTTTTCTTTGTGAAACCTTTATTAACTACGTATATAGGGTGTTCGATTCATTTTTTTCTTTTAGTAACCACTGGTCGATTTAAGTGGGCACTCTATACTGCTTCTTCTGTGTTTAAGGGTTTATTATCCAATAGTCATTAGGCAATTGAAATTAATATTATATTTAATGTTTCGCTCTATCGTTTGTGATCACAAAGTGTTTTAAATAAATACTTGTTTACCTTATTATCTATTTTCATGTTCTATATTGGAGGTAATATATTTTCAACCTTTAACCCTTTGCACTCTGAAATTCCGTTCAAATTATTTACCAGCAACTTAAAAATAGTTGCCTAGAAAATAGTGAACAATATATCAGTGTAGATAAGATAATTATTCTACTTAAATTATATCTGGAAAGAAATTTAGAAAAAAATAAATAAATTAGTTATATTTCCCTTAAACATCATCTACGTTCCTTTCATGTCCCCTCAGAGGGGACAATCGAGTGGAAAGGATTAAGAATTAATAAATTAAACACGATATCCATATAAAACTCCAGAAATTTGTTTACCCTTTGCACTCTAGTGGCACTTTTAGGGCGACACGTGCAATTAACTAGAATATTTGTAAATGTGAAATTTAGCTGTTATTTATATTAGAACATAGCAAATTAACGAAAGAAATAAAAGTAATAAAATATTTCTATCTTTGGAATGTACTGTGTCCTATTGATGACCAAATAATATCCTATTTAGTACCATTTATAACGAAGATTTAACTTTCTTTATCTAATTCAAAAGGTCCGAAACACTATTTAGCAGAGAACTTATTCGACAGCATAGAAGTATTCAATTCGATTGGAAGAAGAGAAATGGCGATGCTGTCCTTGGCGAAAGTCATTCTTCACTTTGGTCAGCTTTCTTCCCCCTGTCCTATAACGGGACAGAAATCTTGTTTGCTCGAAAATAGGTGAACGAATAGGAACAACGAAGTTCGTCGTAGGAAGAAGCGAGCCTGAATTCCCGGGGACAGATTTTTAAAGTGTAGTACCGTCACGGTTCGCCAGGAGGATCCTCCACGGTGAAAGACGTTCATCTTGCATGGAACAGCAATCCGAAATTATTGGGCCATCGCTCAACGGCAGACCCGTTATATTATTCGAAGGTGTGGCCGGGCTGTTGAGCGTGTCCTGTTTCCGGAATCATTATTTAACTTCGTCTTTGGCTTATTCAGCAGGACGAAAAGCGGAGCACGGTCGATTGCCTGATCGAGCGGAAGATAAAGTTGAAGTAGACCGTTTTAATATCGGGGCCATCGCTGTTCGTGCGAGAGAAAAACTGATTCTTAAAACGGAAAGAGCGAACAAACAAACGTGTTTTATTAATCGATTTATATTATCTTTGGAATGCATTCGATTACTTGCATCATAAATGTTTGATAAAACAAAAAATAATATAAGATATAATATTTTTAAATCTTTTTTAAGGATAAAAGTTTAGTTTATATATTTTCATTAACTATTTTATAGCAGAAAAATCTGTCAAACCTAAGGATTCAGAAAGAGTGAAATATTAGACATTGCTATTTGTATTTAATAACTTGTGTAACATGTAATCAATATCTGTCATTAAGCGTTTTAAGTAGTTAACTTTACCTAATTTTGTAAATTATAATATATTAAATTTTATCCAACTGAAACAGCTAAATACCATACAAATAATATACCTATTAAATTTATTAAAAATTAAATTATTCACTGGTGGGACTTGATATTATTCCTAACATTTTGTAGGATTTTAATTAATAAAGTATACAACATCCATTAAATTTCAATCTGTGGTTAGTTAATATCCAACTAGGTTGTATTTCTGATAACAACACTTAAACTTTGTTATTATTTTGTATTAAGATATATTTGGAAATGCTGCTCCCTTTGATATTCCATAAAGTTTTCATACAATTGAACCAGAATTATTCAAAAAATCGCAAAATGATTTATAAAATTTCATTCTTCATAAATAATAATTTTACAACTACCTAAAGTTCAATAAGGCCTTAGTATGAGAATCAATTTCTACACTAGACGCGTACTAACGCATCAAGAGAAGAAAAAAAGAATGTTTTCTATTGCCGAAACCCAAAAATGCAACGTCTCCATCTAACCGTACACGTCTCGCGAGTTTCGCCGAGAATTCTCAATTGCTTTCGCGAAACTTTAAACACGGTATGCAAGTTTGAACCGTTTTTCATAGTTAAAGAGTCGCGGGTTGTGTTGGCTAGACTTTCAAGCAGTAAAGTAGCGCATAGGGTGAGCCGCGTGGGCGAAACTCTGGCAGTTTGCTAGCATACCAGCGATCTTTACGAGTCAAAGTATTTTTCCAGCTGGCTGAATCCTGCTGACCAAACGATCGAATTTCATATCAAGGCGTTGAAAGTCGGGAATCTCGATCGACTAGCTGTATAAACAATTTCAATAAGAAAGCGTCTCCAATAAACCTCAGCTTAATGTGTTCCAATTTTATTAAAACCAAAACACGTCGTGTACATGCTCAAAATTATTTTAAAATTCATAGAAGCTTATCTTTCCTAGGCAAAATTAACAATGAGAGTTACATTATTAATATTCTGAACGAAAAAGAAAATAAAGATTTTAGATTATTTATTATACAGGGTCGGTGTAGTGTATTTACTTTTTTTTCTAGGTGGAAGCGTTTCAGAGATTTGAAATTCGACTTTGTTTTTTAAAATGGAATACTATATTTTTTATATCAAAATATGGAAGAATGTCAACTTCTAAATAAAAAAGTATTGACATTCATTAGCCCTAGACCTAATAACTAACGTGCAACGCATACTTTGGAAGTTATAAACCACCCTGTATATAAAAGAGATTGCTTTAAAGGGAAAATATTGTAATTGAAAAACCATGATTGTAACCGGGGCGTATATCATTTTTAAGGAAGATTCATCATCATCAGTTTGGTAAATGGAGGAAGAAAAAGGTGTCGGGCACTTAACGCGATCAAACACGGGGGGGTAGGAGCTCGTTTATACGAAATACCATAATTGTCTGAGAAAATTCTATTCTTTCGCCTTTCTCCGACAGTTTGGACGGGCAAACTTGTTTCTAGCGCCGCTAATGGCACCCCTTATCTTATACAATTCGCGCCTTCCATCAGCCGCTCTTTTATACGATGCAAATCGCTTTTTTGTTCAGCCCCGCTGAAGGACGACCTGGGAAATTGCTCGTGACCTCTTGAAAGGATTCCTCTGCGAAACGGTAGGACAAAGGTGCCCACGGGCGAGATCTAGTCCTTTGTCGTGGCTCGATAATAATTGTCCCTCCGTAACTCGTGAGATGCATTCAGGAGTGCGTTAAAGTGTATCACGGTGTCCCAGTGTTTTACGTAAACCTTCGGCTGTGTAACGTCGAGATACCGGCCCAGAGGGAATTTATTATACAGCGCCGGGGCTTCCCTTTGAACGGAAATTAAGATCTCAATGGCGCCGCTGCAAGACTGGCGGGCAGACCGAGATTCGATTCCGCCGGATACAACGTCTCTGGCGGATGTAAATCCTTCAAATAAGTTTATGAGCCGACGGCGGCTGCGGGGACGCGAAAGTTATGAACTCTTTTACATGCGACTCAGATTTTTCACGAGTTCGGAAGCAAGAAATGATATCGTCGTTGTTACGGCGTATAACCTTTATTCCGTCCTGAAGCGGGGGGCGTGTTAAGTTGGGGAAATCCTTATTCGGTTTACGACACGGCCCGTGGAAGCGCCATTTTTCGAGGGGGTCTCTCCTTTTGATTTATACTTATAAAGGCAAAAATATTTGGAACATAAGACAGACCAATAAGAAAAGTCTCGAAGATAAAAGATTTTAGGATCTTGAAATACGACTTCTACCGTCATCACACGAAGTATCACGACCCGTGTCGTAAAAGCTACAAGTCGAGTTGCCGCGTTATTAGATTCCATGTCGAAAAATCAAATTACTCCCGTGGCTGACATTTTTAACGCAACGCAAGGTGTTTTGTATAATTTTCACCTGTCTATTCTCCGGAAATGAGTCCTGCTGTGAGTGCAATTTTATTTGGAAAAAGAGAGCTCAATTTTGCTAACTGTTCTGACACTACTTTAATATTTTGGTATATTTTCTTTCATTTCTATTTTCATTTATTAACCCTTTGCCCTACAATATCGAGCACACTCGTTGGTCACTTTTAGATGCTATCTTTCCCCTTCAAATTTTGATTATAAGCATTTTAGCATCGTGGCAATAAATATTTAGCTCTAACTAATTAAATTTAACCATCTCCAATTTTACTATCTCTAATCACACAAAAAGCAGCTATTTCAAATTGATACTTTGGTTTGCGATGATTTCACAAACGTGAAAGGCTTAATGGATCATCGTAATTCTCGAAAAAGAACGGAGCCATCGTACAACAATTATTTCCTTTTTCCCTCGTTGTCAAAAGGGAACTCATGATGCCCGGTTTTCCGACTTTTCGAATCATCGTTGGAAAGCTTTTTCGTTTCCAACGATGAGTATAACCTGGCTGAATCACCGGCAATTAGCGCCGGTGAATAGAGCTATGGAAACAGACAACGGATTTTCGGTATAATGATAATTAGATCGTTTTGCACGTTTCGCGCGGTACACTCGTCCCATTGATCGCGAAACTTAATTGCTCGAAAAAAAAATCTGCCTCGAGCACCGTGCCCGTTACGTTTCAGACTAATCGCGAGACAATTACGTTCCTGTGCGATCTGAAATTCCAGAGGATCGTGATTCGGTAACTAAAATGATGAATCGCGTGAATCGCAGTAGCTGAAACAGATTTGAGGTCACGAAAGTGTTCGCGCAATTCACTATTTTACGGAAAACATCGTTCTACCAGGTTAGATTATAAACATACCATGGTACATTCTCTGTGTTAACCCTTTGTCAGTCGACAGCAACTTGAACTCAATTTTTCATTTTATATTGTATTTACTTTTTGAGTTTTTTATTGGTAATTTAAATATTATTTGTCTGTGCATAAAATTTTCTTTATGAGCGTGATTTAGAAAACAATGACGAGGAAATGTTTTCTGTCGGTATCGCATTTTCCTCTTCGACGATGTATCTCCTTAACGATATTTTCATATATCTTTAAAGAACGAGGGGCAGCGGGTGTATTTCTTCAGATGATTTGTGCCGTATAAATTTATGAACCCTCTGCTACATCATATGTTACGAGTTCATCCTTCTGTTTATAAATGTGTCGAGCCCTTATCAAATTCTCGTTTCAAAACGTAATCGTGCGGACATAATGTTACTTTCAGTATTGATTAATACAACCATCCGTATAATAAATTATTTATTACTTGTTATTTTCATAATCAATTATAAAATAAATATATTGCATCAACAATTTCAGAATTGAAAGCGAAACTATAAACTATCAAGCTGACCGGAAATAAGATAAGTAAAATCAAGAAAGGTTCCGAACGACAAGTGTTACCTTAATTCCGGAGACAACGATGACAAGCCCAAGGAATTAGGCTTGACAGAAATTAGAGGCAGGATTGGTACAAGGGATAGCAACATCTGGCGTTGACGTCTCGTCAATGAAGCACCGGAAACCCGTGGCCCCCTATCCGTTTCCGAAGGAGAAAGTGAGAAGGAACCAGGTGACAACGGGGCCGGGGGAACGGGTGGAGGGTAACGGAACAGCGGGAGAAGCAATCCGTAAATCGAATCGTACGAAAAGCGGGGAGGAACGGTACACATATACACGACCAACGATTTCCTATGGGCCGATTTCGGTTGAGGTTGTCGTGTGATTTATATGAGAACGATTTCGCGCCTGACGGCACGGCTAATCGCGCGATGATCACCGCTTGTAATTGATTGCCGATTGCTTCTGTCACTTAATCCCCTCTGCCTCCTAGAAAATTGACGAGCCGGCTGTACCCACGATCATATCGACGCTTCTTCGATGGACAAGACGAAATATTCGCCCCATATGGTAGAAATTTTATTATTCCTTGATACGATGTTTTTTATAATTAACTTTTTCTAACACTTATTATTGTGAATCAGAGGTATATCCAGTATTGCAAATCCAAGTAAATTATATTTTTATTATATTACATCAAAAGAAACTGCAATAATGTTATTCAATGTTCCTTTCATAAATCTTAGTTTTAAACCCTTGCCCTATCATTTTTCTCACAGGTGCGTTAGACAAAGCTAAATATTTATTGTTGCAATGTTAAACAAGGAAAATTGTAATGTTATATATAATTTATATTTAACGACAGTTTATTATCCCAATTATAGTTGGAATTACATTTAAAATCCAATTGTAGCAGCAGTACAAGTTAGGTTTGTGCGTTACGACGTAATTAAACAAAAATACAGAAATCGGGTTATCCAGGTACCTGATCACCAGAACGAGGATTTAATTCGTTCTACGGACAAATTGAGCGTTTACGGAGAACATCCCCGTACCTGTTGAGACCGGAAAAAAAAAATAGATTTCCTCTTGAACTCGCAGAATTCATCAAACCGGTATTGTTTACGAAATAACTCGTTGTGACGTGTATATATTCACCTGGTTGATAGTGGAAAGAAATGTGAAGGTAGACGGGTCTCGCGGAATTGCAATTCCGTCGGTGAAATGGAGTTCCGGTATTTTATCTGACGTCCGGCCGCGTCCACGTGTTCGAGGTGGAAACGGATGAGGTGAACTCGTACATACACCCATACGTCCGTCACTTCAGGAAACGGCTAGATGTAGTTTTGGAAAAATTGAAAACGACGATAGCACTCGCCACGAGAAACATTACATTTCTCTGTACACGAAACTTGTTCTCAAGATTTTACTACACGGATGAAACATAATTTTCATCCTGAACGTAGAAACAGGATATTCGCTGTATGTTCGAAAGTAATTGTTGAAATGGTGGGTAGCTGGTTGGAAGTTTATTTCCTTCATAAAATCTGTCTAAATATAAATTATTATTATTCATAATTTTGACAAAATTTGATGTCATAAAAGTAAGATACTGTACAGATACAAATAATTGTACAAATTCCTCATTAATAATTGTCGAAATTGAAAACTCTCCATCTAGGAATATTAAGTGTCTTAATAGGCACCATAGAACGATTAGGAAAAACGAATGGAAACTTAGGGTCAGGGTATTCCTGCGAAGGTTGACCTTTGTAGTTTGTTTTACATATAAATACTGATGGTCGTTAACTTTTAGTTAGTTCGACAGAAGAGTCGGTTTGAACAGGACGAACTGTAAAGTCCTGGTATATTCGTTTGTACTTCATTTTCATTCACGCTCAGTTTGTTTCATTTACGCTAAATATACATAAGCTACTTCTTCCACTAATTGTAAGAACTGTTTTCTGATTCATGTACTAGCACCAGCACTACCAGGTAGATCAGAATGACTTGCTACATGTTTTTTTACTTTGCGTTACAAAATTTATTGAAACATTTTTGTTGAAGTGTAAGCTTCTACATAATAATTTACTTTTTATTCTATTTCCAATAAACGTCGATAATTCTGGTGTTAGAAAACATAACCTTCGTATTAAATAATTGATTGCCAATTACAACGAAGTGATGATCAATTTCAAAGCATAATCAATCAATTCTGCTGTGATATTTATTTTATTAAGTAATCCCATGACTAATTCCAGGAGACTACGAATCTGAATGAAAGTAAAGATAGTGTAAAAGGTAAAAAATGTCTTGATATGTTACCTCAAGGTTACAGAAAGGCATAGAGGGTTAAACAACGCGATATTTCCACGTTTCGTGTTTTCCATCTGCGGTACATTATTTGGGGAAATGGATTCTTTCCTTTTTCTTTAAAGACAAAAATATGTTCCACGATATTGTCTGAAAGTAAAATCTGACAATAAAGTGTTCCCGAAGGGTGTGATTTTCGTTGCGCGACTGGGGCGAGATAATTTTATTGAAAAACGACTTTCTGTTGAAACGACGTTTCACGAATAACGCTTCGCGACGGAACTTCCGTCGCGAGGGTATGGTAATGGAGGCGCAATAAAATCCGGCGAGCAACCGTTGTAACGTCATGAAACACGTTTCTCCTTGCTGTTTCTTTGGGAGAACACTTTGCCGTTTCGTTGTTCGTCGAACACCGTTGAAAAGAAGCACGCGATTCCCACGAAATCGCGACCGAATCATGGGATTACGCGTTTCTACTGTCGCTTTCAAACCCGCCCCGCGATACCATAGCATTTCCATTTAAATCGCGCTCCAACTCTGTAAAATGG
This sequence comes from Anthidium xuezhongi, assembly GCA_022405125.1. Classification (NCBI taxonomy): domain Eukaryota; kingdom Metazoa; phylum Arthropoda; class Insecta; order Hymenoptera; family Megachilidae; genus Anthidium; species Anthidium xuezhongi. The sequence goes on along the minus strand of CM039638.1, from coordinate 9,518,619 downwards.
AAATTTATACGTTTCCAAAGTTCGACAAAAAAGAACAGTTCGTTTCACGCGGAGTGAAAAAAACGAAATAAAGAACGAAAAATTGTGCGTCGGATAAATGCAACCAGGGTTTCTTTTTTATTTGCATTTTCTGTCTGGTCTGTATTTAATAAACTACTTCGGATTAGATCCGGAATTTGAAATTTCTATGGTACGTGGAACGATGAGGTTGAAGAGTATCAAAATTTTCAAGAGGGTCAGCTTAACTATTGAATAATTATCTATTAATAAATACTATGGATTTATCTCAATAATATATGGATATGAATATGTTCATAGATGAATAGCGATAGATTAAATCGTTGATTATTCATGTATATCCGTATGTTTTGATTTATATACATACCCTTTGCACTCGATGAAGTCTAGTTTCCTTTTCAACAAAGCTTTGAAAATGTAAAAACCCGATTTTGTAAAAAAGGGTTATAAATATTGATAATCCATTTACTTCGATTTCTTTCGTCACCCTGTTATGCTCTGGTATAAATAATACTTAAATTTTCTATTATGAAATATTTTAGTTCATTGCTTATGTCACCCCAGAGGCACCACAAGAGTGCAAAGGGTTAATGAATAATATTAATTTACATCCATGTAATTTATACATTATACAGAGTGTCCCACACAACTGGAACACTCTGTACCTCCTAAACGACTGGGGTGTATAATATGCGATGAAATTTTATGCACTTTTGTGCATTGGTGCATCGGAAAAATGCAACTGTACATTTTTTAATGGGAACCTGTATTTTTTACTGCATTAATCGATGCAGTTTCGTGATTCCACATAAAAGTGCTAACACGCTTATGCCCTAAACTTATTCGTTTGGAAGGTACTGAAGCAAAAACTTCTCTGAATTATTTTGGTCTCTCGGCAAGCGTTCCGGAATTCCTACTTTATGATTCATTACAATGTTTATAAACATGAAGCGGCCGCTAGTACCAGTCACCGTAAGATTAGGATGTTTCTCAGTAGTTATTCGGTACCCGTGCGCGATGGTCGGTCGACCCAATGTTTCGAAATCGTGGCATTTACGAATAGTGAACGAGTTGATGTGTTCATTTTGTTTAACAAGTGCAATCAAAATGGTGCTGAGGCTGCAAGGCTGTATCGAGAGACGTATCCCAATCGGCACCAGCCCTCACGTTCGTGTTTGTAACGTAAGTACTCAAGCACACTTATCTAGAGACCGAAAAAATGCAGAGAAGTTTTCGTTTCAATAACTTCCAAACGAATAAGTTTAGGGCATAAGTGTGTTAGCACTTTTATGTAGAATACAAAATTTAATTGCATATTATGCACCCCAGCCGTTTGGGAGGTATATGTAGACTGTTCCAGTTGCGTGGGACACCCTGTATAGATAATTAAATTAATCTAATCAACATAAATGTATAATTACTTACTAATTAAAATTGTAATGTAATACATAGAACAAATTTGAAACACTAATTGGTTAACACGTAAGGGGTAACAATGCAGAATGTATCAACATTTTTGTTTTATTCTGATTAAAATTGAATTTATACGTTTCTATCCTCCCACCCACGATATATAAAAGCACCCAGTATCCTTTTCGAACGTGAATACGAGAACTGATACCTTGATAGCCGGTTATCGACACCAGATATTCTTATATGTCATCTGACAGCTTTGTTTTTCCACCTTCCACGAAATCGTGAAGGAACGCGTTGGTTCGACTGGTATCTGGGTGTCGCTCGTTCAAAATGAAAAAAAAAAAGGAAAAAGAAGAGTAATTACACACGAGTTCCCGCATAATTTCGTGTAACGAGCAGAAAGTAGTAAAGAGGCTTTGATGTGAGCGGAATAGCGTGAGCCAAGAGGTATCCAGGCCACAAAAGGAATGAAAAGGGCAAAGTGAAAGGAGAGAGGGGTAAAAGACTGCTAAGACTTAACCCTTATGTTAAGTTTATGAGGGGGCAGGCTGCAAGCTTGGAAATAGCTTGCGAGCTTGAGAGAAAAACGCGTAGACGCGGAGACCGGTGGAGAGTTAAGCTCGTGTAAGCTGCCTGCGAAATTATGAGAGGGATAACGCTCGAGATCTCTTCCCGGCGAGATAGTCGCGACTGGAATGTGCCACGTGCCACATACATTTTCCGCTTTGGACAATAAACGGAAGTAGAATTTATTTTCTAACATTATTTCGTCCCAACTCTTTTCTCACTGCCGCCGTGCGAATAAACGACTCTCCTCCATTTTACATTCTATTCTATTCCACAGTTGACCGGCTCGAATTCTTTCGCATTCTTTTAAAGGCGAGAAATAATAATCGTAACAATGCTTCCTCGAAGTTTCTTCAAGATTTTACTTTTCAAGATTTTACTGTCAGTAACACTGCCAAAATAATTCATTTTTAACCCTCTCGCACCGATTAAAAATATTATATTTTTCAACAAATATGTGGCACACTCGATTTCTACCGAAAGAATTAAAATTTCTTAATTTTAATACGTGTTCAAATAGAATCCTTTCAGCTACCTCCGATAATTTATCATTAATACAATTAAATCTAACGAGGTGAACCTGATGAAAGATTGTATCAAAGCTGTAATAAATGAAATTGTTCGCGATGATATGGTTAATTACCAGACCCTTTACTACCCCGGCTACAGAATGAAATTTTCATATTCCCCCGTGAGACCCCGTCGTAAAGATTCCGAAAGGGTGTTACAGGTGCGCTTTATCCTTCGATTCTAATTGGCGCTCACCAGTGTCGCATTCAAATTCGAGCCATTTAAAGGATCGGAAACACGGCGGGAACGGACGATCGTCGAACATTCGGTTTACGTTCAACGAGTTAGTAGTCTGCGACAGCGTTGTTCTAGAGTAGCTCGTATTTTTTCGCCGGTCGTATCAATGCCTTCCATCGAAAAGGGTGCAGCACCTTGCGGCAATAGCCTCGTAAATCGCGTTCATCGTTTCGCGGTAACACGTTGCTGCGATCGCAACGGCCTTTATCTGCGGATTCAAGATGTTGATGGCGGTGGTTCGCGGAGGTTATTATACAGTCCGTAACTCCTTTTCCTGTCAAAAAACTGATCCTCCTCTACTAAATTTTTGCATATTTTTCATACACGCGAATACACTTTGTGTTGCGATGCCAGGTCGTCTCAGTTCGCGAATTAAAAGGGTCGCGCAATGTTCGCACTCGATTGCCAAATGTATAGAATACTTACGAGAATACCTACGAAAATAACCTACAGAATAGAACTCAGGAAAAGTCTCTTATTAGGAATGCGAGTCTGATTGGCTCCGATTTTTTCGTTAATCTGATTCGTAGCAAAGGATAGAATATTAGACAGCCATTACTGAGTGGGATAGAGCGGTAGTGAGCGAGTAATGCAAAGCATTGACGTAAACTTTCGAGTTTTATGTGTTAAATATTTCTTAAATGTTGAAACAATTTGAATATTATTTAATTTGTTTTTTTATTTAAGTCTATTTTATTGTATAATGAAATTTGATTCATCATTTGTCATTAGAATAAAAATTAATTCGAGTAATGTTTAAACACTATTATAACTTTGTTTATGATATAATTTTATTTACCTTCTGAGACCAACGAAATTAAAATCTAAAATTAGTATTTTAAAATATTAAATATATACAAATATTGAAGTATGATTTAGAAATACAGATATCTCTAAATAAAATGTTGAGAATTTGGGTTATAGGGGGTTGATAGCACAATAAACATTAATGTTGATGAAAAACTATAAAATGTTGATGATGTTTTGACAGTCCAGTTTGGTATTTGGATTTTAATGTTTGCAATAACAACTTCGATGCTTGGGTCGTATTTTCCCTGATCCAAATCACTTCTATAGATGTATAATCAAGAATCTCCAATAAAATTTTATTACTTTCCCGTTTAACGTATGTTAATAAAAATGCATGCCCCAAATATGAACCTTCACGGCGTGTTTGATTATTCTTTGGAAAAATCAATTGGTAACAGCGGGTCAAATCCGAAACGGAAGTTTGTACCCGGATAAAAATACCAACCAAAGAGCACCTAATCCTAATTACACCTGAAACTTTCTTACGCTCGAAACAGCCTTTATACTATAAATTTAATCACAGTGTTTCGTAAAGTAAAGTAAAGCTTCTCAGAAAATTCCAGGTAATCGGGTCGTAACATAAAGTTTCACCGTCTTCGTTTATTTAAAAAAGCGTATAGTAAAAATATTCTTCTCCATTAAAGAAAGGAGCAAAATTAAATTATACCTTGTCTGTTTCATAATCTATTTATAAATTTGTTCCTTTGGTAAAGATTTGGGAAACAAGAAATCTGAATTGAAATTTGTTACACAGCCAGAATAATGAAGATTTATTTACCATAAAATGTTAATTTTTTGTAAGCCACGTGTTTCCAAAACGTGTATTCAAAATATTAACCTAGATACGTGAATCGACTTTGAATCTGACTGCGGTTAATGAAACGATTATGCGACTAATCTCGTCAAGTCGAGGAACCATGTGTCGTTAGTGTGCAATTGTTATGTGATTTCAAAGCGTGTACGTGTACGAAATCTCTCGTTCACAGAAATAATCTTCTTATTTATGGTTCCACTTGCGATTTGAAGTACGCTAAATCATGCAAATTAAAAGGAGGTCGCAAGCGTTTAGGTACTGGAATTTTTGGATAATCCCATAGTGTAGTTATTTAAACAGAAATTTAGATAACTGACGTTATTTAGATATTTAGATGCTTATGGATTTCATATTCCATTATTGTTAAATTACTCATGTACTTAATTACTTTTTAACATAATTATTTACTTGATTATTATTTGTCAACATAACAATAAAGCAGTACACCATCCATTAATTAAAGCTATTAAACCAAAAACTAAGATTTTGTTGAAATAGCTTAGCAATCTTTTATTATAAATTATTAGAGCCACTTGCATAACTGACTATTATAAATTTTCCAATTAAAATTTAAATAATTATATAAATAAATTTATTTGTTCTGTATTTAAAGATTATACTATAATTTTATTTTTGCACCTATACAAAACTCTTAAGTTTTTAAGTATGGCAAATGGCTAAATATCAACTGTGACATTTATTATTTCTACTGCAACTACATAGACAAACAAAATCTAAATTACTTTTAAACTTAAAGAGGACAACAAATTTATGTCCCAAAATTTCAATGACCCAATATATTCTTATGATAATAAAAATAGCAGTAAAAATAAAAAAATATTAATAGATTAATGTGAATCATATAATTTTAAATCTTTTAAAAGATTCCATACGTTAACTAATCTTAAATTATGATTTGTTTTCAAAATACAATTTGTTTGCTTCAAATTGACTTATTTCGTTCTTAAAGTTAACTTGGACATGGTTACCAACACTTTAATAAAATCAGTGGACTAGAACGTACATCCAACGTTGTTAATTCTAGTGTTAAGCCAGATCTCGTTATCCACATTTCTCCAATGAAAGAACGAGCATAGAAAAAGATGAAGAAGGTAACGGACATCCGATTTCGGGGGAAAGCAAAGAACACAAAATTCTATGTATTTTAGCCGGCCGTGTTCGCGCTTCTCCCGAGCCTATTCGTTTTTCCCCGCCGCCTCGTTATGTATTTTATTCCACGGTGGTGAAGCTCGCAAACGATTTCCCGGGTAAGTGGCAATTTGCATAAACGAACACCCCCCCTCGAAACGTATTCCTGTCCGTTTCCATGCCACGATTCGTCATCTGAACCGACTTTCCGCCACCGTAACATCGTTACATCGCCGCCAGGATAGAAACACCTGGTTGAAATCCGCGCGCGGGGCTGCCGATGATTTAATCGAAAACTATCGGCGAACTTTTCGTCGAGATTCGCGATGGTTTATGCATCAATCTATCCAGAACTCTTAACTTCTCGCGATTCGTGTACCACGAGCTTCCGCTTAACGATTTACTAAACGGAACCTTTTTAACAAACTTTCCGACGCTTGTATTTATCGATTGGAAATTGATTAACAAACTTCTCGTCGTTAATAGTTTATCCGTTACACGTTCAAAGGTGTTTACACTGAGCTAACTTACATTGAACGTGTACGTGGTTTGAGTGGAAAAGAAAATTCGTGATAAATGAATTGGTCATTTTATTATTGTCCCTTTATCTCGAGAACGATTGGTACTTAAATATTTATTGCTATTTGAAAGGTATAATTTTTGTGAATTATAAAGTGGTGTTGTATTAACCCATTTTTTATCCCCTCGCCACCCTGCAATTACAAGATTTATCAATACGTCTTTGCCAAAACGCGAGCTGATTTTTATTCAAATAAAGTGTTCTGTTTCATCCCTTATTTATTTTGTTTGCTATTTTATTTTCTATTCAAGAGAAGAGTTGCACATGCTTCTTAGATTAACTAATACAACCTCTTAAATATTGAAATATCCGAAATGCTCGAAGCACACATTTAAAATAATACAGAAACTGGCCAGTAGCAATATTAAGACAAATAAAGGAAAATGAAATGGGAACGGTTGTTCACAAAGTTTCATTATCAAAACCGTTCAATCTTTCGTTTACGTAAACTTCCATGCATTTAAAAGTGACCCAGGTTGCCAGGGTGTCTCCGAAGCATCGCCATCGACAAAAGCAGTTTCTAGTACCAAGGATAATTAATCGACAGCAGACGTTCTCCCATGGTGGACAGAAATGGATGGACCTGGGACAGAGGGTAATAAGCCGCGAACGATTTGGTCGAGATTCCTCTGACTACCTGAGTCACTGACGGATGCTGCACCTGTATGACTTCCGTCCCAGCGTTCCGCCTCACGAACATCCCATCCTTTCTCTCTTGCCACCAAGAAGTAGCTTAATACCTTCATGACACAGCGCTATCAAACTCAATCTCCGCGCATACTACACGAAATATTCTTTGTTCTGGCTGCGCTACGGAATACCTTCATAGTTTGAAATATTTGCGGATGATGCACTTCCAAACCTGTCAGGTGTATAAATAATGAAGCCTGTTATTTATGTGATTCTTGTGCAATATTTGTAAAGTTATACGATCGAGCAAATTTCTGTCAAATAACCCTTTGCGCTCGAGTGGCGCCTCTAGGGAGACACGTGTAATTTATTAAAATATTTCAAAATGTGAAATTAAAGTGTTATTTATATTAATGGAATATAGCAACAATCTCTAAAAAATGTAGGACTAAAAACACAATAACCATAAATAAAATTATTAAAAATTGCATTTCGATATCAAAATTATAATTCACGTAAAGAAACATAATTATTCACTGATATTATACAAAACCCTAATAAATGAAATAACTTTTGAAGAATACTCACAAGTACACCTACAAATGTTATATAACATTACAAATGCCTATATGTAAAAATCGTTTTAAGTATGTGCAACAAATTTAAACGTAAACTAATATTTTTGTTAAATGAACCAATACTACCCAATTGATGAAAAACAGATGTCCCAAATAAATTATTGTTTTAGCAATGAGTATAATTATCAATATAATATGAAAAGAACGAAAATATTTTTTGAAACATAACTAGTTAATTGAACTTTAAGATTTACTGCAAATGTCCCATAAAATTCTGTCGACAGACACACGAAATATTCAATATTTCCACTAATTATTAATCAAATATTAATTAAGCATAAACGTTTGCGGCAAAACGTTTATGTGAATACCGACGAAAGGACGGGCTCGTTGCAGTATTTTCAATCGGCGAAGATTCGCGGAAAACAATTTCAATTGTACGTGTATCTCCAGGGAAAAAATGCTGGCGGATTCGCATCGTGCTTAATTATTTCATTTGAATGTTTATACCGTCAAGCGAGTTAAATACGTGCCTGTAGCGGCTTTCGAATAATTCAGTCGGGAAAATATAGGCCGGCCTAGTTTATTTACCTTCATTTGCACGGCGAAGATAAACAAAGGGACGAGAAGCTAATATTCCACTATATATTTATACGAACGACCAATAAATTGTTTAAAGTTGAACGAATCGACAGAGGAAATTGAAATTTTTTCCTCTCGTCCCTCGATATTCTGTGATTTAGTGGCATACATTTAATTATTATTTGGTTCACTTGCGAACAGAAACTTGTTAACCTTTGGTCGGAACATTATATCAATAAATAAACGTCTTTTTGAAGTATACATAAGAGACCTCTTTTTAAAGCTGAAAAATTATATTTTCATGCAGAATTATTCATTCGGCAAAATAGTGGATTAATTGCTGTCAGAATATTATAGTATCAATCAAAGATTGAATATGACAAAAGAAGCATTTCAAACTAATAATAAGTTATTTATTTCTTTACAATCTGATATTTCACTATTAACTGCTAGATATATGGAAACTATTTTATTTAAGGAAAATATAATTAATGAATATTAGTAGGAATTCGTTATTATTTTCGAATTTTTAACATACCTTATCCTGCAATATTATTTTATTGCATTAATTAAAAAATTGAACAAAGAGAACGAATAAATTTGTTTTATTATGAAATAAAAATGTCATCGACCAAAATTTTGATTAAAAATTCTATTTCGTTATGATAAGTACCATTCACTTTATTAAATATATGACAGTAATTAAATATTATTTGAAAATTTTGTGTCAAATAATAATTAAAAATTTCTGTTCACCATTTAACGTTTTCATAATGAAGACTCGACGATTTCATTATAATAATACCGCTATCCAAATTAATTTTAATTTGCAAACTTCGACGTGCAATTATTGACTCTAGAATCAATCATCAATCGAGATCTAATTCATCTATCAACACGAAACTTCTTTGAGAATGAAAGTCTAGTGGAACAATTGAAAATACAGGTTGGAGGTTTCATTTATTAGGGGCCAATTATTTTTGTTCAGCCCGTTGGAAAAGCATTTGAGTTTCTGGTGATTCGCGAAACCTCTTCATATCGAAGTGACATGGAAGATCGTTGTTTGAACAGATTCCGATCGATATTTCTTTCTACAAACCGAATCTCTTGTCTCTTTACAGACATTATTTAACCTAAATTTATCCCCAGGATAATTACGAACAAAAGTATTAAATTCGAGACTTCGTTTCATGAAATGTTAAATCTTTTAAGATTAAATAAATTGCAAAATAATTCTTCTCGAATACACGGATTAAAGAATTCCGGTTTCAATAAATTTGGTGATTGATCGTTAAAATTGGCTATTCAGGGATAGGGATCTCGATTTTTAATTTATGAAACCGGCTCGCAATCCCGAGTTTCGAATCAACGTTTGACGTTCTCGTGGACTTATGGCACGTCAATCACGATATGTCATTCGTGATATGTCAATTATAATACGTCACGAGTAGTGCATATTGGAAAGTAATTGTAAACTGTAATAGCCTGCTAATATTCGCCCCAAATGTGACATATAAATATTTTATACTTTTATTTACTTTTCAATGATTTGTAATTTTCTTTAAATAAAATTTGCAGTAGAAAAATATGCAGATTTTTAATTGTTCAATAAAAGGTCTTTTAAGAAAAAATTAAATTAGCAAAATTGTTAAGAATTTTAATTTTTCAAACTAATGTAAATCCAACGTTCCATGAAAATTGTCAAAATATATTTTTCAATATGAATCATTCGATACAAAAAGATTTAAGGAATTTTCATTTTTTGGTACAAATCATTTATTGAACGAATATTTAAAAAAAACCATGGTTCTCGATATAAATCATAGCAATAAAAAAGAGAATTTAAATACGTGATATGTTATGCGATAACGACACAACGTTGTCTCGCGTTAGCCAAAAATGTTAATCGCGTTCATGGGAATACAGTCTGACCACGATGAAATTTATTGTTGCTACTTGAAAGCTGGAACCCGACGCGATAAATAATCAGATATCGGCGAATTAATTGGTAGAAAATATATCAGTTTGCCAGCAGATATTTATCGTGAAATGTCGTTGACTAATTGTTCGTTCTTTTCAACGCGATCATGAATCTCTGTCAGCGTCCCATGAATTTCTGGCTGCAGTTCGTTCCGCTCGGTATCTCATTTACGGGATGTATTTCATTCTCTGCCATCGAAGAAAATATTTCCACCATCGGATCGTATGATTTATATCGCGATCGTACATATTGAATTAACAAGACCGCTGTGTAACGTCTTCGAAACGTTTCCTCTCTTAAATCAAGACTGCAAACTCGAAGAAGGGCATCGACGTCTTGCTTCGATCGGTGTATGAAAAATTATTAAGCAGATTTAATACTTTCGTTGCCGTCTTGTCGGAGCTATAAAAAATCTTATAGGATTCCTCCTAATATTTCGTTACTTTTGTTGCTTATAATTTTGAATAGTTAATTTTTGGAATTTGAAGAAAACCACACTGTTTGATATATTTTTCAATTCATTTGATTAATTAACGATCTGTACTAAATATATCTAACAGGTCGTAAGAAAGGTAGGAGTTGAATAAAAAAACGTTTGCACACTGTTTACAATAAACACCGGTAATATAAATTTTAATAAATCTGGATAATGTTTTAACATCCCCTTACTTTAGTCAACAGTGAAAGGGTTAAAGGATGTATGAAAGGAAGGTACAAAATCATACTTTGTTTTCATACAAGTTCAACAATTTAAAGAGTAAATAAAAAATACATTTCTGGAATAAATATTTACAAAAATAACCCAGACGGTCATTTATTAGGTACTGTATTTCACAACTGACGGTAAAATTTACACGTTCAGTTGAAACGAAATTTTGATATTTTTAAAAAGTAAAAAATCGTTTTCCCAATAATTTGAAATAACTCCACCTATTAAAACTTTCTTTACATGACACAGTAATAATATCACAAAATAATAATTTCACGTTTCACCTTTTGCCTTTATTTTTTCAATCCTGTAAAAATAAAGGTATGAGCTCAGTTAAACATCGTGCGATAATTTTTCACAGAATATTTCATCAAAAAGCATGAATAATAATTACTATCCCTGAAGAGGACCTGCATCCAGTAATTTGCATATCAAAAATAAAAATAAAAATTCACACCTTTGCTTTTATGAAATTGAAACCATAAGGGGAACAAATTGAAAATTCAAATCCCACTCAAAAATGACTATAGAAGTAATTATTATAAAATGATACGCAGTAAAAAGAAATTCATTATCATAAATTGATAAATGATTGTATATAAAATAAAGGATAAAATTGTTTCAAGATTAATCCATTTTCATCATCTGATTATTATCACATACGTACTATCATAGCAGTTGGATTATTGCACAAAGTTTTATGGGGATGATTCTTTTCGCAGCTCTGTCGTTGGAAAGATCATTCCGAAGAACACGAAGTAATTGCTTATAATTTAAAAAAAAGCTGGCAGGTGAAGCGGGTCGAGGATCGAGCCACGTTAGACGAAAAAAAATCTGTCTACGTTTTCAGATCGAAGTAGATCCGAGCGAGCCGGACGAAAAATCGTGCAACGAAAGCAGGAAGGGTGACGAATGTGTTTCAGCACGGCGAACGACGCACCAGTTGCCGGTGAAATTACGCCACTAACTACTAACCCCTTGAGAGGCAGCCGCAGGCATCGATCCTCCCCGGGGAACCCTCCCCCGCGTAATGCATCGACGTGGCGTGTCGACCGTTGGCGGATGCTTGACTTATGAAGCCGGTTTATATTTTTCGATTTCTGCGTTTCGTTCGCTCGTTCGCCAGCTCGAGTCGCATCGTCGACCGCGTTTCCAGGGCTCTTCCGTTTCCGACCGACGTTGCACGCCGATTATTCGTGTTTTTGTCGGCACGTTTCCGTCCCTCTGTCAGCTTACGGCTTCGGGCAACGAATCGACCGTTTCAACGGAGACGGATGCGAATTTTTCTCTGTTAAGATCCTTTCATGATCTTCACCGTTGATCGTTCGTGCGGGAACGACAATGGAATTGCTGGGACGCGGACTTTTATGCGTTTATGATGACGGTGGCTACGTAAAATTGATGGGATGAACGTATAATTGCTTTAGCCAGACAGGAAATTAATATAAATATTGTATGAATGTTTTGGAATTTATTCTTTAATGCTAAAACTACCAACCTTCAATTTGCACTTTCTTTCAAATTGAAAGTGAAATAGAAAATTATGTAAATAAGGGATAAAACATGAGTTAGAATATAAAATGATGCTTTATGTTATTATCACGTTGAATGCCACAGTGAAAACAGACGTGTGTGGCAAGACACACTTAAATTCTAATTATTGAGAACTCTATCGATTAATTATCGAATTTAACCATCCAGATTAGTATTTTGCATTGTTAGTCTAATATTTTCAATATTCACGGTTTATTTTATTTTTTCTTTGATTAATTATTCGATTGTACGAGTTTTGAGGCGCCGGTCAACGTGTTAATATGTTTAAATATTATAAAACATAAATATTATTTTAAATATCCAGAAATAGCTTAATTTATTTATCCTAACTGCTTTCAATAACGCGTGAGGGTTCGTGCTATTCCTGGGGATATGTGGGACTCCCCACTAAGGAAGGAGAAAGGGAAACGACCCCGTTGCCGGGGACTGTGAAGGGCACCGGGGGAAACCTCGAGCCGGCCGCGCGAAGAGCGATCAGTTCCGGCGTAACGTTCGAGCGAGTAGTTACATTTGATTTTCTCAGAGAGCTTTTTTTTGCTACTCGCGTTGCGTGTGTGTGTTTTTGATTGTGAGTGATTTCGTGTGTCCATCTGTTGGAAGAGAAAGCTGGCCCCCATTCTGCAGCTGACCATGGAAAGGGAGAGCGACAGCCGGCAGCACCAGGTAGGACCCACACATTTTTATAGTGCGCGTGTGCGAGAGCGTGTGGGCCCGGTAGCGCCCACTCCACCCCTGACAGAACCACCCCCGGAGGCGAGGGCCATCAGGGTCCCCTCCCCACCAACCGTGTGCCGCGTTAAAAACTTTGTACTTTCTCTGAAATGAATTCTGCGTTGGCACCGCTTTTTTCCAGTCGATTTGGTGAACCGCGGAATAATTTAATAATTAATAATTCCTCCCCGCCGCAATAAAAGCAAGTCGTCGGTCGAAGCCGAAATCTCGAGCATTCTTCTTTCTCCTCGAGTCCTTGACCTCCCCTTAAGATGTCAAAAGGACGAGATCCGCCACGGATTATGCCCATAGGCACTGGCGCCCAATGTTTGGGATACCCCAAACCCCCCAAAAAAATTCTCGCTAAGGGACGATAATCCCTTAGTTAATTTTAGTTTCTCTATATAATCCATACATAAACAAATTTCGACTGTATTACTCCGGATAGAACATTATGGAAAATTCTAAAGCTTCAAAGAGTTCGAGATAAAAGTTAATAACTCTTTTAAGCATCGCAATGTAAGAGCTTTTATAAACATTCACAGTCTAATGGTTCCAATAAATTGAAAAAAGTGTTTTAAACTCAAACATCCATTCAAAATACCCTCGAATAAATCAAACAGGAAGAAAAACGGAATGTTTTAAAAGCGAACCGTACAATAAACAGGGGAACACGTGTAGTTAAACGTTTACACACGCGAGCGTATTTTCAAACGCGAATTCGATGAAAGGAAAACTATCTTGGACGTACTCGAACGAACATTAAAAGCATTTTATCTCATTACAGCTGGTAGAACGGTAGGAAAAATCCATTAACCCGGTACCGCGCGATCGAAAATAAATCACCGAGACACATCCGCCGACTAAATCCACCATAAAATCCAGCGGGTATTAACAAATCAGGGAAGTACTTCCTCGGTCTTCCCTTTTTCACTCAACGGGCTTAAGAGAATTTAGGAACTGGTCGACGTCATTCCGTGTTCGTAGCGACGCTTAACTATACGTTACCAACCTTTCACGCTGCGATGTTTTTCCCCTTTTTCGAAGGTCCGCCCTGTTACTTGTGCCGGTTCGCCGGTTCCTTTGCGACCGATTTTATGCTTCCTTATTGGATATAGTTTCTTCTGGGCCCAGTCAGCAGGACCTGTGAACAAAAATCGTGTTAGAACAGCGAATCGATAGAAAGGAATAGTAATAGGTGCACCATTCGGAATAACAATGGTATTATTTATAAATTCGAGACAATTTTTAATTTCACGAAAATTTATTCGTTTAAAAGAATCAATAATGAGGGAGCTATTATTCTGCCCCATTCACGTGATACATGGATTGTTTAGCACGGTGATTACTGTGATGATCATCGGTGATTGACATCACAAATTTGATACGTTAAATGATCCAGTGAGACCGGAAGTGCGTAATACGATAGGCTATAATCCTAACTGTTCAGCATACCGTTGCTATACTTTGATTTAATAATCTGCTTTTATTGTCTTATGAAATTAATATAGCATTGAAACTAAACATTTTCAATTCGATTAAAAAAATAAAGACAAATTTTGAACAAATTAAAAAGTATGAAATAGGAGGTTTAAATTAAATTATTAAACAATTATAGTCAAACTGAATTGTTCCACATTTCTTATTTTGTATTAGAAAATTCATCAAGGTGCTTCTCTCGGAGTGTAAGCTGATTTTTATTAAGATAAGGAATTATTTTCTTTCTTTATTTATTTATTTCATTCTCTATTTTATTTTCAATTTAAAAGAAAGTGTAAATAAGGCGTATGTAGTTCTAGTGTTAACGTGAAAATCGTTTCCATTTTCCTAGTTGAGTAAGTGGAATAAGACTGCGTATGGTCAGACACGTAGCATACGAACAGTACGTGATCGAATAAGTAAATTAAATTGTGGATCATTTTCCTGTTAAATCTTATTCTCAAACAAATTATTTTATACATAAAAGTACGGAATTCTATTAAAAACTTTTCTATTAAAAAACTTAGGATTCTATTTCTTCTGTAAAATTATTCAATCTAATGAGTGAGATCTTGATTTTGATACCAATACTATATACAATAAAACTGTTGGTTGTAATAGATATTTAATTTTTAATTATAATAAAAATATATTAATTGCGGAAACCTACCCACATAAGAGCATAGAAGTCACATTTGCTTTTCTCTACACTCCCCACGAAACTACAAGTGGACCCTTCCTTTGTCAAATTATTTACCATTTAGAACGACCATTAATGGGTCGAGGGTCGACTTCGTAGTTTCGTTGGAGTCCTGACGGCATCGGGTATTTCCTATTTTTTGCTTCCTTCGGGTGGCTAGCAATTTGTACAAAAGACAACATCCGAAGTGCGAATTGCTAACACGTTTACAACACGCGGGCCAGAAAAGTAGTTTTTGAGAGTCAGTTTATTTTTTAATTCTGTAATTTGTACTCCTTCGAGTTTCTCTGTTCTCGACGGTAAAAATAATTAATACTTTGTGGGTCACTGATGACTGCATCACAGAAATAACTAAAAGAAAATTCTGAACACCATTAACAATTTGACTATGAAAAAATTTCAAATTAAAATTAACTTAACTTTGACTGTAATTTTTCTTTCCTCAATTTGAAAACAGATCTTTATTCTGACCTTTCTCAAACATGCTACGATCAAAGGGTTAGCACATTTAATACTAAAAATTTAACACACATGAAAAATTGATGATGTCAAATATTATTTGTGATATTGGTAACCAAATAAACAAATAAACAAATATTTTGAAATAAATTGCAAAAGTTGATCAAATAGTGCAGTTTTCACCAGGCACGTATGTGTCCATGGTACTCAAAGGATTAATTGCGTAAGGTAGCAAATGGAAAATTTAAATTGGAACATCAAACACATTTAACTTAAAAAGAAAAAAGAATGTGTTAACTGACTTCGCGAGTTCCTAAAAGAGCCCTTCGAATTCCTATATTCCTTAATACATGGCCAGCTACGCAAAGCACGGTCAACTAACAAAGCTATACTATGCATATATAATGAAAAGTAGTATAGAAACAAGGGGTATCCGGACAAAGAGAATGAAAGCGATAGGTGAGTAGACAAATAGAACAGACAGTGGATGGTCAGACAAGTGGAATAGGGTTAGCGGAAAGTCACACAAGTAGAATACTTGTTACATGATGAGACAAGGAATAGTATATCGTAAAACAGTGTGTGTAATTAAATGTAGTGGTTAACGAAGTAGAATAGGTACAACGTGTAGTCAGACAAATGGTACAGCGGCTAGACATGTGCACTGATAATGCGTGTGGCCAGAAAATTACAATAAAAGTGCATAGTAGTTGATTACAATTTATTTACCTTTGTACACTTGTAATAATGAATTTATAGAAATCAATAGTTCGATCCCTAACTAGGAGACAAATTTGAATTATTGCTTGGTAATATAATTTATTAGAAAATTGTGTAAAGATAAAATGTTTTAATAGATAAATGCATATTATTAACACGTTGAAACTTGAAGGCACCTAAATTCTACTTATTAACAATTTTATTGATTTATTGATATTTTGCATTATTAGCAAGATTCTCAGAAAGTCACAGAATACTTACTAAAATTTCATATGAAGTTGAAGGGACAATTGAAATTCTTAAAATATTTAAAGAAAAGTAGTCTCCAATTGCATGATAAATTTTTATAACTTATTCAAAATCTTATCAAAATTATGAACTCCAATTAAAGGTTTGTTTTCTATATATTTTTTTAATAACGAACCCCTGAGACAGCCACGACTTCAATTCAATTTTTATTTCCCAAATTTCAAAGTATATCCTTGTATATTCGGTGGGTTAAATCACAATTTACTCAGTATCCACCTTCTTATTAATTTTATCATTCTAGTAACTAGTATTTTAATAAAATATGCACACAGCTTGCGCAGCTTTAAAGAACATAGAAGAGAATTTCGTTTCTGCTGACTAAGATAAAATACGCTTCCAATATTTAACCCTTTGTACTCCGTTGTCGCCGCTGCAGCGACACCTAAAAGAAACAATTTTTCAAAATGTATTCACGTTTTTTTTTTTCATGACAAAGTAAGATTTTCAATATTCCACAGTGTAAATAGTTTGGAACAGCTGGCAGCTCATAGTAAAAATGTTCAGATAAAATTGTTATGTTCTTTCATTACACACAAAGATAAAAAAATAAATATTCTGTGTTTTTTTTTGGAATCAGTCAATATTGGACGTTCGATTTAAATAATTCACAAAATCATTAAAATAGATGAGCGTTCTGTAACTTTCGTGCGGTAGCGTAAGTTCGCGTTTTCGGAATCGATTTTTCCGGGTGAATCCTGCGGGTAGAAGGTATCTTCATGGAACAGGGAAAAAAAGCAGCTAACGAAGCTGCTCAAGTCGAAGCATCGCAACCGTTGAATATCCAGAACATGGTTGGATATACCGGATCCGCTCGGGTCAGTGGAATCTGTACTTTTTTCTTCCATCTAACCCGGCTTCCTTTACCTGGAACTTCCTCTTTCTTTCTTTCCGCCGTTCGTTTCGCGACTAGACGGTAAAAGGGGGACGCGGCAACGTGCCGAAACCTTAACTTCATTATGCCGGGGCTGTTTTAATTTTAGCAGGCCACGTCGGACGACGAACCAACAGGATGAAAGTCGAGAAAGAAGGACGAAACGCGCTTGTACCGCGGGTAACGAGTGTTGTTGCGTAGAAACGGAGCTAGCCCGGCTATAAATGGCAGAGAAATTCGAATTACCTGGCCACCGTTTTTTTCCACCGTATACCTTTCGCGGAGAGAACGCGTGTTTTTAAACGAGCTTACCCGCTGATGAACTAAGACGTTGAAATTCCGCTTGGCGGACGCGGAACGCGATATTCTTTGGGAGTTTCGCAGTTTAAACGGATTTATTTACAGTATGTTGTTAACAGCGGCGAGATAATCATTACAGAATATACGTTTCGAGAGATTTATGGTATTTTAACGAGGAACATTTCTTAAAAATTAAATATAATACTTTTGGTAGAACGTCACTGTAATCTGTTTAAATTTTTATATGCTACGGTTATGTGATTAATCCGGTAATTATGTATAATCTGCACTAGGTTTGGTGAATGTGATGAATTCTTGAATATTTATCGAATTAACTGGCCAATTTAGTGTAATATGTCTAAATAAGTAAACTTAAAATATTTAATAATTTGTAGTAATAGCAATATATGTACGTGATTTAGAAAAATGTTTTTTTTTTCTTGAATATGGGTTAAGTTTGTTTTCGATATGTAACTGGTTTGTACGAGTTCTAATAATAAAATTATTTTCACTACTTAGGTTTTCCATTAGATAAGACATGTCAGTCCCTTATTTCAATTTCGTTCAGGCTACATCCATGTGACTAAAAATAGCCATTTATTGAATTTTTAATTGTAAATTCATCGCATTTATCAAACCTAGTGGTGATTATACATAATTACCGGCAATTATACATAATCACCGGATTAATCACATTCACCGTAACATATACATATAATAAAATAAATATTAGAACGATGTAGATATTATTTCTGCCTTCTTAAATTCTACGGTTGTTGAAATGAAAGCATTTTATTTATATAAACTTTGTATTCTTCCTATTCGAAAATAGTTAAAATTCTACATTCTTACATTCCGCTAAACGGAGTTGAACAAATTTGCTCAAGCCTAACTTAAGATTAAAATTTTCAAAAATAAAATCGTTCAGGCTGCTCCTGCATGCAAAAATTTCCATGCCACAGGATGCTTGTTTAAGTTCCCCCGATTTGCAATTTAAATGATCAAACTTCACTTCTGATGGAAAAATCTTACCAGCCAACGAAGCTGATTCTGTTTAACCAACCAAATGTTATTTTCTATTTTATTTCCATTTTCTATCTAAAAAGTTTGAAATTGACAACTGAAACAATTCTTCCTTGACGAAAGAAAGTAATCGTGTTGCTCAATATTCGTTGAAAAAATATAAGTACTGTTAAAAATAGCAATAATATAATTTTGACATTCACCTTTTATACATTTATAAAGTATGAAATCCATTAATTAAGTAAGTAACTAATTTATTCTGTGTTGATTGAAATTGGATTAATTAAGTTATGTTAAATACACTAAAATTATCAATAATTTATCATATTTGTCAATTGGGTTGGAGAATGTGAATAATTGAAAGTTATTTGTAATTAATTGATTTATCAATTTACAGTAAAATTTAATTTCGTACACGATGAAATGTACTACTGTTATAGTAGAATTTGTAACATTATCTCTGAGTAGGGAATTATTACTTATTCTAAATAAATAGTATTTTGTGTATTCGAAATAATAAATAGTTTTGAAAATGGGCGAATAAAATGTTAATTGATAAAATGCTTACCACATAAATTTACTTAAATAAAGGTATTCATCGCACTAAGTGGATTACTGTTGATAAAATTGATATAAAACAACTTGAAAAACGACTTGAAAATAAAATCACTATTTGGAAGTGCTTTCTACGATTTTATCCTGGCACACAAAGTGTTAATCGATATATTTTATCATTTTTTTCCTGAAGAAAGTATTATGAACGGTTAGTAGTCGACAGAGTAAGAATACCTACGCGATTCACTATACGTGCAACGAAGAAATATGCTCGGTCGTAGGGCATTCCTTTTAGTCTTTCAAACAACCTCGTGTGTCAGTGCATTTTAATTTCGAAGATAAATCATAACTAAGCACGGGCGAGAAATTGAATAAATAAAACTGACTTTTAATTACGGCATACTTATTAATCAGAAGAATCTTCTGTATCCCCGGCGAAAGAACCGCTTCGAATAAACGGTATAAAACTTCGAACAAATTAAACCATGTCCGAAAGCAATTATCGACGATTAAACGGTACGAAATATTTGATAAAAGGAACGGCATTGAAAAAAAAAAAAATGGAATTAATTTGAAAACGGTAAAGTTTCTTTCCGGAATTAAGAAGAAATAAAGTTGTTAATTGAAAACATCGTTTAACTTTGAATGAAATGGATATAACGGTGTTCAAAGGAAGTGTTTAAATGAAGAACGTCCAAAGATAGAGGATAAGAAAACTGAATAAGGAAAAAGTTCGAAACGAAAACTTATTTTGGCTAACCATACGTGCGTACCGAGAAGGAGATTACATATTTGCAACGACAACCTGAAACCTTCTGCAAATATATAATTTTATTAACAGGTAGGATGCTCCCGGTGTTCGTTGCTTTTAATTTTCGTCCGTGTATATTTTGCACAAGAAATTCCGTTAAAAGTTTCCTGTTTTCAACAAGTTTAAACAGGGAACTGTTAACAGTCGCTACTTTTAAGCTGCCAATAAAATTCTTCGGTTTACTACGACGGTGCATCTCGCAACGGAACGTGACTCGGTTTTCTCTATGCAATTTTCCTGCAACGCAATTTTTACTCGGCCAAACTGCAACGCATTTTTCCACGTTTAATGAATCACGATAAACATCCCTTCCGAACGGTGAACCAAGGAAACTCATGCACGCTAAAATACTGAATTTACTTTCCGCAATTACGTTTCAAATAATTCCATCTCCCCTATTCCTCGCAGCCGTCCTACAATTACAAAGTTAATTAAACTCCTGATTAAAAAACGACTTTCGACCGAGATCCAGCTAACCCTTTTTACCTGATACGAGTTTCTTTTTGTTCATTTCCGTGATATTAAATTTTTTAAAATCGATTAGTCAAATGGTAGCTTTTAATAACGTATAATTTATTTTTGAACGAAGATTTGGAACTGTACATTTTGTTAATTATTGATACTGTATTTGTTTAAAAAGAATGTTGATAGGTGATCGGGTCAATAATAACCCAGACCTAAGAAACAATACTGGTATTGCCAAAAATGAATAATTGTATTGTAATCGTGTTCTGATAAATACTAAAAATAATTTTATAACTTAAAAATCTGGCATTCCTCTTCTGATATTTTAAAACGTACGGTATTATTATAGATTTTTATTTGAACTTTTAATTCGACTTCCAAATAACACAATCGCTATAATAAAACATTGCATTATATTAAAAAATTTATTAATATAAAAAATAGTTATAATGCTCTCAACCTTGCCCGAACAGTGTGCACCCTTCAGTGGCTTTACTCGCCCCTGATTGCCCTCAGTTGCTCTCGAGATAAAAAACCATTAAAAAGAAACAAAAAGACTATTCTTCCCTCCTCTTTTAGCGGTAATTTTTTCCACAAAGTAAACCATCTAATATCCCCAACACTTTGAAACCTAGCTCTAAAGCGAAGGAAATAGCTATCCACGAGACCGTCCGCGAATCAGGAACAAAAGAATAATGTAATAAATTATATTCGAAACATCGAGCTCCGTGCGCTGCTTAAGCTTCCTCGAAATAAGTGGCTTTTGCGTTGACAATATTCATAAAAACACAAAAGTTGAAGCTTTGTACAGTTTATTATAGCTCGCCTGGTTCGCGGAGATTTAAATTACAAAATTTCTTTTGTACCGCCTGGAAAATTCCATCGCGACCGGATGTAGAACAAAACATTACATTTTACAATGATGCATAACTTGAACGCATCGCACAAAGCAAACGAATTCCATTTTAAAGGGAGCCGAGTTACGCGAAGAGAAATGTTTTTCCAATTATCGTAATGCACAGAGATTCTCTTTTCTCTCTAGAATAACTGATTACGGAACTTTGAAATATGGCATTAACGTTCCACATAGTTGGGCTGTTGAGCGATTAAAGAAGGATAAAATGATCAGACGGAATTATTCGAAAATCGAGGCAATAGCTTCTGATCAAAGTGGCACAATTATGGGTCATAATGCGACCGCTGTTCCATTCTATTCTATCGTGATGCTCCTCTGCGAGTCGTTCGAGGCAGGATGCGACCGTTTCTCGTGCACAACAAAAGGGGACTTAGAGCTTAATCGCGTTGCTTGCAGCCCCACTAACTAATGCACCATGGAATCTGATTTAACATCATATCATTTCGTTACTTTGATTACATTCCTTCTGATCGAACCTGTCGAACAGACACGATCGTCTTTGGCACGATTTAATTGCGCTCGCGAAGGTAATGAGGGTTTAGCCTGTCTCTGCCGGTGTCGCCGCTTTGTAAACTATATTAATCCTTTCCTTGTGGGAAATTCCTACGCAAAATGAAGATTCTCTACGGTGCACCGAAAGGTATCGTCGCATTTACAATGCTTTTTGTTAAATATCGTTATACTGACATTAAGTTTGTAATAGGAGGTACCTACTTGTTGAGATGAAACATAAAATGTTTGATTTAATTCAATTTTGAGGGTTAAAATGGAAACATGTTTCCTAATTTCGTGTTGTAAATTTTCTCTCAAAATGACAGAAATTAAAAACGTTTATAAACTTTGAAACACAAACTTTGTCTTTAATTTTTCAGTTATTGAATATAAAAGGATAAATGTTATTACATTTGGTTTTAAGTACTTACATTAAAAAATTAAAATAATATGCGAAAAAGGAAATTCTAAGCTTCTAAATGATATCGAAAATATTGCAAAAATACAAATGTTTATGTAAAGACGAGAATTGGAAGATTGATACAACAACAAGTTTAGAAATTATAAATTAATGTCAATATAAAAAAGTAAACTTGAAAAAAACCTCAATTAAACTTCAGCACTTTGTATTAAATAAGAAATTTAGAATAAGAAATTTATTATAAGACAGTGTGTTCTGAATTGTTTATAGGTTGCCACTTTTGTTACTACAATATTGATTAACTTTTATAAATTAAAATAAATCAACTTTTTTTCTAAATGAAATTCAGTAGCCATCAGTAACTGTAAAAGAAATTTGTCCCCTTAAGTCACTAATTACGTACTACTTATCGTAATTTATAGAACAGGCGGTAATTAGCCCTTTGAGGACGGAAACGCTTTTAATCCTGGCAAAGTGAACGCATAGAACTATTATTTAATTCAACTAAAGTCAGAAATAATTCCCTTTTTCAAAGCATATGTGATTAATCTCTGTTGACCACAAATAATTATTCTCTGTGTCAAAAACATAGGATTGAGTTGAACCCATAAATCGTTTAAAGGGTTAATACATTAAACTACACCTAAGGTAAGATACACTTAAATTCCAATTATTATGATTTCTATCGATTAATTTTCACACGTAACCATTCAAATGAGTACTTTACACTATCAGCCTAATATTAGCAATATTCAAAATTCAAAATTTAAGGCACCGGTCACTGCTGATCTCCATGACAGTCAACGTGTTAATTAACACTACGAAAGTAATCATATGACAAGATACGTTAAGATACTAATTATAAAGGACACCACTGATTAATTTTCAGATTTGACGTTTTGTCCCTTACATTATTAGTTTAATATCGATGCTATTAAAAAATCGTTTCCTCTTTTCTTTGATTAATTATTTAATCATAAAGAATTTTAATTAACTTGTATTTCTTGAAGTAAACAAATGTTTACAAAAAATGAACAGTACATTTTATATTTCGCATTTAACCCACATTTTCTATACTTCCGGTTGATACATTGCAAGGTTTCGACCTCATCAACGTCCAAAGTGGCAATTTGCATTCTGCAACGGTAAGCTTTTGTGAAATGCGAGACAATCGTCTTCTGTGTGCAACCCGCTCGTAACCAGTTACGATTCCATTATTTTGCGCCTGCCATATCGCTGCATTTGCGAGAGTTCCGCGAGCTACAACCCCGCCGGAAGCTTCACGAACCTCAATCCAAAATTTATTAATTTACAGCGGCGAACTGCACCGTGCTTAGCAATTTTGCTGCGTCACTGTTAACGCGTTGGCATCTTCAATTTCTAAAAGCGACCGATCCCTCGATCGCCCCTCTTGCGCGCGAAAATCGATTTCCCGGCATTGCGTTCCGGAATTAATATCGCGCGATTAATAATTGGCGAGCATCGGGCTAAGCGCGGTGCAATTATTCACAAGAAACACTCGTTCATCCGGGGATAAATTGAAAGTGTACCGACACGCGTATGCGCGAAATACGAGTACAAGGATTTTGAGTGCAGCTTGAATAATTGGCCAAAGAACGATTCAAGGTTTTAATGTACTTATGGTAAATTATTACTGGAATTTTTCTTCCGTCATGCATTTTTCTTTCTTTCGTGCAACATGTGCTGTAAGTACGGGCTATCAATCTGTAGTTATGGACAGTACACCGTCGAGCATCGTAAGTTTTCTTAAAAAGAATGGCGTTGTAGGAGAAGGTATCTTCTTTATTAAGTATTATTAATTAGTGACGTTACCAGCTATTGGTAACAGAAGTTAATATTTATGAATTACTAGGCGTTAAATTCAAGTTGTGTTTGAGTTTAATAATTTAGTAAATCATTAAATTATTTGAATTACCTACCTCTAATTTCTAATTATTAAATTCAATAAATTAGTAACTTACTAAATTGTCTACTGAATCAGTAATTTATTAATGGATTATGGGATAAATTAACTATCATTCGTAGACAAAAATATCGAATAACTTCTAGGTATCAAATGAATAATAAAATTTTGATCCCCTAATAATTTTGTCTGGTGAACTCTATGGTGCTCGATCGCATAAATTGTCGTTCATAAGCATAACGACATCCTTCGGTACAGAATAACATTTTTAGAATTGAACCACACGATTTGAATCTCGTTGAAGGATATTTGTTTACTAAATGAAGCTGAAGCAACGAAAACGGGACGAGACAATCGTCTTCGAGTCGCAACAAAAGCGGGGGTGAATCCTGAAACTATGGGCTACGCAATAGCGAAACCACCAACCACCACCGTGGAATTTGCACTAATGCCATTCACTTCTCTAGTCTGATAGCCTAGTCTCTTGCAACTAGTAGTCATAGCGGCTTGCCATTGCTCATTTTCTGCCTGCAATATGCTTTCAGAAGCGAACCCGAAAATACTCGGGTATACGTATTTCGAAACCGCTTAGATTTTATTCTACGGAGAGAGTCGTTTTATCGTCAAGATACATAGAAGTGTATATGAATGTAGAATAAATGTTATCAATATACTCGAAAATAATAATGGCAAACTTTACAATATAATTCAGTCACGATTCGATGTCATAAAAATATTTCAAAATAGCAATTATTGATAAGAACGACTGTGCAAATTTCGTATTAATATTCTTTGTATAAATTTAATGAATATTACCTCGTAAGTTTATAATAAAATAGAATATTAGTGACTAATAAAAGTTTTCATTGGCAATTAGTAATTATCAACTTATCAATAATTCATTAATAATTGTATTTGCTCCGAGACCACTCACAAACTTAATTTTTTAACTGAAAAGTAACAGAAAGTTTCGATTAAAAATACTAATAAGGGGAAAAGTTTTAAAAAGGATGGGAACTTTTGCATACAAATAATAAGTATGATTTTTTTTTATTTTGTGTAAAGAAAATATTACAAGAACCTTCCTTTACGCGAGGAGTAATAAGAAACTTTTTTAATTTTATTAAAATCCTTATTTACTGGAAGAAATAAAACGTACCACAGACACTAATAAATTTATACAGCAAAATATAGATCAAACTTCAAATCAAGGTGTCTGAAAATGAACGTAAAAAATTTAATTTATAGAGAATCAAAATAAATCTACGTGCAGCAACAGATTTGTAAAAACACTATTACCATTTTCTAAATTTACCAAATCTTATCATTAAAAGTATCAAAGAATCAATACTAACATTTCTTTAATTACGTTCACTGTTATAAAAAAAATAAATAAATAAAAGCTGTAGAAGAATTAGGTCTATTATTTGAATAGTTCCATATCGAAATTACAGAACACTAAGAACCCATAAATTCTGTCAAGTTGCACGACGGAAAAAATGAAATGCGTTACATTTCGTCGATTTCTTTATCGCGTGTACCCCTAGTTCCCAAGGGAATAGGTATTTTTATTCATTCGACGAAAAAAGGATACGGAAACCTTACCCCGGAGAGTTTCATGTCCCTGCAGAACTAATGATAAATACTGCCATTACTCTCTCGAAACACCTGATGCAAGATATCCTCATAGGTACCTTTAGACCGTGAAAGAAAAACAGAACCACTCGCAGAAGTATTTCTACGTTTTATCTTCGTCAAATATAAAGTTCCTCCTTGACAAGGGAAACGTTTAATTTGCTGTCAAAGAGTTCCGGGTCTGAACGTGAAAATCCAATAAATTGCAACGTGTTCTATAAATGCAACCGCTGTGAAAATATCGCGTGATATACGTTCTTAATTGTAAGAATTAGTTTAATGTACAACATCCTTTTATAGCATTCCTGTGTCTAATAAATAATTATATATTAGACACAGATTGATAATAATTTCGTTAATCATCGTATCATATTATATCGAACATACTGAAGAAAAAATATGTTCTACGCCCACGATTATAATTACAGTTTTTAATTAACTTCGATGTAATTCACTTTTTATTTCATTCAATGTTTGCCATGTCTTTTCATGAAATTTTTAGCTAAACGAAAAATCAGTGGAACGTGTTTTCAACAACGTTTCACTTTATATTCAGATCAAATTTAAATATTTGACGAATCAATATCGAATTTTTCTACAAAAATAATTTTTGAACTGATAAAATGCTGATTTAATAAAACTATTGAATAAAGCAAGAATATTGTAAACTACCAATGTGTAATAAATTGATGTTTCTTTGTTAATAGGATATCAAGGAGCTAAAGGAAAGATGAGAACTTTATTCATTCCTTCAACCCCCAAATGGTTCAATCTTCGTTCAGCTTTTGATGAGATAGGATGTCTCACGAAGAGTTCTTCGCTCCCAACTTACAAAGTAAGTTACATTCTATAAATTTACTCGTGTTATTAGGTTCTGTTCATTAGAAATAATTAGCTTACGAGTTTATTATTTCAGTAGTTCTTTAATTAATCTTTATACCACATAATAACTTGTCTTTAGTTGAAATTAGAAGTATTTATAAGGTGTTGGAATATTTTATAATAACATAGCTATTTAAAAGGGTATTGTTAAATTTTTGCATAATTTATTTACTATTATAATGAGGACAAGGTTGTAAATCAATAATTTAACAAATTAAAGTTTGCAAGACTGTGGTTAGCTAATGCGAATATATTTTATCTTTAAACAAATTGTTAAAAAACATTATTTAAAGCGCTGCTTCTATCTTTTTGTTCCAGGATTGGAAACAGAGACAACCAACGTACTCTACCATGGAATGCTACTGAAATATCAAGTGGATAAATTATAATAAATAATTGTACAATACAATTTGTAAAAAATTATGTATAATAGTTGTACATATTGAAGAAATGCAATAAATACAAAATAAAAAGGACACATTCAGTATTTAATTAACAATCCCTCCAAAAATCTGTAATCCTACAAAATTCACTCTTTAAAAAATAATAAAAACCGTAAAATAAGTTCCCGATATTTTGTGCAACCACCGTTGCTATTAAATTCTCCTGATATAAAATAAATTTTTAAATATTTTGCAATTCCGAAATTGTATCAGGAGAACATAATGTGCCAGGAGGTAGCAGAGTGCCACTTCTTGGAATTTTCGTAACGTCAAATTCCTGGAACTTCTGAAAGCGTATTTCAGAATCCTGCTTGCTCGTCAATGAAATTTTGTATCAGGAGAAGATAATGTGCCAGGAGGTAGCATGGTGCCACTTCTTGGAATTTTCGTGACGTCAAATTCCTGGAATTTCTGAAAGCGTATTTCAGAATCCTGCTTCCTCGTCAATGAAATTTCGTATCAGGAGAATATGATGTGCCAGGAGGTAGCAGAGTGCCACTTCTTGGAATTTTCGTGACGTCAAATTCCTGGAACTTCTGAAAGCGTATTTCAGAATCCTGCTTGCTCGTCAATTAAATTTCGTATTAGGAGAAGATAATGTGCCAGGAGGTAGCAGAGTGCCACTTCTTGGAATTTTCGTGACGTCAAATTCCTGGAACTTCTGAAAGCGTATTTCAGAATCCTGCTTGCTCGTCAATGAAATTTAGTATTAGGAGAAGATAATGTGCCAGGAGGTAGCAGAGTGCCACTTCTTGGAATTTTCGTGACGTCAAATTCCTGGAACTTCTGAAAGCGTATTTCAGAATCCTGCTTGCTCGTCAATTAAATTTCGTATTAGGAGAAGATAATGTGCCAGGAGGTAGCAGAGTGCCACTTCTTGGAATTTTCGTGACGTCAAATTCCTGGAACTTCTGAAAGCGTATTTCAGAATCCTGCTTGCTCGTCAATGAAATTTTGTATCAGGAGAAGATAATGTGCCAGGAGGTAGCATGGTGCCACTTCTTGGAATTTTCGTGACGTCAAATTCCTGGAATTTCTGAAAGCGTATTTCAGAATCCTGCTTCCTCGTCAATGAAATTTCGTATCAGGAGAATATGATGTGCCAGGAGGTATTCTTCGTGCCACTTCCCAGAATTTTAGTGACGTCGAATTCCAGGAATTTCCGGGATCCCCTTTTGCGAAACCAAGTTCCAGATTTCGATTAATCGAACTCAGAATATCGACATGTAGCACACCGTTGAATTTGTCTCGGTGCCCGCTATTAGATTCTGAAGAGAAAACTATAGCATCTCATTTAAAAAAACTACATTAAACTTCAGATTTCGTCTATCACCCCACCCAGAGGAAAATAATTATTACCGCATGATGCACCCCATTTTGCCAAGCAACTTTTGTAGGAACACTTTTTTAATAACTACAACTCCTTCCGAAATATCCTGCTGTAATCACTTAAGTTGGACACCCTGTACATTCGCCTTAATCGAAACAAAATTCCCGATTTTGAGAAATTGTATCAGGAGAATATGATGTGCCAGGAGGTATTCTTCGTGCCACTTCCCAGAATTTTAGTGACGTCGAATTCCAGGAATTTCCGGGATCCCCTTTTGCGAAACCAAGTTCCAGATTTCGATTAATCGAACTCAGAATATCGACATGTAGCACACCGTTGAATTTGTCTCGGTGCCCGCTATTAGATTCTGAAGAGAAAACTATAGCATCTCATTTAAAAAAACTACATTAAACTTCAGATTTCTTCTACCACCCCACCCAGAGGAAAATAATTATTACCGGATGATGCACCCCATTTTGCCAAGCAACTTTTGTAGGAACACTTTTTTAATAACTACAACTCCTTCCGAAATATCCTGCTGTAATCACTTAAGTTGGACACCCTGTACATTCGCCTTAATCGAAACAAAATTCCCGATTTTGAGAAATTGTATCAGGAGAATATGATGTGCCAGGAGGTATTCTTCGTGCCACTTCCCAGAATTTTAGTGACGTCGAATTCCAGGAATTTCCGGGATCCCCTTTTGCGAAACCAAGTTCCAGATTTCGATTAATCGAACTCAGAATATCGACATGTAGCACACCGTTGAATTTGTCTCGGTGCCCGCTATTAGATTCTGAAGAGAAAACTATAGCATCTCATTTAAAAAAACTACATTAAACTTCAGATTTCGTCTATCACCCCACCCAGAGGAAAATAATTATTACCGCATGATGCACCCCATTTTGCCAAGCAACTTTTGTAGGAACACTTTTTTAATAACTACAACTCCTTCCGAAATATCCTGCTGTAATCACTTAAGTTGGACACCCTGTACATTCACCTTTATCGAAACCAAATTCCCGGTTTCGAGAAATGTATCAGGAGAATATGATGTGCCAGGAGGTATTCTTCGTGCCAGAATTTTAGTGACGTCGAATTCCAGGAATTTCCGGGATCCCCTTTTGCGAAACCAAGTTCCAGATTTCGATTAATCGAACTCAGAATATCGACATGTAGCACACCGTTGAATTTGTCTCGGTGCCCGCTATTAGATTCTGAAGAGAAAACTATAGCATCTCATTTAAAAAAACTACATTAAACTTCAGATTTCGTCTATCACCCCACCCAGAGGAAAATAATTATTACCGCATGATGCACCCCATTTTGCCAAGCAACTTTTGTAGGAACACTTTTTTAATAACTACAACTCCTTCCGAAATATCCTGCTGTAATCACTTAAGTTGGACACCCTGTACATTCGCCTTAATCGAAACAAAATTCCCGATTTTGAGAAATTGTATCAGGAGAATATGATGTGCCAGGAGGTATTCTTCGTGCCACTTCCCAGAATTTTAGTGACGTCGAATTCCAGGAATTTCCGGGATCCCCTTTTGCGAAACCAAGTTCCAGATTTCGATTAATCGAACTCAGAATATCGACATGTAGCACACCGTTGAATTTGTCTCGGTGCCCGCTATTAGATTCTGAAGAGAAAACTATAGCATCTCATTTAAAAAAACTACATTAAACTTCAGATTTCGTCTATCACCCCACCCAGAGGAAAATAATTATTACCGCATGATGCACCCCATTTTGCCAAGCAACTTTTGTAGGAACACTTTTTTAATAACTACAACTCCTTCCGAAATATCCTGCTGTAATCACTTAAGTTGGACACCCTGTACATTCGTCTTAATCGAAACAAAATTCCCGATTTTGAGAAATTGTATCAGGAGAATATGATGTGCCAGGAGGTATTCTTCGTGCCACTTCCCAGAATTTTAGTGACGTCGAATTCCAGGAATTTCCGGGATCCCCTTTTGCGAAACCAAGTTCC
Organism: Anthidium xuezhongi; assembly: GCA_022405125.1. Taxonomy (NCBI): domain Eukaryota; kingdom Metazoa; phylum Arthropoda; class Insecta; order Hymenoptera; family Megachilidae; genus Anthidium; species Anthidium xuezhongi. The sequence continues at coordinate 9,487,979 of CM039638.1, read as the reverse complement.
AGATTTCGATTAATCGAACTCAGAATATCGACATGTAGCACACCGTTGAATTTGTCTCGGTGCCCGCTATTAGATTCTGAAGAGAAAACTATAGCATCTCATTTAAAAAAACTACATTAAACTTCAGATTTCGTCTATCACCCCACCCAGAGGAAAATAATTATTACCGCATGATGCACCCCATTTTGCCAAGCAACTTTTGTAGGAACACTTTTTTAATAACTACAACTCCTTCCGAAATATCCTGCTGTAATCACTTAAGTTGGACACCCTGTACATTCGCCTTAATCGAAACAAAATTCCCGATTTTGAGAAATTGTATCAGGAGAATATGATGTGCCAGGAGGTATTCTTCGTGCCACTTCCCAGAATTTTAGTGACGTCGAATTCCAGGAATTTCCGGGATCCCCTTTTGCGAAACCAAGTTCCAGATTTCGATTAATCGAACTCAGAATATCGACATGTAGCACACCGTTGAATTTGTCTCGGTGCCCGCTATTAGATTCTGAAGAGAAAACTATAGCATCTCATTTAAAAAAACTACATTAAACTTCAGATTTCGTCTATCACCCCACCCAGAGGAAAATAATTATTACCGCATGATGCACCCCATTTTGCCAAGCAACTTTTGTAGGAACACTTTTTTAATAACTACAACTCCTTCCGAAATATCCTGCTGTAATCACTTAAGTTGGACACCCTGTACATTCGCCTTAATCGAAACAAAATTCCCGATTTTGAGAAATTGTATCAGGAGAATATGATGTGCCAGGAGGTATTCTTCGTGCCACTTCCCAGAATTTTAGTGACGTCGAATTCCAGGAATTTCCGGGATCCCCTTTTGCGAAACCAAGTTCCAGATTTCGATTAATCGAACTCAGAATATCGACATGTAGCACACCGTTGAATTTGTCTCGGTGCCCGCTATTAGATTCTGAAGAGAAAACTATAGCATCTCATTTAAAAAAACTACATTAAACTTCAGATTTCGTCTATCACCCCACCCAGAGGAAAATAATTATTACCGCATGATGCACCCCATTTTGCCAAGCAACTTTTGTAGGAACACTTTTTTAATAACTACAACTCCTTCCGAAATATCCTGCTGTAATCACTTAAGTTGGACACCCTGTACATTCGTCTTAATCGAAACAAAATTCCCGATTTTGAGAAATTGTATCAGGAGAATATGATGTGCCAGGAGGTATTCTTCGTGCCACTTCCCAGAATTTTAGTGACGTCGAATTCCAGGAATTTCCGGGATCCCCTTTTGCGAAACCAAGTTCCAGATTTCGATTAATCGAACTCAGAATATCGACATGTAGCACACCGTTGAATTTGTCTCGGTGCCCGCTATTAGATTCTGAAGAGAAAACTATAGCATCTCATTTAAAAAAACTACATTAAACTTCAGATTTCGTCTATCACCCCACCCAGAGGAAAATAATTATTACCGCATGATGCACCCCATTTTGCCAAGCAACTTTTGTAGGAACACTTTTTTAATAACTACAACTCCTTCCGAAATATCCTGCTGTAATCACTTAAGTTGGACACCCTGTACATTCGCCTTAATCGAAACAAAATTCCCGATTTTGAGAAATTGTATCAGGAGAATATGATGTGCCAGGAGGTATTCTTCGTGCCACTTCCCAGAATTTTAGTGACGTCGAATTCCAGGAATTTCCGGGATCCCCTTTTGCGAAACCAAGTTCCAGATTTCGATTAATCGAACTCAGAATATCGACATGTAGCACACCGTTGAATTTGTCTCGGTGCCCGCTATTAGATTCTGAAGAGAAAACTATAGCATCTCATTTAAAAAAACTACATTAAACTTCAGATTTCGTCTATCACCCCACCCAGAGGAAAATAATTATTACCGCATGATGCACCCCATTTTGCCAAGCAACTTTTGTAGGAACACTTTTTTAATAACTACAACTCCTTCCGAAATATCCTGCTGTAATCACTTAAGTTGGACACCCTGTACATTCGCCTTAATCGAAACAAAATTCCCGATTTTGAGAAATTGTATCAGGAGAATATGATGTGCCAGGAGGTATTCTTCGTGCCACTTCCCAGAATTTTAGTGACGTCGAATTCCAGGAATTTCCGGGATCCCCTTTTGCGAAACCAAGTTCCAGATTTCGATTAATCGAACTCAGAATATCGACATGTAGCACACCGTTGAATTTGTCTCGGTGCCCGCTATTAGATTCTGAAGAGAAAACTATAGCATCTCATTTAAAAAAACTACATTAAACTTCAGATTTCGTCTATCACCCCACCCAGAGGAAAATAATTATTACCGCATGATGCACCCCATTTTGCCAAGCAACTTTTGTAGGAACACTTTTTTAATAACTACAACTCCTTCCGAAATATCCTGCTGTAATCACTTAAGTTGGACACCCTGTACATTCGCCTTAATCGAAACAAAATTCCCGATTTTGAGAAATTGTATCAGGAGAATATGATGTGCCAGGAGGTATTCTTCGTGCCACTTCCCAGAATTTTAGTGACGTCGAATTCCAGGAATTTCCGGGATCCCCTTTTGCGAAACCAAGTTCCAGATTTCGATTAATCGAACTCAGAATATCGACATGTAGCACACCGTTGAATTTGTCTCGGTGCCCGCTATTAGATTCTGAAGAGAAAACTATAGCATCTCATTTAAAAAAACTACATTAAACTTCAGATTTCGTCTATCACCCCACCCAGAGGAAAATAATTATTACCGCATGATGCACCCCATTTTGCCAAGCAACTTTTGTAGGAACACTTTTTTAATAACTACAACTCCTTCCGAAATATCCTGCTGTAATCACTTAAGTTGGACACCCTGTACATTCGCCTTAATCGAAACAAAATTCCCGATTTTGAGAAATTGTATCAGGAGAATATGATGTGCCAGGAGGTATTCTTCGTGCCACTTCCCAGAATTTTAGTGACGTCGAATTCCAGGAATTTCCGGGATCCCCTTTTGCGAAACCAAGTTCCAGATTTCGATTAATCGAACTCAGAATATCGACATGTAGCACACCGTTGAATTTGTCTCGGTGCCCGCTATTAGATTCTGAAGAGAAAACTATAGCATCTCATTTAAAAAAACTACATTAAACTTCAGATTTCGTCTATCACCCCACCCAGAGGAAAATAATTATTACCGCATGATGCACCCCATTTTGCCAAGCAACTTTTGTAGGAACACTTTTTTAATAACTACAACTCCTTCCGAAATATCCTGCTGTAATCACTTAAGTTGGACACCCTGTACATTCGCCTTAATCGAAACAAAATTCCCGATTTTGAGAAATTGTATCAGGAGAATATGATGTGCCAGGAGGTATTCTTCGTGCCACTTCCCAGAATTTTAGTGACGTCGAATTCCAGGAATTTCCGGGATCCCCTTTTGCGAAACCAAGTTCCAGATTTCGATTAATCGAACTCAGAATATCGACATGTAGCACACCGTTGAATTTGTCTCGGTGCCCGCTATTAGATTCTGAAGAGAAAACTATAGCATCTCATTTAAAAAAACTACATTAAACTTCAGATTTCGTCTATCACCCCACCCAGAGGAAAATAATTATTACCGCATGATGCACCCCATTTTGCCAAGCAACTTTTGTAGGAACACTTTTTTAATAACTACAACTCCTTCCGAAATATCCTGCTGTAATCACTTAAGTTGGACACCCTGTACATTCGCCTTAATCGAAACAAAATTCCCGATTTTGAGAAATTGTATCAGGAGAATATGATGTGCCAGGAGGTATTCTTCGTGCCACTTCCCAGAATTTTAGTGACGTCGAATTCCAGGAATTTCCGGGATCCCCTTTTGCGAAACCAAGTTCCAGATTTCGATTAATCGAACTCAGAATATCGACATGTAGCACACCGTTGAATTTGTCTCGGTGCCCGCTATTAGATTCTGAAGAGAAAACTATAGCATCTCATTTAAAAAAACTACATTAAACTTCAGATTTCGTCTATCACCCCACCCAGAGGAAAATAATTATTACCGCATGATGCACCCCATTTTGCCAAGCAACTTTTGTAGGAACACTTTTTTAATAACTACAACTCCTTCCGAAATATCCTGCTGTAATCACTTAAGTTGGACACCCTGTACATTCGTCTTAATCGAAACAAAATTCCCGATTTTGAGAAATTGTATCAGGAGAATATGATGTGCCAGGAGGTATTCTTCGTGCCACTTCCCAGAATTTTAGTGACGTCGAATTCCAGGAATTTCCGGGATCCCCTTTTGCGAAACCAAGTTCCAGATTTCGATTAATCGAACTCAGAATATCGACATGTAGCACACCGTTGAATTTGTCTCGGTGCCCGCTATTAGATTCTGAAGAGAAAACTATAGCATCTCATTTAAAAAAACTACATTAAACTTCAGATTTCGTCTATCACCCCACCCAGAGGAAAATAATTATTACCGCATGATGCACCCCATTTTGCCAAGCAACTTTTGTAGGAACACTTTTTTAATAACTACAACTCCTTCCGAAATATCCTGCTGTAATCACTTAAGTTGGACACCCTGTACATTCGCCTTAATCGAAACAAAATTCCCGATTTTGAGAAATTGTATCAGGAGAATATGATGTGCCAGGAGGTATTCTTCGTGCCACTTCCCAGAATTTTAGTGACGTCGAATTCCAGGAATTTCCGGGATCCCCTTTTGCGAAACCAAGTTCCAGATTTCGATTAATCGAACTCAGAATATCGACATGTAGCACACCGTTGAATTTGTCTCGGTGCCCGCTATTAGATTCTGAAGAGAAAACTATAGCATCTCATTTAAAAAAACTACATTAAACTTCAGATTTCGTCTATCACCCCACCCAGAGGAAAATAATTATTACCGCATGATGCACCCCATTTTGCCAAGCAACTTTTGTAGGAACACTTTTTTAATAACTACAACTCCTTCCGAAATATCCTGCTGTAATCACTTAAGTTGGACACCCTGTACATTCGCCTTAATCGAAACAAAATTCCCGATTTTGAGAAATTGTATCAGGAGAATATGATGTGCCAGGAGGTATTCTTCGTGCCACTTCCCAGAATTTTAGTGACGTCGAATTCCAGGAATTTCCGGGATCCCCTTTTGCGAAACCAAGTTCCAGATTTCGATTAATCGAACTCAGAATATCGACATGTAGCACACCGTTGAATTTGTCTCGGTGCCCGCTATTAGATTCTGAAGAGAAAACTATAGCATCTCATTTAAAAAAACTACATTAAACTTCAGATTTCGTCTATCACCCCACCCAGAGGAAAATAATTATTACCGCATGATGCACCCCATTTTGCCAAGCAACTTTTGTAGGAACACTTTTTTAATAACTACAACTCCTTCCGAAATATCCTGCTGTAATCACTTAAGTTGGACACCCTGTACATTCGCCTTAATCGAAACAAAATTCCCGATTTTGAGAAATTGTATCAGGAGAATATGATGTGCCAGGAGGTATTCTTCGTGCCACTTCCCAGAATTTTAGTGACGTCGAATTCCAGGAATTTCCGGGATCCCCTTTTGCGAAACCAAGTTCCAGATTTCGATTAATCGAACTCAGAATATCGACATGTAGCACACCGTTGAATTTGTCTCGGTGCCCGCTATTAGATTCTGAAGAGAAAACTATAGCATCTCATTTAAAAAAACTACATTAAACTTCAGATTTCGTCTATCACCCCACCCAGAGGAAAATAATTATTACCGCATGATGCACCCCATTTTGCCAAGCAACTTTTGTAGGAACACTTTTTTAATAACTACAACTCCTTCCGAAATATCCTGCTGTAATCACTTAAGTTGGACACCCTGTACATTCGCCTTAATCGAAACAAAATTCCCGATTTTGAGAAATTGTATCAGGAGAATATGATGTGCCAGGAGGTATTCTTCGTGCCACTTCCCAGAATTTTAGTGACGTCGAATTCCAGGAATTTCCGGGATCCCCTTTTGCGAAACCAAGTTCCAGATTTCGATTAATCGAACTCAGAATATCGACATGTAGCACACCGTTGAATTTGTCTCGGTGCCCGCTATTAGATTCTGAAGAGAAAACTATAGCATCTCATTTAAAAAAACTACATTAAACTTCAGATTTCGTCTATCACCCCACCCAGAGGAAAATAATTATTACCGCATGATGCACCCCATTTTGCCAAGCAACTTTTGTAGGAACACTTTTTTAATAACTACAACTCCTTCCGAAATATCCTGCTGTAATCACTTAAGTTGGACACCCTGTACATTCGTCTTAATCGAAACAAAATTCCCGATTTTGAGAAATTGTATCAGGAGAATATGATGTGCCAGGAGGTATTCTTCGTGCCACTTCCCAGAATTTTAGTGACGTCGAATTCCAGGAATTTCCGGGATCCCCTTTTGCGAAACCAAGTTCCAGATTTCGATTAATCGAACTCAGAATATCGACATGTAGCACACCGTTGAATTTGTCTCGGTGCCCGCTATTAGATTCTGAAGAGAAAACTATAGCATCTCATTTAAAAAAACTACATTAAACTTCAGATTTCGTCTATCACCCCACCCAGAGGAAAATAATTATTACCGCATGATGCACCCCATTTTGCCAAGCAACTTTTGTAGGAACACTTTTTTAATAACTACAACTCCTTCCGAAATATCCTGCTGTAATCACTTAAGTTGGACACCCTGTACATTCGCCTTAATCGAAACCAAATTCCCGATTTTGAGAAATGTATCAGGAGAATATGATGTGCCAGGAGGTATTCTTCGTGCCACTTCTCGGAATTTTAGTGACGTCGAATTCCAGGAATTTTCGGGAACCCCTTTTGCGAAACCAAGTTCCGGATTTCGATTAATCGAACTGCGAATACCGACATGTAGCACACCGTTGAATTCGTCTCGGTGCCCGCTATCAGATTCTGAAGAGAAAGCTATAGCATCTCATTTAAAAAAACTACATTGACCTTCAGATCTCGTCTATTTCCCCACCCAGAGGAAAATACTTATTACCGCATGATGCACCCCATTTTGTCAAGCAACTTTTGTAGGAACATATTTTTAATAACTACAACTCCTTCCGAAATATCCTGCTGTAATCACTTAAGTTGGACACCCTGTACATTCGCCTTAATCGAAACAAAATTCCCGATTTTGAGAAATTGTATCAGGAGAATATGATGTGCCAGGAGGTATTCTTCGTGCCACTTCCCAGAATTTTAGTGACGTCGAATTCCAGGAATTTCCGGGATCCCCTTTTGCGAAACCAAGTTCCAGATTTCGATTAATCGAACTCAGAATATCGACATGTAGCACACCGTTGAATTTGTCTCGGTGCCCGCTATTAGATTCTGAAGAGAAAACTATAGCATCTCATTTAAAAAAACTACATTAAACTTCAGATTTCGTCTATCACCCCACCCAGAGGAAAATAATTATTACCGCATGATGCACCCCATTTTGCCAAGCAACTTTTGTAGGAACACTTTTTTAATAACTACAACTCCTTCCGAAATATCCTGCTGTAATCACTTAAGTTGGACACCCTGTACATTCGCCTTAATCGAAACCAAATTCCCGATTTTGAGAAATTGTATCAGGAGAATATGATGTGCCAGGAGGTATTCTTCGTGCCACTTCCCAGAATTTTAGTGACGTCGAATTCCAGGAATTTCCGGGATCCCCTTTTGCGAAACCAAGTTCCAGATTTCGATTAATCGAACTCAGAATATCGACATGTAGCACACCGTTGAATTTGTCTCGGTGCCCGCTATTAGATTCTGAAGAGAAAACTATAGCATCTCATTTAAAAAAACTACATTAACCTTCAGATCTCGTCTATTACCCCACCCAGAGGAAAATAATTACTACCGCATGATGCACCCCATTTTGCCAAGCAACTTTTGTAGGAACAATTTTTTAATAACTACAACTCCTTCCGAAATATCCTGCTGTAATCACTTAAGTTGGACACCCTGTACATTCGCCTTAATCGAAACAAAATTCCCGATTTTGAGAAATTGTATCAGGAGAATATGATGTGCCAGGAGGTATTCTTCGTGCCACTTCCCAGAATTTTAGTGACGTCGAATTCCAGGAATTTCCGGGATCCCCTTTTGCGAAACCAAGTTCCAGATTTCGATTAATCGAACTCAGAATATCGACATGTAGCACACCGTTGAATTTGTCTCGGTGCCCGCTATTAGATTCTGAAGAGAAAACTATAGCATCTCATTTAAAAAAACTACATTAAACTTCAGATTTCGTCTATCACCCCACCCAGAGGAAAATAATTATTACCGCATGATGCACCCCATTTTGCCAAGCAACTTTTGTAGGAACACTTTTTTAATAACTACAACTCCTTCCGAAATATCCTGCTGTAATCACTTAAGTTGGACACCCTGTAGATTCACCTTTATCGAAACCAAATTCCCGATTTTGAGAAATTGTATCAGGAGAATATGATGTGCCAGGAGGTATTCTTCGTGCCACTTCCCAGAATTTTAGTGACGTCGAATTCCAGGAATTTCCGGGATCCCCTTTTGCGAAACCAAGTTCCAGATTTCGATTAATCGAACTCAGAATATCGACATGTAGCACACCGTTGAATTTGTCTCGGTGCCCGCTATTAGATTCTGAAGAGAAAACTATAGCATCTCATTTAAAAAAACTACATTAAACTTCAGATTTCGTCTATCACCCCACCCAGAGGAAAATGATTATTACCGCATGATGCACCCCATTTTGCCAAGCAACTTTTGTAGGAACACTTTTTTAATAACTACAACTCCTTCCGAAATATCCTGCTGTAATCACTTAAGTTGGACACCCTGTACATTCGTCTTAATCGAAACAAAATTCCCGATTTTGAGAAATTGTATCAGGAGAATATGATGTGCCAGGAGGTATTCTTCGTGCCACTTCCCAGAATTTTAGTGACGTCGAATTCCAGGAATTTCCGGGATCCCCTTTTGCGAAACCAAGTTCCAGATTTCGATTAATCGAACTCAGAATATCGACATGTAGCACACCGTTGAATTTGTCTCGGTGCCCGCTATTAGATTCTGAAGAGAAAACTATAGCATCTCATTTAAAAAAACTACATTAAACTTCAGATTTCGTCTATCACCCCACCCAGAGGAAAATAATTATTACCGCATGATGCACCCCATTTTGCCAAGCAACTTTTGTAGGAACACTTTTTTAATAACTACAACTCCTTCCGAAATATCCTGCTGTAATCACTTAAGTTGGACACCCTGTAGATTCACCTTTGTCGAAACCAAATTCCCGATTTTGAGAAATGTATCAGGAGAATATGATGTGCCAGGAGGTATTCTTCGTGCCACTTCTCGGAATTTTAGTGACGTCGAATTCCAGGAATTTTCGGGAACCCCTTTTGCGAAACCAAGTTCCGGATTTCGATTAATCGAACTGCGAATACCGACATGAAGCACACCGTTGAATTCGTCTCGGTGCCCGCTGTTGGATTCTGGAGAGAAAGCTATAGCATCTCATTTAAAAAAACTACATTGACCTTCAGATCTCGTCTATTACACCACCCAGAGGAAAATACTTATTACCGCATGATACACCCCATTTTGTCAAGCAACTTTTGTAGGAATACATTTTTAATAACTACAACTCCTTCCGAAATATCCTGCTGTAATCACTTAAGTTGGACACCCTGTACATTCGCCTTAATCGAAACAAAATTCCCGATTTTGAGAAATTGTATCAGGAGAATATGATGTGCCAGGAGGTATTCTTCGTGCCACTTCCCAGAATTTTAGTGACGTCGAATTCCAGGAATTTCCGGGATCCCCTTTTGCGAAACCAAGTTCCAGATTTCGATTAATCGAACTCAGAATATCGACATGTAGCACACCGTTGAATTTGTCTCGGTGCCCGCTATTAGATTCTGAAGAGAAAACTATAGCATCTCATTTAAAAAAACTACATTAAACTTCAGATTTCGTCTATCACCCCACCCAGAGGAAAATAATTATTACCGCATGATGCACCCCATTTTGCCAAGCAACTTTTGTAGGAACACTTTTTTAATAACTACAACTCCTTCCGAAATATCCTGCTGTAATCACTTAAGTTGGACACCCTGTACATTCGCCTTAATCGAAACAAAATTCCCGATTTTGAGAAATTGTATCAGGAGAATATGATGTGCCAGGAGGTATTCTTCGTGCCACTTCCCAGAATTTTAGTGACGTCGAATTCCAGGAATTTCCGGGATCCCCTTTTGCGAAACCAAGTTCCAGATTTCGATTAATCGAACTCAGAATATCGACATGTAGCACACCGTTGAATTTGTCTCGGTGCCCGCTATTAGATTCTGAAGAGAAAACTATAGCATCTCATTTAAAAAAACTACATTAAACTTCAGATTTCGTCTATCACCCCACCCAGAGGAAAATGATTATTACCGCATGATGCACCCCATTTTGCCAAGCAACTTTTGTAGGAACACTTTTTTAATAACTACAACTCCTTCCGAAATATCCTGCTGTAATCACTTAAGTTGGACACCCTGTACATTCGTCTTAATCGAAACAAAATTCCCGATTTTGAGAAATTGTATCAGGAGAATATGATGTGCCAGGAGGTATTCTTCGTGCCACTTCCCAGAATTTTAGTGACGTCGAATTCCAGGAATTTCCGGGATCCCCTTTTGCGAAACCAAGTTCCAGATTTCGATTAATCGAACTCAGAATATCGACATGTAGCACACCGTTGAATTTGTCTCGGTGCCCGCTATTAGATTCTGAAGAGAAAACTATAGCATCTCATTTAAAAAAACTACATTAAACTTCAGATTTCGTCTATCACCCCACCCAGAGGAAAATAATTATTACCGCATGATGCACCCCATTTTGCCAAGCAACTTTTGTAGGAACACTTTTTTAATAACTACAACTCCTTCCGAAATATCCTGCTGTAATCACTTAAGTTGGACACCCTGTAGATTCACCTTTGTCGAAACCAAATTCCCGATTTTGAGAAATGTATCAGGAGAATATGATGTGCCAGGAGGTATTCTTCGTGCCACTTCTCGGAATTTTAGTGACGTCGAATTCCAGGAATTTTCGGGAACCCCTTTTGCGAAACCAAGTTCCGGATTTCGATTAATCGAACTGCGAATACCGACATGAAGCACACCGTTGAATTCGTCTCGGTGCCCGCTATCAGATTCTGAAGAGAAAGCTATAGCATCTCATTTAAAAAAACTACATTGACCTTCAGATCTCGTCTATTTCCCCACCCAGAGGAAAATACTTATTACCGCATGATGCACCCCATTTTGTCAAGCAACTTTTGTAGGAACATATTTTTAATAACTACAACTCCTTCCGAAATATCCTGCTGTAATCACTTAAGTTGGACACCCTGTACATTCGCCTTAATCGAAACAAAATTCCCGATTTTGAGAAATTGTATCAGGAGAATATGATGTGCCAGGAGGTATTCTTCGTGCCACTTCCCAGAATTTTCGTGACGTCAAATTCCTGGAATTTCTGAAAGCGTATTTTAGAATCCTGCTTGCTCGTCAATGAAATTTTGTATCAGGAGAAGATAATGTGCCAGGAGGTAGCATAGTGCCACTTCTTGGAATTTTCATGACGTCAAATTCCAAGAATTATCAGAAATTGATGTCTGAGGAACTGCCAGAAAGTTCCCGTTCCTGTTCCCGTTACTTTATGAATCCTATTTTTTTTTAAATTGTACGCTTTAAAATTTTACTGTACTCTTTCTCTGATTTTTAATGATTTTTAGGATTATAGGATACTGGAGAGGGTTATTAAATAAATAAACAGTATATTCCTTTTATTTCACATTTATTATAACGTTTAACATTGTACACTTGATTTCTTAAACTCTAAATAATACTCTGAAGAAGATAAGTTGCCTGGAGGTATTCTTCGTGCAACTGCTTGGAGTTTTAGTGGCCTGAAATTCCAGGAATTCCCGGGAACTGAAACTCAGAAAGAATTTTGCAAAATTGGGAAATTAGTGTTGGTGTAAAACACGTGATGAATTTTCATTACTTCTGTCGATCGTTGTAACAATTTGTAACCTTTTATGATTGAAGAATAAAGAGGAAGGTTCAAAATACATTCTTCAATAGTTGTAATTTTTGTTTATATTTTTGAGTGTCCAATTAAAACTTTCAATTATGTTATAAGATAAGGAAAAAAAAAAAGAATCAAAATACTAATTCAGCAAAGCAAAGGATTCATAAGGTACGTTACAGTAAATCAGAAGTAATGAATTATAGTTGAGAATATTGGAAATGAAATAATAATTATCATACCTGAAAATGGATATTGGAAGTGTCTCTTATACGATCCTTCCTCTACGGAGTCCAAAGAAAGACTGATAATGGAAGTTCGGGAACTTAAAAATTCCGAATCTGTTTAAACTTTGCAGATTTGCAGGGGACTTCAGAAGTATAGGATAAGAGAAGTATAGTGCAGTTTTTGTTTTTGGACGAATTTCAGTTCTTCAGGGTGAAAACATCCCCTGAAGGTAGATAGATGTTTCCATATTTCCCTGCAACTACTTTTTCCTTTAAAACTATCATAATAAAAATAAATAAATTCATAAGCATTGTAACTCTTTTCTTCCAAAATGATACTTTTGAGTTTTGGAAACCTAGACTTAATTATATTAAAAATTGCCTCGAGTTCAAAGCGTTAATTCACAACAAAAAATTATGAAAATACAATATTCATTTGTAATCTTTTAAATGATAAGTTTCAAATAACTTATACCATTTCTAATTAATGTATCTGTTTCGAAAGTATATTTGAAATAATGGTAATAAAATCATGGATTCTTTGAATATATTTTACTCGTAATATAGAAATACCAGGAAATGTAAAAAGAACGTTGACAACATTGAAGATGTAATTGGATCGTTGTACGCGTTTCTTGTTTATCATTCTTCTTTTTTTTTTTATTTTACACGACGCAGAAAATCGCAGGCATTAATTTTGTTATTCCTCTGACGTTGCCTATCGCTTCGCCAATTCACGAACAATTCGCCTGTTCCCGTATTCCGCGCCCGTCACAGCTATTTATTTACTCTGCTTTGAAATTTTATCGCGACACGTTTTCCAATAAAAGAAAATCCATCGAGCACCCTTTGATATTCGAGGATCGTATGTGAGGTTACCTTTCTCATTCAATTTTATACTTGTACCCCATACTTAACGAAATTACGGTGCTCAATACAGTTTCATGTTCAATAATTGCTAAGGCAATTTTCATTTTTTTATTGTTCAACATATTACTGCCCCAATGAAAACCCTAGCCGTGGGTTACGTGGATTAATTATGAATGTAAATGGCCAATTTTATAACATACTATTACCATTTTGATTGTCATGTCATCCATATCTGAATGACACTCGAATTTCCATGGAAATGGGAAACTCTCTCATTTATTTAACTAAATACTTGATATTACAAATAATGGAAGTGTTGGAGTATTAAGAAAATAGTAAATAAAATTTATTAAAGATAGAACTCCTACTTAATGAATTTTTTAATAGTTCTGGGGTGACAGTGGAAGTGCCATTACTGTATAATTTAATTCTTAATTATCATGACTTGGAGTTAGAAACGTATTAAGGCCCTGTGTCATTTCAATATATGTATAAAAATATTCTTTCAAAATTTATATTTTTAGTTCTTTCAATAATATATACCACTATTCACTTTGGATTTAACTTCGGCGGGATTGTGTTCGGAAAGATTACAGAATTGTAAAAGATCGAAAGATAATTAGTAGGATTTAAAAAATGGAATAACAGAACACGTTCTCGCTCGTTTTACACGTTTCTTTTTTCCTCGATGCATTATCGAAAACGTTTGTTTCGAAATATCACGGATGGAAAAACGTACAAGCGGGGACACAAAAATTGCTATTCATATACACGGCGATTCGCCCCGTGGCCCGTTTAAATACGATGTAACAGGGAACAGTATCGATATCGTAAGGCCTTTAGGTGCCAACTAGCTTTCCGAATTACCATTTAAACGGATTCGAATTGTTCCTGGCTATCCGTTGTTCATAGTTCGACTATGTTTTCACGGATTATAGGCCGACACGGACTGCACTGTTTCCCTCGAATTTAATGGAAATCGACGGTAACCTCGGACTAAATAATCTATTTCAAATGGAACACCTACGTACCAAATATATAATTACTTTCGCGGAATATATTCGCCGGCTTTTCGATAAGAAAGACGCATGAGCAATAATAGCCGAATAATGGATTTCGAGTGTGGAAATTCAGAAAATCTACATATGGTATTCCAGAATCGTGGTTTAACCATAAGAAGCATCGATTTCTCGCGCAAAAATAAGTTAAAAATACAGGATTAACACAGAAACTATCAAAGGACCTTTTACTTAAAATTAGGAAATTTATTAAAACGTTCTTATCAGAGTATGTGATGTTTATTACCAAGATAAAGAATTATTGTATGTTTTATATTATTTTTAATTTATTAATTGTGCGTTGACCGTCTGTAGTTCTATTATTAATAAATAGAACTGATACACGAAATTTTTGTTAAATACTTGCAATTAAGTTGTACCGTGGATTACTATTTACTACTTTTCTGAAGTAATAATTTTCATTCTATTTTGATTACAAAATATACAGCATCGTAATCGACTTTTGTTACTTTACCTTTCTATTGTGGTTACCTTCAGTTATTATAATAAAATTGCATAAATAATTTCTTCAGAATATTTAGCGTGAGAAAATATTGGAATATTATACTGAAGAAACCACCGGTTCGTGAAATATTTTAAATTCTTCACTCACGAACTGTCGATTTCTTTGACACTATACTTTAATACCTTTTTGCATTGAACATATGCAAGAATCGATCTGTGTAACAAAAACATACACGTTTATATATAAAAAAAAAAAAAACAGTGCATTTGTATTTTACATATTCATTTTTACACCGATCGGTTCATCGAAATATTCTGCATAAATAAATATTGAAAGCACCATACAGAAAAATGTAAAGTGTATTTCAAGCTGTTATACAAAATATCCAATTATTTTATTAATTGGATATTCACTGTTGCAAACGTCTTTTGCTATTATTTTAATAAATCTTTTTAATCTGAAGTTAAACAAATATTTTCGATATAAATTCTTTCTTTTTACTTATAGAATAAAAAAGACAAAAATATGGTTCTTATTTAACTAAAAGGAAGTTTGCCTTTAAACGATCTTAAAAGCGGCTAAAAATGAAATACGGTTAGTACACATACAGCTGAATTTCCCCTTCGACCCCACGATATTTCTGTTTCAATCATTTCCCTCTAAAGTAAGTGGTTTTCAAGGTAATTGAGCTTAAAGTGTTCAAATAAATATCCTACATTACGGCAGAGTTGATCATCAATTACTCAAATAGGTGCTGTAACTGTGCCCCCAGTTCTTGGAATCAGTTTCAAGGAAAATATTCTTAAAGCATTTTTGTCAAAACTTGATTAATATCATATCTATAAATTCTATAGCTGGAAATTAATTATTCTAACTCTACCGTATTTGATCCCTTGCCATATCATATTTGCACAAGCGCGTCAGACAAAGTTAAATATTTATTATTGCAATATCAAATCTACATTTAACCAATAATAAATCAATATTAAACAACTTAAACCAATGTAATATTAATCTAACCCTAATCATTATAATTGCAATTACACTTAAAGCCCAATTGTAATAAAAATAAAAGTCAGGTTTGTAACATTTGAAGCGTAAAGTAAAAGTCTGACCCCTTATAAGAATCTCAATCCCCTTTCGTCTGTGTATTAAATAAAGAAAGAAGAATGGATATTTTTTAAAAGTATTACAAATATTTTCCTTCGCGAGACGCTCGTGAAAAAAAATATATATATGAATGCAAGCAGAATTTCGTAGGCGAAATTTCCTCCCCGTCGCGGAGCCAAAACCCGTAAATTTCGAAAGCTATTAAGTTTATCGGGCCCGCCGTAAGAAGCTGCTAAGTTTTATAAATGGCACGCTACCGCAGCCGCAGTCCTCGATGCAATCTACGAAAGAAGCTCGTTCCTCATTTCGTTTAATTCTCGTGGCCGTGTGCCGAACGGAAGAACAAAGGGATTCTGCTCAGGCTTACCAACCACCAGAACGATTGATATATCGTAATAGAAAACGATTCGTCCGTCTTAACGTCCTCTTCCATTCAGGATAGCCAGCCACTCTCTATTTAGCTTCGAAGGGTATTGAAATCTTTCAGACAATGGAGTCATTTAAATGCCTAGGACCCGCTGAACCGCGAATCGTATCTATATTTCATTCAAGATCGACCTTCGTCTAATTTAAATTTTATTTGCTACTCTTATCCCTATATGTATATTTGTGGCTTTTGTGGAATCTGAGTGATGAGAAAAGGCGCTCGCATGGCGCCTGTCATAAATGAATTCAAAAGATATAGACTTCGTTATATTAAACAATGTGTCGAGTCCAAAGGGTTAAATTTCAATACACTGGTACCATGGAAATATTGTTTATTGATTTGAGATTTCAAACCATTTAAATGCAATTATTGATTATAACAGCACTTCAATTTCTTGATAAATAATTAAAGAATCTAAGGCGAATATGATTTCAAGATACTGTGTATTTATTACTAATCTATAAAAAATACATAATTCATTTACTCACACATTATAAATTCTCAATGATACAATCGTTACAATATCGAATTACAGCATCGCAGCCTCTTGGAGCAGAGGTCCCGATCGATCGGATCACAAATGATCGCCGACGCAGATCGCGTTCGCCAAACTAACGGTCGGTGAAATTAAAGGTGAAAGAGGTTCCACGAGTTGTTTCATCTTCCGCGAATCCACGCCGGGTTTGGTCAATCTCTTTTGACTTTTCGCCGAGGAGATCTTGCGGGAGGAGGTCGTGCTCGACTTGAAGGAATTGGAGGAGGGCAAAGGTAACTTGGCGAATCTCAAGGCGGTGCGATTCGCGCGATCTAACTCATCGCCCATCGGGAGAAAATAGTGACGTCGGTATCTTTTTAGTATGCCGTACTCCACCCCTGTTTTCAACGCTGCTTTCACCTGCAATTATCGATTACCGTCATTTACGTACACCCCATCAGTATTTCAGTCGTCTAAGCCGAATTTACCGCCATTAATTTATATATTAAACGTCGAATAAAAAGTTAAATTTCACGCGTGCAATTTTATTCAAAGCGCGTACAGAGCTAAAAGCAAACCATGAAGTAACGTAACGGCAGCTATTTTGCTTTTTAAAAGGCATTCATTTCTTCGACAAAAAGTAAACAGAATGTTATCTCATTGAAATTCCAGCACAGTCCCGTGTAATTTTCACGTACACAGGGTACTTTCAACCTCGTCGCCGGTCGCTCGAACTAACATCAAATGGAGCTTTGAACGGCTTTATACTCGTCCAGAATTATTATAATTGGTAATTATTATCCTGGAACCACTCACTTGTCGTTTAACCTGCCTCTCGGACAGATTCGACGCGTAATTTATGTAATCTATGATCTTGCTACCGGTGGATCCTTTGGTCTCGCGAAGGTCCTGAATAGCGGACACGATCAGGGCGGCAATCTTTATCGGTTTCACGCGTCCAGGTCTCTTCTTTGTCAATCTCTTCGTACTTCTGTCTCTTTTTCGAGCCATTCCTTGGGGACTAATACCATCCACGAACGCGTCCAACCATTAGAAGAATCGAAACTTCGAATTTGATCGATTCGACAGAAACGATCTTTGAGCGTTATATAATAAATACGAAAAATTTATCACGTTAACGGATGCCGAAAATATCGTTTATCCGATTATTCAGTTGTTTGGATTAACAAACTGAATTTGTCTTCGGTTTCGTATAACAAATGTACGTAGATTTGAACGAACCATTTGCACTCGGAAACTTTGTTCAGATTATTGTGGGAAATAAGTTGAAATACTTTTTAGAATTTATTTAAATAAATAAAAGAAATAACATTGCGTCTCGATTCTCTGCTCTCTCAAGAGCCAATATTTCACCGTTTGGAGGACCTTAACTAAATTATAATTGACACTTTGACTGCCACGTCACCTACATATGGGTGACACTTGAATTTCCATTAGAAACCGTCGCTTATATTATTAGGAATTCTTTTATTTATTTGTTTCAAATTATTAATAATAGAAATAACAAAATATTGTAGAAATAAAATATATTTGTCACAAATAAAATTACTGTCAAATGGAATTTTTAGTAGCTGCAGCATGGCAGTCAGTGTTAATAGTTTATAGGACGTAACATAATTATAAAGTAATAAACAACATACTATTATAGATAAGACAATATGGTACTGGGAATAATTATTCTATTTAAATTATATTCGAAAACTTAGAAAAAGAAAAATAAATTAGGTACGTTTCCCTTAAAAATCACCTGCATTCTCTTTGTGTTCCCTCAGAGGGGGCATCCGAGTGGGAAAGGATTAAAAAGTATTATATTTATCATTGTATAACGAATGTTTAACGCTTTGAGGACACGGAGTGAACACACGGAATATTAATTATTTCAAATAAATAAAGATTATAAGTCTCTGTTGTCTGCATTTAAAAGGCATAGGGTAATATTTGTTAATCGTATACACAATTTTGCAAGTTGCTATGACTGGTCTACCATGCGTCAATCGACCGCAAAGAGTTAAGAAATGTTAAACACCATTCGAGAATGAAAAATTTGTAATTCTCGTTTCAATCGTAGAATCACGCAGAAAAGTACAAATTTACCGTGACGTTTATTGATCCAGTCAAACAATCGTTTCGATGCCAATGAAAGGCACGGTTTAATCGTAATTATTCGTCGCTGACAATGGACAATAATTAGCGGCAACAGAAGTTGCATGTGATCGGCAACGAATTGCAGACAACCGACACGCGGACAGTCCGTTCCCGCAATTAATTCAAAACAGTCTTTTGAACTGTCGTTACTCCGACGAGAGAATTCCGCCTCGTTATTTTCCTGTTGATTGACGTCATTTTCGATACGCCACACAGGTAAAATAACACCGCCACCGACACTGTGTATATTATACTTTCGACGCGACGTGTCGGAACGTTTGATCATTTATTTCGGTGGCCGCGTTCGGAGAATTAGTTCATCAACGAGGTGCAAAATTATGATACAGATTTGCAAATATAACGTTCGCGATAAAGGACTTTTATTCTAGATTGTAAGGAATAAAGGGATTTTTCGCTAACGCTATGGTGGGCCCTCTTTACTTAGACTTAACTAACTTACTATATTTGCAACGTTTGACATTTATCTGAAGGCTAAAATAGTAAATAATGTGACAATGATAATTCGGATAAGAATACTCAGGGACTCGAAAAGCAATCGTCTTCGACAGCACGACCTTTGTTTAGAATACCTTGAACTAGACACAGGTCCCTTGAAGAGAGGACCATGGCCTTAAGACACAAAGTCTCGTATACTATTTTGTACTTCAAATAAGCACCTATAATGTTAATTATTATTACTTATATAAGTTAATAAATTACGTTACTATTTACTTGTATGTACTTCTATGTGCAATAGAAAGTGTTATTTTGAAAATAATATATTTGACATAGTTTATAATTAGTACTTTAACTTCAATAAATATGAAGTAGCCTAACCTTAAAATTCATAGAAAATATTAAACATGACGTCCATGATTAAAAAAAGAAATGTTCTAGATATTAAGAGCAATTAAAGTGCATTTGAAAAATTATTTTGTTAACAAAATGAAAATTTTGTCCTAGAAGTTAAAAGTAAGTATTTTGATAAAACACTTGCTAAAATTTAACGTCAGATACAGGTTTTAACTGTTTAAGAGACGACAGTTAATTAATTACAATTATGCAATCAATACTTTGAAAAATGTTTTCCTAGTAAACGTTAAGTAAAAAAATTGACTTTTCTGAATTTTCAAATAAAATGTTTCTGCTTCTCTGAGAATATTTTTATATCCTTGTCCGAGAAAGAGTTAAATAGGCCAATCAGGTGTTTTTAAAAATCAGTGGTATTTAATTTAAAACTTGAAACATACTATTAAAAGACATCTCCTCTGAGTTTGTTCTAGTTTTCCTTCGAAATAGCACCGTAGTGATTTGATTAAAGTTCCTTCAACTAAATTCAATAAATGCACAATTTTTAATCAGCTGCAGCGACTATTTATAACAATTAACAAAAGAACGTCGAGAACTTTCTCCTCTTTTATAACACCGTTTTATCAACCAACCCTGCTGACTTTGTCTTGAACCAATCCTTTTCTTCCATTGCGGTACAATCGGTCAACTTTATGATAGGTATACTATCTACTTTTTTTCGCCGGTGAAAAAGTAAGAGGTCTTGAATAATACATTGCCGCATGCAGATGCACTCCGCACTGGTATCAGTTTCAAGGAAGCGTAATCACCCTTTTACTGCCAGCCAGGGTGCTTCGATAAGGCCGGCACACGGTTACGTGCAAATTAGTTTCCGTCAGAGATACGCGGAACAGCCGTTGATACGCGAGAACGTCGTTACGATGATCGAGTGCGAAGTCCCTATCAAACGTCTAATAAAGAATGGAGCAAGTTTATCCGAGCCTCGCGTGTGTCATTTCAATTTGTCCGACTCGAAATTGATACGTAAGTCCGGGTAGGGTTTCCTCGATGAACTCGTTCGGGAAAAAGGAGAAATCGCCAGAGGATCGCTCAAAAAGACGTGCTTATCTTCGCGGAGGAAACTGCAATCCATTTCATACGTAATGTTTGATAGATCGTTAAAATTGTTGAAAAATTTGCCAAAAACCCTTCTGTATTTTTATTGGGAAATTTTGAAATTCTTTTACGTTCGATTCACAGTTCTTGAAGAATTTCAAACAAATTTTCGAAGAATTTTCAGTGAATTTAATATGAATTTTAAAGTCAATATATCAAACATTTCAACTTCTTTTCTAGATTGAAAAAAAAGTTTTTTCAGTTCAAAAATTTACACCAAAATAAAGAATTGGATACTTAATTTGTTTAAGAAATACTAAACTAGAGTATTTAAGTAGTACCAAATCAATTATTTATTTACTAAAAATTTAAACGTTTTCATAATACAAATCCTGTGCCTCAGAATAAAAGTTCTTGAAGTGCAACATATCATTTAATTTAATTTTAACTTTTCATTTGTAAATAGAAAACACGAAAATCACTAAATTTAAACTTAAAATTAACTTATTATATTTGCAACGCTTATCATTTATCTGTAGGCTAAAATATTGCAATCGAACATACTTTTAATTTAATCTAAATTTCATTGCAGACCGCAAATACATATCTTTTTTAAATAAATAATATTACAAACTCTTGTGTTTTATAATAATAAATTTTGACACAATTAAAATTCCCTTTACAACATTTTTTTACAGTTTATTTAAGCAAATACCGGGTAATAAAGTAGGGGATAAAATTTGTAAAAAAGTCGAGTTCTAGATAAGGCACGTAACAAGGAGACTTCTAGAAACTCCTTGAAAACATTAAGTATTACAACGGGTAGTAACAAGGAAAAAGGCACGAGATTGTAAGTGACCCCTGTGGCGTGAAACGAACGATAAAGGATTATTAAAATGGGACCTGGTAAGCGTTGCGATAAGAAACATTGCATGCTATGTTAAAAGGGTATTATAATACATGATTGATGAAAGAACAACGGTATCCTTAACTGTAAACCAATGTTCCCTTCGCGAGCATGTTCCATTGCCATGTTCAAAATACCAATAATATTAAACTAGCAACGTTATTATGTGAAAATAATGAAAAATATAGAAGATATTTCGATTACAATTAAACCTAAACATATTTTCCAGTAAAGCTTCCAAAATTCAAAAGCCTTGTTTTAAAAGAAGAGAATTACAAATAATTATGGTTTATTTCATTAATTTGCTACTTTCTAATATAAATAACTCGTAAATACATTTGAAAATATTCTAGTTAATCACGTATGCCGCCCTGGAGGCGCCACTCGAGTGCAAAGGGTTAATTGATGTTTGATACGCTGTCTTTTTAGAAATATTTTGCAATAAGTTCATGCCTGTTTTTTGGTTTGCTATTTAAAGCAATGTATGAAACGTACCTTTAAAATTTACGAAACAATATAATCAATTTACGCCTTCCCATCTTTTTGATAAAGACATTATACCGTCAGTATACAATTTTTGTGGTTTTTCTTTAAATAAAACATTATCACTTCTTTCCTGCTAAACAACATTGTATTTACAATTTCAGTTTTGAGCTGCAGTCTGTAATTTAGTTACATCGAATTCAATTGTACCATAATTCAATTACACTAACGGCTGCAACAATTGGCAATCAAATTAATTGAAAAGTTTTAACTGTGTATATAAATCGACTGCTATGTAATTATAATATTATGTAACAGAATTATAGTATGATCAAATTATGTAATTAAATTACGAGGTAATCTAATTAGCACAACTCTCAGACAAAAGACAATCATTATTTTACAATATAACAAAAATACTATATACTTCATTATAATTCAAGTTACACTGAATTTAAAAATAAAACTGTTTAAAAAGGAATGTATTGATATTTATATCGAAAACAATAGGAAGCAATTCAAGATCTGAGAACTTCCTTTACTGAAATTTCATTACAATTTATCAAATATCATACTATGTTTCACATTAGGGATAATTATTCCTAATAAATGTCTTTGCTCTTAGATCAAAGCGACCAAACAAGGAAAGCAAATAGAAGGAGAATATTAACGCTTTGTAGATGGGAAACGTGCTTCATTAACCCTTTAACTGTATAACCTGTCTGTCGTGAGAACTGTACAGTCATCACGATTAAAGAAACTAAAAAAAAATAGTAATCCAATGATTTTAGAACACATTTTTACTTTGCATAAGTACAAAATCATTTTCGTTCCCGAAATTAAATGAAAAAATCCTTAGTTGGACAAGAGGCAATTTAAATTTGTTTAACATTTTATTAATATATATTTATTTAAGATATATTTTCTTTACTAAATATTGAATATCAGAATCTAATATTATTTAATAATGCATTAAACACTTTGATAAGTATTTCAAAGTAACCTATTTTACAGTAAAAGAATGAAATACCATTCAACTTTACCCACGAGTTAAGGTTAAGGATTAGGGTTAGGGTTAATAAGAAAGCACGTTGAACGAGAATAGTTAACGCGGCACGAATGGATCGCTTCGTGGTCGCTGTAAGGCCATGTACACCCGCTTCTAAGATCGCAAACGCCCTGATAATTATTCACGCCCAAGTGTAATTAAGTCGTTAAAACCGGTCTTGTCCCTTTCCCTGCGTTGCGTACGATATTTTCCGGAAAATTTATCGTAGATCAAAGCGACAAGAGCCCGTGCCAGTGGACACGACCAACAGTTATCGGCGGTAAAGCTGGCTGGTTGGTGCTTTATCGTTTAATATTCTAAGTGGTCGTACTACGAAGTGGCGTTATTGCCCTCGTTAAATCTAACGGACCGGGCTAATTATGCAGCTGGCTGAATTATTTGCGCCCTCCTTTATCGCGTGCATTGCAGAAAGTGTTACCCCGGCCTGGGAACAAAATTTTAACTGGATTTCGTTCGCGGACGAACAATTAACTGTTCATCGCGCTGTTAATTCCTTTTCCGCCGGGCCTTTGAATATATTTTCAACGAATGCCAGACATTTCAGGAGCTTTACAGCGGAAACCGTTGATACGACAAAGTGTACCGGGGAGCGTGTCTCGCAAATGGAAATTGTTTTAGTCGGGCTTAAACGATCCGTGGAACTGTGCGAAGAATAATGAAAAATAACGATGTACCGGGCGAACGGTACGGGGGAATGTAACTCAAAAATGAATGTACGATAAATAATGGATAAAAGTAAATGTAATTCCAAGTATCGTAAAAGGCGTGTACTAATTTATATCGCGATCGTATGCAAATTTCAACCCTTTACACGCGTCACTTTGCACGCGTTAAGTTTCCAACAAATTTGGAGAAATTTCAAGGTATTCGTTACGTCTAATTTTGATCGAAATATCTTTCACAATTGACGCAAATTGGCGCAATTATTGAATTTTAAATTAAATTAAATTTGCAGTGAAAATTTCGTATAATTTCCCGTAAACCTCCAATTTACCGCCACAGGCGACGCGTTAACGGCGATGAAAAGCTTCTGAGCTTCGATGTATACTTTCCCCGAGCGTTCTAACGATTCTCGACACCCAAATACCATGACTCGATCGTATAAATCAACCGACAAACTGAACTTGAGAAATGGATCTTCTGCCCCGCTTTGTCTTCCTCGATCGAGCCACGGTGTAACGCCGGTCGGGCGTGCCGGTCCGCTGGAAGCCAGTCGAGATAGAAAAAGGTCAATTAATCTCTCCCTGGATCGATGGAGGATCGAAGATTTTCGTGTCGGCTCGAAAGAACAAGCAGGAAGTAGAAAGATCTTGCGATCCTCGTTGTTTGACTAGCGTCTCCTTCATCGTGCTTTATCCGGCGAATGATCGCGGAGAATGGAAAGGACTTTCAATTATATCTCGTATTCAATTACTACACGCTGCCTGTTCAAACATGGCCGACGGAGGAAGCCACTTGTACCGGATACAAGCGCTATCGTATATGCCCGGTAAATAAGTTCAAAGAAACGGGAGCTTCTGTGGGTCAACATCGCGAACGGGGCATTGTGTGTAATGTCAACAAGCTATACAGGGTGTCCTCCGTGAAGTGCCATAAGAAATTTTCTCCGACATCCGTTTGAAAATTGACCGTGTTAAATGATCCTGGGGAGCCAACAATTTCGGGGTATAAAAAGTTACGGGGTGAGTCCATTAAGGGTAAAGATGTTGCAGCACCCAGTTTCTTTTTAATGGACCGATATGTTCATTTTTCATTTTAATGGCTCTTGCCAAATCTTAGAAAAGTTAAAACGAAGAATACTTTTGGGGTAGAGTAAAATATAGAGACGAAGTTTAAATATACAAAAGTTAAGAAATTAAATGATATGTAAGTACACTGTTAGAAATTACAGTAAAAATAATTGTATGCAAATTTCTAGCTCATTAATAACGGTACTCTCGATAATTTAATTTTATTTTTGTCAATTATACGACAAACACGGAATTTAAATGAAAGCAATACGGGAGAGGAAGGGTGACCAAACAGTGGCAACAGGAACGATCCGGGGTAAAAAAATAAAATTAAAAAATAACAATAATACGAACGCGTGTGCAGTTAAACATTAAAACAACTCGTTTGCGATTGCATCGAACGAGCGTCGATCGAACACAATTATACTCTTCAATAATTCATAGCCCTGCATCCGAGTAAGCGTATTTCCCCGCTTCGAAGCGTCTGTTTATTCATATGCAGGGAATGGACCTCGGCAAATAGGAACAGTTCGAACTTTTCAGCGTCCAATATCGTGGCTGGCCTGAGCGATACTGCAACGGGTGTGCATTAAAGCGGCATCATTTTGCAATAGTCGAAATGATATGCAATATACAGGGTGCTCCGTTCGTTGCGACCCTCTCAAAGCGTGTTACACGCTCGCGTTATTCTTCTTGTTGGGTTAATTGCAATTAATGGTTAACAAAAATGGATCTAACGTTGAGAAACACTGTCTTTTGTCTGCATATGGAAAATCTAACTGGCATCATTAGGTCTAATGAGCGGTGACTGTCTGTCATCGAAGGCCAGAGTAATAAACACGGTGCAGACATACAGTCTCTGGCCACCGAATTAAGACCACTGCAAATTTTCAGTATTTTTCACGTTTTTCGTAAAATTAAAATACTTAATATAATACTCAACTACTGTGCGTAACACTATTAACACATGTTAATATCTCGTGTTTCCACCCTTTGCTTTGATAACAGTAAAATATATATGACATAATGTTATAGCCTAATTCGATTTCCAGAGACTGTAGTTTCTTTTTCTTTAAGTGGACGTCAGATTTCCTTTTCAGGATCTGAATGTCGCCTCACTTATTTTCCGTTTTTCAAACAAGCAAGACATCCTTCCGAGCCGAGAGAAATAAAATTCCTAGTTTAATTAAAATAGTCTCTAATCGTTTACACCCATTTCCAATACTTGTTTTGAATCACTCCATAAACTCACAAAATTTGATTCAAATCGGTAAATAAGAGTCTGCGATGTTCGGGATATAACGTAACATATTGTTTGGGTCCTGGCCTAACGTAACCGATCACTGACAGTAACAGAAGTATCGAAGGCGGTCGTGAGAAATGGCACACCTTGTATTTCGAGCAGACTCTATGGCGGTCGATCTTTAATAGCAGCAAGTATCCGTTGGAACGAGGATCGTTCGCGAGTTCTGGCCCGGTTATACCGAGTCGAAAGTGATCGATCCAGGAGAACAGGAGGGAACGAAAGCCGGCACGGCACGGGCAGAGACTCGCGAACCGAACACTCAGCGAGTATGCAAGCTGGAACGGCGGAAGCGCATCCTGGGAATTACCGGCATTCCGTTGGATCGTACCAGGATTGCGCAGTTTCCACGCGACCTCGTAATCACCGATAGGACTTACTCGAATGCAATTGATCCGCGGCTAATGGTTGTACTCGCGATAATACCATAACAATCGTGCATCACCGGCGTCTGTGATTCCGGCGTAGATTAGGACGGAACGATCCGGCTGCCTCTGAATTGTTGTACATTCCGTGACAAAGTCGAGATCTAAGGTGTATAGTTTCAATTACTTCCGAATGAAATCTTCGAAGTCGAAAGTAAAATTTCGGAATGGAAACTTACGCGGAAATTAAGGCCTGATTATTCACGATCTGTACTTTCAGTCTCGAACCAAAGTTTGTAAAGATTACTCCATGCTTTTTGGACTATTTGAGTAACAAGAAAGACACCTGGTCTACTTTTACAGTGAAGTTTTCAAAAACCAAAAATTCTATTTTAAAAAGAAAAGATTATAAATCTTTCTTGCAAGTTAATTTCAGATTGAGACATGATACGATGTAAATGAAATAAAAAATAATATAATTCCTTAGTTTGCATTGGCAACTATAAACCCTTATCTTTCTCTTCTCTTCTTTCTTTAATAAACCTTTATTTCAACAACTTATCAATTTTTAACCTATATTATTAATATACAAATAACAATATTTTCTTCTATAGGTCACCACCGACCGTATTCCATACGACCGCCCATAACCTCAATCTCCAATAATCCCCATAAGACATTATCCATACTGGTAATTCAAATTTGGCCGTATTTTCCCCGACGCGGAGGATAAGTTCGATTAGCCATTAGCAATTCTGAACGTAGATAAGCCTAACTGCCGCCTAGACAGGCCCGGAGATCCCGTGAACTCGCGATGCCATCGCAGGCTCATGAAGAATTCACGTCCAGCTAACCAGGGGGAGGGGGGGGGGGGGGGGAGGAGGTTTAGGTAGCAGACGAATCGACTCCGTGGGCCACGAAACTAGTTTCTGTCTGTCAGTATCTTATCTGGCAAGAAGACCCATGGGGAAACGTCGTGGCTCGTTAATACTTTAATTTCGTGCTCCCCGGCTCCTTTGTGACAGAGCCACGGTCCCCTGACAAACGGAACTCGTGCGCCAACTTTCCGAGCTTAATTGTTTGCTTACCGAATTGTTGTTAGTTAAAGTGGAAACTTGCTGATAACCCGAGCTACGGGAAAACGAACCGAAGAGAGATCGAGGGGGAAGGGAGAAGCAGAAGCATTAGGCGAATGGATTCTCTCGCAGTCGAACAGAAACTGCCAATGGGAAAGTGCTAGATCATCGTGTCGGATCATCTTACCGAACATTTCGAATTTTAAAATTCTTCGATTGTTTCATCGGGATGGTTGAACGCGAGAATTGAGGTTGCTGATGGAAACGGAGTAACGCGAATATCTTCTGAATATCCATTTATCAGTTGGAACGCATCGAGAGTTGTTCGACAGATATTCGAATGATATTCACCATCTCTGGGACAACTTTTATAGCAAAAATGCCATCAATTTAATAATTAATAATAAGGAGAATGATTACTACTTTATTTTAAAAAATAGTTTGAAAGTAATATATGTTTACTTTTATTTATTTTTAGAATTATAAAAATTTGTTAGAAAATAAATGAACTGTCAACACAAAAGTTTATGGAACTCCGATAAATAAATCTTCCAAAAAATTTCCTTATTGTTCATCGAGTAGAAAATGCAAGGAGCTTCGTGAAAATTCATAGACCATAAAAGACTGATGAGGTGCAACGAAAAGGAAGACTCAATTCTAAGATCCGCGCATTCAAACCCATAAAAATAAGCGCGGAAAAGGTTCAGCTTCTCTTTCAGCGTATTTTCCCGTAAGGTGGGACGAATGCCAGACCGAAGGTATGAAATTTTTCTCCGCTGCGTCATAATTTCGTATCTCCAGCGTTCCTAACCCCTAACCAACCGCATCCTTCACCCCAATATTCCTTTCGCTTGAACTAGTGCCAAAATAGCAGGGAAGAACGTAACAAGATCCGATTAGAACCTCGTCTAGGTTATGTTTAATAATCTTCTAAAGAGACTGACGGTAACGTGCCAAACCCGCAACAAAACCGGAAGAAGATTGTTTCATCGATTTCATATCTCTTTTATTGATAATCATATATTGGGACAAATTATTTAGGAGCTAACCAAAGAAGAGGACAAATTTTAGTTTCATCAAATATAATTAACCCTTTGATACGATTGAGTCCTGATTTCTTTTTTAGTGAATCTTCCATTTGAAAGCAAAGAATTACAAATGCTTATGATCCATTTGCTTTTATTTCTTTCGTTAATTTATTATGTTCTAATATAAACAACAACGAAATTTCACATTTTCAAAGGGTTAACATTTGTCTGTCACTCATACACGAGTGACATTTACATACATTTCCATTAAAAACAATCGCCTATATAGAATTGCAAAGGGTTAAGGCAATGCCCGGAAGTTTCTCGATGGAGAGTTTTAACCTCAACGGTACTTCGAAGCACCCACAGGTGCTCTACTTCTAGAAACCTGATTCAATTTTTGTCTACGAACCCGATGAATTTACATCAGCATATTACGAAACGTACAGTGCAAGCAGTATACCTGAAGGCGTTCGATAACTAACGTTTTCCTAGCCTCGACGATACCTGTGACAGTTCGGCGAACAATTTCAAGCCAGCAACCGGCGCTAACGTTACGAATACATTTGCAAGTGTAAGCCCGGCTAGAATACCAGACGAATGGGCGCGGGGTGATGTTCTGGCCCACTATCGACTAACTGGAACGACTGGAAGTACCAGTTGGAATTCCCGGCGATCGGGTCGCGAATATGTACCATTCGCGATTCGAATGTCTGCCCACCAGGCCGCCTGTCCATTGGGACGATTACCCGGCGCGATCCGTTTAGAAGGAAATCCGGTGAGTCTGCGGATACATTGTTGCCCCTGCTATCGATCAGATGATAACCGCGAATGACGATTGATGAACGATAGTTTCACACTTTTGACGCGAGTTATGTGTGTAAAAAGGGATACGGGTACCGGGATTCGATTTTCTTGCAATCAGAACTGTTGTTCTTTGTTATATTATATTTTATTCATTAGCACTTCAAAATTCGTTAAACTAAATCATCGAGCATTATTCTATTAACCTTTATGTTGTGGAGGTGATATTGCTCTCGATACCATAACATATATAACCATTCGACACCGAGAAAACTATCTATTGTCAACCCCGAAGTCCCAGTCGACAGAAACACTCATACACTTCTCCCCCAAGACAGTCATACACCTCTTTACCGATAACAGTCATCTCCGTCCCAAAGTCCCAATCCATTTGCACACCCCCCACCAGAAATCACTCTATGTATAAGGACATGGTTCTTAATAAAAAGTTGATTTTTCTCCGAAAGTGTCATAGCTCCGTCAAACCTTACCCCTTTTAACGAATATATCTACAGATTATTTTAAATAAAATTGAGTTTAGTGATTTGTGCGTAACAATATCTTCTCGAAATCTCAGCCTTGATGGCGAGGTTGGTTTGAGAATGACTAACGACAGCGTTGGTGGTTTTATAGTCAGTGTTTATTGTACTATTTGTACGAATACTTCTAGTTACACCCTTGCCAATTATCGTGTGCCTAAAAATATGGTAGGGAGTTGGTATAACATCGAATATAACGTATTTTACTGTTTGGAGGACTTCAACTAAATTGTAATTAAAAGTTTTTAAGTAGGGTTAAATTCAATCCTATCAAAAGTAGAAAGCAGCATTCAGTGTATTATTATTTTTCCCTTCATATATAAAAATATTTTAACAAATATGTATAAATAGTGCTAAGTTTTCAATTACTACAATAATTAAGATAAATTATTACTCGCGCGATAAGCTTCGAAATAATTTTACAATTCAAAATTTGCATCATGCGCAAAATCTGTGTGACAGTATTTCACGATGGTTTTAATCCTTTTATACAAATACGAATAATATGACGCGGATAATTCACGGTGGCTACGTACCACAATTATCTCCCGAAGAAAACAGCCACGAAACTAAAACGTACCTCTTCCCTTCCATTAAAAGCTAGCCGTACGGATGCGGAAGATTATCCCCGGCGAACAGCTTATTACACTACTTTTGTTCATAAACTTTCCATCGTTGCGCCCAGGTTTTATTCACTTATGGGAACGGGGTAAAGAGAGCCTCGGACCGGGTAAATCCCGCGTAAAAGAGGAAACAAAAGCAACGGTTGAATGTACACGTGTACGGGAATATCATTTTATCGCGGGACGCAACGGCAAATGACGCGAAAAAAAAACGGATGGAAAAAGGGAGCCAACTACGGAAGCAGATGCAGAAAGGATCGGTAAGCCTCTGTCGGGGAAGACCTATCCGTCAGACGGGAGCAAAAAGTTTCTTCATTTGTCGGCCAGTGTCCGTTTCTCGTGGTCCGATTTCAGGAAGCAAAACTTTCAAAAAGTCCCCGTGTCTCGTAACACGTGTCCAGCAAGCTGAAACTTTTTTCCCACGTCCCACCCAGCTGGATGACGAAGATTCCTACTCGCCGGTAGTTCCCGGTCCTACGTGTATATCACGCTTCCTATTCCCGTGTGAATCGCCGCGAGAAACCTTCAATTTGATCAGGGAACGGAGTTACGGTTTGCGTGTCTGACCATTCTTCATGAACAGCACGGAAACACCGCGAAAAGTAAATAGACCACGTTTATGGATCGTATTAAGCTTAGTCACGTACGTGTGTACACCACCCGGGTAAAAGTATGGAATCTTATTTAAAATTACATTTTATGGAACGCCGCGTGAAAAATCATTTCGGTGGGGAGACATTTTTAGTCACGATTCGGTAAACATGTAAAATTAATGGAACGCGTTAAGAATTAAAATGAGGTGGATGTTCAATGAGGGAATAAGTGAAATTATATCGATAATAAGGGTAATTAATAATAAATGATTTGAGATGTCATGGTTCTTCAACCTTTTAAATGACTATGAAATAGAGTCACTGTATGAAATATGTATTTTAATTAAGTATAAGAAATTCGAGCGTAAAATTACGAATGCTTTATATCATACTTTATATCTTGTAAAAATTTTATACCATTCAAGAAAAACGCTCGTCTGTGAAAACAGTTGTTTCATTTGAAGAAAATGCGATCATCAAGAGCAACATTAACGAGCTAATGCTGCAGAAATCATAAAAAAAGAAGTCCATGAGAAAGGTCGAAAAGAATTCACAATAAAGTCGGTTCCCTTTGAAGAACTACAACATTCTGATCCATGGAACAATTAATCGAGAAACGGCGAGGAACAGCCAGGCTGCCATTGCGGGCGGCTATCAGAGAGGAAGAAGACGGGTGTAAGGACCAAGGGAAATTAAATCTACCCGGTTCCAGTGTCCCCATCCACCCTCATTACCGTGGAAAAGCGTAAAGATCCCGGCGAGATGAGGAGACATTGTTATACGGAACGAGCAACGAGGAAGTGCACGTTTCCTGTTTGAGAAGTTCCTTCTGGTCTGTTCATCTGCTCGCGTCTCGTGTTATACGCGTCGACGAGCATCGTCGCCTGTGAACCGTTCCAACAATAAAACCGAACTCTTCGAGGGACACGGTTCTCCGACCGCGTTACCGGTAATTGCTAATCGAAATCGTGTAAACGGTGACTAACGCGAAAACCGGCTGATAATCCTCGAAATTGATCAAATAGTGGGATCGTCTTATCTCAAATTGAGGAATCGATGGAAAAGAAGAGATCTTAAATAGTTTGATGGAAAATAAACACTAAATGGCTTAAAAGTACAGTTCCAAGTTTCTAGGCTTCCAAAAACAGGTATTTCAATTTTTTTGTATCAACACAAAGTTAAATATTGTAAATAAATACGAAAATATAAATATAATAAATTCATTAACTAATTAATTTATTTTTAATACGATTCAAATTAAATCAAGAGATAACGATATCAGATACTGTTTAATTTAAAGTAAAATAAATATCACACACCGTTCGAGAGGATTAATTTCAACGAATATAATTTTTTACCTGTGCTTATAAAGATATATTATTTTTTTTATATTTTTAGTGTAACTATTTCCATTGAACAGATCTGTTACTTTTGGTGCGATAATATAAAAATATTTCCATCAGTGTAAACCTTAATCTTCAACATAATCCGAATCATGCACGGAATAAATATAATGCCTCAAGTTACAAACACAAGTATACATTGTATTTACGTGTATACACACACTTACAGGCATCTAAGCGGATTATAGCCGGAAGAAGTACGGAATATTAAATTAGACTGTAGTAGGTAGGAAGAGCTAACGAGATTAATCTTTTGCCACATTTGATCCACGTCAGTATCCGAAGCTTATCTCCTACGACGTAATCCAACGTAATCGTACCAATTAAGTGCACAATCTTCACCGTTTACACAAACATTAGGTTGTTGCATATAATGCAGGAAGGAAGTCTGTCATCATTTGATAACATCAAATTATCGTAAAATAGCTGTTATCGCGTATCACGTTAAAATTTAATTGAAAGGCGAAAGGATTGAAAATTAGTTGAAAATGTAATATTCACTAATGCTATTTTCAGTATTGTTTTGTTTGTTACAATAATTAACTAGTAATTTTATATTGAAAAAATCTGTGCAATTATTTTTACTAATTACAAGTGTACCATTCTTACTGTGATTTGTAATACAGCAATTAATATACTAATTAATTTTCAAAACTAAATAATAAATACTCGTCCAATGGAGAAAAATTGTGGCAGCAAACACAAATTGAAAAATTAATATCTTCAAAATTACAGTTTTTTGTTTCGATTAAAGCAAGTATAATAGATCAGGTCTAGTCTACTTTTACAATCAAATTTTATTAATTTCTTGACTTTTATTCCGTTTGTCAGTTAACTATATTCTGATATAAATGAAACTTAAATTCTATATTTTATACTTGTTCTAACTCTTTAACAATCATCCATCCCTTTTGAGATAAAAGTTATTTCTTGCAGTTAGATATTTAAAATACACCTTACTCTATTATTTACAGCGTTAAATGTATCAATTTTATTTCAGGGCCATTTAAAAAATTGTACAAATCTGAAGTTCTAAATTATTTACTATCTACCTCGGCGTATACATTACACTAATTAAAGGGTTAAAAGCTTTGACCCCTTTTCTGTAAACGTTCTGTGCATTTAAATATCTGATACAAATTTATCGAGCGAACAATGAGATTAGCTTGGTCCAAGGGTAAAAGATAATGATCATTCCGAACAAACAGGTATGATATCATCGAATGAAACGCTAATCCAATTTCAGGCTAGGTAGAGACAGGTGCCGAAAGTGGCTTGACAATTCCGGACATCCCCCAGTCGTGATTAGGTTTATTTGCGGCTGACCACCGAGAGAGCATTGTCCAACATCCTGAAAATCAATGGCTCTTGCATAGTGAGTACAACAGGATCGGCACAAGAGGAAGGCACAGCAGAGGAACGGTTAGATAGGCACAAGATTGAAGCTGGTGAAACAATAGCTCCACCTCGACGGACGGTTGATTACCAGAGATAATTACAGATACTACAATGATTTGTATTAATGGGCTGCGTGTGATACTTAGCGCGTGAAGCAATTCATCATTTCAGATGCATGATACGCTGCTTCATTAACTAGGACCAATGAATGGGTCTTGCGACGTTTTCCATTAGCAAATTATAAATTATTTATGAAATTAATCTGTAACAAAGTTGCTGTTTAATGATACGAATTTCAACGCAATGACGGCTAGAAATTTATTACCGCTTTGACCGTTACAGTGAAAATAGCAACTGTTAATTATAAAATGGAAATTGGATTAATTTCACTCAAAATTAAGTAACAAACTTTTTTTTCTTTTCAAAAACAGGGTAAAATTTAGACGATTATTTAAATAAAAATGATAAATTTGTGTAACTTTACAAATTTTGTACAAGAGTTAATTATATTATTAATTGATATTCTAATTGAAAGTTTCAGTTTGTTAGCTTACTGGTTTAATAACTTCAAAGAAGCAAAGTTTTTAACTTCATGAATATTTTTTTATCCTCTTTCGATGCTCTTAGGATCAATGAACTTCTGGCTGGTAAAATGTTCAAATAAAGATTGTGCTAATTACTATAAAAGAAGCTTTCGTTACAGCCTCCTGAAAGTAACTATACAGACGTAACATTAAAGCTCTTGTAATTTTCAGAAATGTTAATTATGGTAAGAAATAATCTTTACAACGAAAGTCTTCAATTTACTAATACAATTGTATTTGATCAAATTATTAAATAATATTATATTTAAAATAATCAACATTTTAATCATTATTTAAGAAATTATTTACAACCCTTTTACTTTGATATATTTTGTCCGTAAAAATATACGTTTTATGGTTTCATCTTTTCTGAATGAATTCCATTGCGCAAAACGGTAATTGTGTTACACGATCTTGGTACAAATTCTGCGGAATATTATATGTTGTAATGTTGAAGTTCAATCTACTTCAAAATTACATGTGGAACAGAATTATAACAGAGGAAATTTCCAAATATATTCTACCACAAATCTCATTTGAGGATAGCCGACAAATTCAGCGCTGATTACCGCTAATAATTTAGCACATTTATACATATCATTTAATTACAAAATTCCTTTACAGGTTTCGCGATAGCTTGATTGAATGAAATCTGTCTTTGTTATTACTTGTTGAGCTTCTATATAAAAGATAACAATTTCCAAACAAATAATGCTGATTTATATCAATTAAGGTTGAATGTAATTTATATTTCTATAAACAAGCGTGTAAACTGTGCCTATATGTTTTTCAAAATATCAAGTAAAATTTTCATTAAATGATAGTACATTTATTAATCAGCTGCTGAACTATCGACAGATTATTAAATTAGTATCTTTTACACAGACATTTTGAGGAATTATCAAACAAAATGTTCTTAAAAACGAAGCCTTTGTATAAAAAACTCTTTATACCAAATTTTTGATTTATTTTTGTAACACGTTAATTGCCGCAGTGAAAACAGACATACTTAAATTCCAATTATTAAGGATTCTATCGATTCATTTTCAAATGTAATTATTTAAATCGTTACTTTCTACTATTACTAGCAGCATCCACGGTTTATTTTATCCTTTCTTTTAGTAATTATTCCATTACAGAAAATCTGAGGCACCAGTCACCTGTGACCACCATGGCAGCCAACGTGTTGAGTAACCTTATCGGTTATGGAATATACTGTATAAGTTTTGGGGGGAGATAAAATAATATTAGGTTGAATCAGAAGTAAAGTTACTAAAACCATCATTGCCATTCCACTCCTGATCCCACAATATTGAATTACAATATTCCAATTCTTCTTCCTACTCGAAATTCATTTCGTCCACATTAATCGGATAACGAGGATAATTAAACCTCAACATCGGCATCGAACGATGTATTAAAGAGACGTTACTTTTCGTGCCACTAAAAAATAACGAGCAATCGAAACGAATCTGAATACAAAGCTACTCGAAGTATCATCTGTCAGCCGTAAGTAGAGCCAGTGTCACAATTCAACCAGCATCTCGTCAAACGTCTGAAACAATCGCGTTGGCAAACGACAGGTATCTTGGCAGCACCCCATTTCCCGGTAGCGAACGATAAGTTTTCCCCAACATAGATGGACGGGAAGGATATTTTCCGACGGTTGGCGAGCCGACTCGATGGGTCCCCGGAGACTCGTTCTGATTCTATGGAGACGGTTGACAGTCTCAAGAAACGAGCTACGGTGCTGCGAGCAAATGATAGCAGAAAAAAAGAAAAAATGTGTATCTTGTCCTGAACCTTTCGATAAACTCATCGATGAATTGATGATGACCTTAAAATACATATTTATTTCTTCTTGCAAAACATTCCTTGGGAAAAGAAGTCCTGATATTCTTCTTATATTCGAAAGTTACTAGATTCCTTTTAGAAATATTGTGTCAATTTGTAAGCGAAGTTTAATATTTTACATTATTATTCTTTATTTTGTTCTTATCTGTTCATTAAAATGTCCATTTAGTTTTATACTTTGCCCATAAGTTCAACGGCTTCTACTGTACTGAAAGGGTTATGTCATAGATGATGATTGATTAACCTAATCTATCATCCATTTCACCTCGTTATTAATTTGATCATCCTGTTCCAAAATAATGATCAAGTCTGTCATGACTGACCTACTGAAAATCAAATTTATTGTTGGGTATAATACGTGCAACTTTTCTAGTATTATAGTGAGTGTTTGAAGTACCTTTCTTTTGGGTACCATTTTTTTAGAGGAACTCGTATATATTAATTATAATAAAATAATTTTTAGAAAAAGATACTACCGGCTTCGAAATGCACTGAAACCCAAACAAAAAAGGAAAAAGGATACCATCGATTTAAGATGCACTAAAAAGTATGAAATAATTTCTATTTAATTTGTATGAATAAGTATTCATACAAATACCAGCTCTTAAAGAAATTAATTAAATGATCAAATAGTTTATTAAACACTGGAAAAAATTATAACAGTTTCATGGTAATGAATCTTTAAAGATTAAATTCTTCAGAATCTCATTAAATATTACTGTCTTTTTCCCAATACTGTACAGAAATTATTCCATAACCAACTAAAATAAGAAATTCATCAGAACAAACGTCAAATAATTCGAAAATCTAATTGCAGAAAACTATTCTGTATCAATTTAAAATTTGTGGGACAGTATTTTCGGTAATTTTTTTATTTTCAACCATATAGTTTTGAAAAAGAAATAATATTTAGAAAAATGCGCACTTTGCTAATTCTTGCGATATTAAGGATAATAATTAAGGAAAGAAACTGTACCAAAAAAGTTAAAAATACCCATGGCAAAAGTGCTACATTGTAAATAAAAGTTGACAAATACAAATACTTTGCGTTCATGTATGGAGTAATTTAATATAACACTGTGCAAGAGCGTTTAATAGCAAGGATAGTAATTGCAAATCAAAGTACCCAATTGACCTTAAATCACAATAAAATGTACATGGTTTACAAGGCCGGAAAAATACCAGGAGCATTTATAATTTTGTTAAAACAGGAATCCTCAAAGTATCTTGAAGAAATGTCATTGATACAATAATTTGTAAAATTGTATCGATCGATTGGTAACTACGAATGTGAAAGTTGAACAAGCTCGATCGCAACTTCGAATGATACTTCTATGAACAGATAAAGGCACGGAGCAATCTTTGCTCCACGCAAAAACTTTAGTGGCGATCTTGTCCCGTCGAAAGGAACAGAATTCTCTCGAATTTTTCAGCCTTCTACCTCACAAACCCGACAATGTGTCCAACAAGAGCAGCCTCTTTAACCCGCTCCACTGACGGTATAACCATCGTGGGGTTGATTCTCGTTTAGCCCGATGGAGAAGTCTTTCCCGTGTCCATTTCCGGCGTCCTCGAGCGTGCTCGAGAAATGCCATTCGGGGTCAACCGTCCGCTCGATCTTCCGTGATCATCCGACCCGACGAACAGAATGTTGCTAGATCTTTTTCATCCTAACCGGCTGTCTTCTGGCGCCTCTTTCGCTAATGATGGCTCGAACCGGTTGTCATACTTTACGGCCACGTCGTTCGCGTTATCGAACCTCCACGGAGGAAATGCTAGGTGATCTTCGATCATGATGAAGAACGAGCGAGCGTGTACGAGCGAACGTTGGTAAGTTTCTTGAGGTACCCTCTCCACGTTTACGGGAAGCTGTCAGATTAACCTGCTTCTGAACTAACTTCCGGTTAAAAACGGTGACTCGCTGTTTAACGAGGAACAAGTTTCATGCGATTTTGTATTATCTTTTTACGTGCACCAAGTTATTAATGATAATTAATCTTGCGAAGAAGGACGATTACGGTAATCCTTTTTTATCCTCCGAGGACCGTGTATCGGAGTCGTTCATGAAATAACGAAAAGAAGTCTTTTCGGTTTCAATTTCCTTCTGATACTTATTATTAACCCTTTAGCGTCGAACGTGAAATGATGTGAAAAAGATCGATAGTAAATAATTTATATTCAATTTATTTCATTTTCTAAATGGTTCCAAGGTAGATCCTAAGATTTTCTTTCAAATTATCGTATTTATTTATGAAAGTTATTTAATATTTCGAATTATTACACAATATAGTAGAGGCTTTGGTAAATATCTTAAAATTTTTTGAACTTTTAGATGCTTGAAATAGTAAAAAAGAATTAAAAATAATTAAGCTTATCCAGGAATATGGAAAAGACGTATTTGCTTAAATTGGAAACTTAATTAATTGCAAACAGTAATTTTTTTAAGGAATATCAAAATCCTAAATGTTCCAAAATTAAATCCAAAGCAATCTAAATCATTTAACCCTCGAGCAGCGAAATCTGTGTCAATCTTGACTCAGATCTAAGAAAATTATTTTGATTAAAATTAAATGCACAAATTTTCAGATAAAAATACTTAATGTTTCAAGAAATAATATTTAAAATAGTAGAAAAGTTAGAAAATAAAATAAAAGTTCACGGGTTAACAATTAATATTTACAACAGAGACATATTGGACAATTTTAAGAATTATCCACGAAGATGTCTGAATGAAATGATAAAAAGATGAATTTTTCTTTAAATTAAAACTTCGTTACAGAGTAAAAATTGAATGTTAATTTATTTATCTTCTAGATGAAGAAACATTCATAAACTTAACAAGTTTTTAAATATCAAGATCCTTGTCTTTGATGTAAAATTACGTAAAATTCTAAACAAGAAAGTCGTGAAAGAAATATTACAAAGTTCACTAAATCTAGTTAAACGTTAATGCGTGGCATGAGACACCCAACACGCTCATCTCATATAACTTTTGAATTATGAATTTTATGAAAAATTGCTGCAAGCAAAAGTTACACGGTTTCCAGGCGGATATTACACAGCCTGTTAACTTTATTTATAAGTAAAAACATTTAAAAACAACTCTAACATTAATCTTCTTTCTTTAAATGAAAACTCGAGAAAATATTTATTTCTAAATAGAATTTTATTAATATTTATTAACCTTGAATGAACAGTTAACAAGTTGTGTTAACTAGATTATTTGAAAGTTGATTTAAATTGTTTCTAAATTAATACAAACACCAACTCAAGTACCACCACCAAACAGTAATAATTTTGGAATACTGAGGCAAGTGACAAGACATTTTTCTCTAATGGCGCCATGTTCCCTAAGGAATAATCTCCCAATATTTTAGAATTATTAGGCATTATGTATTTGGGTTAATATACATTTCAGAGAATTGGTTAATTACTCTAATGCTAATCCTAACCCCAACACATTGAAATTAAATAAATTATTGTGCCAGGATACAATCCTTACCAATTTTCAAGTATAACATCATTGATGAATCCTCCTTTTCCTACACCGCCAGTTTCCCTAGGACAGTCTTACTACCAACTTATTCCACGATGCCACTTAAATATTCGATCGGCTGTATTTTTAAGCAATAAATCAGTTCACCGATCAAAATATCCTCGGCAAGAAAAATTCGAATCGAAATATGGATACGCGTGCATGAAATCGATAAATTAGAAATATTCGACGCGCAAGGAAATTTAATTAACAGGATACAGGCAGTAATTCGGCTATTGTTCTGCCGGACAGAAACGGACGTCCTGTTAAATTGTCCAATTAAGTCGAAACGCGCGGACTCGCGTAAAACGGCAAAGCAAATCGCTCGCTGTACATATGCCTATTTGACGTTTGCCGACAGTTTGACGGGGTCGTTTCAGTCGTGGCGAAAGTATAATTGGCCGTTCGAATGAAAGCTCGTAAAGAGCTTCCGCTGTACGATTTGGAAAATCCGCGCCGGACAATGAAACGAAACAAACACGCTTCGATAGCGATCCGATCGTTCACAATATCTAACATTGTTCCGTTTAATTTGATATGTGACCGATTCGCGAGAACAAAGGAATGTATTCAGTTAAAATATTCTGTCTACCATTTCTCACGGTTTTTCATTATTCGATATCTACAATTCGATATTAACTTTTATCTTTCAACAGAAGCTAGAATTTTCTGCGTACTTTGTGAAAAAATAGTTTTTTCACGTTTCAATGGACCCTCGAATCCTACAATTTGTCAAAAAATATTCTTTTTGACTTCGAAACGGTTCCAGCCGTCCCCGTTGCCGCTTTGAAGTTCCAAGCTGAAAATCCGTGAAACGGCTCTTGGCTCCGTTCAAGGATTCGAAATTTTCCACTCGTACGCGAAACGACTTCCGCGCCCGGACGTTTCAAATTTCCAAAAAGTCCGAGTGTTCTCGGTTACACGGCTGTTCCATTATGTCGCAAACAAAGTATCAAGGGTTTCACTATATTAGAAGTCACTTTGGCTACATTTTAACCGGCGTACCGGGGCTGTTTACCTTTTCCACGACACACGACTGCTGTACCCCGGCTTCTACGAAAGAGACAATTTGAATCACAAATTCGCATCCGCCCGCCGGCACTTTACCATTGTCACGCGCTTGCCAAGTGGCGCGTATCCATAATAATAACTCACTAAATTCGAGAATGTAATTGTCGCTAATGTTGCGGCCGCGCAGAGAATCACTCGAACCGTGAACACTTCCGTACACGAATTCTACATTCATTTTTAGCAAGAACATCGAACGTGCCCCTCCTACGATTAACATTCCTGCGCGCTCGTAAAGTCATAAAGCCGTCGGGTCTATTCTTAATTCGTACCGTTGGGTTCCAAACAAAACTTCTATTAAAACACATTATTAAATGCTTATTCCCATAAACTATTCATTTCAAAGAACAAAAACTGTACTTTAATCGAACTGATAATGAACAATGGGATTTAGGTTCCTCGTCTAAGCATCTCTTGTCCGTTTTCAGTGCAGTGGTTGGCGCGTTAAAGACTCGTTTCCAAGAGACCACTTGCCCAATACCGAGAAAACGTCCGCGCGCCTCGTTCCCGTCAGTTTTCAGCATCGAGAGCGTCAGACAGTAAAGCGATAAAAGAAGAACTGCCATCGTTTGACCGACCGTCTCATGACACGCGTGATAAACGATAAAGTTCCTTCGCATCCACTGCCATTTCCGCGCGTTCCAGCCCGCCGGTGTACACGAAATGAAAGAGCCAACGGTGAGATAACCGGTGCTAGTTTACGAGGCCGTAAAAGCTTGGTAAGTACTTTGAAAAATTATGCGTATAACAAGGCTGCACGCGCACGTGTTCACCCTGAACGTGCACGTTTCATGTAGCAGTAAATAAGTGTCGAGCCAAACGAGATATCATGCGATTTAGCGTGCCGAGAATTATGTTCATGCAGCCCCTATAGCGGCGTCGTGCTAACCTAAGATTTGCTTTAGTCCGGGGAGATATATCATGCATGGGAATCGGTTAAATCATCGCGCAACCTCGACTCGAGTCGGATTTGTTAGCTGGATGCATGGATTAAACGCGTTTGAGGACTTACGCGGAGGAGAGTGATTTGTTTCCAAGAATCGGGTATACTTTGAGCAGCGGTGCTTGATAAATGTAGGGACTGTGCAATAGCGGTGGATCCAGAGGAGAGCGATCGCTCCCTTCATTAGTTAAAAACGAAATTATGTTTACCGCAATTTGAACCCCCAAATCCGCTAATTGCACAAGGTTTATGACACTGGTGCAGCGGGTAAACGCACATTTATACGTCACGTGGACTCGTCCCCATTCGACCACCCCGCCTCCATGAAAAGACTATTAGCTTCCTGATTGTCTATGACTGCGATTTCGTAACTTCAGAAATCAACCCTTTGCACTTGAAGAATTTTTAGATATGATTAAATCTAGATTTCTTTTACAATGAAACTTTGAAAATTTAAAATTTGTAATCTACTTACTTTTATTCTTCTTGTTAATTTGCTATGTTCTAATATAAATAAAACTTAAATTTTACATTTTAAACCATGTCGAAGAAAATAAAGCAGTACACGAGACGGTATTACTACCAATAATTAAATAAACCGAGTCAATTAATTTATATCGAGTAGAAATGTATGTAGATCTATTTAGACGTGAAATAATAGAAATATGAAACTGCAGAAAATACAAATTTAAAATCCTAGCTAATTATAGCTGCAGATACATAAAACTATAAAACAGTACACCTACCTAATTGCAGAGGTACAGAATTTATATTGTAGAACAAACGAAGTACTCGTTGATCGATCAATTACAAAATCGTAAAGTTTAAATTAATCAGTAATTTCATCATCAGATACTCTGTTATCAGACACATCTCTGCAATTTACTAGTACCATTTTCGCTCGCACGAATCAGAACCTGGACACTTAGCCCTTCGTGCTTGGAATTCATTAACGCTTATACTGTTCTACAGGCACACAATCCTAATTATAATGTCGAGTGAAAGCCAAACACATGGTACAAGTAGTGAATAAACGCGTTGAAACGAACAGAGAGCTTGTTCGATAATGAAGCATTACTTTGACGTTCTATGAATAAAAATGTGGTCGAATCCATCCGCTGGTTGTTAACAATGGCACTTCGTGAACAGAAATGGAAAGTTTAATTAATATCGAAAGAAATTGATTACTTTTTTTTTGTTTATAAGACACTAGGCTTTGTGATATTTATTTCCATTTTTTATGCATCTGCCATAAAAATGTTCCTCTTTGAGTATATAAAAGGTACCAAAAGGGATGCATGTTACATAGTTCAAAAAGTGAAAGTTTCATTTATATTAATATTTTCGTTACTAGGTAATTTTATTTGCAAACATTAATCGAAACAACCAAGTTTTATTCATCTGTAATTTTTGAATCGTGCACAGGGCGAAGAACACGAAGCGTAACAATAAAAAACTGATCAAAAATATTGGTAAAAATTCCATTTTAAAAAATTCAAGCTTTTTCTCGCTTAATCTGATTTTGCTGTTAGTTTTTTGTTTTTTCAATGGAACAGCATATCATGTTTTACGTAAATCAATTATCTGAAACATTTTATTGAATAAAATATCGGAATATAGTATTAAAAACATAAATACTGCGAGATATTTTAAATTTAAAAGTGAAACGTTACACATAAAAAGTTATAATTATCTTACAAATTTATATGTTGAAAAGAGTATTACTCAATTAAATCAGTTGGTATTTAAAAAATATATAACTTTATTTTTAAGAAGTGCAATTATATTCTGCAATTTTATCTCTGAATGCAAGAAGAGCTTCACCAGCTAATTTAAAAGAATATTTTTAAACATTACTAAATTATGGTGATGAAATTTTGTTAGAATTTATTACGTATATTAATCTGCATATATTTTTCAAATTTTCAGACTTATTGCATTTTATACTAATTAATATTAATAAACATTGAAAAGATTAACCCTTTCAGAGATTCAACTAAAATAAGGAGATACAATTTCTTTTTAACTTACAGGAATTTATCTTACTGACATTTACTATAATTAATATTCAAATTTAGAGAAAACTTTAAACGAATATCGAACTTCCGTTTCGCGGCAGCACGTATGCTAATCGCTATGAGAAGGCGTGCGATCACGTATTCTAAGATTAATATCATGGAATATTATGTTTACGTGAAAACAAGTTTAAATCGTAGTTAAATTCAATTGCAATATTACTAATATTCAAAGAAAAATATTTTATATATTCTTCCAATTTACTATAAATGATATGAAAATTCATGTGTTTTAAATATTTTAATTCTCCCCATGTTGCCAACACGTCGTACTGGCTAAATGTCCAAAGGGTTAAGGAACGTTCACTAAAAAAAAATTCAATTTCAGGGCGAATTAAGATGCGAGCAATCAACCACGATGGTTGCTACCTATTGAAATTTAGATCTCTTTTTAGCTGACCGCAAACGTCGTGCCACGTTTATAGGATTTGTACGATTCTGGCGGAGGCGTATTACAAGCGGTGACCGTAGTGTCTCTATAGAGCCGACTGGTCATCCTTCCTAAGCCTGTAACCCCGTGATCTTATACCAGCAACGTGACACTGGACACGCTAGTGTGTGTCGGTGACAAACCATGCACTGATATCCGGACAATAAATTGTCCATATCAGCAGCCGACAGTAATGGGCTGTCTTGCTAAAACGGAGGGACTACCCTT
This sequence comes from Anthidium xuezhongi, assembly GCA_022405125.1. Lineage (NCBI taxonomy): Eukaryota > Metazoa > Arthropoda > Insecta > Hymenoptera > Megachilidae > Anthidium > Anthidium xuezhongi. The sequence goes on along the minus strand of CM039638.1, from coordinate 9,443,132 downwards.
GGAATCTTGGTCTTAGATTGTGTTTCGGTGACGTTCGACTTAACTTTCCTTGAACGACCGCGGGAATATCTTGTAAAATGTTTTATTGGCAAAAGTCAAAGGGAAATATTTTCCATATTTTCTAACAATAACGGTACTGGTATTTTCAAATTGCATCGATCTATGATTTCACTGATGAATACAGTGAAAGAAAACGTCTTAAATTCATTTACTTATTTATATGAATATTTATGTAATATTCATTTACTTTTAAATTGAAAATAAAATAAAAAATGAAACAGAATACTTTTTCTTTTTACTATCAAATAATTTGATTAAACTAGAATCTATATTTCGAGTTTAGATACGATGTTAGTACGTGGTTGTTTTTTCCTTGATTTTCATCTTTTTTTTTTCACTGTATTGAACGCCTGTAGTTTCATTTTATAGAGGCAATTTTGTAAAACTGATCGAACGAGTCGATTGCACGTCGTAAGTTGAATGTTTTCGAGTTAATTGTGCTTGGCACGATTATCGTAGACTGTCCATTCCGCACGCGTGATTAAATAATTGCTTATTCGAACGATTCGGCGGCGATTGGATCAATTGGACGTAGCTATGTTTTTACACAGCTTATTGGGTTCTATAGAAAACGTTCGTTGTAATTAATTGGAACGTAACATCGTTCCCTGCGATTTTCAACTTACAGATCATTGCGACTAAAACCGTGGAATACCTCGTGCAATCGTAATTATTTACGGATGAACTCGTTTCAACGTACAACGAGGCATAAAACTGTACCAATAATACCGTTTACCGGAAAAATTATTAACAAAGAACAATCAAGAAGATTCAAACCCAGATTTCTAAAAAGATAACGATTAGAGCTTGTACTATCAACAATATCCATTTTATTACAATTTTTATAAGTACGATTAAATCATTATTATACTTGATGACGTCAATTATAACTAATATTAATACGAAAGAAATGTTAATGAAAGCATCATACAGAATAATTGACATAATTGAATAAAATCTGAGGTAATTAACAGAAGATATTAAGAACTTTCTTATTTTAGTACTGCATATGAAAATGTAATATTACTTAAATATAAAACTACAGGCTAATTAATTAAATGTAAAATTTAATCTTAAATAAACCCAAGAGCACTTTGAAAATACAATACACAGAAAAATTAAATTGAATCTATGTTCCTTTAATTAATGTTCCTTATAATATATTTTAATTTATTTTATTCCACTAAAAAGTTGTTTGTCACCAAATGCACGAAATTCTAATTACTAATTATAATCACCTTTAACCCTTTACCCTATAATATTGAATAACACTCGTGATGCACCCTATAGTTCAAACGTGACCTCTTTCCTGCATATTTTGATTACAACTAATTTTAAGTTAAATTCTAATTACAGTTTACACAGTCAAGGTTTGTATCAAGCTTTATCAAGTCCGAAGTATAAATAATATATTATAATATTTATTGTTCCAATAAATTAGCTCTAACTGACACGATCATTGGAAAATCATACGTTAAGAGGATAATAATGCAAGAGTTACCACACCAGCAGCCATTTCTTTCACCTACTTAGCGCCAATTTGTTTTAAGAATTCAACAAGTTGAAATCGCGACAGAAACAAAGATGAACATCCTATCCTGGGGATGAGACGTCGCGTTAAAATGGCGAACAACGAATTAGCCATTCTTTTTTTTTTTCACGCTATTTAACGAAACCATTCGTCCCGATCGATTCGAGTACCGTCCACGTGAATAATAAATTAACGAAAGCTCGGATTATCGGCGGTGCTGGATTACATCGGGTCCGTAGGATTATTGAACTTTTATCGAGAAGACGTAGACGAGGTGGAACGCGGCGGTGGGCGGGGAGGGAGGGGATGAAAAGTAAAAGAGAAATGAAACGAGACGAAACGAACCGGTCGAAATGAACGAGTCGAGAAAACGGGCAAGAATTGGAAATGAAAGAGGGTCCTTCGCCGACGAGGCGCTTGGCAATTCGCCGATCCGATAAACTCAATCAGCTTACTCATCTACCTACATACGTGTAGCTGCGCGTCTACTAATGATGCTTAAATCCGGCCAATCTCAATCGAGCTTCTCTTGTGCCCTGATTGCTCCCTGTACAGACGCGACGATGCTACGGATTATCCTCGGAACGTTTCTTCTTTTTGATCCTTAAGGATCGCGATTCACCCCGTGCTCGAAACGAGGCAGAATGCAATTTGCACAAAATTACAGCGTGGAAAGTTGTGTTTTCTATAGCGACGGCAACGAGAGACTTTTCACCGACAACCTCGCGAACCGTGTTATTAAGAAATTAAAGGATACGAATAAGAAGACGCTTCCAACAATCACGTCTATTGCTGCGATCGAAACGAAAAAACAAGATTTATACTGTGGCCACTGTCAATTTTCTAATTTTATCTCTTTTTCGTACACCTCGGGCCTGATTAAGGGGACTCTTGGCGACCAGACCTGCACGAGTTAAAATTTCTATTTTCTACACTTTTCTCACGCTTCATTTTCGTTTCAGGGCCTCACCTGGACCTGGGCAGTGTCTCTCAGGTCCTGGCGAACCACTTCACCAAGAAAAGCTCTATATATTTGCATACATGTAAAAGACTAAAATTATTTTATATCCTTGAATTTCCAAACATACCAGCGCCGGTCCGTCGCAACACGATCCGGTCGCCCGCAGGCACGCACCATGGACGTTTCATCCCAGAATATTGTACGACATTAATAAACTATACGCGAGGAACAAAGTTTAGCCTTTATTTCTATACCTCAATTCCCACAATACAAACGGTCCACGATTTGACGAACGCTCGGCTCGGCCGCAGAATTTGCATACAGCGCGAGGAAACAATTACTCGAAACCGGTTGCCGCGATTCTGAGCGGAACCGACGCTGACGTGGTTGTAGCCGAGGGACAAAAAAAGAGGGAGGATATCGTTCCATTAGCCAGAAATTGCAACACCGGCTAGAACCATTACTTAAGTGGAAAAAGAGAGACCCATCCGCCAGGTTTTCGCGGAGCTGCTCGAGAACAATCGCTTTCGAGAGGGGGTCGAAACTTCGGACCGGCGGCGATTCTTCGACGAAGCCCCCGGTCCTCCTAGCCGTTCCATCATCCTAACGTCATGAAAACAATAAGAGAAACGGGCCACCGGTAATTCCGTCGCAAAGCCGCACCGCGAAGCTTGCTTTCGAAAAGTAACTTCGCGATGAAAATTTAAGACCGCCCCCGTCGAGAAACGAGGTTCCAGAGATCTCGATAATTCCTTTCTGTTTCGTTTTCGCGAAGAATTTCGATTCTTATGGAAGAACGATCGCCCACCGTACGATTATGGTCTTAACAATCCACGGAATTGACTCGCTTCGAGGACAACTGTACGAAACTTGAGCGAAATTTATAGGGTACTTCGTGTTATCTTCAAGGAACAGTCAGGAAATGAAAAATAATACCTTGAATAATAACAAACAACCCTCGTTGAATTGTCACGAAAATTGGCTGTTTGCCAATTCAGTACACGACAAAACATCCGCGAAATTGGAAACGGTTCCCACGTGAGAAAAATCTATAATGCTTTTTTCTGCCTAGTTTTTAGTTTTTTTCTCTCTTTGTTTTTAATAGCACCGTGTCGAAAGAATTAATGTAAAGATCAAGAGACTTCTTTATTTAATATCCAAATAATTAAGTTTCGAAATTGAATAATTAAGTAAGATTCATTTCTTACAATTTTGCATTTTATAGTTTATTTTTTTTTTATTACATGAATGATTGATTTAAATTCTATAAAAGTATTGCAAAAATTTAAAAAATTACCCAAACTATAATAATTTCCCTCTTTTATTTCTTCCATTTGTCTATCATTTACAAAACTAAAAATCTATATGATTATTGATATATTTGATAACAATTTTAATTAACCAGTCTGTAAAAAAATGAAATTTTTACTAATAATTGTAAAATATGAAAGTTATTCAATGCGAATTATATGAAGATACAATTTTTACGATGATTCACTGTTCAAGATCGATTTAGACGGTTTGAATTCCATGAATCGTTCTAATAGTAACAGAAATTGGTCGTAATTCGCGCAATTGGCGTCCAATTTCTTCAAAAACGTCCACATCCTGATAACGACATTTTCTTGGACCGAACGACAGGGTGGATTAGCACCCTGAAGAATGACCGCGAACGTAGCGTGCTCTCTTTCGTTCGTGGTGTGTTTTTCAGCGTGTTCTTGTAGGTGGAAAAGCTTGGTGACAGATGTGAGACATTTTCAAGCAGCCTGTCTCCCGCTTAATCAATCTAAGGTGTCGGAACGTATCACTGGTGTCGGGTCAGCGAGCTTTTAGCACAAGCACGGCCCGATTCGTCGTACCTGTATACGTATCCACATAGATATTTTTCTACTTTCGTATCAAATCTACATGAAAATTGAACGCACACGTGAATGGAGACGAACGAGAATTAATCGTCCATCGTTGCCAGGCATTTCACAGATAATTTCTAAGGATAGAGTGTAATATCTTGCGTGACAACGAAAATGACTTTCTGTTTGAAAAATTCTGCCCTAAATAAAAGTAACAGAAGGACTAGAAGGACAGTTCTAGAAGAACAGAAGGTAGAAGGTATTTTTGAATACGTATTCAAATAAAGCTCCAAAAATTCAAAAGCCCCATTTTGAAAAGAAAAATCACAAATGTTAATGATCTATTTACTTTTATTTCTTTCATTAATTTGCTACGTTCTAATATAAATAATTCTTAAATTCTTAATTTAAAAATGTTTTAGGTAAAAGGTTAAGACAGTGCAATAAGAAAAAATCTAAATGGTTAGTTTCGACTTTTAAACTGTAATTTGTTTAATTTGAGGGTGAGTAACTATGAAATGATTCACTTAACTCTGTTCCCCTTAATTTTTACTTAGTTCTTAAATGTATTTCTTTATTAATTTCCTCACGATAAATAAAAAATTGATTCCTCCAATAAAAGAGATACTATCAATGATAAAATCTTAAAAAGTACGACCACGAAAATACTTCAAAAGAATTTTTTTCATAGAATATATTTTACAAATAAAATAAATAAGACGATAGGGTTGGATAAAACAGTGAAAGTGAAAGTAAAATAAATTATGATATAAATAAATTACCTGTCTACGTACGAACATACAATATTTCAACGGTTCAGGAACTAATAATTCAGAATTCACGCACGGGAATATCTCTTCGAATATCCTTCCTCAAGATAATATTATTAATTTATGATCTTCCGGCAATGATCCTTGAACAACCCTTTATGTAAAGAGTCCAGGTACCATGTAGCTACCGCTAATTGATTTTGGGGCCAGAGACCTTGTAGAATGTACATGACGTTCATTACCTATCTCGACTAAATTCATTTCCTTTATAGAGTATATCCTCATGCATTTATAGATGTAATTTTTCACGAAAGCATTTGAGGAATTTTAAAGATTTTCGCAGGATAATTCAGATACATTTTACTTCTTCGATGATTAATTAAATTATTAAAGACATAGAGTTCTTTAGTTTATACAAGTATTACTGTATTTCAGAAAATCTTTAAAAAAAAGATAGAAACTGTTTCTTAATTATGTAAAATGCAAAAACAGAAATACGTTTCAAGAAGATACATAAGATACATAAGAACAACAACAACTGATTCCCTAACTTTACTGCAAAAGGGTGCAATAATATTTCTTGGTCTACTTTTATTTCCGGGCAGCAATGCATGAAAAAATTTGCATATTCTGTCAAAACCTTTTGTTGGCCGCAAGGTTCAGCCTTCTTTTGTATACACGAAAATATTTTGAATTTGTATAAAATGTTGAATATTTTAACCACGTACGGTAAACAAAATTTCTACGTATTACAAAGTTTTAAAAGAGCACACTTTTCTTATGAAGTGTTCATTTTTTACGTGCTCCAATAACGAACAAATCGAACTAAATTTTATGAAAGCCCAAGCTTTACATATACTTGTTTTTTCTCATGCAGAAAAATAATATGAATACGTAGGAGTATACAAAACCAGAGTAAAAGAAGCACCAGAAACTTTTCATCATTTTCCTACGATAGAAAAGACTCCAAATAATATTTTTCAGACAGACATTCAACGTGTCTCGTCGTCCAGCTTGTATATTCAAGTTCTCTTAGATGCGACATTTTTGTTATCCTACTTCTTTCTACCACTTACGACTCCAAAATAAGAAAAACTGAAATACGTTTTTAGAAAAATCAAGCAACTGTAGGTTGGTATTTGAACTAATGGCAACGAGTGATGATCAAGTATAAAAGTCTACACAAAGCTCAATTACCTTATCAATAAATAAATTATTAATAGTTATATTAATAATCATCTTACAAATCAATAAATTATCAATATTCTATTAATAGAAGCGATTTTAAGTCAGAATGCATGTTAAAATGCGTAAGAAACGCGTATTAAAATTACTCAAAGTTTAACCGACTGTCAACGAAAAACCGTTTGGAGCATTTACATAATGTTAAGTTTATAAGAAAGTAGAAACCTTCCTCTTTAATTCAGTCTTTGTTTTATCTAAATATCTCTATTGGTTCCTGAGATATCGTCGTTGGAAGACATACACAATTTTTCACAAAAATTGATTTGCCGTCTCGCTCGCACCCGGTCAGTTCGTGTCTAGACGTCTGGTCACGCTGGACAATGTTTACGTCTAGCCCTTTAACTATTACTACGAATTTATATGCAATTCCTGGAAAAATGTCTGGCGGCGCCAGACAGGGAAACCCCTTCCGCGCGGTGCGCCGCGGCGGTCCCTTTGTAAACTTTACAGCCCTATATCTCAGAAACTAATTAAGATATCGGGATGCAACAAATTGTGTTATTATCTGCACACCTTTCTCTAGCTTCTGAGCTATGGTATATAAAATTTTGTTTGTATTTTATATTTATTGTTAGACTATTTTACACTATTTAGGGCATTATAACATTGTTTGACACATTATTATATATTTTTAAACGAGTACAATAAATATATAAATCATCTATCTAGTGCTGTGGAGCAGCAAAAGTTTTAAAAATATTTGTTTATAATTTAAATTGTTAGTAATAATATGGTAGTACAGATACAAATTTTAAGTATCAAAATTCTCTATTAAAGTTTTCATATTTTATCAAAATTCACAATTCTACACAGTGTGAAAATACAAAAATAATTTTATACTATATTTTAATTCTTATTTTATTATTGCTGGTCATACTCCGACATAAACTTATTTTCTTTTCATTTCGAATTAAAATCGCGGTAATTTTAATTATCAAAATCAATAAAAGGAGTTGAAAAGTATTCAAATTCAAAATGATTAAAAATAAACTGAAGAATACTGGGGTCAAACGTTACGTTATGAAAGTCACGAATATGTGCTAAGTGCAACAATTTTAATCTGCATAAATAGAGGATATTTAAGGAAATAGCAAAGACAAACATTAATTAACGATATTTGCAAGTAAAATGTTGCCGTTCACGAACTGTACTCGAGCGTTCAAGCTAAGGGAGCGACGATTAAAGTATAAATATTTACAAGAAATTTTTCGCTCAAATTCTTTCTTGCACACCAATGAGCTACAAGAACAAAAGAAAGCCGTTTTTCAAAAAGCAAGAACAGTTATGCGTCGTTCACGTTCCACTCCTAACTTGAAACTTTCCTGAAGTTCATATTTCACTACCGGAAGTTTAGGCAACTATTATGATATAGGACAAAAGTCGCGGAATTGCGACTTCATTCACAAGAAACTATCACGGGCATAATTGCAAATGAATCTGCAGGAATTTTCCGAAGAACACAAGAAATATTTTCGCTATTGCCTTCGATCCAATTACAAGAATTATTTTCCAAGTTTTAATGAACTCCCGAAACAAGAATTCCTTGACTAATGGGGTCTTAGGTTAACTGATTTTAATGGCCAACCTTAAATATCTAAAATAGTTTAAGGCTTGCATAAACGATATAATAATTAGGTTCTACTACACAGAAAATGTAATTAAAATTGATATATGATATTCATAAAGTTCGAACAATTAATTGCAACCATTTAACCTTTCGTTAAAGGAAAGGGGTTAGATTTAACGATCAGAAACCACAATTTTCGGTCATGTGCGCCCTTAAAACCTCTCAAACTATCTTTGCCTACGATATACAGTGTACCCCTTGTATAGATAAATGCAATAGTAGTTGTATTATAGCAATCGGTGTAAAATGTTATTTAAACTTTGTATAATAATATATGTAATATAATAAATTTATATAACAGAAAAAATTATATTTCATTTTACTGGACAATAAAATTGATTAAATCTAGCAATTTTTGAACTCTTCAAAAATGATACCCCTCAGAATTCTATTCGAAAACCTTGAAAACCATTATTCAACGCTTTACGTTGTTCCCTTATATACTATAAACTCAATGTTTTTTGGTCTAATTTAAATCGTTTCCGATAACAACGCTCTCGACACATCGGTAACAGAATTTACATCGAAACGACGTTCCGTGTAAACTTGTGAAAGCAACATCGAGGCGAGAGAGCGTTTCGTACTCGTAGTTGGTTCGTCGATTAAAGAAAACGAGCAATCGAAGGGAGCGGCCGTGCAACGAGAAGACCCGAAAAGGGGAACGCTCTCAAGGGTGTAGCGAAGGGTGCACGGGAAACTGGAAGAGCGCTCGTTAGGCGCATTTTAACGCTATCAGAAATTCTTGGCGGAACGACGGCCTCTTTTCGCCGGACCAGACATCTGGCAGCAATGAATTTACACAGTATTTCGTTCCGAGTTTTAATCTTGTTTCGCTCGATTCCGCCTCTAGTGCCGGGGTTTGCTTCCTTAGGTCGCGGTAATGAGTGAACATGCTTCGAGGAACGGTTACGTCTCGCGGTATATATGTATATATCCTAGGGGGGGGCCAAAGAGAAACGGCGTGCTCGTCTTTGCTAAATTACACCGTGATGCGCTCGATAAATCAGACACGGTTATTTACACGAGAGGGGGGAACGGCTTTGAGATTCTTCCAGCTGAATCTTTTTCACCAACTTATGCCGGGTTTCTTTTATACGCGGGGATAAAGAATCGTTTTTTACAAGTATCAAGAAGATGAATTTCTTGCCCGTCCCGTGTACCATCGTGCATTTATTTTCATAATTTACAGACATTGCTTCGAATGTTCATGAATAACGGTACCGGTAGTCGTAATTGTAATTGCTCTTCGAAGGCCAATTATTAAACTATTTGATATTATTAATTGTTGATTGGAAATTAATTGAGAAATCTCTGATTAATATTGTTTTGTTTAAGCCAGTTTTTGTATTATTTATGATAAATATCACCAATGTAAATTATCAAGAAATTGGCAGTACTAATAACAAATTTTGAATAATATTTGCAACAAATACTAAAAATTACTATAGATCCTAATCAAAATTTTAAACACTGGAATGGTTAAACTATTTAATAATTTCTACGAAAATTCTTCGCGTTCTTTATAATTTCAGTTTCATCCATTCATAAATTCTCTGAACTTGAAATGCACAAAGGGAACTACTTGGAAAAGCTTAAAGTTAAAAAGCTCCGAGTAGAACAGTTACCTCCCCTGACTCCGCGAATCTATTGTCGTAACGCAATAAGGCCAGAATCAAGAGAATTATTAATTCAATCCAAGAAACGAACAGCATTGTTCTTACCCGACGACGATGCTTGAATTCGGTTCGTCGGAAGCTCTCGTACAGCTCGGATGCACAACATAATTAATCATCTTCTAAGCGTATAAAGACGAACAATGTAATAACGTAACCGGTACGTTTCCGACGTGGAAACGTTGTTCTTTTGTGTCGGCCCTAATTCAGCATCGTTTTGAGCCAGCTATAGAAAACAAAGCTCGCGTGGCAATTATATACCCTACCCTTTGAACATTCGTATCGATAGAAATTCAGCAGAAATATCACCACCCTTTGGATTTATAAATCTAATTTTATGCAAAATTTTGTAAAACAGAAGAAAGACCTTACAAGTATTATATAAACCTTTTTGAAATTCTATAACTTAAAATATTGTAAAAAAAAATATGAATCAAGGAAACTTTTGTAGACTACACATTACAGAAACGTATCCTAATCGGTTATACTTTCGATTATTGTGGATAATAAATGCATCTGTTATATTTAAATCATCATAGATCAAAATTATTACTTCCTGATTACACAGAAAGTTATCAAAATAAAATTGAACTTATAAACTCACCATAACGTTGCTATTTTCGAAGTGTAGGGGCTCCTTCCAAACTGTTCACACTTCTGTAACAAACAAGAAAATAATCATTAGAGGACTGAATGTGTACGCTATTATTATAGTGTTTCGTTCTATATTTATTTATTTTTCTGCTTTATCTTCAATTTAAAGTTAAGGATACATAAAACGTTGATAGCTGTAGTGTTAATGTATAATAACAGTCCCGATATTGTAATCCTCACGTAAATTTAAATATGAGAAAGTATACACTGAACATGGAATTATTTATGTTGCGTACTATATGATTAACAAATTATGTTTATTTTAAAAAATAGGTACAATTCTTGTATATAAAATTTATCAGCAGACTCAATATCATTTCAAATGGTAATTTTGCTCAACACACCCTACACGCAACATTTATCGAATGTTCGAAATGAATTTTTATAAAGAATCAAAATATTGTAAATAGTTTCACAAGCACGAAATAATTTCTGAGGTAGACCACCCTCGACGAAACACGATCGTGCAAGATTTTCGTGAACAAAAGGGGTCACGACCCCCCCCGGGTTAAGCGAATCGCTTAAGCAAGAAAGAAAAACACGAGGACAACACGAAACTCGACATGCATTACTTATAACGCGGTCTATTTTCCGCGACGAGGAGGGCGAACCTCCCCGGAGATGTTCAACCGAGGTAACAACGTCAAATCCGTGACAAAAGGCGAAACTTGAATTCAAGATGGACGTGACCAGGCCTGGGATGAAGTCACGAGCAAAAGAAGAGAGAGGAGGGAAAGGGACAGACAGCCATAGCAGTTCGAGTTAGTTGGAAGTAGCACGGAAATGAATTGAATAATTTAGTAGGTCAGAACGAAGGGATGAAACGAGCAAGTTCGAACATGTGTACTTTTCCTGCGAAAAAACCTACGAAAATTCTGACTATCTTGTCAAGGTCTCGTCATGTTCCAAGACTTTACGCCCCAGCTTTTCCGTCTTGTTTACGACACGCGGGAGATACCGGAAGAAACGAGGTCGAAAAATAATTTCGGTATCAACACGTTTTCGCAAGAACGTCTTCTCGTATCTTTCCTTGACCCTTTGCGCTATACTTATTTTGTAAGATAATTTTTTCATTTTTCTAATAATCTCGTACCTTTTAAGAAAGTCCTTCCTTCAAGGAAAAAACAGAACAACCTTCCAGGAAAAAGAACACTACTGATATATTTTATTAATTGAATTAATTATAACAATAAGGGTAATTTTAAAAAAATATTCTTAAATATCTACATATCACACATTTTCATATTATTTATAATAAATGCTGGTAATATAATTTTTTTTTTAAAGTTGGCTACAAAAATAACAAAATGAGTGTTCTATATTAATGAGCACTGAAAGGATTAACACATTTATTTACAAATTTTTACTTTATTAATTAGTATAGTCATATTCCATTAACCTTTTCATTACGACTAGAGATACAATAGGTACGGTAATATTATGGAAATATAAGTCAGTCTGATACAAATTGAAATTCTTGTGTAATAACCGTGCACGAAATCGACCATTACTGCGTTAATTCAAGAAAATTAATGAGCGTATTTGTACTGGCTTTGTACAATTCATTTTGCTATGTAATCGTCCTGTTAATACCTCGCATGATGAGTGAATTAATATATACTCACCGTACTTTATGTATCGAATTATTTATTACGTTTGTAATAAGCCGAAAGGGATTTGTGAGGCTCGTGACCTCGCCAAAAGTGACCCTTGAGTGAGAGAAAAAATAAGGGCAGGCCACGGTACTATGCAATTTACTACTCAGAACGAGTTAAAATTTATTCTACGTGAGAAGAATTTGTGTAAAACCGATGTCGTACGCGTTCCACTATTTTTTTGTGAAATTGAAATCGAAAAACTGTCAATCCCTTAACAAAAGTGCATACACGTTGAAGAAATTTATATAGAACAATGACTTATACCATTTCAAAAATAAATTGATATACGAATTTTGACAAAGATCCAGGCCTATATTGTTTTTAATAGAAATTAGGGAAAAAAGTAATATTGTATATTTAGAAACTTATAAAAGTATATATAAATTACTTTTCATTTTGAGACTGGGAAAAACTGGGAATGAATAACCATTTGCAACATCTGTAAAAGAACTTGAAGGTGTTCTACGAGAAGAATGATGTAAAATTCCACTGGGAACTATTTGAAACTTCTATGGCTCCATTTCAATAAGGGTTGAAGCTATATTGCTGGTAAAACATCGCTCAATATTTTGATATATTGGTTATCATGAAGCTATAAAATGATTTTGTGAAATACTTTAACCAAAGATAGAAATAAAATTTGGTACAATTTTGAATTCATTATTTTACTAATCGTTTAAAATGGGCATTGGATGGTTGTGGGGACATATTTATTGTTTAATTTGTAAGATAATTATGAAAGGACTCACGGAACCCAACAAAAATTTTTAATTTGTGGGTAGTTAAAGAGGTGAATAAAGATAGTACTATGAATTATACTTAATACTGTACTTCATAAGAGCTTAAATTATATATATTTTTTTAAATTTTGGTTTTATATTGCAACATAAAATATGCGAATGCTGCATTTTATCTACGTCATTTATCAAAATTAAATCTCCAACATAACAAGCTATCAATCTTTCCAATATCAGCCAAAATAACAAAGTATTTAAATAACTCTAAAATAAATTATATTTTATTCTAATAAAAGTCAACATACTTTCCAACCAAAAACATCTTAACAAATTATGCAATTTAAAATTAAAAATCTGCTATTACTAACATTCATTATAAATAATACTAAAATATGTGACTCACGCTTCGTTAATAACTTTGCGATTCTCGAGTTTCGAAACAACTGAAAATCTAGCAAGTATGAAAGATTGCAAAATAATTTTCAGAAAATTGATTAATGAGAAGTGTTATTGTTTTGCAGTCTGGCTCTTAATTTTGATGGATTTAATGTTGGATGTTAAAGACACGGTAATTTTATGGGAAAGTTGAGGTGTGCTCACGAGGAATGGCTGACGGTATGCACTCTTGAGAACAGGGTCAGTTAAGGGTGAGATACGAGGTGAAGCTTGAGAAAATTAACCTGCTAACAGAGGTCATGTCTGTTTTGAAAATGAGGAAGGTGTTGTGTAATACTTTGTAATACTTGCTTACGCTATTCCCGTGCATCCCCTTCATTTTATCCTAGAAATATTTAACATTGTTCCGGAGTTCATTCATCACGTCCTATTATGCTAAGGTAATGAATATTCTTTAACAAATTCCTGATAAATAGTTCTTGTAAAAAATCTTGTAATCCTGTAAATATATCATAAACTCAGCTAAAATATCTGTTTAACTTTATCTGTTTAACGAAGAAAAATTGATTTGCTACTGAAACAATAAATCATCTCTGAAAAGCAACTCTTTCGTATAAATTTCTATTTTGATACGAGAAAATATAAATTCGGATATATTCGTATCTTTATTTTATCAATTTTTAAAACTCGATAAAATCTTGTCAAAGTAAATTTTGACGTAAAGAATGTTTTATGCTTAATAATTCTGAAATTACTGCAACGAAACGATTAAAGATTAGTTAAGATTTATGGATATGTAAAACTTTTAATTTTCCTTCTGTATTATTTTGCATAGTAAAGTTTTTACATGGATCTAAGAAAAATGTAGTATTTTAAGAAAGGCTGAATTCGATCTGTATCAATCTAATACATTAATAAACATTAAGTGATACATCAAGTTGGTAAAAACAGGTTGTACTTCGGTTAAATTGGGAAAATTGTTCGTCGTTTCCAAGAATGACGGTGATTTAGATTTATTCATGAATAATTGTATGTAGCGTCGCTTTAAAGCAACGTTAACACGAGTTAATAACGGCAATTTAGAAAACTGAACGTGTCCGTGCAAAAATCAAGCATACATAATGCTAAAATATAACGTGTTCCATAGAAATTAATCATTTAAGAAGGTTGCTATTATACTTGCCCGATCTCGAAACACTCGGTTTCTAATTTAAGTGCCGACACAGCATTTTTTTCCTTGCCAAAAATTACAAGAAAATTGCACCATAATATTTCACGTTGGTGCTCCCAAATGTTATTCAAGCTATCAAGGCTAAAAATTTCCATCGTACACATGTAAATAATGGTACGAGGAATTTTAATCAAATTCAGGATCGATTTTATTTTGTTTTATTAATATTCTTCAATTTGTATGCAAAAAATGCATAAAATTTTCTAAGTCATCAAATATCATGATTTAGAAACTGAAAATTAATACTTTATCTTTTTACTATAATAATATAAAAATAAAAAATTGCAAAACAATTTATCACTTATGTTTCATGTATTATATAAAAAAGTAATTCACGAAATAACGTATACCATTATTTCCTTTTAACCATTAAATTATACATTTAATAATAGGATGAAAAGACCAAAATGGTGATACATATTCATTATCGTGTGTTTCCCTTACTCAGGCAGCACAAAATAACGAGAAATATTTGCAAAATTTATAAACAATTTATTAGCAAATTATTTCACAACAAGAATAATAACTATTGCAGGTATTGTTTTGTAAAATTTATTATGTTTATTAAAAAATGCTTAAAAATTTTGATTCAAAATATTGTGTTATCCCTAAAATATTAATGAAAATATTGCTTCAAAATGAAACAGAATATTTCTTTATAACTGCAGTCTTTAAAAAATATACTTCTAATATATTTAGATAGAAAGGGTTAAAAACGATGAAAACCTTTGTACATAGCAAGTACAGTAAGTCAAGAAAACTATAAATCTGTAAAATAAAATTGTAAACGGAAGTTAACTTTCTTAAAGTACCAATGATAGCTGAAAAATACAGTTTCTTGAGCAATAAACGATAATTTTACTTGAACACACACACTTTTCTACTTATTGTTAGCATGAAAGAAAGAAATTATTCTTAGTCGCATGTCGATACGTGCTTCGATATGTAGCAATTAACAGCACGACAATATGAAATAAAAGATTTTAACGACTTTCTTTTAGGCCATCGTAGACCATCTGATGTGTGTCGAACACGAACGATCTCGTGCATAAGAGTCTTTTTCAATTTGCAACTCAACCGTGTTTGTATTCCAATTTCCAACTATAATGTGACCTGTAATTATGCCCAATTTGAATCATTATCAAAAAATAGAAGAACGATGTTCGTTCGATACGAATAAGTAATTTTTTAATTTAAATAACGTTATTCGCAATTTTCCTTCGCTTCTTAATTGCAGTTTCAATTTTAGTTATTTTCTTAACATGATTAAAACAAACAATTTTTAGTTTATGTTCAAATTATAGGAATTTGACAAGCTTTTAATAATGTAATTAAATTTAGAAAAGAATTTTATAGACATATTAATACCATAACTATCACCATTCTATGTACATTTATCTTCAACTTCAAAATAAATTAAGAAAGTAAATAAATAACATATAAAATAAGTTTGAATCCCCACAACAGTTAACATACAAATAAAAAAAAGACCCTCAATTCATCAGTTTGATATACCTGGCAGTTTTATTGTTAATAATTATCACGTAATATCCTTAATGAAGGATACTTGAATCGTGGTAAACTTCTAATTCGAATCATTGATTAAAGCTTTAGGAGAGCAAGAAAAAGAGGCAGATAAGGAGATGAGTTAAAGGGTGGAAGAATTTGGCAGAGGGAAGTGCAGATAAATAAAAAGAACGATAAAAAGAAGCAGGGACGAGTACGTGTCGAGAAAGAAGACGAGGAGGATATTATGTGTACGTGTACGTATACGTGTGGGCACAAGACCTCCGTGTCTGTTGTTCAAACCAAGGGCGGGTCTAATGGCGCGAAGTTCCGGTTGCATTCACTCCACAGCGAAGTTTTATCGTTCTAGCTGCTATTTCGGTGGCAATTTTTGAGTTGCCTTTGTATCATTCGCTTTGCGTGCGAATCTCTTCCTACCATTCCCCCTTTTCCTGCTTTTCATCGTCGTCCTTGTTGTTTATCCTTTGTCGAAGTGCTCGCTTCGATTGCCTCGTTGCATCTGAATTTTTGGCGATACACCAGTGGGAGAGGGCGATCCTCTTCTATTAACCCTTTCGCTCCGACGAACGTATATGATGTATATGGTACAGATTCAGTTGATAATTAAGCTTGAACGTATATTGGAATGTGCCTTCTGAATGCCTTCAAATCTAATTTAGTTACTTGACGAATCTTCTTCTTTAATCAAAAAGTAATTTAAGCGAATTTCACGCACGCAAGATTCATTTGTTGAAGGTGATTTATATTTCCAAAAATGTTGATCACCTTTCCTACCAATTTTCCACCTTCCCCGAAACTGTCAGCGCCTTTCAAATTCACAGCGCAATCCCGTTCGAATTCAATCTCGTTCCTGCAATTACATTTCTCTTCATCATCAGCAACATTCGCAATCTCTTTTCGACACCTTTCGATCGTTCTGGCGATATTCGATTCGAAATTCGCACGTTACGCATCGATGAATCGTCGCCGTCTATCGCTTTCCGCTTCGTTTTGTTTCTCTTTTCTCTTGATCCCTCGCCGTCGCCTCGCCTCGCCCCCCTTTATCCATCGTTCGATTCCAGCTGGGTCGCGTCTTCATTTTGTATTCCATCAAGCCCGTAACCATCGCTGCGCTAAACAATGGAGCGCAGCCCGGTTCCCTTTCTTCCGACTCCCGGGTACGAATTTCGTCGAGGAGACCGACACCCGAGCAAACATTCGAAAGTTCCCTCCTCCCCTTTAACGTCTCCTCTGTGCTCATCTTTCCGGTTTACCTCGTATTCGTTTCCGTTCCGTCGAGAAAATGATATCAGCCGAATCTATCACAAAGACGTGACACTTTCGCTGTCTCAAAGAGACAGCTGATAACGTTACCCGCTTCTTCGGAGTCACTGATACAGTGGAAATAGCGAATTTCAGGAATTTATGGCAGACAGACGGAAGGTGTCTAACCCTTCCGTTCGCTACTACTCCATTTAGAAGTAATTTCCAAAGAACAATTTTGGATCAAACATCTGTTATTTCTTTTCCTAGCGAGTGCCAGAAGGCCCTAAAATTTGTCAAAGTATTGAATTTACGAAATGCAAGATGTTAAAGTAATAAATCAAATATACAGGACAATGTTCTTTATTTCGAATTTTACTAGGTCCTGTTTCCTTCGTTTCTGTTCGGTTATATTCTGTGATGGATCTCAATGTCCTTTGGGTGCTCCCACACACCCCCAAGAATTGCAACCTGGGGTAGGTGCGTAAATGCATTTCTCCCTCCTACGCACCCCCAAAAAAGGTTGTTTTCTATATGTTTCTGTGACGTTAATTTGTCGATTTTATTCCATACTTTTGTCTCTGGATGTGACACTGATTGCATTCAAATGGTAGGTGGTGGGTCGAGATTTTTTGAGGTATAATTTTCTTGTTATTCCAACTACGAACTCTTACGCACATCGTTATAATTAAACAGGATAATTAGACGCAACGCTCCGAAAGGATAATCGGGTGCAACAAAGTTACATCATTAGCAAGAAACCAGCAGCAGGTGTAGCTCGAAGGACCGGTAGGAAAACAACTCGCGAGCGCAGAGCAAACGCAACGGTAGCAAATTTTCAAGATGAAAAATTACATCCCGTTCGGTCGCGTTTGACGTCTGTTAGAGACTCGGGGCTTCGTCTTCCTCGATTTCAGTTTACGGACGCTGAACGAGGCAATTAAGCCCCGTCGTCTTCGGATTCGTAAGGGATGAATCATTTCTGGGCGTAGGCATCGCGCGAGATTTTATAGTTAGCCCAAGACTAGGGATGCTTCCGCGGGAACCCTCTTCCACGTCTAACTTTTAACTGCCTCGACAAAGTTCGCTCTTCTCCTTGTAATCCCGGCGATAACATTCCGGAATCGTTAGTTCTAGCCCGTACGTTCGCACGCTAATAACGGCCGGTTCGCTAGCAACTTCGACTTCTGGCAACAATAGTGGCAGCCACCTTAACGCCGCGTCTTATCGGCGTAACAATAGGGAGTCGCGTGACGGGAAATCGTGAAACTGTTACTGGTTTGTAGCGTGCGAGTAAAGACACGGGTATACGGGTGTTTCCACGCAAATATCCTTAGCCAGGTTGCAAAGTTTTGACTACGAGCTCAGATTTCAGGATAAGTAAATAACACCTATTTCGTGTCCTTTGAATCTGAGACTCCATCTTTTTAACCCCATCGTTACCGGGGGTGATTACGGTCGCTCATTTGAAAACGCTTACCGCATGCCAAGAGAGACCGTAGCGATAGAGCCGAGGATATCAAAGGCGGATTTGAACAATCGTCGACTAGATCTGAGCTGATTCGAAGAATAAAAATAGTGTCTTTAACCCCTTGCCATACTTTGACGAGTCAGACTCGTGGTGCACCGTACGATTCAAATGTTGCAAATCTGACTTTTACTAATTTTGTGCAATAAAACATTAATCCGCCTAGCTAAAAATATAATATTTAAGTCACGATTCTGAAAGTTTTTTACATCATATTATGAAGCATTTTTGTTTTCATAATGGTGGCAAACTGAATGGGTAATACTAACAGTAAAATAAAAATAAAAATACTCAAGATCTTTTAATCAAACTCAACCGCGAAATTCGAAACAGAGAATACACGACCGAGTTCACTTTCATAATCACGAAAATATTTAACGTCGTTTAAACCTTTGCCCCGAAATTTTCCTCACACGTCGTCCACGTGTAGCCGAGAGCGGCCGGCAGCTCCCTTCGTTTTCCGCCACCAACCCTATTTCGTTTTAACCATAATGTGTATCGCTGCGGGCCCGCAACGACGGAGATCCGGTGGCCGTTGGTTTGGGACGGTAAATGTATGCCGTATGTAAATGTTATCCGAGGCGTAGGGTAATCTGGAATTTGCTGCTAGCGGTTCGGAGACAAGCGTAGCGAGGTAAGCGCAGGTTTATGGGACGATTGATACAACACACCGCACCAACCCCCATGCCGGTACGCACGGTTACACGTGGCGAAATGTCAATGGTGACGAATAAACATAATCAGAAGTAATGATTCATGATTTACGGTCATTGAATGCGACAAAAAAATTACTAGTTTTTGCTATTTTCGATATGCATACGATGCACAAGATAAGTTCAGTATATATATAGAATTATTATTATAATTTTGTAAAGTATTTTCAAAATTCTTGTTTATAATTTTCTTGTCTTTCTACCTATATTTTATTCCATATAATTGCAGGATATATCATAGAATTTAACCTCTTTAGACAAAAACATACAAATTTTCTAAATTTGCCTAAGAAACTCCAATTTACTTTAAATTTGGTTCAAACTCTTTTCAAAAAGTAAACGTACCCGTTAATTAGCGACAAGAATAATTCCAATCACTGAACATCCGACTCGATTTCGAGAATAACGAAAGACCCGACTAATTCAACCACCAGTATATTTGTATCATTCCCTTTTTCATCGAAGGTAACGAGAGCAAGAATGAAGGTTAAAGCGGCTGACCCGTATGCGACCCGAAAGGTTAACAATACACGTTGTTTCTTCTGGTACAGCGCAAAAACGTCGAGGAATTTCGTTCGGTTGGTTGAAGCCGGAGTGGCTGCGGAAAGGGAAGAGTTGAGAGTCGCTGGGACGTGGAATTGGAAAAATTTTGCCGAGTGCGCACGACAAAGAAACGAAAAAAAAAGTAGAGAAAAAAGGGAGAAAGAGAGAGAGAGCTCGGTTCGAAATTCAGCTTTGGATAAAGGAAAACGACTGACTCGACTTTCCGGCCTTGACTTACCGCGCTGCTGATTGTCCAAGACTACTCGAAGAATCTGCTGTATCCGCGTGCGCGTACGAAAATCTCACCGGAAGAGAAATATCCGTCCTCGTTTCGAGAGGTATCGGATCGAGGAATCGAGCGAATCTACGAAGCAAAAAAACGCAGACCAAAACGTTCGCCCCCGTAGAAAATTTTAGAAGCCTGGAGGAAATTTCTTTGCCTGAATCTGTATTGATTTTTTTAGCACGTTCAGTGAGAATGGCCGTATCCAGACAGGCACGTTATAATTACGGTTATTCGGAATACCACCCTTTCATTTTTTTACTTGCTAATTTACGTATAATATAATGTTAGTGCTGTATAAAAATTTCTCTAATTTCTTCTCCTCGGTAATTCGATAATATGAAATTCGTGGTGTTAAATATTACAATAATTTTGATTTTTATGCACAGTCAGAAGGGAGAATCAATATTGTAGGGTTATCAACGTTGTTATCAACATTTTGAACACGTATAATGCCAATGTTAATCAAAGATTAGCAAATGCTTAAATCAAGAAGAAAGGAAAATGAAAGGATTTGCTCCATCCGAGAATGATACTTCCGTCCAAATAACGGTGAAGTTGAGATTGAAGCGAATTACGTCAGTCACAAGTAGAAATTAAAATGAAACGCATCAAGAATATTCACTTTGATCCGTGCCTCTCCATACCCAACATTAGAGCTATGAATCTCTAATCTTATTTGAAGAGTGCATCTCTACGTAGCCAGAAACGCAGCGGACGCGA
Organism: Anthidium xuezhongi; assembly: GCA_022405125.1. Classification (NCBI taxonomy): domain Eukaryota; kingdom Metazoa; phylum Arthropoda; class Insecta; order Hymenoptera; family Megachilidae; genus Anthidium; species Anthidium xuezhongi. Next base: position 9,422,180 of record CM039638.1, on the reverse strand, counting down.
TGTTTCTGTGTGTGTGTGTGTGTGTGCGTGAGCGCGCGGCTGCAGTGCAGTATCGTGTTTTAAAGGATTCGCTGAAATTACGGATAGAAAGTAATAAAGTTGCACAGGGATCCATGGAAACGACGTTAACCCCCCTGGCTTTCCCAAATAAAACCAACTCAAAAGCGTGGTTCGAGTAAATTTATTTGTCCACATAACGATCGTTAAATAATTGCTACGAGCGCAACGAAACAAACGCGTGTTAAAGTATGCTGAGAATCGAAATGGTAACCGACATATAAAAAAAAAAGAGGTATATCTCTTTTTTTTCCATTTAACGGCCGGTTTGTAAAATCCTACAAAACAACGTCACGGTATTAAAATACTACGGAAGCTTCGATACCAAACTGGTATCGCTCCGTGCAATTTAGACTAAAACTGAAATCGATTCGGAGATATTTAGTTGTTCTTTTTTTTCTTTGTTTTGTTTTATATTCTAAACTGTTCGTACGAATAGAAATGAAATTTTCGATTTTGATGAAAATCCATAGCGATAATTCTATAAACGTTTTAAAAGTTTTTTTTTTGTTTTGTTTTTAATCCGTATAACATGACCGTTTGCAATATAAACAAATATAAGTGCAGTGGACTGTTCTATTGCGAGTAATACCGTGAACGTATAACTAGAATAACCGTAAGTTCTATCAGTTTTCGAAAGCAATTTAAAAAACAATTTATGGAACCCCGAACTGATATCTAGCTTAACGATTAAAAAACAGTTAAATGCCATCGGAGCAACGATTCTACTTACAAATATTCGGATAAATTAAAAGAATATGTAGGAGGGCTGAACCATTAAACGGTTGGTAAACGGTTATCGAGGGTTATTGTCCCCTCTGAAAAATGTTTCTCAGAGCTAAACCCAAAAATGGGCTGTCGAAAAGACGCGTGGCACCAAATAGACAACAGAGGGGCAATGACCAACAGTAAGAGTGCGAGAAATTGAGTGCTATGGGGTGAGAGAGATGAATGAGTAAAGTGCGATAACCGCAGAATGCTTGTGTGTGTATGGAGTCGAGAGTAACGAGTGAAGAGAAGCATAGCGAAGAGTTAAAAGTGTGAAAGAGAAAAACTATTTGCAAGTGTTTAATAACTTTGTTATTTAATTCTAATAAATTTGTTAACCGAAAATCACCGCTTAAAGTAATCCTACGAATATAACGGCAGAAAAGGTACGAGAAGAGCGGAAATTGAGACACCGAGGCTCGACAACAACCGGAAACCGACAACTTCAGATAATTAGCAATGATCTCGGCACAAAAACTGGGTGAAAATTGCACGTACGTTCGCGTAAAGTCGCACATTCACTTTGTCAGGTTTTGAAACACATCGCGAGACGTGTGCTCTCGCGAAAAGGAGACGAATTTTAAACGCTCGCTCGTAACGCTCGAGAGGGTCCCCCGCTATCTTCTGTGAATCTCAGAATGAATCTCGTTCCTTTGGAATGTTCAACAATCCGTGCATAGGGAAGAAAAAAAAAAAGAAAGAAGGCAAAAAGAAAACCGTCCCTAATTGCTGGAGTACTTTTAAACGTGCCAGGACGTCGGCGCGCCCGGAAAAAGCGATGGCCAAAAAAGTGAACGTTGAAGAGGAACACCTGGCGCGATAGAACGAGAAAACAGAAACTGATAAGATTCCGCTAGATTTATCGCTAACCGTACGAGTTACAAGCGTTTGGGCAGGCGTAATAAATTTCGCTTCAACTAAAGATAACGTACACACGCATAAATATATGCGGCTGAATCTGAATCGTATATAAACGCTACCGGAATAATCTCTCCTGGGAAGAATGAACGGAATTAAGTTGAAGATATTGCGCTCGTTGCAGGAATACAACACGGTGATCCTTGCCAATTTAAAATCAAACTATTTCGGGCTCTCTGATATGATTTTCACAACTGTGTACAAATTGTGGAACAGAATATAAAGTTTGTCAAAAATAAAATTTGTACCAAATGAAATTTTTAAAAACTGCAGCCTAGTAGTCAAAATGTTAAAAGAAAACATAGTAACAGGAACTATTCTGGAAAGGGCTCGTAAAGATACAAATCTTCCTGAACTATATTTTCTTACCAAAAAACAAAGTGTTTCACAAAAGTTATTTAAGCTTTACATTCTGTAATTTCATTCGCGCCACCCTGTCCTTCCGAGCAATTAGCTATCTTCTGAACGAAAAGCCTGCGCGAATTGCCGATAATTCTTGCGTGAAGGTAATTTACCCTCTTCCGTCGGGAACAAGGGAAGCGTGAACGAGCTTTGCTCGATTGGGGCGACGACACGCGCGATATGACTCGAAACAAATTCACGTGCTCGCGCGTGGCACCGTGTACGATTGCACGTGCATTACGTCGGCTCGTTAGCAGTCAGTGTATCTAACCCGGTTGTCGATTCGTGCCGGCTTGTTTCGCGCTCGTTCGACGTATCGTGTCGCGCTTGAAACACAGCCGGCATACAAATAAAGCCGCCAGCGGCAGCCGCGGAGCCGCGGAGCCCGGAGCGCCATCCTTTCGAAGTCAAACGCGAGCAACGGCTTTAATAATATTCCTGGAGGATGAGAGCCGTCGCTCTGCGGCGTGGATAAATAAATAAAACTTGTCAGAGTTCGCGAGCCCTGGACCGGTCGCAATTTCACGGAAATATCGCGAGGCACTCGTCACGCTTAAACGAGCACTCGTCGTCGATCGAGCGTCGACTTCAAACTTTCCGTCTCGTAGACGTCGCGTGAGGGTTAAGAAAAATGTGCCCGCTTCGAACGGATCGAATGCTCTCGATCCGTTGCTAGTGTTTCTGCTTAAAACTGTCGATGCCACCTGGTGCTCGCGGTAACGCGATCGTGCTTACGACCCTTGGTCTTCGTTTTCGAGGGTAAAGATCAACCCTTTGCACTCGAAGCAGTTTTAGATAGAATTAAAACTAAATACGATAACAGTCAAGCTTCCAACATTCAAAAGCCTTATTTAAAAAAAAAGAATTGCAAACGTTTATGATCTATTAATTTGCTACTTTCTAATATAAATAATTCGTAAATTTTACATTTTTATGTCGCCTCAGAGGCGCCACTCGAGCACAAAGGGTTAAGGCGCGCTTTATTTGCTTATTACACAGCTGACGATCGACCAGATTTATGGCAGGGACAAGTATGACCAGTTTTTTTTTTTTGTGACTTCAATTACAAAAATCTTTTTACCCTCAGATGGTCATAACTGACCGACCTAATTGACCCTCCATAAATCGGCCGAAACTCGACATTCAATCGCACATCTATCGATACCCTAGCTGGTCACCTGGAAGAAGAGCCCCCAACTCCCACTACACGACCAAAGATAGGCGTCAGCGAAAACTATCATCGGTAACACCCTGATGTTTCAGCGTTTCTAATTCGAAAGCCAGACACCGCCCTACACATTCATTTTTGTATACAGTCACAAATCGGCAGTAGATAGATAGGAAAACAGAAATCAGTCAAGATACACAGAATAGATCAACTAGTCAAAATCAAATAGTATAAATTAAATTACACACTTTCCTTTCGTTCATCAAAAATACAGTCCACTACGACCATAATAATCATACAAAGTTAATTCGGCGTAATTAAGTATTCAACAAAATTCAACAAAAGAAACTTGAAATATTCGTTAGCAGCGAGCAAACGGATCGATTCGGTTTCTGGTTGTTCGGCGATTATTCAGGGAAAGTTTGAAAAAAAATAGTGCGTTTGCAGTTTTTTAATTAAATTTCCCCGCGATGCCGCGACCACGTCGTGGCCACGCGGTGGACTTGAGAACTTTCAGGAATTTAATTGAAGCCCAGGCATCCTGGCCACCCCTTTTGTCGACGAGAAAGAGTATTCCCTGGCAAATTTGCGGAAAATTCGCTGCGGAACGAGGCCCGACCCGACCCGGACACGACGATACATTTTACTCGGAAAAGAGTCCGCGTGTCCGGCAGCCAAGCGGGGAAAGAAAAATATTTAATGAGAAGTGGCTCGGACGTTCTGACGTGTAATTTAAGAGATGAACAAGCCACTGAAAGCTGTCGTTCAAAGCGGAGGTCACCAGAGGTACGGCAAAAACTGCTTGTGTAATTGAACGAGATTCGTAGTCGAGGATGTGCGAGCAGCACGGAAAAGCTGATATTAATTTAATGTGAAGACTGGATGTCGACGTTAGCTTTTGAAACGTTAAAAAGGTTGGTAAATGAAACACGTTGCTGATTAATGTTAACATATATGTGAATATGACGCGTGAATTTCCTCAAATTTCTGTTAATTAATATAAATATTAATGTAAGACGCGGATTGCTATTAAGTAAAAATAGCCATACGATAATATGAATATTCGTTTTTCTATATAACCCTGTAATTTGAGATTTAAAATAATTGCTGTGATCTTAATGCCCTATGAATAAGGAATTATTTTGCAAATTAGAAGCTGTATACTAATTTTTGTTTGAGGAAAATATATTTAAATACGTGACCTGAAGTCGAAATCTGCAACGAAGGGGCTAAGCCTCACAACATAAAAATGTCACATTTTGCAACCCCTAGATTTCATGTAAATATATACACAATATTTTACCATCTGACCACGGATATTGTACCACGTCTATATTTCAAACATTCTTTTTATGTCATTCGATTCGTCTTAACCGTACAAGCGTCCACAGTCCATAAATAACAGAACGAAACGAAAACTGATAGCATCCCATTACTGGATCGTAAAAAAACAGCAACAAGAATTATTGCCACTGGAAGTTTTTCAAATCGCGAAAAGCGGCAACCATGAAATGTCTGATCCGACATCGAGAAAAGGCGGCTTTGTAAAAGGGAAACGGAACGGTGTGAAAAGAAAACGGAGCCCGCGAGGTGAAGGCAGACGATGCGCTCCCATAGAATAGAGATGAGGAGTCGAGAGGTTAAGCGTCTTATGGGACCCAGGCGAATTCAAGGGGTCTTCGTGGGAAAAGTGCCTTTTATGCCGACGTGGGTGGCGTACGAGTTGCGCGAAAATGTGCCATTGATTTTTATCGATGAAAAATAGGCTCTCACAATCGGTTATGAAGCGAGAAAGGGAACACGGTAACAGGTAAACAGCTGTACAACTTTCGAGGAGAAGTTGGAGAAACACCTAAGAACAAGTCATAAAAAAAAAGAAGGATTTTCAAGTCCCTGTTCAAAATTCTGATAACGGAGATGCGGTCGTAAGAATTTTTAGTAGCTTCGATTTCCGATGAAAAATACATTTTTAATTGAACCTCTGGTGTTTTCATGGGAAACACACCTGCTACCAGTTTCTCTTCGCAGGTGGAACAACGTAACGCTATTCGAAAAGATATTTTTTGTTAGATATTTTTTGTTCGCTGATCGATATTCGTTTATATTTCCGAGTAATTAAAGTTTATTTTATAAAAATAGAGCGCTCGAGTTGTATGAAATCATGAATATATTACAATGCTGGTTTTATAAAGGGATGGAAATACCAAATGTTTCAAAACAATATCTGACGAGTAACGTTAATAATTTGATTTAATTAACACGTTAAATGACCTTCTCAAGTTGTTAAAAATTCAACTGAGATATAATTTTGTTTTTATACATTTCTATCTATTATCTCCACAATAATATTTCTATTATTTATAATTTTACACTAACAATTTAAATTATTTCAAACACATTGTTTATTGAACTAAATACAATGTTAAGAAAATAAACTATATTCATCCTTCTGGATTTCGAATATATATTTATTTTTAAGACATTAAGAAATAAAAAATTAAAAATTAAATTAAGAAATTTTCAGAACATCGCTAGAAAAAATGTCTAACAATTAAACTATAAAAGATTAAAACACTTTTGGTTGCATTTTCGTTCGCGATCAGAATCATGCATTACGTAATCATGCATTGCAGAGGCACAACCTCGTATTGTGTTACGAATCCCGATTACCATTAAAATTACTGTGGTAATGCCAAATAGCAAATGATAGCATTAAACAGTTAATCCATGATAATCCATATCGTACGCTATGCTGGGTATGACTGTTGCTACTAGTTTCCACCGCCTAACGCATTAATAATTTCTTCTTGTACCACCTAATCATGAATTAACCAAATAAATCATAATAATATAATTAAAAATTGAATCAGTATAATTTTTTACTTTATCCTATTTTCATTTTCCAAATCATTTATTATTACCTCAAATATCTCCTAACATATGGAATTTCTTTTGCTTAAAAATTGATAGCATCTAATTTCAATTAAAACACTATTGCCTCTATCATAAGTCCGAATCACGATTGACCCGTTTAAGAGTTAAACCAACGACGACTCACGCCGCGACAGTTTTTATCCATTAAATCGGACTTTTTAACCGCGCGCACATTTTATTGTTTTATATAGAACAAAGAAAAGCTCGTTCCACCGTATCCCTGTTGTGGTTGTAAAGTCGAACACAGCCCGCAGCTGCGTCGCGCAATCAGCCCCCGACGCAGCGCGAGCGTAAAAGTTCGATTAAAAAACAGATACGCGCCGGCGTCGAATCGAATTAACCGCTCCCGGCCCTCTCTCCTTTCGAAAACGCTTTGTTTTTCCGTCGTTCGCCGCGAAAAAACACGTTTCGCAACAACGTGATCGGAATGTTCATTGATAATTCAGGGCTGTAGGAGGCGCCGCGGGGCGTCGAGGCGGGATGAAGATAGCAAAAGTCGAGCGGAATCGCTCCAAGATCGTCGAGTCCGGTGAAACGAGGCAAGGTGAAGAGCAGGGCCGAAGGGAGAATAGAAAATGAGAGGGACGATCGATCGTGGGGAACGAGGGCGGCGGCGAGGGGGGTTGAATTGTGAAAAAGTATCGAGGATTAGGAAGCGGCGATTGCGATCGAAGCGAAACGACAGCGGGCGAGGATAAAGAAAATGAAGTGAAAACGGAACGTGGGGAATGAAAACGGGGACCGAGATGTCTTTCGAGCAGAAATTAAGAATAATGATTCGGGGAGAAGGAACGGCGAAGATTAATTTAACCCTTTCGCCGAAGTATTAATAAAGAAAGTTTAGACGAGCGGAAAAATGCTTTCGATTATACCTGACCACTTTGTACGAATCAGAGTCCTCGATATAGAAATCTTAGAGATTAATGAGCGCGTGTGTCGTTTATAATAATTTATTTATTAAAATTTAAAATAACAAATTAAAGAACTGTATTATTTCTTCAGTACCTACGTCACGATGTTTAATATCTTAAATGCAGTATAATTGAATTTGTTGGCATGTTCCTACTCTGAGAATTTGCATGTCAAATATTACTAAGTAGATTAAAAAAAAATTAATATTTTGGTACACATATTTACTGAGATCCACAAGCACCCAAAATTGTATTCACAAAATTATATTTTACGTAAATATTCAATAAAAACATTTTGTAACATTTTCTTTTAGGAGTTATTTTACATGATACACATTTATAAATATCCCTACATTTTACTGAATTATTATATGTTATAGTTTATAATGTTCAAGCAATTTTTGCAGACACAAATCCGAATTTTAATACAGCTTATGAGGCTTTCAATTTTATGATTACTTACTACTGCTGCGCAGTAGTATGAACAGATACAGGTCAGCCATAGAGCGCTCGGGTATTTATAGCGTTCTGCAAGGAAAACTATTATTCTCGACTAACCATTGTCGTATATAGCAAGGCCTGACGAAGTCTTAATCCTGATTAAGGAGGACGTCTCGCTGCATCCACGTCACAAACCTGATTTATTCATTACTATACCCGTCTTTGAAAATTTATGGTACTGATAATCGAGATTCCTCTAATTGTATGCAGTTTCTTGAAATTCTACCTAAACCTAGTTTCCAGAAACGTTACATATGCGTCCTTTTCTGTATTTTATACTTTATGCATTTAATCCTAGTACAACATTTTGAACGATATATTTATAAAAATAGAAATAAAGATCACTTGACTTCTGTCAAGCTTCCTAAATTGTGCCATAGTTAATAAAATAATAGAAGAAGAACTTGATATTTTTGGAAACCTTCGAAGGTCCAGCAATCCCCTAGGGGACTTAATTCTTGGGTATCATGGCAAGGACAAATTTGACCCTCTAATAATTAAATTTGTAACCTCTTTGTTCAAAAATAGAAAGTGGTACACTTTTCTATAAAATATTTTAACACATATATCAAAGAAAAATATGAAAAGTAAAATTTAAAAAAAAAACTGTAGTTGAAGAATAAAACATTAATATTACAAATCTGATTCGACTATATAATCAGAAGATTAAAAGATGCATGCTGGAAATACGAATAAAATTATAGTGGTTATTCAAGATAAATTGAAACGAGAAATTGGAATTAATACGAAATAATCTATATATTATCGTGTACCGTATTAAGCATTGAAATCAGAGGATTAATTTTAGCAAATATATATTAAATGCGGAAGGGTTATTTGCATATCATGAAATTATGTAATTTTACGGAAATGTCATAGAGAAAGGGAACCATTGTGAAAATCCAAAAATTACAAACAAATATCAGTGTAATATACACAGAAACTTATCACATTGATTTGCAATATCTGTTTATTAAGAAAATTATAGAAAAATTTAATTAAAAGAATATAAGAACTACTGCGGACAAAATATTGAAAAAAAAGATTATTCTATTCTAAAGGGTGATCGTACACTTTTATGATTAACTATCCAGGATTATAGTTAAATCAAAATTGAACCACTTTATAATTTTTGAACGGTATCGTTAATCTATTTTCATTAGAACGGTTAACATGTCAATTCAAAATTTTCCACCTTACGACTTGGAAGGACACCCTCTTTGGCTGCCCTAGAGTTAATTATACAAGAGGGATCAAATTTTGAGTGAGGTGACAAAAGGGTCCGAGGAATCGAAGACACACGATACTGGCAAAAGAAACTTGATCCTACGAACGTGAAAAGCGCTTTCGTTTGTCACGAGCCGGTCGAAGCTTTGGAACCGAGGACTTGGAACGCTTGGCATTTTATATTAAAATCCTTCCTCTCATGTCAGCCCGATATCACCCCCGACCCTGTCTTCTTTCTCCGTTATTCTCGAACGCATCCGCCGGCATTACCACCCCGATCCCCCTGTGTTGGTTCATGTTCGTGTAACCGAAAAGTTTTCCAGAATTTCGCCACATTTCGTTTCTGCACATTCAGTTCCAATTGTACGCTGATCCGCAGGGCGATTGGACTTCATCAATGTCTCTTTTCGTGATTTTTCTCAAATTATCCATTGTAGAGTAACGAATTTTTTTTTTTTTTAAGAAGGATAACGAAATTATACGAGTCGTTTATTACAGAAATGGGGCAGAGTCGATATTTTAATTTGAAATATTTAATTCCTATACTTTCCATTTAATTTGAAATATTTTGCGAATATTTGTAAGGTATTTCGTTCAGTACCATTTGTATTGATTGCAAAAATGTTTAAAGTTACAATCGAAATTGAATATGAACTGTTTATTGTGAATATTATTCTATCATTTAACAAGTCTTTAATAAGTTAATAAGATATATAGGATTTTCTGTTTTTGAAAATAAAACAATACGAAGCTATACTAACCTCGTCTATATACATATATTATTAAACCAGTTTGTATACGTTTGCGAAAATAAGCACGTAACGATGTGTATTTTAATGTGTACTATCGTATGGTTTAATTATATAGTTACGACCTATAAAATGTATTTCTGTTATTACTATTATATCACAGTAATAAAGTTAATGTCCAGAATAATGAACAAACAGGTTGTGTGGATTAAAAAAGAATAAAATTGTTTCACTTTTATAATGAACAACTTTATGGTGGTGTAACAAAGTACAATAATAAATAATAACCAAGTTTAATTGCTCGCATAAAGAATCAAGTATAGATAATCATATGTCATAAAAGTAATAAAATGGAAAATGAGTGTAAGATAAAAGTACCTGCAGTTGACCATATATTACCAGTTAATTACTTTTCAGAAGAAAAAATAAAAAATAAGGTTTTAATAACAAGGTAAAAATTTAGTAATAACTTAACAATATACAAGAATTAACCTCCATTATTACCATTACTATATCATAGTATATCAGTAACATTACTGTAAGTTTTGAAAAAAATAAAAAGAAATATACAAAATAAAATTTCTGATAAAATCATCTGATGTATTGAATTATTACTAAATTCAAGAAAGAAATAAGATACTTTACAAGTGACATTTTAGACCATTGTGTAAACTGATCAATTTTCATTTAAATCAATAATATGAAATACTAAGATGTAAAACAATGTGTGCACCTACTCGATAAAAGTAGAGTGTAAAAAACGATCTCGAATTCTTCGTGCGCATATTTTTATACGAAAGAAATTCCAGACACGTACTCTGAATAACCAATAAAAGATCATGAAAGCGAGCAGACAAATACTCGTATCGATTATTAGGAGCGTGAAAATGAAATGAAAATATTCATAGTTATAGGAAAAGCAATTATCATCGTTATATTTCTACATGTTATAATTGCCTGAGATAGTGTATTCATTGTCTGAAATTGCGTTCATTTAATTATTATGCAATAATTCCACTGGCTGGAGTAGTTAACGGCACATATTTAAACTAATTATCTTGTTTTCAGCAAGATGATACTTAATAGAAATGAAAATTATTCTATGCAATGTCTATGGAAATGGACTGCAAATGGTTAATATCAATTAACAAGGTTACACGAATTCCTTCCTTCTTCCGTGAGCTCGTATAATTTCTAATAATAAAAAAGTGAACAGCGAACAAATAATAGGATACTAACTGCCATAACGTGCCACTGATCTTCGTTAGAGAGCTTTAGAGAATGAAGTTAAATGAGATTTATCACACGGAACGAAAACAATGTGCCATCAGAAGTGCTGAGAGGCTTTTAAACGTTTGCATGGAGGTCGAGACAGATAAACAACTCGAGTCTTGTCGTCAATGAGCCGCGCTAGATTCGAAAAGCTCGAAGCTGAACAGCGAAGCGTGCTCGAGAAGCTTACTAGCATCGTTCCTCGCTCGAATGGAAACGGCAGGGAAATTCAAAAGCGCATGTTTGTCGTCCACTCGGCAACCCTTCTGGAAATTGGCCCGGTGTCACTCGAAAATTTCACGACCCTTCCCGCGTGCTATGGTGACCGGCACGAGAGACACATAGTAGGGGGGTAAAATGAAATCAAGCAGTGTTCGTCCTCCTCTTTTGTCCGGCTGAAAGCCACGAAACAGCTATTACCGCATACTTGTTACCCGGTGCTTGCAGAGGACGACAAATATAGCCAAGCTAATAAGATCCCAGACGAAGAGCGAACGGGTGCAATGAAATTGTCATTACGTGCTCTTGAGTCTACTCCAGACTTGTATCTTTTTGTCCTCAAACGAGAAAATAAATCTATAAAGTCTGTTTGTACACGTTCGTTTCAAAATCTTTAACTTCTATATTTAACCCCTTTTTTTAAAACTTATATGCTTTAGAGATTTTTGCGTTGATTTAAGTTTTAGAAATGACAATTTATGTAAAGTACTTTAAATGTTACATTTATAGTAGTTATTAGTACAGAGCAATAATTAAGAGAAATCCAGAATCAAAGAAAATTTGTAGTACAACTAATATTACTTTTTAATTTCAATAACAAAATTATAACAATTATGCAAGCTAAGTTCAAGTTTCTAACAAACAGTTGTTAATTGAAAGTTACCTATTTGAAATTACGATTTTATTTCTACGCAAACGCAAATTGTGAAACTATAAAATTCCTTGTAACAAATTTGTTTAAACAACGAATTACTGGTATTATTTATAGCAGAATGAACCACGTGCAATAACAAAATTTGTCACATAAGTCGAAGACGAAAATACTGCACAGACTCTAGGGGAAAAAATGATGTACAATCATTCGTTTTCGAAGAGAACTGCATCAGTGACACGAAACTATCCGATTCGATTATTCCAGCTAGGAAAGTGTGACGAGAAGAGCAATGTTCAGAAACTTTGAATAGCCCTCGAAAGCATCTTGGGCGGTGAGTATGAGGAAATGGAACGTGAAAATGAATACTGGATGCGACTCTATAGTGTCGCTTCTTTGCCATATCTCACACGAATGTTTCACCTCGCGAAGAAATGGTCCCCGAACTTGATGGCAAACGAAACTAAAATATTCGCACAACGTCGAAACTTTTCTTATTACACGGTAAAATAAAACACGTAGCTCATCGAATTCGAGAACGTAGTAGAAGAAAAATGTTTGTTGCAATTCGCTTTTCGTAGTCAAATTAATATTTGAAAAAATTGCTTTAAATTTAACTAAGGGCAGAAAAACCGACCATTCGATAATTATCGAATTAAATCCACAATAATTCAGTTCAAGCTACGATATCGAGTTTTTTGGTCGAAAAAAACTTTAGCAAACCTAACGAACAAACTGAAACTTTTTGACTGCCGATCGTATATCGCGCGAATCCCGTTCTGTTTAGCAATCGCCCGGTTTTCGAAAAGCAAGGATGGAACAAGATATATCCATTGGACGGATTCCAGTACGCGGATACAGCAGCTTTCAGGTCGAGATACCACGACGCGACGGTCGCATGCTTGATATTACTGATATTAGCGTCGCCGGTAACTCTTTCGAAATAGTCTTGGCACGTTTTAGGCTTCGATCAGTATACGGTTCGCTTCCTGCACCTTTCGAACTTTCGTGTGTTCGTGCGACTTTTAACGCTTTCTATTATTTATCCTACTGCCGTGTACCTAATCAAATTTCTCTGTCAAACACGAGGTGTTTCAAAACACGAGGGACCCATTTCAGGAGCAGAGAGAGGATGTAAACGTACGTCTAAATAGTTTGATCCTGTTCCAAAGTTACAGACACCTTTGCGTATTAACCCCTTTCGATCAAAGATATTTTTAAGCAAAATTTATTGAAACTAATTTTAATTTCAAATGTAAGATGTAATGTTTAACCTCTAATCACGCTTTGATTGTACGAAAATTGAATATTTAGATATTTAATATATTTCAATGAATAAATGAAAGAATTGATTAACTTTTGAATTGCAATTAGGATTTGACTGAGTTATCGTGTTTAAAATAAATGGTCTGTGAAACCATTGATCACTTTAAGCATGAAAAGCTTCAAGTTCAAGCATATTTAGTGTGCGTAAAATGTTTCCACGTTCATGGTCACAAGGGTTTCAAGGGCAGCTCGGTTGAAACGCTTCGAAGCGTAAAATTTTATGCTGCACACCTTCGATTAGAGAAATGTACTGTTTCTGATAATATTGTAATAAGAAGGGGTTATCGCGTAATTCAAAACTGCTAATACGAAGAAAAAAAGAAGAAAAATTTGGAAATTGGAAGAACAAAAATTGAAGGTATAAATTTTAAAATCAATTAATTGTAATCTTACTAATTAGGAGGTTCATTTTTAGGACAGTAAGGAGGAAATTTTCTTTACTTATAATTTTTGAAGATTGAATATTATTCTGTTATTGAATAATAAAACGTGGAAAATTGCCATATTTTCCAAAATATTTCAATTAATTGAGTTCTGTATTAAAAAAACTAAACGAACAATATCGATTAAAACAGAACACATTTCAAATTTCTGTCCATTATTTAAAATTTGATTACATAATAATAATAATTTATTATAGAAATTCAAACAGAAGTACCAATAAATCACAGTTAGTATACTTTTCACTCAAAATAAATATTTCCCTCCTAAAACGTAATTACAATTGCATCTAATTAAAAAATACTTTTGCTTTTCGTTTATATGACTGAAGTTCACCTCAATGTTTTTTTGTATGTAAGAGAAGAAAAAATGTACATGACCATTGAATAAAAAATTCAGCATTGCATAATTATCCATGTTACGTGTGCCTGTTTACTTATTTCCTTCTCTGCACTCAAAATCTACTCATTCAGAGCCGTATTTGAAAAAAGCAACTGATTGAGGCCTCATTAACCTAATTTTAAAGAACTTTCCTTAATAAAGGGATCCTGACAAAGTGTAACAGTAGGGTGGAATGAAATACAGAAGCAAAATTTGCATTTACCATTCATAATTTTTAATAATGGAAAAATAGTTGCCTTGTGCAGTGCTGTTTGCGTTATCAAAATCTGAGCTTAATTAGCAATTTCGCGAGCCATTAAAAAGTAATTGCTTTTATCGAATTTATGAACTCTTAATGATTTTTGTTAGCGATTGAAATTAACTTGCTATTTGCTCTCGTACTATTTAACAACAATTATTAATAAAGGGGACTTGGAAATGCAAAAATAAAAATCATTATTTAAGCAAATTTACTTATCAATGAATAAGGGTCTAGCTTTAAAACCCAAACTTTAGAAATTCAAAAGTTCGTAGAATAATTTTAAGATTATTAAACATTATTTTAATAGTAGATGAAGGTCTTTTTCTTTTTCATTATTAAAAGATAGTTGCACAATTTAATTTGTTTCGTTCCTCCCCAATAAACAGCTTCATTTCAGTTTTATTCAAATGAGACAGAAGAAAAAAATCCCTATTCCATGAAAGCTGATGGCAAAATGGATTTTGTACGTCTCCTGGGTCATGAATATTTCACATATTCAATCCCAATGAAAATCGTCTTGAAGCCGTGTCAAAAATGCAGTCGTAGTTAAATTCAAAGCGGAAACGTATTTGATAGAAACCCAATATTTTATTCTTTTTTCTTTTTTCATAAAAAAAAAAAAAATACACACACAAGATCAACATATCCACGGGAAACGCATCGCGCGTACGCTTTGAAATTTTGCATTTTTATAAATTTCACGTCGATCAGGGTGGTCCTTTTCCGAATTTCCCGTTACAACGCTATTGGTTGATCGAAATGCCTGTCACAGCTTGATTTACGCTTTCCTGACGTTTCCGTCGCATTAATTTTCAATATTTTCTCTGTTCAAGGACAGGGGAGAAACATAATCGATCTCAAAGAGAGGGAAACAAGAATCTTGTATCGGTTATAAACGGTGAGATTTATGCATCGACTATGATCGAGCGATGTGTAACTTTTAATCTTCGAGGACATGAATTTTCCCGAAAATAGACAAATATTTTGAAACTGACAATGTATCAAAAATCATGGAACGATAATTTAAAATCTCAATCTCACATTTTTGTATTTATTTTAACATTTACTCTAATTATTTATTGAAAGGGGTTAAATTTCTATGCTATTTCACTTTGAATTATATCTGTGTAACTTGCAATATAAAAACTATTCGTTTATTAACCCCTCGCTCAATTTTCTTGGAAAATGTATCAAGACTTTGCACTTAATAGTACTTTTACACTGAATAGCTGTTTCAGTAATAATTAGAATTAAACTTAAAGTTTAAAGAACGATTTATTAGCGATGATTCATTAGCGATTCACAAATATTGCACGAAATTATAAGACAAGGGGATAAGCATACAACAGATCATCCTATCAATGCGTTGCAGCATCGATTGCTCAAAAGATTGGACAAACACCTTATTAAATAAATAACAAATTGAATGAGTAATTCACCGGTTGTTGCACGCTGGAACCTGGATCCGACAAAATTATCAACAGGGTTGAACGGTCCACCGGTTTACAGGTGACTTTGTCCTTGCTGATCAATTCCCCCGTAACACAAAAACATGTTTTCTTCGCGAACAAATTCCTCAAGGATTATCGTTGGTATGCGAATCCGTTTGTTTACACTTCGTCGCACATTACACTGACTCACTGGTTGATCAACGAACGACGTTTATTGTTACATAAAAAGTCGCGTAGAAGCGCGTCCGAACGTGTCACGAATTACCATGGAATGTTTGAACAAAAACTATCAGTCACTTCAAATTTCATATGACTTCTTGCTTAACTAATATTCGATAGCTGGGGTTTAATCCTTCATCGAACTTGCAAATTTAAATAGTTATCTGATTCTATCAGTTCTTAAAAGACTGTTATAAACCCTACAATCCGAGGAAGGGTTAACTAAACAAAATACTAATTTAAAATGTTAATTAGAAGAAAAATTAAAACAAATGTTATATTCTATTAATATTTTATTAATCATCCAGGTATCGAGTGGGAAGCTCAAATTGAAAAATATAACGATCTGTTTTTGAATAACTGTAATTATAGGATGCTGTATCACACGCGATCGTTCATTCTGTGCCAATCAACGTGTTCATTTGTAAATATAGGCAATTAGAAACGAAGCTGTTTCATAACAGATAATTAAAAATAAAAAATATGAAGTTTTCCATACGAGGGATCGATTTTGGAAACTGGTTTCATAAAATTTTATACAGCAAAGATCTATTCGTATTAATTGTATTCGATGTTATATAAAATTAGAGTATTTCAATCTTTATTGTATGAAAATTTATTAAACGAAAGATTTGATTAGTTAAGCTTTGCAAAAATAAGTTTTATAAGAAAAAATAGTGATAATACAGATAGTAAATTAAAGTCCTAATTATGAAATTAATTACTGATATCTTCAATGACTAGAATTTAAAACAGTAAAAATTTTAATTTTAATTTCCTTTGAAACGTTTAATTTAACTAAATTGATTGCAACACTCATCAGTGACTACAATGGTAATTAACACGTTAAAGACGATCATAGATTAAATTTCCCACCGCGAGAATATCATCTCAATATTATTTATAAACGTTACAATCAGTAATACTAATTACATCGTCATTAACGATGAATCCCTTTCACGTACTTTGCTACACACGTTTCAATTAATTTTGTCCAGAGGTGATATTACATAACAGCTTTCAAGAACGAACATACAATTTGTTTTTTGAATAAATGATTGAAATTTATCATCAATAATGATGAGGATTTACTTTATGAGCGTTGAAATAGAATCAGTTTCGTCGCGTACCGAAACGAAAGCAAGGAAGCACAAGGAGGCACTCGGTGATTAACTAAAAAATTCTTTTTTACATTTTTTTTTGATGTTCTACGCCCACGCGTTGCAACGCGTTCACGGGCTCGTTAATTTACGTACATTCTGGGGGTTATTCCTTGTGACGATTCAAAACGTTCACGCCCAGAAGCCCGTTTATTACGTAGCTTTATTAATTGCAACGGTTAAGCAAAAATAAATTGGAACGGTTGAAATTTAAACGAGATAAACAAAAACACAAATGGAATAAAATAATATTCAATTAATTTCTCGACACGGCGCGTATTGCAAATACCGATATTTCAAAATTTAGAACTGAAAATTCGTGAAATCAAATGCAGCGAAGCTTCGGTTACAAATTTTAATTGCGTACCTGTCTTGTTTTGTTTAACGATTACTTGTTTAATTAAATACAAAAACAATATCGAAGTCAAAATATTTTTTATTTTATTTGATAAAAATTATTGACCAGAGAAGAGAATTAAGATATTTGAGTAACATAACAATTATAAAACAATTTCTAACGTTGCATTTATTTTGTGAGGAACTGAAAAAGAGATTGGTATTTACTGAAACGAATATTCAAACGTATTTGCATGGGATATCTCTGAACAAAAAATGTTGAAACGCGAGTTTCGATTGAATACGATGCTGAAGTAATGGAAAGACTGAAAAAAGCTCGAAATTATTGTGAACCTTAACGACCCGTTCGAGTATTGAATTGTAAATGGTAAAACAAGCAAACTTAACGAAAGATGGAATGGGACGTTAATAATACAAGCAGCGGGAAATATTCGAAAATAACGAGCAAAGATTAATTAAAATGAACTTCCACGCGCGTCGCGCCGTTTGAACTGCACGGTCGCTTTGTGCGTCGCGCTATACACCGAGCTGCATCACTGACAAAAACGCTCGCTCGGCTTGTCACACGTAACGTATCACCTTTAATTAACGTGATTTTTTTCTTTCACAAGTACGTTTACCGCACGACACAAAGGCTCGCGTTGGAATCTATCTCAAACGATTCATATACGCGCGTGTATACGTGGCCGTGTTTCACACTCAACACGTGATCCCACAAAGTACGTCGACCGCGAGCGGTATACCTAAACCCCTCGCCCTTTTGCCGCTGACCGAACCACAATATTCTACGCGTGAAAAGCGATTGACAATCAAAAAAATACCTTTTATCGTTCGAATGCACTTCTATTCGATACGTCGTCGTTCACATCCGTGCCGGAGCATCGAACTCGATCGACACCACTGTACGATTCGGTAATCGAAGGTATCTTGGATCCTGTTTGGACGCGTCCGATTCCGGTAACGTTTCGAATCACGCGTCACTCTCGGAGCGTCTTCTCGCGACCACGACGGTATGCACTTGTATCACACTTGGCACGGTAACGGTGTTTATATCACAGTACGCTCGAGGATCGATTCCAGCAGGATCGTGAAGGCCGGGTACGATTAATTAACGGCGATAACACGCGATCACACGTCGAGGAGCGTGGCACACACACAGGAAAAGACGCGCCAAACGTGCACACCGGGCGCTGAACTACGAATGAGCGAAAGCCCCACGGCCGAAAGTTCGCGAGCCCCACCGCCCTTTCGGCGCTTGCGAAGTTACGCGCGAAGCCGGCCGATCGCCACCGAACGACACCGAGCACGCACGAAGATCGATGGACGGGGTTCGCGGTGTCGCTACAAGATAATTAATCGGTGGAAATATAATGCCCGATCGTGGCTTTAACATCGCTACTTCTGTTTTATTAAAACGTGCCCGACCCGGCCGTGCTTATAAAAGGATTCTGCGGTATTATGTCGATCGTCCGATTCCTTTTTTGCGATACCGCAATGGCGTTAATAAAAGTTTTTCCCCTCGTCCAACAGCTTTGTTCGATTTTCTTTCCGACGAGCACGTCATACCGCACTTAAACGTTGTTCTTACAGCTGTGGTGTTCGCCGGAAACGATTTGGAAGATCACGGTAAAACATCGATCGTCTGAAACAAAGTAGAAACGAGTTGTTTTTGGCGATTGCTTTTTCCCGCGATCGATCTGGAAAAACAAAATTTATACCCTTAAGATCCTGGCTGGTAACCAATGTCACAGGATTTTTCATTTTCTTTTTACTTTACCTACAATTTACCTACATCGCAAAGTTTGATAGCATAAATAAAAATAAGGTAGAGAATAATTCCGCGAAGAGTTAAACGTCGAAATCACAAATACATGACTTTAGACTGTAACTTTTTACATCTGTATCCTTAAATTAAAAGATCCGTTTATTCAATAGAACATGCGGCCATCAAAGTGTTAGGTATCATCGATGATAAAAAAGACAACAAAAGATTCTTGTTGAAATTCGTTGAAATTGAACTGTCCAAAGTTCCTGATGAATTTTAATATCTGCCACTGTGCTTACACTGGCAAATGAAAGGCAGTGCGTGCTGACGCGACAGCTGTCAGGCAAAAGTGTGAAAATCAAAACGGAATTTACTGAAATATGAGAACGCTACCCGATCTAACCAGCCTTTTTTGATCTCCCGCGAAACACTTTTCGGGACGAAAGAGAACGACAGAGGGGTGCTTGGATGCGACAGCAGTTTTTTCGCGACATGAAA
The DNA here is from genome assembly GCA_022405125.1 of Anthidium xuezhongi. Lineage (NCBI taxonomy): Eukaryota > Metazoa > Arthropoda > Insecta > Hymenoptera > Megachilidae > Anthidium > Anthidium xuezhongi. The sequence continues at coordinate 9,402,542 of CM039638.1, read as the reverse complement.
GCGAAAATGTTCGTGTAAAAGGATTATCGATAACGATTAACAGGGAAATTACAGGGAAACGCTTTTAAACGTTGAAAGTTATGAAGCACGCGATGAAAAATTGTGATATAATGAGACGGATGGCCCTTTGACGAGGCAAATTTTAAATTGTTGCGCAAAAATACATTGTATTGCATGTCGCTGAATAAATCCTTTGTGTAGGTGTTGCTCGAAAATCGATGCTTTTAATACATTTATAAAATTAAACAAAATCGCAGGTGCTTTATTTTAACAAACTATGTAGGCCGTTGAATAAAGTTACGAGTCGTAGTTACGAACAGTTTATCATATTATCCGTCAATTTAATTACCCTCTGGCAATAATTGTGCAGAAAATCATATTCTGAATTGTGGATCGAAGCTGTACTAATTATTGCAACTAATCGACGGAACACTGCAGCGGTGAAGTTCCAAACACGATTCGCAATCACATTTCTTACCCTTGTGTTTATCGGCCTTCAGCACGTAGGCAAAATGTATTACATCAGTGTATTTGGTATTTACGATGATTAAATTCCTGATTAGTTCAAAGCACAACGTCGCTACAACCTGGAGAAAACTGCAGTAACCAGGATTCGAAACGATGTTTATGATTATAATTGGCATCATAAAAATAAATCTCTTTATTTTTCAAAAAATATACCAACAAATCTAATTTAATAAAAGACGGTTGTTCGATCTTAAATTTTTAATTTACTTGAATTTACAGAATTTATTTTATCAACTGATATGCATTTATATCGGTAACGAAGAAAAGGATGCACCAACCTCTCAATTACAGATGCAATAAATTGCATACTGGTGTTTGATAAATTTACCATTTACAGCACCCTGCTGAATTTACTTCGAAGAATGAAATTTCAGATGTGACCCTAATTCAGTGACTGAGAACTTACTATACCTACTGTGTTTTATGAAGTTGTACTTGCTGGACCTACCGAGAATACAGCTCTTAAATATATCCGATAGACGATATATGAATCCTACTATGAGAGAGCTCGACTATCACTGCTCCATAACACGAGCTAACAAACAGCTGACGCATGAAGCTCTTTTCAAATAATCTCGCCGACAGATGAAGACAATCGAGCCAACAAACGTACGCCTAGTAACGAGAAGGATCGAAGGCAGAGCCCGTGAAAAGGGTGGGGAATGGAACGCGTGAAAAACGAGTTGGACAGAGGTTTTGACAGAGGCTCCAATCGACAGCAGATGCGTTCTTCAGCGGTCGGATGATTAAATACCGGCTAGCCTGTGCAGGCTTTGATCCCTCCAATCAGCGCACTGTACCACGTTCGAGTAAGCTACGCGACCTTTGTACACTTCAAAGTCCTCCGGTTGTGGACGTTCATAGAACGACCTGGAACGAACGAACTCTGAATGTTTAATGTCCAGACACCTGTACGTTCAACCCCTGCGACACCGCTCTTTTTCCCTTTTTCTCTTTTCCATCCATCCCTGCTTTGAAGTCTGCCATTTATTTAATTAACGGACAACGTGACCGCTAATTAAACGCACTTTCTGGTACTTACGGTTTGCTTGCACGGATCTGTGCTCGGCCACGACAACTTCATGCGACGAAATTGATACGATCAATGATTAGGTTGGTCCACGAGTTCGTGCAGTTCTCGATTTATACTGAATGTCATATATTTATAACTAACATTAACGATAATATCGCCGAGAAGTCTCATTCATTCGAATTAATAAGGAGACAAATATTCAGACAAAACAACCATTGTCTTAACATTATTAAATTTATCTGAACATAAATTTTTGTATTTATGCAGAAGTTTCTATTAAGTGCCTAGGTACATAAAGTTTTAACGCGCTTAAAATTTTCTTTAACACTTTGACTTCCACAGTGAAAACAGACGTGTGTGGTCAGACACACTTTAATTCCAATTATTATGATTTCTATCGATTAATTTTCAAATGTAACCATTCGAATGAGTACTTCACACTATTAGCCCAATATTAATTGCGTTTAAAATTTATTTGAGCTTTTCTTTTATTAATTATCCAATTATTTAAAATTCAAGGCACCGGTTTAGTTATTAAATAATCACACCAGTAAACTCGACGTAATAAGAAAAAAACGATAAATGTAAGAAACAGAACGTTGAAAATTTGTCTGACCTAAATGAATAGGAAGGTGGCTAGTGTGATAAAATATTTTTCACGTAGCCCAGTTTCTATCCAGAATCTGATGCATCGAAGAGGATCAGAAGGTTCCTGTGTGCCAGCATCACCTAGAGTAAATATTTGACGAGTAACTCCGCTATCGTGGCAATACTGGCCCTGATGAGGGCTGCTCAACCCCGCCTACGATGTTTCGCCTTCATCTCCTGAAACGTTGTTGTGTCACTTTGCAGAATCAAAGTTCTTCTCCTACGAACGACACTGCGAGAAAAGAACCGGTTGATTCGTTCACGGTTAGCTACGGGATTTCAACTTGGATTTACATTGAAATTTACACGTATCAAATCCTATTGAACGAGCAATTTTTGTGTTTATAAAATATACCTCACACCTATGAACCACACACCTGTGACATTTTGTACGTTTTCACCTTTTATCTCGTACTGAATAAATTTTTCTTTTGATTTATTCTCCTCTAAAATTTAAAAAGCGTAACTTAATAATAATTCTGCCTCTACCTTTAAAATTTGGATAAAATCGATTTAGGTTAGAAAATTGATTTGAAGGATTAAACCAAATGAATTGGTACGAACTAAATAATATTATACTAATAACAAAATTGAATTACCTTTGAACTGTTTTACATTATTGATCGTGATAATTGATCAAAATGTTTGGAACTAATGTAGCAAATTATGTAGTTTTTTGTTCTGAAGCACTGAGACAATTAATTGGAAGACTTATTATTTGGTATTAATTATACGATGTACAGCATCATTCGATTTCCTGGAAGCCGCGTTTGGTCGGTTAATTGTCACGTTCGGTAATTATGTCGAAATACATTGCGGACGAAAGCCTAATTAAGGGAATATCGAGTTACGATCATTGCAATCAGGTAATAATCAAAAAAATTAACCGTCGTTCCAACCTACATGTACAGGTATATGTACCCGTGTAACGTTATTTCAATCGTTCGCAATAAAAGTAAATTACAATAATAAAATTATTCGTGACAATTAGTAGGCTATAATGGATTGTTTCGTGATCTGATTGGCCGCAAACTGATGCTATATATACTCCTTCAGAACAGCGTATTGCCTATTACAGCTGCGCAACCGTAAATAATTGATGGGGTGATAAAGCTTAATAATGAAATTAATACTAAACACCATGGACCCTTGTTCACTCATTTGGATAAAATTTCGTGGATTTTATATGAGTATACTTAATCGTTTTTCAAACTAAAATTAACTTTAAAGTCAAATAAACACTACCACTTTTTCTTCTCTAACTCCTGAATTGAGATCTGTTTTAGTGAGAACCATCTTAATTAACCAATTAAAAGTAATTTTGTTAAGCATTTAACAGCTGACTAAGAAAATTAACGCCTCGACGACTGAACGGTTTATTCTATTAAAGGAACTTGCAATTTTAGATTTCTTTTTACGTCGAAGAAAACATTTAACATTGCCAAATTTCCAATTATAATTTGTATATAATACGATAAATTGAAATCAACTGAAGAATGCGAATGTGAGACGTTAATTTTTCTCTTGAATATGGTCTGAACAGCGAAATTCGAACACTTGTTCAGAACACTTTGCGTATACCTCGTTATGCTCCCGACGATCTCTTTTCGAATATTCCGCTTAAAGCCAACAGGCTTGCCGCATGATTATTAGCTTTGCGGGAGGAACACATGTAAATGCTCCAATTAACTTGCGAATCCGTGGTGAATACTAAAGTGCGAGAACCGAAGGGCGTGCGTGGCAGCAGTAAACTTGCGGGAATCGGATCCGATTGCAAGGATACGCTTATAATTAATTGATATCGTCTTTTGAGCGATGCACGGTTACGCAGTATCGGTAAAATCTCATTACGGTACCGCTGATGGCGTAGTCAGAATTGCGCCAACATCGTACATAACCGTTCGACGCGAAACGTCAGCGAAAAGGTGAATTGCACTTACAAATCACGCGAACAAAAATTACGACACCTCAATGTTATACTATTGAAAAATACTTACTCATTTTGCCCAATTTATTAGTTATAATAATTACAAGTAAATTTTGAAATTAAATTTAGCAGTTTTAACGCATTCGAGTGTGGTTTGTACAAATACAAGTTGAACCTAATAATTGGTTATTAATCAAAAAGAGTCAGACCACAAAGGGTTAAATTCCTCCTAGCTTATCGTTTCCGATGAAAATGCGAGCCAATTAAGAAACTACAATTCCAACGAAGATCAATGAACTTAAAGGAAAACGTGTCGAGCTTCACAGGTGCGACATTGTACAAGTATTGTGAGTACTGAGCGAATGTACAGTATTGTGCAAATATCTTAGAATCATTAAAACAAACTTTTAAAAAATTGATCATACGTAGTCAATAGTGTACTGAATAATTAACAATAAATTCATTTTTGATAATTAATTCATCTTTTCAGTAAAAGTATCTGTATTAGTAACAATAGTGTATCCACGTATCCATTATATCACACTCTATTTCTATTAAAAAACAAACATTCTGTAAACTGTTCGACTCACCCTATCAGGATAAATGATAACCGAATTATTGACACTTCAAGCAAATTTGTCAAAATAATGGATTCCAAGTTAACTTTTAGCAAAATAAAGAAGTCTTGTATACACTAATTTATTTTCCACCCAGTGTTTATTTTAATTTAAAGCCGGTAGTTTTGTTTCTTAAGACTTTTGACCGATAGTGTACATACAGCTTTTAGAAGATGAGTTTACAGATGGAAAACAATGAAGGATGCCAGCAGTTGGGGGAAAGGATCGTTAAAGGGACGGTAGTGGCAGCACAGAGGGTTACCCTGGGTGGTTCCCCGTGACAGAGGAACAGACTATTCAGGGTGTGTTCGTATGGCCTCAGGGGTTAATAGATGGCCGATGTCCCTGCACCGGGGTCAGACACTGTGTCACCTTCCACGTTCGTCATTACGAATGCAGATTGAACCTCCTGCCATTACCCTGGCGCCTATCTAATCGTCGTCGAGGCTGGCCACGAAACTTCTCGTCTGGACGGAAAATTGCCCATTGTGTCCGAGCACCGGCTGCTCTTTCCGCGCTTTCCACCGAGAAAAGCCGGCCAACGTTAACCTACACCGCGAGAGAAAGTCGAACTTCTGGCGCCCCGTAAATCGAAAGCTGGCTACTCTCGAGATACTCCAAGAACGGGTTGAGCTGTGCCCAGAAACACGCATTAAAGTTTTACGAATCGGTAGACAAGGAAACTCTCGTGGACCTTCCGTCAACCTTCGAAAAGAGGATGCTGGGTACGTCATAAGGATACAAGGACATTTTCGATTAAAATCAGATGGTTAAGCTTCTTAATAAAAATCTTTCATACTTTAAAAATATTTGAAAGTTTGGAAAAGTATATTGCTGCTATTTTAGCCACAATTCTTGGAGAAACGTTGAAGTTGTCGAAAATTTCATTTGATAGTAATTTAATTTCTAACAACTTTTACGTTCTATTTGCATAAATGAAATGTTTTCAACCAAATAAATAAAGGAATTTGTAAAAATATAGTTGATAGATTTTTAAGGAAATTGAAGTGTTATCCATATATGGGTGACGTGGCAGTCAAAGTGTTAAAATATTCAAACCATGATAATTTTCTTAAGAATAATAAATGTTACTCTTTGCCAGTCATTTAGGATCCCAAATCATCTATTGTTGATCGTTTTACAGGTCAGGTACAATGTATCACATATGTTCGATAAAATAAATAACTGCAAACAGATCAAACAATTCTGATTCATAATCTAGGTTAAAAGAATGGGAAAGCGACTCGAAAAGAGGAGAAAGTTTCATATCTTGAAAGTACATAGCGTGACTCAATCGGTGGATGGCATTTACGTATGCAAAACTGTGCGATAAATATTTCATCCAGCGCGTAGATGCGTGTTTTAAATGCAAATTAAACCGGAAATTGGTGGGAGAAGCACTTCGGAAAAACAAGAACCGGCCATGCAAAGCAAAGTTTCACCGAGTGCGATTACTTTTCGGTTATTTTCATCGACAACGACACGGATTTAGAATCATAATAATATTATAATGCTTAGAATGAAAATGATCAAACCTTGAATTCATTATGGAATCAGAATTTAAATATTAAACAATGTGGAAAGATAGTTTCAAGAATAATTTTGAAACATGCAAGTGCAAAATAACACCTAATGATTTAAATGTTATTTGATTAAATTTGTGTGTTCTATGAATGTTTGATAGGTATTTATTAGCAGAGTATTGGTAAAATAGTTCAGCACGTAATATTGAATACCATTCATTGAATTTATGCCTTTTCTATCTAATTTACGCTTCAATAGCTTGACAGAATTCAGGTTCGGCAACTACACCTGTCAATACAATATTTCCTAACGCGTTCGCTTGTTCTGTTGGATCTAAATATCCTCTCTATATTTTAATATTTTGAACTACTATTTCTTTGTATTATTCTAAAATTTTGAAAAATTCTAAAATTAATAAGTGAAATCAATTTTCTTTATCTGATATCCAATTACTAATAATATTATTTTATGTTTGATTCATTTCGTAAACGGTTCAATATAATCTTATTTTCCGTTTGAATAGATTCTTTGAACTTTACAGTGACCTGTTCCTCAGGATCTCAAGCGCGTCTGACCACATACAGTGTAGTTTCACTTACTACTGTCACTGTTGCAGTAGTACGAGTCAATAATATCGGCCACATCGTACTTTTCTGGCATACTACCATATTTTAAAAACAGTTTTAAATAAAACGAAATGGATTCAAGTTCTAAAAGAAACTATAACTAACCCTCGTATAACACGGTTGAGGAAAATCTTTTGCAGAAAATGTTTAATTATTTATTGCTGTTTGTACGTTTCCTTATATTAGCTATAAGAAAAAAATAGGAATTTGCCCTAATTACTTGTATACATTTAAAGGAAGTTCAATTTGTAAAAAACCTTATTGTCACTTGAATTAAAATTCTAACCTTTAACCAAAAATTATTCATAAATCAGTACACAGTAAATTTGTATAATAAAACGTTTGAAATTATTTCTGTGAAAATTTAGTTAATAGTTATACAGATTCACAATTCTATTTTTTGTTTTTCATGTTGATAAGACGAATTAAGACATTCAACCATAAGAGGTCAAGTAAGAATGATCTTGCGATACACTTCCAAATCCAAAGTCGTAAAGGACACGCGGTCTTGTAGAACGACCGAGACAATGGGGACACGACTCGCCGAGTATTGGCCTCTTGACATTTAACCAAAAATAAAGGAGTTAATTAAGCAAGTCGAGTGAGCACAAGCTGGACGTAATCATGTGAAATTACCGGTTTCTTTCCTACATTGTTTTCCTTTTATTTCGCCTTCAACCGTGCTCGGAAGAAATCGTAAGTGCGTCTCGGTTAAAGATCCCAGCCCAACGGACGATAACCTTGCTCCTTCGAGATTAGTTCGACCGTAAACAGCCCAGCGGATCGCGTCGAATTAGCTCGAGTTTCATGACTTTTGCGTCGAGGGTTTCTAAAGGTGGAAACGCATCTATACATCGAAGAACATAACCCTTTCACGGACTAGGTGAATTTGGCCGTCGTTTTCTAACTCGTTTGCTGCGACAGGACTGTCACATTCATTCATATTTCAACATTTGTATCAAAATGTGTGAGGTAATATTTTAGTATTTCTGTTATTATTTATAATTTTCCTAGAAATTATTTATTTTGTTCGCTTTTAAATACTGCCATATGGTATAAAAATTAGTGTAATGTAAAAATGTCATGCATCACTCACAGTTATACTATTTTATATAAAACTGAGTGTTCTATGATGAATTGTTGAATTGTTTAAACGCCATTAGAAAACTTTTTAATTAATTTTGCTCACTATCACCAGGAACGAAAATAAAATGTTGGTATACAGGTTGGAAGACCCTGTATATGTATAAACCTTGAATATAACCAATGTGAGCCACCATATGACGCTAGGAGTTTTTTCTATACAAAATTGCTTTCGACTTCTATCAATCAATTCAGGTTTTTTTTAGTTCTAGAACGACGGAAGCCGGGTCAGATGCAGGGTGCTTGGATTGAAATCGGGAGAAATGTTTAAATAACAGAACGTTGTACACCGAAAGTTAGTGTGTCATTTATAATATTAAAAAAATTAACAAGTCGAACAATTTTTAATTCAACAGTGAAATATTTCATTTTTTTTCAGAATATACCTGGATACTTTTGTCCCAGGATCAACTGATTTGAGATTTAGAGTTTGGAGTTTGAGCTTTTAGTAGCAAAATTGTTCTTTCCGATTTAATAGTAGTATCAAAAACAGCAGATAACTCTTTTCCAGGAAAATCGCATTAAGGGCGCAGTAAAAGTAAATAAAAAGCAATTAGATCTTGAAAAAACAATTGTAGTCAATGATTGGTGATTTTTAATGACTTTGATTATTACACGAAAGCACAGAGCCCGTCAAATGAACGGAATCCCCTTGGATAGATTATGTTTTAATTATCACGATTGAAAAATAATACGTAAGGTCAGTTTAACGTTCGAACGCATTTTTCACGACTAATCGAACATTCACTTTCTAAATCCCATCTATCAAACGACGAGGCGGATCGAAGCTGTTCATTGATCAACCTGACATGCATATTCCCGTGTAAACTTTGTAAATAAACCAAGAGCGTCGATGATTATAAAACGGCTGGACGTTAAAGTTCGAGGGTGATAAAAAAAAAGTAGTGAAATGTAAAATGAAAGCCGGAAAGGATGCATATCGATTCTGGCAAGTTTAACCTGTATCACTCCGTTTTGCATACATTATTGTATTTCCATAATTTCGCCAGTTTTTTTCATTAGATCGGAATACCCCTTTCGTTGCGCGAGGATCGTCTCGTTCTCGAGCCCCTACCGTCCCCGCTGCACCACCCATGGTACCCTTCGCGTTCCCGCCATAAATGGATTTTTCTATGCAATTTCTATTAGCATAGCTTTTACATAATTGCACACGGTGCCCGTTGCAGGCCGACGTTCGCGGCTAGTCATTTTACAGGAGATTAAATTCTGTCACCGTGTATACAACGGCAGGGGAGGGCAGAGGCGAGAAGAAGAACTAGGAGAAAAAGGCGGACCAAGGGACCGAGCCAAGAAAAAGAGACGAAGACGAAGAACAATGACGACGTGCCACGGAGAAACGTCGATATACGTGAATGCACACACGCGTTTAACGCTTTTACAATACTTTCTTAGCTGGCCATTGTGCGGACACTGGTGATCATTTATGGGGGGAACTGTACCATGGGTGTCGCATAAAGAAAACTTATACATTCTTCAATTCTTCGCGTCGTTTTTAATTCCATTACTGTTTTCAACTTTCAAAAAATTAAACAAAAATTCTAAGATACACAGTCACCTGTTGTATTGAAAGTTTAAAATTTGTAATAATAAAAATTAGAATTCGGAGGAAAATTAAATTTCGATTACGCCATCAACGATACATGTTTGTTATAGTGTTAATTCAAGTCCTTGATGGTTTTTTTATAAGGAAATGTATAATTTCATCTAAATTTTATAAAGAATGCCACAAATAATAATTTTGAAGAAATACAGCAGGTATTTGATCTAAAATAATATGATATTGAATGTGTGGATACTTTGATTAAAATATATCTGAATCTTCAGTCCAAACGGACCCACCAATCCACCATTTCAACCACCATCCACTGAACTCTATCAAATGGAAAAATTGGAATAAAAAGTGAATGAACTAAAATGGATAATTAATCTACTTTCTGATCAATGTTTAATTATCGCACAATCATAAATTTCAAGTCTATGTATTCGTCTCTTTTTATGTGTTTTATTGGGCTAGCACAATCATTGAATCAGGTTGACAAATTTTCGAGATTTCAGCGAGAAATAAGATAACCATCTCGAACATCTGCAACGGAAGGGGGATGTGCTTGGAGACGTACTCCAAGAAGAATGGAGTGAAATTTCGCTACAGGCTATTCGAAAGTGATACGTATCCGTTTCAAGAAGAACTGAAACTGTATTGAAGGCAGACAGTGGATCGATACCAATATTTGTACCCCGAGATTAATTCGAAGAGAAATTATTAATTAGGTTGAAGTTATTAATGCTATTACATGAGATGAAATATCAATTATGAAAATTTATTCTAAGTAAATATACTTTAAAAGTTTCGAATTTTCAAATACTTATTTTGGTAAAAATTCCGAAGGTAACAACATAGTATACATAGGTAAAATATTCCTTTTCCCTTGCCTCCACTTTTAATATTATGCGAATTTATTATTATAGTTATAATTGTTTCTGCTGATATTTAACAAGTTAATAAAAGAAACCTATGATTTTATCCAGTACCTGAGTATTTGAATTAAAAAATAAAAAAAAGCAGAATTCTTTGATTAACCCTTTGTGACAAAGCGTTCTTAAACTTCACATAATTTATGCATTATATTATTCATAATATGTTTCTTTTATAATATTAATAATTTTTCTTGATTAAGTTATTGATTTTCTGTAATATAAATATGACGTCCACACAGTTGAGCTTTCCAATTTTTACGAACTAATATACTTTATGACATTATGAAATTCGGGAAATCAATACCAAGTACATATTTTGACGAAAAATGGAAAATCAATAAAGTTATTCCTTCGGTTAGGTGCACAGAAATTTATGTACAGTCGTACGAATGTAGTTATGAATAAAACATATTCAAAAATAACGGCAACTGATTTTATTACACTTGATTTGATTATTTATACAACTCGATGAGCGGTGTATTTTAACCAATACTTTGCATGCCGTTCCGAACTTTTGGTCTTTTTAATTTCGATAGAAAAAACGTTTTTATTAAAACAATTTTATTGGCATTTGTATCGAGAGAATATAATGAATCTCGTGTTTTGCGAGAGTGGGGATTTCGTACGGAAAAATCAATGGAAAATATGGAATAAAATAATTTGATATGCAGCTGCAGTGTCTAAAAAATTCAGTTTCAATATTCTTCGGACACTTGTACACACCTATCAAACTTAGAGTTTAATTGATGACACTAGACATTAATATGAAGTATGCTCAAAAAGTAACAAGACCTTTTAATTTTCTTGAAAAGTATTTATTTAATCTTCAATTTTTTATCTCATCTCAATTGAAAAATTGAGAACTTGAAAATTCTCGTTACTTTTTGACAGACTTTATATTTTTCTGTTTAAAATAAAGCAATTATTCACGCATTGACTGCCCTGGTGGTCACCTCTGACCAGTGCCTTAAATTTTGAATAATTGAATAATTAATAAAAGAAAAGGTTAATATTCATTTATTTTTTAATTTATTTTCAATTTAAAGGTATTTACACGTCCAACGTTAATAATTACGTTTTAAAGAGAAATTGTTCAGATGACAGTTTTGTTCTTTTAGAAATAATAGTTGGAAGTTGTAGAATGGCATCTCGTAATAATTGAAACGAGTGTTATTCGTCCGAGAAATTCGGTAATAACCAGGAAAATGGGGTCGAATTCCACCATGATAATTTCACAGTTTTGCCATCAAATTCGAATAGATGATAAATTTTAATATTTTACGCTAACCGCATTATCTTTCATTTTGTTAAAACCTTTTATTAGAGCCTTTATAAATCAATGTTTTATTAATGTTTTTTTTTTATTATTTATCACTATAAGTTATACCTGTATAGTATTTTTCTCCTATCTTTAAAACAGAACAATAAAAGCAAATTCGGATCAGTAATCACTGTCAGAGATAAAACTATTAAAAATTATGAATGATGTTTAATAATAACTATAATAAAGCATTCACTACGACTAAAAACTGTAAAACCAACAAATGTGTTAAATCTTTGAAAAATATACATGATTCTATAATAAATTTATTCCATTATATCATTATTTTATTATTTCTAAAATTATTTCAATAATTCTTTCTTCTTTAGTCAAAAATAAAGGCAACTTCACGTAGTGAGAAATGAATAATGTATATTAACGTAGAAATTAAAATTGGTATAAAAACGAATACGTGTTGGAAAAATATATTATTACCAACTTCAGTTGAAAAAATCTGATTTTTAAAAGCTTCTTTTCCTTTTGGCTTACTCAAATTGCTGAAAACCGGTGCTGCCTCCTTATCGCCCCACCCCCTTCAATTGCATTTTTCATTTCACTCTAACCGGCTTCCTTGCAATATAGGAACACCCTATAGAGTAAACGAGTTTTTACCCCCGTGTTACGTATTTCTTGCGGTTGCAAGGCTAAACAACTTGAACGTCCCGTACACCGTGCCGCGGCATGTTTCTTTTGAGCAACACTTTGTAATAAATTACTATAAGATGAAACTCGGCAACGTCGTTGGAACTTTTGATGAAGAAACATTAATATCGTTGCAACCCTTTCTCGTACGTTGAATACGGTTATTCGATAAGTGAACAAAACATAAAAGAAGAAAGTAAAGAAAGTAAAAGGGTAATGAGGATAAAAGATGGTTAGGTATTAGGGAAATGTATGCAGGGCGAAAAAAAAACTTTTGTAATTATTGGCTTCTTTTAATGACGTAGGAACCGCACCCGGGATCGTTTCATTTAACGCAACCTTATACTGCCACGTCGGACTCAATCGTTCGAATTAATCGCAATGGGTAGTTTGCTGTAAGTAATTATTGAGCTTACCGAGAAAATTTAAAGGGATCCGCCGCGGTGAAGAAGCGGAAACGTTTAAATGGAAATTTAAATTGAAGCCAGAAGCACTATTCGTATCGATCACCGTGAAACTTCTAACAAGGTTCATGGTAATTGTACTATGATATCATTTTCTATTTTCCATTATTATAAATTGCTGTTCCTTAACCCTCGACCATCACGGTTTATAATTAAAAATACAGTCTGTTTCATAAGAGCTTTGGAGCTATACCTAAGAAACAAGTAAATATTTTGTAAAAATTCCAAAAACTCATTAAAGTCTACTTAGAATACTACATCGCAAATATTGTGTGAAATCTCCTTTATTTTGTAGTATAGCCTCACAGCGTTTTTGCGTACATTTAACGAGATTTTCAGCGTATTCGGTTAGTAATGACCTCCATAGCATTCTTATTCTGTGGCATAATTGTTTCAGGGTGTACACTTGTTTTCCCTGAAGCCTCGTCTTAAGAATTGCCCATACATTCTCAATGGGGTTCGCGTCCGGTGACTGCGAGGGCCAGTTTAAAACATTAATACAGCTTCGTATCGCCTAGCGTACGCCGCGCTCATTTTTAAGCATTCGCTCGCTTGGGCTGTCGAAGTGGTGCTGCTTAAGTGTGGGACGCGAGTCGAGTAACGCGATACTCTTTATAAACATATTAAGTAGATCCGGTAAACATTACCACCCTTCTGGCTCTGTCATTCGAGAAATCGCTCCAACGCTCTTATGAAACAGACTGTATAACCAGCTGAACAGAATAAGATCATAATTGATTCTATATCTTTTTGATACAAAACGGTACCGTTTTATAATGTCATTTTTATGTTTTGTATAAACTTTGAACAACGTGTACCAAAATCTACCTTCGAGAAGAGAAAGTACAGAATTAATTTTGCCCAGGTCAAATCTGACCAGGGCATAGTTCTTAAAGTGAACCGCGTTTTCCGCGTTATTAAATGACCGGATTCATTAAAATTACGAAACAATTCGTTCCATGTTTAAATTATCTCCTGCGCTAATGCATCGTGCAGAAATTCAGTTTGAAAGCTATTACCGAAACGTTGTAGCAATCGTATCGAAGCTTTGAAAATTGATTTTCTGTAAACCGAATTTTCACGAACCTCTTTGTTTCATTCGATTTCTCGCGAAATGCCCCGCCGTTAACACCGTCCATATATGTTACATCAAAAATGGAGCGGATAAATCAATTTCAAAAAATCTGCACGGTTTCAACGACACCAAACCGAACGATTCTTCCGAAGACTAAAATCATCGCAAGCTGTTTGCAACGATTTTCACACTTTTATCGCTGCAGATCAAATAAACAATTTTTTGACAAATTCACGGTAACTATTCCTGATAGAATTCCGATGGTTTTAAAGCGAAATATGCACAGAGGAACCAAAAGTTGCAACCTAATAAATTCCAACCGAAATTCCGAACAATTTCAACCTCAATTACTCCTTTCATTCGCAAATTCTGTATTACCATTATTTCTGCTAAATTTCAAAATCTTTTTCTTTTAATAATCAAATTAGGGGTACATTGCATAAATTGCAGTTTTTCACGACTTTTGACCCACAACTGTTAAAAATCTACAATTTTTTACAATTTTCAATGTCCATAGCTTTTGTTTTTAATATTTCTTACAGCTTCTACAACGTGTATCGTTAAAATTTTATTACAGATTCAAACGAAAGAATTATTAAAAGTAACTTTCACCTTCCCTTAAGAAATAATCTTGTATATAAAGATAGTCGTGCAATAAAATTCAAGTCGTCTGATCTAATAAAAAAGAGCTTATTTTGTTTTACAGTATATCCGGATACTTTCAAGAATAACAGTGTGTTAAATTAATTTAACGCGTAAGCGAGAAATTGTAAAATATTTTATCATCGTTAAAGATGAATATACATAATATATCATTTCAACTGTCTTCAAACTCTGAATGAAAGTACCTGTAAATTTCATGGTGTCCCTGAAATTCGTTAATTCCTGTATAGAAAGGATTTCGTGCCAGACCGCGATGAGAAGGATCCTCGTAAAAATAGACGTAAAGGGTGAATATCACGTCCCATAAACAGAAGTGCAGCGAAAGTGATGAAGAAAGAGGCGATCGAGCGAGGAGGTGAGGTTTACGGAACGCCATAAACGTGGCATATTATCGAAACCTGCGGTGCTTGGTCCCTGGGGCAGGATGATTAATTTAACGTCACGTTACGTGGCCGCCAGTAATTTTCGTGGAACCGTTTCACGGTAGTCGTTCTATCGGCCAGAGCAATCGGCACTGCTCCGCTGCATCTTTTATTTTATTCATACGAGCTCTCCTTTGAACCTCCTTTTATCGATTGTTGTTATGCGCACCACTAATCAAATGCAGCAGGAACAATGTAATTAACAGGTATATTGTCAAGCACCATAGGCTTCTTTGGGGAAATGGCTAGAGGGGAATGAGCCGTCACCATTCATTCGGTGCTTCAGAGCTACTATTACTAAATTTAGAAGGTACTAATTATTTTATAGCAAGGTGATTAATTCAGTAATAGCTAATAAAAAAACTTTTGAAGTAATAGTTATCAAATTTAATATTAGTTATTACTAAAGTAATAATCATTCATTTCCAGGTTATAAAGTTACTAACTGGTAATGGCAAGTAATAAAATTTACATAGCAATGGTTGCTTAATTTAGAAATATTATGGTAACTAATAAATACTAATTGCTAAATTAAGATAACTAATTACTACATTAAATCAAATTAGTGATTAATAATTATTAATTTAGTGATGGTGTTTGCCACTGTACAAGTGCTCTTATTTCAAACCAAAAATATATTAAAAAATGTTTAATAATAAAACATTCATATATTTTTTGATATTGTATAGATAGTATAAAGCAAATTTTAAATTGAGTTTAAGGGTTTAATAATAAAATAGAAACTTTTTAAGTTTCACTGTGAAAGGTAGAATAATAGATGCTATAAAGATTTATGCTAGGATTAACCCGGGCTATTAAAAATTGTAATATGAAACCCATTCTTCAAACCAGTCTCATAAAACGTTAACTCTCAAGTGACGAAATTTTGAAAATTTGCACAAATATTTGGTTCCTGTTAAAAAACAATCCTAGAGGTGGAAACACCCCTTCAAAGAAATCTTGAATATTTAATTAACAATACAAGATACAGAAAAGAAGTTGAATTAAAATTTACAGTGTACTTTGTGATCTATATTTTCAAATTTCCTACGTACCACATTTTCTGAACGCGTCAACGCTCCCTCGGGCAATAAACAAAATAACTGAAGTTAATTTAATCCAGTATCATATTTCTCTGGAAACAAATTACCATCTTTCACGGGACATTAAATGCCCAGAAAGCTGCCCTGACTATCGGTGACTGCGAGAGCACGGCAGAAATCGGTCGGCAAAACTTGATCGAACACGATCCGAGGCATCAGCGCTGTCGATTATACTTCGACGCCGAAACACAAGCCACGAACGGCGGCATTGTCGTCGGAGAAAAGGATCGAACACGATATACATATATACATGTACAGACACGTGGCTTATTCCTACGGGAACGAAGAGAGGAGTTCGGTACCGCGATAATGGGGATAATAAATGGTCCCGAATCACCCTCTGAAATTTACCCTTGGCTCGCTCCCGTCGAAGGACATGCATCTAGACAACGCTGCAATTTCCGTAGCCGATAAGCGCCGCTTTTATTAATACCGACGTGATTCAAAGATCCCTGAACGAAACGTTTATCAAGGGACTGCTCGAAGATTAACACGTTAGCTGCGGACGTCGAGGATATGCTTCGGATGTGATTTTAACGATACGCCTGAAATTACTATACTAACGCGTTGATTGCCCCCTTGGAAGCACGCGTATTAATCCTTTCGCTTCGAAAATCTCCTTCAACAATAAATGCCCTCGTACAAAGGATATCATAAGTAGCTTGAAGATATACCTTTAAATTTCTGAATTATTAAAAATGCTACGTGACCCACATATTCTGAATGATAAAAATAAAAAGTATTGTGAGAATAGAATAGAAAATTTGTCAAAAATCAAATTACTACCAAGTGAAATATTCAGTAGCTGCAACGTAGTAGTCAAAGCGTTAATCATAATAAATCGCTAGTGTCTTTTTCTTGTGAAATCACGTCCTTTCCTTTTCTTTTTTGTAGGAAATGTTTGCTAAAGTAATTGTTAAATTAATGCTTGATTTTATGATAGTCGAACAAAACTTCCTTTATCCTCAACAAAAATTTAATATCGATGGAAAGAGAAAAACAGGCGAGCAAATATAAAATACTAGGACGTGGAAATCTTGGAAGGGCGAAGACGATTCGCAACGTTTGCACAATTTGTCAAAGTGACGATTTTCGATTGCAGGGAGAAAGTCCTGTGAGCACGTTATTTCGTGTTATCCTTTACAGTTTGATGCAAGCTGCAAAGGTTTCGCGAAAATCTGTCTCTAAATGGAAATCCTCTGTTACGAAGTTTCCCTTCGCCTCCCTTCTATATTCTCGCTTTGGAATGTTTGTTCTAGCCGAGCTGATGAACGTTGGAAACGATTTCGCCGGCAAGTTCGTCCAAGTACAGAAAGAGGTTTAGATAATTCCTCGCGAACTTGCCACGTCGTTCCCTTTAATTCAAAGGATTAATCCGACCGGCTGTCGTTTCCTCCCTTTTATTCCCCTTTCTGTATCAGAGCCGGGAAAGGATCTGCACCGGCACACGCTACCGCCGTTCATTAAGCTATTGTAAACATCGTTTGAAGTTCGATTTTATAATGAACCACTTGTCAGCATGAAAATCAATGTGAAATAAGATTAACAGTTCTTGCAAACGTGTTCGTTACTGCGAATAAGTGTTAAGTACACTTGGCTCTCCTTTAAAATTACACGGTTCTTTAAACGAGCTTTATTCGTATTTACATAATTTTTTAAAGTGACATTCCTTATTCAGTTTACTACATTTTTTTGTTATTATGTTATGTTTTTACCAGTCCATTGTGGTAATAATTACAGTATTACTTCACCGATAATTATTAATTAGTAGTTTAGTAATTTAACAGTTTAATAATTTAGTTATTTAGCAAAGTTAGTAATTTGAAAATTTGATAATTTGATAATTTATTAAACACTATTGTATATTACTAAATTATTAATTACTAAGTTAACTAATTTACTTCGAAATAATAACTAAAACTAATGCTCGTATTTAATTTAACCTAGTTTATTGAAGACCTAGTCTACACTTAATGCATAGTAATCCCTGAATATTAAAATTAGCGATAGAGTTACTTTCCCTCCGCCATCATTTTCCCTAACCCAGAACTCAAAAAACAGCAGTCTCGTTGCGCGATGCAATAATGTTCAAAGAGCAAATTCATTCAATGATCCCGAAACCGCAAAAGGTATTTCTATAATTGCCTCTCTCAGCCTAATTACAACGTGATCAATTTGGCGGAGTGCGAACGATTCGAGGCTCGAAAATAAAAGCAAAACGATAAGCTACGGTAACGCGTAGCCTGGGGCGATACAGTATCGGGATTTTCAGCAAACCGTAGACTTCGATTGGCCGTTTGATATCGGGGCCGACTTTATTAATAATAAAGCATCGGTGCGCGAGAATCGCGCGAAACAAGATTACCGGATCGCAAACGGAACGATCTCGTTGGAAGTCTGCTCTTCTGCCGCGAAACTTCTCCCGTTCTGGAACGGGAGCGGACAAACAATGGGAACGTTTCGAGGCTCGACAATGCGTCGTGTATTCCTGGCTGACAAATGTGCATTGAAGAGAATGACTAGTTTTTACGGCGGTGATTCAAGCACTCGAAACGGTATACACCACGGCTCATCTCGCCACGTGGGAACGGAAGAACGTAGACGGCTGTTGTTACCCTGCACGGTGTATCCAGGATATTAAAGATTTATGCCAGAGTCTGTAGAGCGATCGGTAAATTAATGCAGGTAATCCTCGTGCAATACCATTCAGGAAAAGTGGTGTTTCAGCAAAGTATTGTTAAATAAATTAATACGTCAATTTAAACGACACCAACAAGTTTGTGGTGACCTCCGTTTATTCGAGTTCCTAATAAAAAATTAAAAAAATAAAAACTATACCACATATATGTTGGAAAATGAACAATGCAGATTACATTACTATCGATCTGAACCACACATTTATGATTTGTATAATATTATGACAACAAATTAATATCATGATGTCTACTTTAATTTAAAATAACGTATCTATTGAATCTACTGCTTGATTACGTTGTTAAGCATTAATATAATATAATTGCATATATTCAAATTCCATCTAGACTTTAATCGCAAATTAATATAAGTTAATTTCCAAACATCAAAAATGTATCTCTTTCAAGGTATTACTTTCAATCATTAATGAAGATACAACCAAACGAAAGGTTAAGAAATAGGTCAATGATAGAGAAACATTTTTAAAAATGAAGTGTTAAAATTCGTACACCGGATGAAGGATAACGAAGGAAACTATAACACAGGTCCAGCGTCAATGGACACGAGATAAGGCCACGATGCACCGGAAATAATTCTTTTCCTGTTCCTTTCCTTTCTTCCCTCGCTACAGTCTCGTCTGCAACAGGAAATTCTCTTAGGGGTTCGAGAGCTTGCAACGGAAAAGTCTCGCGAAGTTGCCGATGAATAATGGATCTTCTATTTCGGCGACGAAGTCCTCAAAGAAAGCATGCATCGTTGATGCTCCTACCTCACCCCTCAAATCTACTCTTCGCCCTCAAAGAAGCGCATACTGAATTGTGATTATGAAGTATTTTCAGTTGCGTGCTCTAAACTGTCCAAGAGATAAATTACTGGCCAGAAATTTAAAATTATATTATGATACGACACGGGTCGCCGAGGAGAAATTTAACGAGCATCATTTTTTATTCCCTTTCTCCTGCCTTCTTGTGGAATTTGATTTCATGTATGTTAAAATAATTCCTAACAATTTACTTATGGTATATAAAACTATGAATGTGTAAAATTAATATTTTTGTTTATTTTATATCCATATAATATAGAATATTTTATTGCAAAATATTTTATCTATAACTTACTCCCTGTATTATTACAGCACGTTAATAAATATGTAAATGTAAAAAAATGAAAATTGAAAAATAATGTTATTTCAACAATAAAGAATAAATAACTGAGAATTAAATATGTAATTATTTTTAATACCCATTTTTCTCAACTTCTGCTTCTTTTGGTCCTTTGTACAAATAACTGGTTAGCCAGGATTAAAAATATTAATTTATTATGAGACATGTGTTTTTTATATGCGTTCAATTTTGTATGCTAAGAATGGAGTAGGAATTCGAGAAATGTTTTATAAACCATATATTCCAGCTACGTAAATTTCAAATATTTGCCAGGTTAAATGTATTTCAAGGGAGATACAGATTATTACACAAATTAATTATTTTCTACCTTCGTAAGCTTAAACCAGTAATGTTTAAAACCGATAGAAAAAGAAATGTTTAAATTCACCTTTTATCAAATATTTACAGTGATTTTTGTTTCGTTTTAATCCAAAAAGGTGGATTTTTTTTATTTTATATATATATAGATGCTGCCAGAGAGACGTTACTTTACTCTGCAAACGAAAAAATTTCCACGGCCAACGCATGCGACTATTCACATTCGAGAAATTAGAATTTTCATTTGCAGGCTCCATGCAGAAGTACTTCATCAAGCAGCAATTTTTTAATCATGCCTGCACCTATTTCTTTTTTTTTAAACTCATATACATGATGAATTCGTGATGTGTACACGGCAAACAGCACGTAAAACATTTACACATTCCACTTGAACCATTTCTTCTGTTCTGAACCCATTCGATTCGATGTCTACAACTTATTCACGTCACACAGCACAACTTTCTTTCCTTCTTTTCATACCAAATGCACTTTCTCAACAATTCAACCGATTCTGTATCGCCTCTTCCGGGATACATTTTCTAGAACCCTTTTTTTCGAGTTTTCATGCATTTTCTCTCCATTTATCTGTTTTTATAATCAGCTACGTATCTAAGAATTTGTATGCATCTTATCATTAGAAAGTGATGGAGTTCTTACAAAGTTATCTTGAAACTTATTATAATAAATAACTACTTTAGTTATGAGTGGAACAGCCACGATGCAATAGTTAGTCGAAGAAGAGAGAAAACAAATCATGAATATTGTTTGCATTGACAGCAAAATGAGATTTTAATGTTAATTTTTTATCAGAAAATAATGAAATGTTTTAATTAAAAGTATTTTATCGTTTGTAAAATAGTAGCGAAAAAAGATTTGTCAACGTTGCTACCAGAGTGCAGGAATGTTTTTCTGCGGTACTTATATTTCACAGAAATAAGTTCAATATATTTCAAATATATGTTTTGAAACCCTCGCATCGGGTATACCACTCGTAGCACGAGAGCACTTAATAAATTCGATATTTTAATTATTACCACGGGTATTATTTTTTACGTTTATAAGGGTTTTTCACGACACTTGAGTTATTAATTACGAGCGTATTACGTGATGGTCCGATATGAATTTAACAAAACCAGTTGGAATAAAATGTAAAGGTTTCGAAAGCGTTGGCATCGAGTTTTGAGTGCACGAAGTACTCGTTCAACCAAACAAAAACTCGATAATTCTGAAATTACAAAATATTTTCAGCAATCAATTTGATACGAAATACCAAATACAATAAAATTTCGAAAAAAGCTTCGAAAATGTAATGTGTTTTCTTGTCAATCAGGCACACACTTTGCCAATTTCTTTTAGTGGAAAAAATTGTGTTTTACTGATTTTCTTTCGAAATGATATCTAGCTTAGTATTTATAAATTAAGTTAAAGTAAAACAAGCAATACAAGAGCAATGTTACTGTTTGATATTACTATGTACTACAACCTAAAACTTACAAATTATTAGTTAGTACTCTGAATTGAGTTAACACTAGAATAATCTACACTTTCTTTTAAATTAGAAATAAAATATTAGATCTACTACTAGAATCCCTTTGGTAATTCTAGTGTTAAAAATTCACGACTGAATTATACAGCCTTTACGCAAATAATTTGCAAAAAGGAATCTAGCCCTGACTAATTCATGTGACGATACTTACACCTCGAAACCTCCCTTATCGAATAACATTATTAAAACGTTCACGTAGAAATAAGATATTTTGCTCGTGCTCTTGTAGTTTGACCCCGTTTTTTAACACAATGCATGATTCAATTTTACGACCAATAACATTATATCTCCCAGCCCCTATTTATGAAAAAACAATCAGAAAGCTCGACCACAGAATTGATCGGTCCGTCTATTGGTGTTGGGCTGTTCCCGTGCCAAATTTCTTATTTTCCTTCTCCTTTACTTTTTATTCTTTATGCGTCTTTGACTATCGTTTCTTCGACACCCCTCGCGCCACGGGTTCGCCTTCGTCCCCGGGTCTCAAGTTGCAGACACCTTAGCGAGGAATTATTTATTGGCCAAGTTTCTGCGGGGCTAACTTATGTTTGCCACGACGGAGGAAATATAAATTCTCAGAAGGGGCTCGAAGTCGAATGCCTACAAAGCGTGTCGAAATGCTTGTAATAACGAACGATTCCTCAGTTATTTATAGCGTAACCCGAAATCCGTTCGCTTCGAATGTTTACATTGGTACCATGAAAGTATTCCAGCAACAATTCAAGAATATATCTTTAGGTACTTAAAAACATGATTTTGCTAACCCTCCTACAACACGATACGAAAATTACGATAACCTTTTGTACAACACTGTACTTCTACAGCACTGGATAACATGATTTTGTTACATTAAATAAAAATAATATTTTTTTTTTCGTTTAATAAGAATTTAAAAAACTGTTTGTTTTTAATAAGTTTTTGGACCGTAACCCCCCCCTTTTTGTACTGGCTCTGGGTCTCTCATAACACACTGTTTCTAGGAACCTATATACCGTGTTACAGGAGGGTTAGCTGTATTTCAAAGCTCGAAAATGTTTAAGAATGTAACATCGAGGAATTCATATATTCCTAAGGATAGGGAGTTTCTAGCCGAAACGAAAGGATTAAAAGGCGACAATTTACTAATTCGTTATTCATGTTAGGATCGTGCAACTGACAAGTGTTACCATATTTCCTACGATTTTCGAGGGATTCCCGGATTCCTTTGAATATGGAGCAGGGTTTCTAGAAGATTTTCCAAGTCGACGGGGATATCCGTAGATGGTGTTAACGCGTTGCCGTGTCTCGCTTGAGTAAGTCGAAGCTATGCTTATTAATTACAACGCAACCATCGAAACACACTTGAGTAGCAACTGAGGAATGCGCTTCAACGTCGGACGCAATACGCCGTAATGCCGGCGCGAGTATGCATCGTTAATTAGAAATTCAATTTCCGAATCTTATTCGTCGTGAGATGGAAATTCGCGCGATACAAAATTATATTTAAACCACTCGATATTCTGCAGCTGTTAAATCATATTACAATAGCAATTAAACTGTAATTCTATTTTTACTTAAACGTCTGATCCAGGAAAGTTAATCTAACACGAACTTAATAGGCTAAAACAAATAGAATTTTAATAGTAAATAATGATTAATTGCAAATTGTTTAAATATCATTCTGACGCGTATTTTCCAGCGTTACCCTGGATTCTCCTGTTAATTAACAGATAGCTTACGTACGAAGGGTCTAATTCTTAAGCTTTCGAAATCCTGGAAAAACAGTTCTTGCATATATGAATATAAAATCTTAAATATCTCATTCAAGGCGTTGATGATGACAAATATCAGTTCGGTAACTTGGTCACGAGAAATTCACAGCATGGTCGTCAACAATTAGAACGAATATCGCGAGATTTATACCTCGCACAGTACCGAAACTAATTACTTTCCCGAGAAGAAAAATCAATGATACAATATAAATATTTGCGAACCAGAAACTCTGAAATGATTGCGCATTATTCCATTCTGAAACGGAATAGCAAATCACGTTCCAGTTTGTACGGCTCAAAAATTTCCAACGGAAGCGTACAAATATTTTATAGTCGCACCAAAACGCGATACATCGGCCGGAAAAATTTCAATACCTAGCAAGGATTTGTTCTGGAAAACAGAAACTTTTGAATAAATATATTTTGGATAAAATCACGATAGAGTTGGAATACGAATACGAAACATCGTGGGGATTTTAAGAAAACTGTACAGAGGTTCGTTAGCGATCATTATTGGCAGACCCATAAGAAACGAAGTGGCCGATCTTCCGGGGCAGGTGATCTATTTTTTACCGAGCGGTAGCCCGTAAAGCTCGACGGTATGATCGCATTAATTTGCATGATAACGAGCGAAACACCAGCGGAAGCCGCGGGACAACGCAAGAACCCTTGAACCCTATTGTGAAACTATTAACCCTTCGTGGTAAATTACTTCGCTAATCTTCCAGCAACTGTCAAGAATTTTTTACATATCGAGAATAGGTTAGCTTCTTAAAAATCCAAAACTCTGACAAGAAAACATATCCCCCAATTATTCATAGATTTGACAAGAATAACTTGTAATAAGAAATGTATTTATTTAACCCTAGCCATATTTGGGCATGAGGGCGAGCGACAAGACTGCGTGATGGAGAGGCAGTTATTGTAAAAAGGGATGATTTTGAGCAACAGACAGTGTTGAACAGAGTTGTCTAGAGTCGAGTTAAGTAGAGTTGAGCAAATTTGTAGTTGTAATTGGACATCAAACAGTTTTAGTTTAACACTAGAACTACCAAAGGGGCCAAAATGACTTGTTCCAGGTTTCTTATTTTATATTACAAATTGTATCAAGAGACGTTCACTAAAATGTAGACAGATTTTTATTAAGACAAGGAATCATTCTGCATTCTAACTCAAGTTTCATCCCTTATTTATTTTCTTTTCTATTTTATTTTCAATACAAAGGAAAATTGTTAAATTAGTGTCTAGTTCTCTGTATCCAACTATTATATTGTATTAATTTTCCTATGGGTAAAAGTTAACGTATGAGAATATCTTTGAACAATGTTATGTACCAAGACAACAAAGCAGTTGTCAGAGGGATAGGTTGTTTGCGGAGGTGTCGACAACCGTACAGGTCCATAATGGTGTAAGATCAGCGCTTCCAGATCCGATAATAAGATGAATAGAGATGACAGCGGCATAATAGAATACCGGACGAAGTAGCCGGACCGTGTACAACGCGGAAACGAAAGATTCGATTCTCAATGGGAGCGGTATCCGGATTTTTCTGAAATTCCCACAATAGATTCGCTAAAGTGATCCCGTTTCGTTGTTACCAGGACGCGCAAGCAGCGTGCCCGATCATTTCTGAGAGTAACCGATGAAAAGCCATAGGATCCGCGTACTAGGAAATTCCGCGTACACAGCGGTTCGGCCACAATGGTTATTCGAGGAACTACCGGGCTAGGATCAGAACACGATACACGACAATTTCGAGAATAGTCGAAAGGCAAGCCACACATTATCTACGGAAACGAGGTTACGGTCGTTCGGTTCGCGAACTCAGACGACACGGAACACTTTGGATTCCAACTGTTTCTGTCTAACGCATTTATCACCAACCTTCTCGTACATATTGTCCATGTACAGGGTGTCCCGACTAACTCGAGCGTCTTTAATTATTTTATTGCTCGTAAAAATGCAAGTATACTTACGTTTCAGAAGAGAAATTAGAATGATGAGCGAAAGGTCGTGTCATAGTAATATTTTCTGGGGTCATTTTCTTTTACAACAGTTTCTTGTACTTTTGGAAATAATAAAATAGTTAAGGATACTCGAGTTAAAGGAGATACCCTGCATGTAGATGAATCTTAAAATATCTTCAGTGCTTTTAACGATATGAGAAAATATCTAAGGTAATTATTGTGATGGAAAGGATTCTTTTCTGAAATCCATATTTTTCGAAACTTCAGTCATCATTTTCTTAAATGAGATGATATATATGTTGACCAATGTATAATTTTTGGAGGTGATTTTCTTGAATTGTAAATTTATAAAGTAATGGAGAATTAATCAAATAGGAGCCATAATGAATTTTGAGCCACCCTATACATATGTATACACATAGAGAAATTCGTTTCACTTATTTCACTCTTTCATTGCTCCTCCATTATGGACTACCCCCTTACGAGGACAAACTTTACCCCTAAAAGTTTTATTGGCGACAAAGCTGAAATCGATAAATTCTTGATAAGATTTATCCAGACGACCTAAATTCGAAGCGGTCCGCGATAAACTCGGCTACAACTCTCCTTCCGTTACTCATAGCGGTTGAATACATATGTATTTATGCGAACGGACTACAATCTAACTTTCCTTTTTTCCTGGACAAACAAAATTACAGAACGTATGACTTTAGCCTTTTCGCATGAACCGATAATTGATGTACGATTTTAAGGACTTTAGTGCTAATCCTTTTACAAATAATATCATAAGTAAGTTAGTACTCACAGAACAACCCAAAAATACGAAAATTGTAAAACAAATTCATTTAAAACTGTTTTCAAAATGATATGTTTGCCAAGAAGTATGGCAAGACTGATATTATTGACTCGTACTACTGAAATGTAGCAGTAATAAGTGAAACTATACAGTATATAGTCAGACAGACTTGGAATAGCAAGGAACATCTCATTGTAAGATCAAAGAATTATCTCAGGCAGAAATCGTGCATATTAATTGTACAGAAAATTTGTTTATATTGTACTGTTTACAAAATATTATAAAATACATATTATGAGATAAGCTTATCGTTACTATAATATAACTTTGATTATTCGAATAAATCATGAAACAAGTAATACTGATTACTTTTCGGTAGTTTTCTTTAATTTTCAATGTAAAAACTGCAAGTTATTATAAACAAATTCCTTGATTTGATAGTAATAGTACAACAATGACGAAAATGAACACAATGTGTAGAATAAAAGTATATAGGCATCTGGCTTCAGAATTAATTGAAAAAAATTAAGATAAAATTTGTGTAAACGCATTTAAAAATTTATTTGAAAATTTGTCATTTTTTGAGGTACTAGTTGAGAATGTTATTAGGATGAATACTGTTTAAGATTTAAGATTTTTTCCTACAACCAAATCAAAAATCCAGCATAAAAATAATGCAACTTCCGGCGTGTATACTTTTGAAACTTTGAATGCTACGCGAAACGAATGAGCGGACTGTCGAAACTTTGATCGTCTAAAGCTATCAATATGCCTTATAACATCCCGAAAAAAGATGTCGAAAAGAAATACGAGCGTGAAATTACAAAGATGCTATCAAACCGTAGATATCGCAGTTATATATGGAGTTACGATTATTCTTTCGGAAATTTCTTTATCGGCAGAAATGAGCTGGAAATCGATTTCGCTGACAGAATCGTCGTGACGAGGGACTGACAGAAAAAAAGCGAAGACAATGAAGAATCCTGTCTTTTCAATGTCGAACAATGGAAAAGGAACTTCTCAGACATGCCTGTTTTCGCTTGAAAAATGGAGGCAGTGTAATTCTGTTAGAAAACATTACCACATCGCGTTTATATTAAAACAGTTAAACCACTGATGAGAAAAAAAATGAAAACATGTATTCATTTTTTATTATTCAAATTAATCGAACATACAATAAATTAGATTATCTCTTTTATTATTGTAAATTTCATTTTGATATCAAAATTTAAAATGACATTTTATATAAAAATAAACATTCACATAATTACGTTATAAATACAGTATTTATAAATTTATAAATCTCTAAATTTCTACCAAAATATTTAAAAATATAACGTTTCAAAATTTCTAACATTCTAAAAATATATTTCCTGTCTTAATTTTAATTTACCAACTGAATATAGCAGATGTTAATTAGGTGAAGAGATATAATGATTACTAAAGAAAGTAAAAATAAATTAAAAACATATAAGACAAGTATTTTAATTGATTAGAAATTATCCCAAAAACGACTGAAATATAAATAACCAACGTTTCATCTTCTAACTGAAAATACAGAATTTCTTCAAGGATTGTGGAAGCAAAATCAAGGATGGTACTTAGCCTCTAGGGTAACGTTAAAGTGGATTTCATGGTGAAATCGATGGGGAACGGACGTTATGGGAGAGAATATCTAATGGCAACGAGGGAGAACCAAATTCTGTCGAGCATCATTACTTGCCATTAATTTATTAATTCACCGTCAAGTTTTCATACACTCCTAGATCCTTAATAACCGTCCTTTTTTTCCTAAAAGTATTTTCTTCTGAAGTATGTGCCTAATTTTCTTTCTAAACTTTAGAATCTAAACCTTTCCAATAAATAAATACAAAAGACTAATTATTTAATTTTCATTCGATTATTATATAAAATAAACAAACAAAAACTATTATAAAGTATGTAAAAAGTAGGCTGCACGAGTTATGTTGCAGTATTAGAACCGAAAATTGTTAAATACAAGATAATTGATAATTGAAACCTATATTATAATAGAAACAGTTATACCAAAAGACACCTTCCAATACCGCTCTTGCAAAAATAAAAAACGACCACTTGTGATTTATAGGCATTTTCCATGGCTCGAAATACAATACAGGATAACAAAGGAATATTCCTGAGGAGCGAACAATCGCATCTGTTTCCCCCAACGCGAGAAATTACAGGGAAGGAATTCCCCAAAACTTCTCGGGAGGCGGTATGAATTAATGCTGGCCGGCCGGAATGTCTTGATTCCGTCGATAAAAAAAAAAAAACAATAGAGACAATATCACGAATCGCGTTCCCGTGGGCGAAGTAAAACGGGGAAGGAACAACGTTGCGGGGCTTCCAGCCCGTTTCAAGACTTCCTCCGTTGCGGTCTTCTCTGATCGACTACTTCCTGTTTCCAGATATAATGCAAGTCGCGTACCTCGGAAAATGAGCACGGCTGTCTCGTTCCCTGATTGGAAAACTACGAATTGCTTCCTACCGGCGATGGATACCCCGAGACAAAATTGAAACGAGGACAGAAGCAAGAAATCGACCGGAGCTCCGCCGGATATAATCGAAGTCGGATTTGTCTTTGATTTACGCTCGATATTCCCCTCTATTGAAATTACCGACAGCCACGCGGCCGAAATCAATCTCACGGAAGGAGGCTGATTTCTCCTTTCAGTATCTTCTGAGAAACCTAAATTGTCCTCAACTTGTGTCTTCACCTCCGCCCATTTTTAGTCAAATAATACTTTTACACTGACCGTTCGGTTCTATTAAGGGGGCAGACTAGTATAAATGCAAGGGTTTGGTAAATTAATTATTAAAAACGAATCGCTCAATATATAAAATTGAAAATTTAATGACGTTTCAACAACATTCCAAGCTTTAAATTCTGCTACTCGTGAAGTGTGTGGGTGTTCATGGAGAGAGGGGTCTGGTCCTCGAACTGGAACACGCAGGCTTTGACGGTGTCCCTTCCGGTGGTCGTAGAACATTGAAATTTTTGAAAACCGAGGTCTGTTTTCTGGGCTAAATTTTCATTTTTAAAAATTTTGGACGCTTCAAATTGACAGGGATTCCCACATCCGTGGCAGGGACGATAGCGACATGTAATAGGAAGGCTCACCGTCAAGGTTCCAGTTCGAGGATAAGACCCCCTCCCCATGAACACCCACACACTTCACAAGTAGCGGAATTTAAAGCTTGGAATGTTGTTGAAACATCATTAAATTTTCAATTTTGTATATTGAGCGATTTTTCTTTAATAATTTACTCTGCCCCTTAATCTACCTGCAACCTCGAAACATTAATCTGCTGTTATTAATATACTTCAATTACGTTTTGTACACGATTCGGTGTTCGCATCCAGGTACAATGACGTTTTTGTCAAGGCAGCGAAGCATCCATCTTCCATGGGTTGAAATAACCCTTAATGCGCGAAAGGCAAAGTGAATTAGTAGACAAGAAAGGACGAAGGGTTTCGGGGTAGAATGCTCGACTGTGAAATATTTGTGTTGCATTGGTCGTGCTCGAGAAGCGCATGCAAAAGACGAAGCACGTGAATGCCGGCGGAACGCCGCGCCGCTTGTAGCAGCTGCTTCATGAGCTGCTGAAGAGGATTATGACGCTGGGCTGATGAGGAAGAGGGAGTCAGGAATAACCGGCGCAAGCACGCGCGATGACACAAGCTCGTACGGCGGATTAAAGTAGCTTATAAAACCAACCCTACTCGTATCTGAAAGCGTGCATATGTTTCAACCCTGTTGTCGTTAAAGTGTGATAAATCCTTGTTACATCGAATCAAATGAAAGCTGAATATTTAACGCGTGCAACAAAACACGATTTTACACCGCGCGCCCCGGGCGCTCAGAGATTTATATTAGTAATTGCGATGCGGTGTATTTAAAACCGAGCGCGCATTATACGACAAAGGATTAAACTGCACGTTACTTTTACGTAAACGTACAAAGTAATGTTGATATAAATATTATTCACTTTTAAGCTTAATTACGCGCTTTATCAGACAATTTTAATGTTTCAATGGTGTTATAATAAACATCGCACTCGACGTCTGGCAGTTTTTATACTTGAATTAATCGTGTCACCGCACACAGTGTTTCACGTGTAGTATTTTGAAATATTAAAATTCGTATATCTCCTTAACAAAGGATTTTTCAGGGCACATTATTTAAACGACAAATTAAATCGACTGGAGTATTAAAACATATATGATTTCAATTAAATTAAATTAAAAATTATTTAACGTTGATTTATTAACAAAATTGGGTCAATCAGTTATTATCTTTAAAAATACCTATACAAAATTGTATAAAGATCTATTCAATTAACCCTTTTAATTAATGATATCATAATACCACTTTTATCAAAATTATTCTACAAATGATGAAGTAATTTTACAAAAATAATTGATTCTAACTTTTATTTTAAATGATCCAATAAATATTTATTTAGAAATTATTTATGCCTTGTGCTATCTTTCTAATCTATTTCCAATGCTCCTTAAACTATGTTAACAAAATCCGTTGTGAAAAGGTTTCATCAACTTTAAATTGTAGCTAAACATCGACCGAACATAAACGTTGTATAATAACCGAACAGAAATAGTTTTCCTACATAAATTCTTCCAACAATTGCCTTCATTTCTAGCTCCCATCGGAAGCTCTTCCTATTCTCTTCCGTTCTCTGCGCCAACCTTCTTCTCTTTCGCGCTTTCGGAAATAAAAAAAGGAAAGGAAGAAAGAGAAGAAACGAGTAATAAGGTCAAGTATAAAAGTTCCAGCTGAACAGAAGAAAAGCCCGAGAAAAAGCAGCCCTAGATAGGTCATAACTCTGAACTACCCCCTGCGTCATTCGATCCTTGATACGAGCTAGAAGACTCTCCAGCAACACGATACGAACGAGCGAGCCTGTGATTTAAACTGCACGATGTCATCGACGCACACGGGTCTCGGCGATTAGAACGAAACTGTCATTATCTGATAAGAATGCAATTTTTCATACGCCCGACCGCTCCTGTTGTTCGTTTACGTCTTTCTTAGCAGTCGTTTACGAATGCAAATTAATGTTAATTGCGAAAGAATTATGTGTATCTTCTCATCGGGAAGTAGATAATCACACGTGGCACTGCATTCGTGTGTACGGGAAAAGGTACACTTTGAGTGTAATATTTCTTTTTACTCGAGGTACAATTAACGCAGAAATTATGGACATGAATATAGTTTTCCACATCAGGAGTATATGTATTTACAGCCCTGGCTTTATTATTTGTTGTATATATTAAAAAAATTAATAAGAAATATTTATTTTTAAATCTAACGCAAAAATAACTTTAACCTTTTAATGCCAGAGTGTCCTTTCTGGAGAAAATATTATTTCTTGCAATTAATTAACGATTATAAATTGTTATCAATTTTTTACAATCTATCGTTTATATTTTATGGGGTTAATACTTTCAGCCAAGGCTTTAAAATTTTCAAATAAATGAACTCCACTGATGGTATCTAACCCTTTCGTAGGCTGTGGAAATTATTTTTTTCATTAATTGATTATTTGTATAGACAATATTATAAAATATTTATATTCTTGGAACGTACTGTCCCGTATTAACAATTATAAGAAACAGAAAACTAATTATTATTTATATTGAATGTTTCTGCTTTTCAATAAAAAGAATCAAGCCACCCAAAGGATTGGAGTATTTAAAATTTAATTATTGAATAAAATATAATTTAGTTAATAAATTTGTTCCTCTTCAGTATATTGATAAAGTTATCGCCTAAAATTGTATTTCAATAGGGAAACAACTCTGTAGTATCTTAATTGGAACGTGGTTCATTGAAGGGCCTCATTTTTGTCTCGGAAATCCGATCGGCTTTGCGTTCGGCATTATTCCCGATAAACCGTTTCCTTTCATCCTCCGATAACGGAAGTGTACATTGGGAACGGCATCCGGCTATAAGCTACCGGCGAACAGAGAGGAAGGGCGCAATTAAAGTTAAACTACTATAACGAGACATCGATAGGCCAGGCGCTAGATCGCACCGTGAGACTCGAAAACGATTAGAAAACGGGAAAGAGAAGGGAACAAGGGGCGATAAAGAGAGAGAGAGAGAGAGAGAGAGAAAGAGGGAAAGGAATGGATAGGAAAGGAGGAAGATAGGTAGAAACTGGCTCGAGTTCGTAAGTTTTAATTGGCAGAGAGCACCACGACCTCCTACCATTTTACCTTCACCGTACCTCTGGCCACAATTTCACCTCAGCCCTTTCTCGTCCGCCACTGCGATAATAATTATAGTTACTCTTTGTTTTATAAATTAACTCTGGCTCCCTGAGCCCGCACCTTCGCGAGTTCTGCGACCAGGCGTCAGGCGGAGGCAAACTGGAGATACTTCACATTCACTTCAATTAACCGGTAATGGATTAACTGCTTATCTTCCCTTCGGGTTTCGCTTGCCGCCAACATCACCCGTTGCTAGACTTGTTCTCGCCTCTCAAGTCGCGTTTAAAACCAATCGAGCCTTTCGCCTATCCACTTTTTGCACCTTCGAACGATCTGATCTTGCCGCGATACACGAAACTGAGAGATAATTACCGATGTCATCGTTAACGAGATAAGGTTTATAACTCTGATAATAGCAAGGGATAAAAATAACTGGTTCAGAAGAAGCATTAAGCGATGCAAAGATTTTGACCCTTTTTCTAACCCTTCAGATTAGATTAAGTTGACATCTATGGTTTCGATAACGAAGTACTTGTACGATCTTATGAGCATACAGTGGTTAACTTGACAAGAAATGAACTATTCTTTATTTTAACAATGCTTCTAATCTAATGTTTCTTGTGGTTTTTGTTATATGATTTCATTACGACATAAAATAGTCAATCAAATGATGACCCATGTAATTAACTAACCAGTCAATATTAAATTTCCAAACAAAGGATGAAAACAAATACTTTGGCCATAGAATTATACATATTCAAAAAAGTAAAAATAAAGTAACATGACATATGTTAAGTTTTACTGCTAATATTTTTAATGAAAGAAATAATAAAATACTGAGAAAATAATTAATAAAATTTGTTAAAAATAAAATTATTACTTAAATTTTCAGTCATTCCTTGACTTTCATTTCCCCCCTTTATACTAATGTGATAATAAAAAGAATTTGATCCAAAATGTATGAAGCATTTTGTTCCTATTTATCCACCTTTAATGTGTAATACCAAGCTGATTACATTAACCATTCTTATAGAAATTAGCACTCATTATCTTGAAACAATCGACTTTTTATAAACACTTTAAAACTTTATACTACTACCAGATAAAGCGGCAGAATTTCAAAGTCCAAGCAGTCATTTCTTTCGCTTACTGCCTCCATAAAATTATTCTTTATTCGATCACGTCTTCGAATACTAATGTCCTAGCTGATGATACCCGTTAAACGTTTCGCAGCGCCGGTCTGCCTCCTCCTGCCATTAACCTGACGACATTACAGTCGGAAAAACAAGCCATAAAAGAACGATTTTAGCAGCGAAGAGTTTAAAACGCTCGCTAGCTGAATTAACAACGTGGCCCGTGAGGTCATAAATACAAGAATTTGATAGGCATGAATTGAACAAACGGCAACTAAAAAGGAGCGAACAACGAAGCCGGACCTTATGAACAGCGGCGTGCCCGTTCCTCTGTAATATTCCAAAAACGTTTCCCTCGTAAAGAGCGATTGTTTCGACTTTATACTCCCCTGTTCAAGCGCACTTCCGGCGTTGTTAGTATCGCGTCAAAGAAACATAGTTGCGGTCGACTGCACCGATCGAAACGCCGGGCTATTTCGATGGGAATGTTTGTGTCCAGCCTCGAGAACGAAGGAGTTTCGTAAATTCGTAAAACGTATGGCACTTTACGAGAACCTGTCGACGCTAAAACAAGCTTTTCACTTAGACGATAGTCTTTTATGGTGAAAATAAGTGTCGAAATATTGTGGAATTCTTTTGTTTGTTCAACAGAATATATACGGGACAAAATGAGGAATTATTATTAATACCGGTCATATTTTTCTATTTTTCCCTATTAAACCATTCAGTTTAGCTTTATAGCAAAATACCGATACTATATTCAATATTAATTACAAGTGTAAGGCTTGCAGCAATCTTTTAAATTATCCTATTATACACAAGAAAAGAATACAAAATTTTAAAAATAGGTGTAAACCACACATTTGTACTTTATTTATAATAAACATTAGCAATATAAACTGTAACGAGTTGGAAACTCCTGATTCATTTTTAATTTGGCTCACGGTGGCAGATCATTTAACCAACCATATACCTGGCACAGGAACGATCCGTAACCCAATGTCACGGAACTAATACCCGGCACTTTCTCGTATAAAATTCGTTTCCCTTTATTTCTTATCTACTTCCTTCTTTCTTTTATATCAGCTCACTCTACAATCTATCGATGACCCTTTTCCTTCTTTTTCCCGTATCACCACCTCCTCACCGTTCAACCCTAGTAACTTGAGACTCACCTTGGGATCCTTTGTGTCCAACCCGGCCGCCTAACGAAATAGAGCCATCTTTTTCCCTGGTATTGCGTATCGTATCCCCTGAACTTCGAGGAATTTTCTTTCCCCGGGTCTGTTTCTCTTTCTGGAATAAAATCAACGACAGACGATAAAAATTAATGCAAAGCACCGAAAACAATTGTTCGATAATTAAGGAATTATTAATAGTTAATAATTAATAATAGTTCAACTAATTTTAAAGTCGATTTTCTTGAAAACGAAGTCCTGGATGAGAAAATATTTTCTTTGTTTTCAACGTAAAATCACTTTCCAGCCCACCCTGTATGGTGCAATACCTATGTAATCTTTCTAGTATTATTTTTTTGTTCTATATTTTGTTCTAATAATATTAATCGTGGGTTACAACTGTTTTTAATCATTTTGTGTACACGATAACCACAACTCATGAAAAATACAGTAAGTCTGAATTGAATATTTCTGACATCTTTTCAAGACATCTAAACATCATCCTCAGAGGTATTCGAAACACAGTAACCTACTTCTCTGCAGTCTGAACTGCAGTTTCGCTCAAGACATTCTCTAGGATTTCAATTGCGATACTCTGGCAAAATGTTCTAAGGCTTTTCAAACTTCGTTTCTTACCTCAAGATATCTTAAGAACGTTCGAATGTCGCCGCCATAAATGGACCGCAAACGCGAGAACGAAGCCTCTGCTCGTATCAATTTTCCTCGTTCCCTTTTCTTTTCTCGGGAATCAGCCCGCTGCTCATTTGAAAGCCAGGATAAATCGGTGCCTCGTAAATAAGACGTCGAAGGTCTTAGGTACGGCATTATACGAAGTTACATATTGTTTCGTAAATGTGGGAAAAGGTCCGTGGCGAAAGGGATCGCAAAAGACGATCCTTAGCCGTGTTATGACTACGTAGCACCGCTTTTCCAGCTTAAACATCAATAAATGAGCAATAAAGGGTGTTTTACGACGGGCCTGGGAGTAATTCTTCTTTGACCCGTCACGGATTTAATGTCGAGAAGGTCGGAACAAATAATCGTCGTCGGAACAGAAAGCCCGCGAAACTGATCTCTCCACGAAATTCGGTTTCGCTCGATACATTTTTACGACCTGTTTCGAGAAGATACATGAATTTCGGCGAAAACAATTTCAAGTTTGGGGTCAAATATAGGCGCGTTATTATGGGGAACGGCGTAAACTCGAAATTGCGGTTATTGGGAAGACAAATATTTCGCAGACTGTAATAATTTATATCGTTACATGTGATTTAATATTTTGTAATGCGTACATTGTAATTATTTATGCGATGACTGTAATTGGTGTGCGTTGTCAAATGTTTGGACCGCGTTATTTGTTGATTAAATCTGATACAAAATTTCGAACAAAATTTACACCACGTTATTTGAGGGATTTAAGTTACTTAAATTTAATTTAATCCTTTGTAAGCGTTCAGTTGATAGTAATATGGAATATGGTAATAATAAAATAACTATCTTTATTATTATCTTCCTTAGTTTCGAAAATTTTTATCATCTTTTGAGGATATAAAGATTAAATTTAAAATTAAAGATTTACAAAAGTTTCATACATTATAAAATAATAATAAAATAAAGAAGAAAATAAAGTTTAGATTCTCATGTTTTTAGTGATTTATCATCCAAGAATTATAGTAAGACATTCGATTAATTGCATTGTAAAATTATTGATATTCTGACTAAATTTGAATATGTTCGAATTTCGATGCAAATCAATAGACAATTTGCAAGTAACTCTAATCCAAGGCAGTCGACAAATTGAATATTTAACAATAATAGTTACATTCAACACCGCGTCTAATAAATCTTAATCGGATTCCACTAACGCTGCATTAATCACATCGCTGCAATAATAAGATTATCGAATTAATAACGTTACGGGTAAGTATCGGCGCACGCGACGACATTACGTGCATATAACGTTACCGCGTTAATATCAGAAAACAATTTGAATCGATACACGTGTCTAACTATATCGTAAATTTAAAAGTCAAATCAGATATAATCATCGACGTTTAAATCCTTTTACAAATTACTTCACATTCGTCAATGAAATTGCAAATGATTTTTGTGATTTAATCCTTAAATGCATCATGTTACCAGTCCCCGATAAACCTCTATTCCTTAATATAGCCGACATGA
This sequence comes from Anthidium xuezhongi, assembly GCA_022405125.1. Lineage (NCBI taxonomy): Eukaryota > Metazoa > Arthropoda > Insecta > Hymenoptera > Megachilidae > Anthidium > Anthidium xuezhongi. Next base: position 9,365,330 of record CM039638.1, on the reverse strand, counting down.
AAGCGGAAATATAGCCTGACTCATTAATATTTCGTACTTAATTATTTTCCAAATTATATTTATCACCTCTAAATTTAAATTTAAATAACATTCATCAAGTAATATATCAATTTTATCTCTATATAATATTTGATATAATTTTTAAATATCTGGGTATTATTAATTTGCATATTTTAGTGTTAAAATAGAAAAGAAATGTGAAGAATAATAACAAATATTTATTTATTTCGACATAAATCTATATGCTTGACTGTGATATTACTATTAAACTCCAAGTGTTTATAAACCACATTTCACAAACGATGGCGTAGCATAACAAAGCAATTAATTAAGAACACCCAAACCCATGAATTGCTATTTTCAAGGAATACCGTAGCCCGAAATTCTCACAATAATTCTTGGTTAGCATTCTTCTGCATAATAAAACATCGCGCGCTTCATTTGCATTTACGACAGCAAAAACACTTGGATGTTTGCTTGTGTTCTGAACTTCTCTTACATACCTCATTCATTTCGCTGTTTACCACGTTTTGAAACTGAAATTCGAGCGTCTGCACTCAAATACCCATTTACAAAGTCAATTACAATAACAGAGATTTGAATATTTCAAGCAAACGAATTAGAGTAATTTATTATCAGTAATGTTTCAAGAAGCAATCTTTTAACCGTTTACTTATTTGTTATGCTGAACAGATATTACAAAATTCATTAAAAATTTTTATGATATATTGCCAAAGCATTTAAATACAAGACCCACCTCGAAATATTCCAATCGCATAGGATTATATTTAGTCTTACTTAGGTAAAGCAGTTGGTAATACCATCAACAAATGTTATAAATATGTTTCAACGCGTTTCAACATTTATTCCCAGATTTTATGTGAAAAATCGTAAAAGTATACGATTAATATAAAACGCGATCAAGTTTCTGTACAACACGGGCCTATTTGATGTTCTGAAATCCTGTGCGACAAAGGGTTAATCGAATCGAACAAACTACGGAAGACATAATGGTATCGCGTTTATTCTATGAAGTTTATCGTGCCTATCCACGAATTCGTGTCAAACTTCACAATGATCAGTTTCATTGAGAGAACGTTCAAGAGAGCGCAGTGAATGGCCATCGTCTGTTGTCCCGAGCCACGCTAACAGTTCCCCGCGTAATGCGCATCGTGTGTCAGGATCAGCCTGTCCATAACGCGCACAGAATATCCGGCCTTATCAGAGCTGTGTATCTGAATGAAGGATCGGCCGGGCTCAAGGGGATCGAAATGCCGAATCAGAGTTGCGCTCGCCCTTTACTCGATATTCCCCACATTGCCAAGAAACGTTTCGATCTAACTCGCATTTTGCTCGATCGTTTGAACAATCTTTCCAGAATCAAGGTCCCTCTATTGAAGTTTATTATTAGGATTGAAGCACGACGAAAGTGGATTCGAACATTGACCGGCTTGATTCGAATCCCCTTTAAGTATTTCGAGAAAAAGAATAGATATTTTCAAGTGAACTCGAGTCTAAACAATAAAAGATGATATTAAACAATTTGGAAGATGTTTTCTAACTTTAATGTATCGAGAAGGTCTGTTTTACTTATTATGTGTTTAATTGAATTTTGAATTAAATGAAAAAAATTTGTTAGTCTTTTCTAAAATTTATATTAGTATTGTTTGAAAATGTGTTAATATTATTTATACAGTTTGATTAATTCGTGAATAATATAATTAATGTTTTCCACACGTTTTATAACACACAAATGCACACTTCTAAAATTAAATAAAACACCTATTTATTACATTTTATTTAATAATAATTAATCATTCATCCTAAAATGTATTACATTGAATGAGATTAATTCATCGCGTTGAATCGGTTTAATTTTGTTGCTATCTTTTCCCAGGTGCTTGTAACTATTTATGAAGGATTAAGCGGAATAGATTAAACAATACACCCGTATAGGAAGGCGATTTAACGCGCGGTCGTAAAGCGAACCTTTATGCCGGTTTATTATCTAATAATATGGGAATAAACGAGCGATATAACATTTTAGGATTACTTGTTAAATATGTCGAAATGACAACATTGTGCGTGGTCCTGCTCGTATAACAAAAATTAAATAAAAATGTACTAGTGTACACCCATTGACACCTTTATTATACGACCTTGATCAAAAGTATTAAACATCTAATAAAATATAAATTGTTTAAAATTATTTCTTCATTGGAACGAAATTAAATTAGTGAAATGCGAAAATAAAGATTTTTCGTAAGCAAAGTATCGAAATTATCGAGACAAATCAATTGTCAGAATTTAAATAAACAAAATCACGCTGTCATTTTTATATTGTCCTATTTACGCCTTTCCTGGGCCCTTAAAAGGGGATGTTTTTCCCCATTCTACTTTGGGGAAAGCTCGTGCGTTCCTCAACTTCGAGGACTGGCTAGCATCACTCAAGCAAGAGGGATGAAAGCACCCTAACAGCCCCTGTCAGGAGCTACGAATGTTGGGACCTGCCCTTAATTTACGATTAGGTTGTCCGGACATCGTCATGGTCGTTCTTCGACGACACTTTGTCCCAACATTTCTAATTCTTAATTTTTTTCATTTTTTCAATGAAAAATAACAAACAAAAGTAAGTAATAACAGCGCCTGATACTGTAGTAATCTAATGGTTTGTGCCATTTAAACAAGTTTTGTTTCCATAACAGTATAAATGTCACTGAAAAGCTTAAAAGCTTAATTTTTTAACTGTAATAAAGAAATACAATTTTTATGCAACTTCTACAAACTCTTTCTGGCACATTGTGCTACATTTTGTACATGAACATCTGTAATGGGATTGAACTTTGGCAAAATAAATATTTCAGGATAAATCATATTTATTTCGGTTGCATTCGAGTGAGGCGAATTGCTGGGTCCATTTGTGTATAAAATACACAAAACTCGTTCCACATTGTTGTTAGTAATTACTATTTGCGACGTTTGTAAAGCAATTTTGTTGATTAACATTTCTTCATTGCGATGTTATAAGTTTTCTGTTTTAATCCAATTGCCTCGGTTTTGTATTTCCAGCTGTTAATATCATTTCAACAGTGTTACTGATTTTTGTAAACTCGTACAAATGTCGATAGCGAATGGGACGACAGGTGAGTGACGAGTGGTAGTAGGATAGGTGTGACAGGTTGAGGGGGAGAGAACGGGGATGTGTGAGGAAAGAATGTGAGAAAAGAGGATTCGAAAGCGAGAAGATCAGATTTCCTATTTTCTCTTTTGCTGCTTTCTTCTTCTAATAATAATATTCGTAGGTAATAGAAGTATTTTAATACGCCTAATAATAATATTCGTAGGTGATAGAAATATTTTAATACAGCTAATAGCAATATTCTATGTAACCAAATGTTGCAAACTTTGTACCTATAAAATTTATCATTATTTCATTAATTCATCATTAATAGGTGTTATAAAGAGTACTTTGTATAAATTGAATATAAAAATTTGTAAAAATACAAGTTTAATTTAATAAAATTCTCGATACCTTCAAAGTGGCAAAGTGTTGAGTAGCAAACATTTAAGATTCAAAATGATGTTTTTTTTTCTATGTGAAATCAGAAGATTTGTATAATTATTTAGTATAGAACAGTTTTTTCGGGTAAAATAGGAATATTGGGATAACAGCAACGGCACCCCTCACGAAAAGCACGCGAAGCAGAAACATGTCGTGCAATTAGTGTGACAACTGCTTTTCAACTCGGCTCTCAGATGCCACGCTGAAATGATACTTCTTCTCCCTCGAGAAATATCCTCGACTATGAGGTGTAAAAAATTAAGTGCTGTTTAAAAGCCTATTAACCGACGGAACAGAGGGTGGCAAAGCACGGAACTGCTCACATGTAGGCCATTAAATTCTGGAAATCTTAATGACAGCTGTTGGTTCAATAAATCTTTCCAATGATACATAGTTTTTCGCCAATTTAATGATATAATAATCGTTACCCATTAATCTCCTATAACCTTAAATAATTGAAAAGATTTAGTCCACCATTTAATCCAAAAGTTTTTGCTTAATTTATAAACAAAAATAATATTTATAAATTTGTATGATATAAATTGGAAGACTGGATTAAAAAAGGAATTTTATAGAAACAGTTTTTATTAAAAAATACTTCAATTAAGAAATACTTTCGCGACTTAATTGCAAAATAGGGTGTAATAATTGGACACTAAGAGGTGTCAGAATGAATGAAAGCATCACTTTTCTTACACGAGACCCGTTACATTTCCGTTTAACGTAATTATCACATTATCCATCAATGAAACGTTAAGTTAAAGGGCCGTTAAATTGCGGACGAGCCGGTCTCGATACTATTAACAAGATTGAACAGATTACAACCTAAATTTACGGCAGGCAAACCATCTTTTGATGGACCAACAGAGAAGGCGCCTAGAGGATGGATGCTCGCTTATAAGAAGTACGGTTAGCTAAATACAAAGCGGAATGGAACGTGCGTCCCGCTATTAATTCCGTCGCCCCCTAAGACAGACCCGTTCCCTTTCCACCCCAACTCTCTCTCTCTCCGGCTAGAATAATTGTTAGTAGTAACGATATATCTCGGCTTTAGGTATGTGAGAATAACAGCGTCTACGTGCACCTAGCCGGGGGTATGCTTAATTAAACGTTCGTGTTAATTGCTGGGACTTCGCGTCAACCTCTCGACCCGCGCCATTCTAGCGAACGCTGCACGAAGAACTTCCGCTTTCCATCGGCTCGAAATGGAACGGCAGACATAAAATCATCCTTTGTTCCAGCCACGCTTCAGTCAGCACTTATTACTCTTTCCGAAGTCGTACGCTTTATTGTCGAACGTCTGTTTCGCTCACGAATCGAAATGTGGTAGGTAATTGTTGAAGCTGCAATTATCGTCGCGACGAATTGTCGATTACTCGGCCACTAGTTACATGCAAATAAATTTCTCTTGCTTATTGATTCGAACAATATTGCACAATATACTGTTTTCTTTTTCTTTTTAACTTTATTTTGGATTTTTAAAGTCCCTGGAGTTTACAGCTGGTTAATTACAGTAATGTTTACATTAACCGTTTAGAAGTTGGGAAAAGATTTTTAAATATATTCAAAATTTCACGTACTGTGGAGGTTTGCGCAATTATTTCTACAAATATTTAATTACCCATTAAAACAGAATAATTCTTCTAAAAATTGGACTGAACGATTTTAGGGTTCTTGGAAAGTTTGGAGATTAAAACTTAATTTTCAATCTCCAAAGATTGGAAATAAAATCTACTATTAAAATAACAATGAAAATAGAGACAATCTTATTTTACAACCTTTTATCTAAGCTTGTAATAAAAATTGTTTAAAACATGATTATAAAACGAAAATCTACTCTAAAATTAACAAAAGTCTTCGATATTCGATTCTGTATGAAAATAACTTGTAATTTGCAAAAAATGAAGGATATTCAAGCAAATGATAATAATAGAAGTGGTCTTTTGGTAGAACACCCAACGAGAAATCAGGCGAAATTTGATAAAGATATATTATAAACGTCGATCACACAGAAATTCACCGTAACTACTGGAAAGTGAAGCAAAGAACTTCGATCAATTCATTCTGCAGTCCATTGACATTGCAAAAAAAGACGTTGGAAAAATATTCAGATACGGACAATGGGTACCGAGCCAGTTATCCACAGTGATTTTCCAACAAAGAATAACTGTGGCTTCTTTTTTTTTCAAGCTGAATAATAAACTCTTTGATGAATCAAATTTTTTCGCAACTGGCAAATAGAGAATATTCTTGCTTTTAATCTGACCCAAAATACGTTATTTATTAATAATAATATAATTGAGACCGATAATATAAAAATTTCAGAAAGACCTGCTTCAGATTTCTTATTTTTGTATTACAAAATTTTAATTTTTATGGAGATAAAGAATTATTACACGTCTTAGTTTGGGTTTTATCTTTTATTTAGTTCGTTTTTTATTTTAGTTTCAGTTACTTTTACTATTGATACCTGTAGTGCCATCTTATATTAATATGGCGAATGAATTTTCATAAACATTATTCTCTTATTTATAATAGCACTAATTTTATGGTCACTTACAAATAACACTGTTAAAAATAATATAGTAACTAGGTTTATTTTTAGAGCAAAACTTCTATGATTTTATTACAACACCAAAAGTATTAAACATGGAAATTATTACAAAAAAAATACAAAATTCTTCAAAGTCAAAAGTGTTCTGTTAACAAAAAAGACTTCTTAAAATGGTAAATATGTAGTCAATAATAAACCAAAGAGAGAATTCTAGATTTTTCCCCCGATGAATCGCATATTTCAACGATGAAGCAAGGAGCGAAGAGGAAAATGACAAGTGTTGCAAATTAATTACACATCGTAGATTAAAGTACAGTTTCATTTCGTGTGGCCCTCTGTCGACATTTCCCTCCCCCCGACGTTCTCGCCGCTCAAAAAGCAATCAGCAGCGATGGAAATTCCCAAGGATTAGCACGATTTCTCGTTTAAACAGTCAACGCGTGGGAATTCTAACGCGTATCCTCCGCGACTACCAACACGCTTTGCCCGCTTATAAATCGCGCCGGCTATGCAGCTATGAACACGGGAACACGTATAAACGTTGGCGGGGCCAAAGTCCCTGGCCAAACAGTTAGGCGGAACGATAATAAATTAAGCTCAACCAGAACTCGGAATTGAATCAAACGCGATAATCTCTAACGCAATTGATTCCCGGCATGCAACATCCCTCGAACACGGGAATCGAAGGCTTCGAACGATTTTCAGGGACCGGGTTAAACCTGCTACGGTTTTCGATCCGCCTATACGCTCAAGGTCTTTGGGTCAAAAATGATTATCTTTCTTTAAGTTTATAATCTACAATCGAAGAAATTTAGAATGTCTTTGAAAACGAAATAAATAAAAGATAAAATCCAAACTAGGACATGCAATAATTCTTTTTCTTCATGAAAATTAAAATTTTGTAATACAAAAGTAAGAAATCTGAAACATGTCATTTAATATAAAAAATGTTATCATAATTTTCATGAAAGAAGAATAAGAAATTTAGAATGTTATTAAATTTGTTTATAACACAAAACTCTGGACTGTTCGTTAACTAATAGCTTCAGATACTTTGTTACATACTGAGAAATAAAATTCTTCGAAGTTTCAAAACATTTCATTTTAATAACTAATTTGTAACACTAGATGTTTCTGTTTATTTATTTGGATTAGAAAAAATGAACCAACCATACGTGCAACTATGTTACTAACATACAAATGATCAGGGCAATAAACCTGTAACACTATATACTATTTTGACATTATATTCACACTAGGTTTAAGGGATAGCCAGTTTGACACATTTCGCATTTGAGGGATGATTCGATGGTCTCTCAATGTCAGCTGAAGAGTGAACATTCATAAACACGCACGGTGTGCATGACGGTTTAGAACACGATACCTCTTTGCACTTTTCGCTGCTTGCACTTGTCAGCTTGCCACGACACAGCGACCGTTCCGCTAATTAGAGTTTAATTACGAGGTCGTACAGGAACCTAAATGCACCACGGCAAAGGTACGCGGGCTAAAGAATCTCGAGATAAAGGAAGACGACAGAACCTGACGTACAATGCGAATAAAATTGTAGACGAAGGATTACTAGTGTAATATCACGAAATTTATGTAGAATAATATTTGAAGGATCAAATATTACACGATCAGAAGTGTCAAAACCTTTATTTCTAAATTTGTTTAATATTCTATTTTTCAAACAGGCAAACAAGAGAAGTTATAACAATTTATTGAGATTTTATAGTTTGAATATACCGTAAGAGGTTTAAAATGGCACATTATATAAGATTAAGGAAATGTCGCAAAATCAAAGATTTGTACTAAGTCTCTTAAGATTCTAAAATGAAGATTTTTCAAATAATCACATTGCAGAATACATTTTTGAAACATGGACCAAAATCATTTCAGGAAAAAGGATTGGTACTTTTTATAAAAATATTTGATCCTGATATGTGTTTTTTAAGATAAAAACGAACGTTGCTTTTTTAAAATCGTTGTTTTGATACTCTAGTTAAATAAATATGAATAAGTATTAATAAAAAAGGTCTAAGATTAGATACAGTACAAATATTGATTATTAATTTTGTATATAAATTTGTTTAAGAGTTATATGACATATTTAAATACAATTTATTGAAAAGTTTCAAAACATGATATATAATTTTGCTTTATACTTAAAAAATAGACAAATTCTTAAACATCTGTACATTATTTTCCTGTCAAAAAAGAACATTTACAATAAAAATAAGAGATACTTTAAGTGCAAAGGACTAACACCTGCGATTTTCGGCACAAAATAAATACGACATAAAAATAGAATATGAAGATAAATATTTCCCGGGGCGAAGTAAACATAAATTGCAGCAAAACGTTTTAAGAAGTAAAATGGAAATTGCAAGCAGCATGGAGGATTCCTTTAGGAAGCACAATGGTTTCGGGAGTTATAAATACATTCGGTTTTAATACCGACAGTCGAGGATTACTTCTCTGCCTCCTATCTTCCTTCCATATCCGTTTCTAATTGAAACCTGCTCTAAACGCGTTGCTGGCTCAGAAGCCTAACCAAGACCATGGTTCGTTCTACACGTCGCTTCACTCACAATCGGTGTATGAAAATTTTAATTATGAATGGAGAATAATCCGGAATGGTTTATCTTGCAACCTACCTCTGTTTCGTCTTAGCCGTTAGATAAGACGAATGGAACAAGGTATAGTCGGGTAAAGGATCATTTCTAGTGCAGACACATCTAAATTGAGGATATAAAATAAACGACTTGAATATCTGTCCACTATATTAACCTTATTATTTTGATTTTACAGATCGCAACTATAGAGAATTATACTAATAGAGGAACAATGTTATAATGCCTCAAATAGTGCAAAATAACCTAACAATAAATATAAAAAACATACAGAATTTTACATAATAGCAGCTCTAAAGATAGAGGAAAGTGTGCAGATAATAACGCAATTTGTTGCATTCCAATATCTTAATTAGTTCCTGAGATATAAGGCTTTAAAGTTTACAAAGGGACCGCCGCGGCGCACCGCGCGGAAGGGGTTTCCCTGTCTGGCGCCGCCAGACATTTTTCCAGGAATCGCAAAGAAATTCATAGTAATAGTTAAAGGGTTAGACGTAAACATTGTCTAGCGTGACCAGACGTCTAGACACGGACTGACCGGGTGCGAGCGAGACGGCAAATCAATTTTTGTGAAAAATTGTGTATGTCTTCCAACGACGATATCTCAGGAACCAATAGAGATATTTAGATAAAACAAAGACTGAATTAAAGAGGAAGGTTTTGACTTTCTTATAAACTTAACGTTATGTAAAAATTCCAAACGGTTTTTCGTTGACAGTCGGTTAAACTTTGAGTAATTTTAATACGCGTTTCTTACGTATTTTAACATGCATTCTGACTTACAATCGCTTCTATCAATAGAATATTGTTAATTTATTGATTTGTAAGATAATTATTAATGTTATTATTAATAATTCATTTATTTATAAATATTTTCGCCTACTACTGTATACCACGAGTTATCCAAATGTTGCTGTAACTTCAAACCCAAATGTAATTTCGTTCAAAACAAATTAAATAAGAAATATTGCACTGGGAATACCGGATAACATATTGCGATATTGCATTTAGCTGAATATGTATTTATTTCCCTCGTCATAAACAAAATTAAAGTCCAACAGAGTAAAAATTGTATGAAGTTTAAATTACTCGCTGTAACCGGAGAGAAAAATGTACAGCCAATCGGATTCCTCGATTATTTATTTACAGATAGTGACGATAAGTTGAAAATCTAATGCCGTGTTTTATGCGACTACGCTTGAGCGTGTATTTAACGATGTCTACGCTCTGCTTGTGCTGTACTTGACTGCGCTTTTAATGTCAGCTTCCGTTTTCTCATACCGGTGATTTACGGTAATACGGAAACGGAACCAAGCTAAAGCATCAAAAGTGTTTCAACGGGATTAAAAGAAAAAATAACATGTGGTACGTAACTAGTAAAATATCTCAATTTTCAGGAATATTCTGTAATAAAAATATTGCTTTAAAATTTTTTTAAAGTCTCAAGTAGAATTTCAAGGAAACTAGTAATCGTCCAAAAGATTGGCAAATAAGAAGGAAATATCTCGCGTCTACTCATTAAATAAACCAACTGGCATTAAATTATCGAACGAAATTCTAATAAAAATATTTTCACGAGTAAATTAATCATAAAAATTATATAAAAATTAATTCTGGCCACTGTGTTAAAACTGACATTGTTTTGATAACTGCACAATAAAATGATTCTAAATTTTACACAAGTTTTTTTTTTATAATCAAAATAACGTTTTCTCAAAATCTTGAAGTTTAACGCTTACTTAAGAACTATCTTAAATGTCGTCTTCGGGATCGTGTCAGTAAACACGGAGGACGTCGTTTCCTGAATATGATATTCTCTGAAGTTTAAAGTACAACTGAACTTAACAATTGTCGAGGTGTAACTAATTTGCTTGAATACTGAAGTGCAACACATTCGTGTAACGATTCTGATTCAATTAACTTGATATAACGTGCTCCTTGTTTACTCAATAAATGGAACGAGAAACCAACTCGTTGATTGCGGAACTGTAACTTGATTCATCGGCGCGGCCTGTTTGCTATACGTATCAGAATTATTTTGATCAAACAATATTCTCATGTATCCGATTCTTCTTTTGACCCTTCAACACTAAACGTGACGTGTACGTCATGCTGTTCGTTAGAGAACAGAACAATTATTAATAAATAATTTAGGATCCCGAACTTGTTCCTAATACAAAAATTCTGCATAAAAAAATATCCCTTGTGTCTGTTTAAAACAGATTTTTTTCATTTATCTGATCCCTAGTTTTAAAATTAAACATGCCAGTCAACAATTAATAATTAATATTTTCGTTGAAATGACGACCCTTATTAAAACCTGGACAATTAATATAAAAGATTAATATTACAAATATTGTGTACAAATGAAAAATAAAACCTCGATAAATTTTGAACCAGATATAAACACTCTCAGTTGAATAAACAATAAACTGTTATAATAGATATACAACATTTAAAAGCATTCATACACTAGTTCATAATCCGTGTGTTAACGTACAAACAAAATCCATAAAATTCAGCATACAATTCAGATAACAATGAAAGGTATTTTTTTTCGCTAAAAAGAATTTTTTGAAATATGCAATTTTTATCAATTTATTCAGTACAAACCAGTCGTGAATTTCCTTCAAAAATAAATTGCAATTACTTTTAACCCGAAATAAATGATAAACTTCAGCGATTGGATTTCATAGTAATAGGGAGCAATATTAGAATCCTTTTGTACTGTGCGTTGAAAAACTTTTCACTGAGGCATTAATATTTATAGTTTTTCTAGCGATACAAATTTTTTCAAAGACATATTATTTATATATTTCCTATGATTTTCGTCGTTAAAAATATCCATAAAAAGTATAACAACATTCGATTCAGGATACTCGATAAATCAGAACCATTGAAGCGTTTGATACTGGATAGCTATTTCATGTTAGATCGACTCACCCCTACGCTCGAGCGAAGGACGATGCAAGACTAATGTTACGAAAACACCAGTTCGATTCTTCGCCGCACACAAAGCCACTTTCACGCGCGGGGAAAAGAGTCACGTCGCGAATGTGTACGAATCCTTATGCGAGAATGATGTCGAATGCCGCATTACGCCAGACCGATATACATGCATCCACAGAGAACCGGCGAGAGAATTTCTCGAGTGTCGGGGACCTAAGCTCAGCCGCGTGTTTTGTTACTTACCGAAGATTACCGGCTTACAAGAAACCCAACGGCGGTGGGAGCAATCTACCACCCAACGACTCACCTCGTCCCACCCCACCCCAAAGCCCCCCCTTGATTCCACCCTCTCCGCGCCGTTATCATTCCCGCCTTCCGCCTTTCTCCTTCCGCCACCCAACACTCGACGCCCAACACCGGGCGCCCTTGCGAAACAGCAGCCTGCAGAATGCACCTAGCTACCCGCTGGCAGAGAGCAAGAGATAGAATAACGCCCCTAAGTGTACTTACTGCAAAGACCCGAAATTGGGGAACGATGTAAATCACTTACGAGATACACTCGCGCCTCGCCGCCCGAGGAAAAGCAAGACGCGCCGCCATTTATCGTCGCCACGATAATTCCCGTGGATTCGCGCGCACGAGTTCCCAGTTCTGCGGGTGAACAAGCGTGGCCAGACCGTGCTCGCGACAATACGCCTTCTTTTTTCGGGGGAAAAATGAAAAACGCGGTCCGCGGGGGATGCTCGCTGACGGGACGTACGGCTGGAAGAATGTACAGGCTTGTTGAGAAGGTACAGCGGTCTGTATTAATTGCTACCCTCTAGACGCGAGTCTTTCTCGACCGATACATTTTTTAGTGGATAATAGTTTTTTAAAAATGCAGAAACATTCGTAAAGTATCTTCAAATATGATAGTTTATGTTGTAATTATTTTTATATAATTAAGAAATATTGTTAAGTTCCTGCATAATAAATAGACAATTTTGAAATTTATTAGTGACATAATTTAATGGCATAAAGGTTCTAAATATTTTATTAAAGTATAAGTAAATAATATTTGATTTCATCATTTTGATATAAATACATATTCAAAAAGATTACTTGAAAATATTTTCTATAAAATATTAAGTAAAGGATAAAAAATGTCTAGACTTTTTTTGCGTTTATGATATAGTATGAAATAGTATGTATTACTATTATAACAATATTTATTATTCTACTTTATTTCTATTTTTCAAATTCTTTAATATTATTTTAAATATTGTTTAACATTGTATAAAATCTTAATTTTAGTTAAAATATAACGAATTCAAGGGTTAAACAATATTTACCTGTATTATAAATACGGAATAAAATAATATTTTTTAATATTTTGTAAAAAATAAATATTACATTTTAATCTTTACTATTTCTTCAAACCTACTTCAAATTTTCTCCAATCCCATTTCTACTTCACTGGAGATGAAGTCACTTCTGAAGCAAATCGACGAAATTAACCGAAGTCCTCGCATTTTATAATTCTCAGCTGAAGTTGCTGCGCTGTTAAACGATTTCCAGAAACAACATAACCCGACAATGGAGTCTCGAAAAGGAAACGGCATAACGAAATAGAAGATTTCCTCTTAACACCCCGGTACAACGCCCCTCGCTCCTCAACATTTGTTTCTCGTTTCCCTTATCTTACCGCGCTTGTTTTTTTTTCCTTTATCTTCTCTATCTCTCTCTCTCTCTCTCCTTTCTCTCGTTGCGTAGACGGAAAGGGCTTAAGTTGTCACTTGGTGCTTTTATTATCTTTAAGCAGTAACAGCCACCGAGAAATACGTCGCGGGGCATTTAAAATTGCAAAAACAGAAGAATGGCCCTCGCTGTCTGGGATCTCTGTGACAAATTATCACCAGCTTTTTCCACTTTCAGCTGTTTCGCAGGGAAAGATATTTTGTTCCGCGCGTAAAGGTGAACAGAAGCTACAGCTGCTTGAATTATCGCGGAAATAAATAGAATAAAGATAACAATGGAATAAAGATAATACGATGAAAGTGACTGTTGCAAGTGTTCATGAATGAAAAAGGACGAGTTACAAAACCGTGAACAAGCTTCGGCTTTTTGTAACTCCGCGACATCAATTTTTCTTTACTTGTTTCTTCGGTGTAGCTCCAACGCTCTTATGAAACAGACTGGATATGAATCAAATTCAAATTCTGTTTTAATCCTTTGCTGCTTTCTGAACCGATCCTGTTGGGACGTAATTCAAGTTCCGTTGCGGCGGATTTCGGTTAACCGGCTATAAAGCGGGCAGGCGCGTCGTTGGCCCGTTCAAATTTATTCGAGTATCGGCACAATTGAAAGAGAAAAGTAACCAGGTATGATTTAGAAGCCGTCACGCTTCCTTTTTTCCCCCCTCTTCGACCGATAGCGAGCGTTTTCATGGCCTCGGACCAAGCCGTGGGTGCTTTTCAGAAATCGATAACTCTCGCCGACTATCGCACGCTTGACCCGGCCGCCTCATTGTTCCCGGTCCAGGGTTTGAAGAACGTGGGTGCACACCATCTACCCTGGTATTTACCCATATAATTCCGATTATTAACGGCGCACGTCTCAGAGAGACGCGCTTTTGCCGCGCAACAAATCCGACCGGTGCCGCCGCACTCGTGGAAATCGCGTTTAATGCTTTGTCACATGTCCCGGTTTTGGTGCTTTCAACTTTGTCGATCCTCTGCCGGATACGCGCGAGCAGTGCTTCAATTTGTCATGGTAATTTGTACGCGAAATAATGCGAGCGAACGCGTACGCTCGAAAGTCGTAGGCGGACCGAGAATGTTTATAAATACGTCCAATGCACTGTGTAAGGGATGTACTACATTTTTTAACACTAAATGTACCGGTACTTTACACATACCTATTCTTACCATAAGGGGTCAAATGACCCCTCGTGGTACGTGAGGTATGCAAAGAATTTTTCTCGGTAAAATATAAGCTCAGAGAAATTGAATAATCAGATAATATAAGAATTCACTGAAAGTCAGATGAGCGAAAGAAATAACAATGAAGTAAATTTTGAAGGGGGTCTATTTTTTCTTCGATCATCCTTATTTTTATATAAAATTGGCTATCAACTAAACTGTTAGGTTAAAAAACAGAGAAAATATAATGGATAAATATATCAAATAGCATTAATTTTGATAAGGAGCCACTTCAGATGAGTTTTTATTGACCCCCCTGGATAAAATGCGAAAGAGCAAACGAATGAAGGATGTTACGAGATAGGATAACGAAGAGGACCAAAGAAAATGCTGATCGTCATCTTGACCATGTTCGTTTGACTCTTTTCGAAATGGGTATTTAAATCCAGACAATTCTCAGTCGACATTTTCGCTGCCTTCTTTCACGAAAGTCCTTCCCCCGGGCCAGGATTAACCAACGATATTATTCTTCAATTTGGATTAAGCTTCTCCTTGGTGAAGTACGAACAAGTTTCGCGACTCTCGACGAATCAAAGTACGACGAACCGTGTCAGCCAGATTGATCCCCGAGCGTAGCCGTCGCGATTTTCAGAATCTTCGCTCGCCTTTGAATGAAATTTGCCGAAGAACTTCCGCGGGTCCTCCATAGATTTTGATTGAATAGTTCAAGATCATGGCTTCCTTTTTCTCGAAGATACTTTATGAGCCGAGAGCGGGAGAGACACGAAATCTGAATATCATAATATCTGAACATAACTTTCGCGGAGAACGTTAATGTTCGTACGTCCTTTAAAACAGGATAACATCTTTAGAAGTGGATCGAATTACTTGAATTTTCTTGTAAAGCTAGAAGATTAATTTACTAGATATGTAATTAGTCGAAATTAAAATGATGGAAAAGGTAGTGAAGATTGTTTTTCTACAAGCTTTCTAGACTTTTAATAAAAATTTGAAACATACGTTTTGCAGATCTGTGTCTATATTAAAAATGGCATATTTTTTGGTAATTCAACGTGAAAGATTTGATTTAGAAACATTTTAACAATTTATTTTTCACCTCACTGAAACGAAATGATACTACGAATTCTATTACTTGTATAATAATTTGAAATTCAAAAAATAAATAATGGTTTGACAAAATTAAACAAATTTCAAACGCGTTTTTTTCAAACCATAAAGCTTCGTGTGAAAAGATAACATAAAATCTCGACTTCTGCATGAATTTCATTAAAAGAAACGTACTAATTTTTAACACGGCACTGTATAAAATGCTGACGTAAAAAATAGAGATTTAATTTCGTACGTAACAGTATTATATAGCACGTGCATATATTACGAATTTTTGCAACGTCCGCGCTTACACAGATGTTGAATCAGTTATGAGTACATTAAAGAATCGCCAGACATCCTCAGACGTGTCGTGCGCGCCCTTTATCGCCCTTTAGCGTGTTACAGAAGAGCGATGGCCTATAAAAAAGTGCCACGTTACTGGTCGGTATCATCAACCCTTGATCTTTGTCGGAGATTGAAACGTGCTCGATAGCAGCATCAAAAGCATTTTAACCAGACGTATGAGCACTATACTACATTATAAAACGATTTACATTGGTGAATATTTATTTTAACTTTTAACTTAATACTTAGACTATCAATTATATTCACGACTGTTGTATTTTCCTTCTATGGGGTTATTTATTAAAATTTATCAAATCATAATTTTCCATCATTGAAGGTAATTAAGAGAAAAATGAACAATCTAATAATTCTACTAATTTATTTTCCTTTCTTGCCAAATTCAATATGTGTCTCAAGTTAACTAAACTGAATCTTGTTCATTTGTTTATTACCATTTGAAAATAATTTTTAACCTGTTTGTTTTTCTTTTTAATAATATTTAAAAGAATTTGTATTTTCTTTCATATTAAGCTGGAAATTAGTTTGATTACTTTTTGTACCAACTAAGAACCAATCATTTTGCATCAGATTATTAATACGATATTCGTTTAACCATTTTTGTCAAGTTTTAAGCTTCGCGTTGATATACAAGTGCTACTTTTGTACAGGCGAATCGTATCTCGTAGGTTTCGAAATCTGTTTGTTCTTCAATTTACAGCGCCGTTATATCAGCGCCGTAATAAAAAGATGGTGTTGAATAGTACATGATACAGCGCATAGTATCGAGAATTGCTTCACGGCTAAGTTACAACATGTGATACGATTATACCGGCATTATTATTCTGTACCGAACTGTTCATGGAGCTGTGGGTCCAACTATAAGTGTGGGTGGTTGTTAAACAAGTTAGAGGACACAGTTCAGGAGTCCACCGCGAATTACCAACTCGATCCCAAATGTCAAGCCTGCGGAGTTCCCTTCTACCTGTTGTTTTCGCGATAACGACGTTTTCCTTGGATGGTAATTTAAATTTCGATGAAATTCCCCGAGCTTCGCTGGTCGATATTCCGATCGGAATTTCCACCGCATTTTTCTTTCCTTATTAAAGCACTTTCTATAGTTGCACGGAACGCAGCGCGGACAAGAATTTATTAATTTTCCCAAAGTTGGATAAATTTCGATCTAAATTTAGATTGCGGTACGCTGATTAGGAATATACGTTTGAGGATAACCGAAGTTCCCTTAGCAGATCAGATTTCAAAGAACGATAACAGGACACTTCGCTGCTTGTTTAAATTATTGTTTCAAGTTGGGCACTTAATTTCCATTAAATATTCAAAATACCCAGTTCATAAGGTTCTAAGTATCTTGTAAATACTTCTATTTATCTGTACACAATTTTTTTAATTATCTGCTTACATCTTGTGTCAAAGAATTTGTAACAGTTTAAATCGAACGTTAAATTTATACTTTTCCTTGCAACTTTGTGCATCACAAATTCTGGAACAGAATTCTACCTATTCAACTGTTTGTATCACGATTTTTATCATTTTTTGAAGGAAGAAGGCTTAAAAGTTATAGATAGAAATCTATATAGGAAAATTTAAAACTGTTGCTGTAATTTAGAAAACCAGAGAAACGTTTGGTCAGTGTTTTTCCTTAATAACCCAAAAAGAAGGCCCCATGTGACATTTTTGCAAAGGAAATTATGTTTAAAATCAGCTCCCCCCTTATTTCAAGAAATAAGCTTGAAACAATCGAAATACGACTATCGTGCTGAAACTGTTAACAATCATGCACCTATGATTTTTTGTACTTAAGTAAGTAAAAGAATTTCTTTTTTCAATTCAAGTGTCTTTCATGGAAAATTAAATGATTTTTTACAGTAAATCACTATTAAAAGGTAGCATTAAAAGGAATTTTAAACAAGAATGTATATTATTTTTAATTACTCAATCTGTAAATGAAATCCCGAAAGGTTGCAATTAATTCGAGCCATTGTAACAGTCTAAAATATAATAGCAAGTTTTTGTTGCACAATGAACAATTGAAACATTTAATGAACATCAAAAATACACTTTGAGGTACGGAATTGTGGAACACGCGTATCAGTGAAAAAGACATGGGTTCGGGGTGAAAATGAACACGGAACGGAGGTTATTCGTGCATACATGCAAATCGAAAACTGTACCTGCAAGCTAAGTTCTCCGTAAGCGCCTCTATTGCATACATTGCAACAACCGTTGCATTAACACCCAACAAGTCGGGGCCGCAGTAATCCAGGCATTAGCGTCATTGATTTACGAGAGAACGGTGCCAAAACTTTTTCACCCGGTTAACGATCCGTCCGAGCCGTGCCAAAATCTGAATTTCGAAAAATTTCAAAACAGAATTCTCCCTGAATTTTTTTTATTCCTAACGCTGTTATCTATATTGTTTTCGCTTATTTATTTGTAATTTCATGGTTATAATTTCAAATTATTCGAAATTTAATGAGAATAATAATGTGCCATTATTTGTTGTAACAATTTATTATTGATATCCATTACCTGTTTAAGGTATACAAATTTTATGAATATTGATTCGTATTTTAATTTTACAAATCTTTAACCCTTATAATAGGTGCTAAGCATTGATTCCTAAATCCAAAATAAAAGTTTATGTAAATCTAAAAAGTACCAGCACTTTTCCATCGAATTTTATCGTGTCGAAAGGATTAATCTCTTAATTAAAAACCCAGCTTTAGGAATCGCAACAATCACTAATAACGAACATCATGCAACCTCCTAGAGTACTACAAAAGTTCATTAAAACGTTTGCTTCAGGAAAACGGAACAATCTCACGGTTTTCCAGCTTCAAAAATTTTAACGATACGTTGAATCACAAAGGTAGAACCGATGTTTCATCAACGTTGTATCTTTAAATACGCGAGAGGATATTTCCGGAAGAAAGGGGTTAACGTATGAAAATGAAAAAAAAAGGGGGGGGGGGGGGATAAAAGTATAGACGTTCAAAGGCATGTCAAAGAAAATCGTTATTTGCGAGTATACACGGTGCACGAACGACTCATCCCTTGACGAAAATTCAATTTTCATTTAAAAGAGATATGGTAAACGACCCTTTGTCGCGCAGATTATCGCTTTCCGAGTTGTTCAGTTACCGGCCCTGTTGTACAAAAGCGCTTTTTTTCCGATGGCCATACGAGCGTTCGCGTGTAACGACTAACAATTTTCTCCCCCTCTCTTCCCTCTTGAAATATCGCAGCCTGTCCAGATTATAAATCACAAAGTTACAGCAGTTATCCGAACATCGAATTCTATTACGCGAAGCCCCGTGAATATAACGCGTTTGCAAGGGAATAAGTGTTATAGGTTAAGACTGCCAATGAATTATAGATCGGTCTTAAATAGTTGTTCGATAAAATATGGAACACATTTGTTAACTGTATATACTGGATACTGGAATTTTTGGGTAACTGAATAACTATTTCTCTGTTACCAAATTAACACCAAACAAGAATCTAAAATTATTAGGATAACAGAATATTTGAATAACAAGTGTTCGAACACGAAAAGAATTAAATTCTGTGAACCTTATTGCCTGATGCAGAATAATTAATAAATAAATTATATTAAATATCGAGCCATGGTTCGAAATTTTGCATAAAGTTTAATGCAAATGCTTCGAAATCCTATTAAAGATCGCACAGGTATTTAAATAAAAAATGTTTTTAAAAAGGACGACCAGCTGTTGGAAATGGGCCATGTTCTGAAAGGGTAAGGATATTGAAAGGTGGAAATGAAATGTTGAAATCTTTAATCCAGTCTGATGGAATTTTAACAAAGTATTTTGAAAAGAATATGCAGAAGGTTTGTGTACCATGACGACAATCGCACGACGTTATCGGTCGACGAATTTTTTAGCAACAAAGAAAATTGTAGCGGTGCCACAGCTCCTTTATTCCCGAGATCTCGGTATAAGTTCTTTTTATTCCCCCGAGATTAAAAATAATCTTAAAGGTCGTCCTTTTCATACAATTGAATGCATTCAAAAGGTCGTGGCCAACCAAGTGAATGCTCTAAAGAATGAAGACTTTCAGCGTTGCTCGAAGGAATGGGATAAACGTCTCCATCAGTGTATCACTTTCCAGAAGAACCACTTTGATTTTTAAAAATGTAATTTCGCTACTTTCCAAATTTTCTCACTTTCCCATTTAGGAACATAATAAAAATTTCCATTCACATATAATTGTACTGCGATAGTCTTCTAATTATTCATCCCCTTCTAATTTCTTTTCTCTATTAATTATACTTTGAATTCGAAGGATTTATACATGATAAAAATTCAAGATTAAATTTATTTTTTTAACACAGTAATGTTAACAAGTTGAGGTGTTTGACTTCTTTTTAATTGGTAACATTGATAGAAAAATTAAATGAACCACCTTTTTAGTATTTTTTTTCAATTTTATCCCTTTTTGGCCGAACTAATATAAAGTTGCCATGTGCCAATTATTGGTACACACACCTTCAATCACCATATCAGGTATAATATCTACATTTTATTAAATAGTAATTTAATCCGTAACTTAATTAATTTTTTAATACAGTAATATGTATAACCTATAAGACTACCGTTACTTTTGTCATTTCTATAGGATCCTATGGGCTCCATTACATTTTCTATGTGGCAAAAGGAGCACCGTACCAATTACTTATAGTTTGCTCTCACTTGTTATTGATTGTGAATAATAATATCTAGTATTTAAAACATAAAATTACTGTTCGTATTAAAATGAAATAGCAAATGAACACCTCACAATTAAGAATACATTGCAAAACGATCTCGACTACTGGAGACAATCTTCCTTAATTAAAGTGTCCTTAATTAATTATTTTCTAGTTAGATTTTTTATATTTCTTGTACATTTAATCAAGTGAGCCAAGGACTGCAGGTCGAATATGTTAAGGTACCAACCACTGTACAATTTATCCCATTTTTCTCTGGTTCTGTATGTGATCACAGTAAGAAGAAAAAACAAGGGCAGACATTAAAAGCGTTTTGTAAATCCTGCGGCTTTCATTTTAACGATCCGACTGAATTCTCGTTCCGAGGGAAACACGCTGAAGACCTTCATTCGGGATCGATTTAACTTTGCCGTTGGCGTACCATCGGAAGTTAAATTAGTAGTAGGTTCGTCCGACAGAGTTGCATCATGTTCTAACGAGGAACATTCATTTTGCAAAAGGAAGGACACTTGCGTAAATGTATTATCCTGGAAAACATAAATACTCCAGTTCCATAAACCTCATGAATTAAAGTTGAACGCCACGTTTCATGGTGCACTGTACTCCTTAACTCTTTCATAAGCAATGGGAATTGTTTCTCTGACCAGTTGAAGTTATTCGTACCGGAAGTAGAATATAATGGTTTCGGTTTTGCTGCCTCGTACAGAAAACCATAATAAATTATATTTATAAATTGGTATCTCTTTTTATAATTCCTTATTAACTTAGAACTATGTGTGCAAATTTATATTTCTAAGTGGACCATACGATTTTTATGTAATGAAAGTTGTAAAAGATGATGGAAAATATTTATATATCAAGTCTAACCCACAAAACCTACCCTAATAAGTTATTAATCGATTCCAGGAGAGAGATTGAAAAGAAACCATTCATCATGCAACGAGGAAGATGCATTGAGAACTGCGAAACAAGATAAGAAAAACTTTCTATTAGATTGCAGCCTTTAAAACCACGGCGTGGTTTATCAAGCGGGACAGTAATCATTCTTAAAAGGTTTCATTTATACAAAGATCACCTTCCGATCTCGACACAAGAAATATATCGAAAATTTTCAATGAGCCAAGGAACCAGACACAACAAGATCGTTGCATCGTTTTTCGTTTGACGATTAGAAGATTTTTCCGGATCGTGAGAGAAACTCTCCTTCTCTCTCTCTCTCTCTCTCTTTTTTTATTTCTTTCTACGTGTTTTTCCACGCGCCACCACTCGACGAGTCAGCTCATCGACATTATTACACGATGTCACTCGAGCTACGTAGTATCGATTTCGAATCACACTGGCGGACCAATGGAGAAATTTAATTGGGGGCCGCGTAATTCCCAGTTCAATTCGAGCCAGCCTGCAAACGCTCGACGTGCGGGAAAAAAATTACCTATCCAGGATACGCTCGCAGAAAGTCGAGGCTGTCCGCATTGGTTGCACTGCTAAAATCACTCGGGGGAAAAATTTATCCATTAAACCGGTACCTGACTGTGAAGATCAGTCACTGGTAACGTTACGCGAACCGATCCTCGCTTTCGTTTCGACCGCGATCACTTTTAACAGGCCGACCCGACTTTTGCACAGATGAAATAAATTGGTGGACGGGAAACAAAAACGATTGTGTCAAATATTCCAAATCTACTGGTAATGATGTATTTCGAACAGAAATCCAGAAATAAATGTGTTTTTGAAGAATAACGTTTGCAATGGCGTTTGTATTAGGCATTGTATTTAAAGAAACGATTAAAATAGATTCTACAATCGATTCGAATATGAAATAGTGACCAAAAAATAAACGACATACATTCTCTTTTGACCTCAGAAAAACATTTTAGTGAGACAAGTAGGAAGATTAATGTCATACATAATAACGTCATGTTTTGGAACGAAATTAATTAAAGTTGTGCCCTAAGAAGGGATAAAAAATTTAATTTAATTCAACTAAACAATTGTACAAAAATTAGATAAACTGTATTTTTTGTCGTTCATTAAAATGTAACTTTTAAAACTGATTTCGTTTGAAAAATTGTTACGATATATTTAACAAAGAAAATTTGGAATCGAACCTTAACCGAAACTTAATCATGGCCATCTTAAGTTAACTAAAACAACATTTCAGGTGGCTGCATTTAACACTCCATATTTCCACCTTAAAAGTATTTTTCCACGAATAAAAAATCCATGTAGCTTATCTTTCACTATTATTAAAATAGGAGAACACCTAAGATACCTTTCTTGTTTCTTGCTAGCATAAAAAGATGGTATAAAACTGCCACGGTGCAGTAGTAGTTAAATACTTGAAAAGGTAACGCGCGAAATTGAGAAAAACGAATTTAATATGAAAGTTTCACTGAGTTAAAGCTAGTCATGATATAAAATAAGGGAGCAAGCCGTGCTAATGGCGGGGTAAAAAAAGAATAGAAAAAAACGATGTACCTATGATCGAATAAATAAAATGAAACATGAGTTCACGAACAGGATTACGAAGCTTGGGAACGATTAAAGTAACTTCTTGTGGAATTCTTTCTATTTTTTTTTTTTTTTTATACCAAAGAAAATGCCTTCGAACTATTTAAATCGCACTGTTGGCTGTACTGCAAGCCCGCGCAATTCGCCAGAACTATGCGGAAAGTATTCGAGGCGGAAACGGGAGAACCAACTATTCCATGTTATATACGCAACTTCGAGATTTCTGGCAGCCAAGGAAAAGCCACAGTAACTCGCCGTGCTAGCGGCGAACGAATCCGCACGAAATTACTATAGCAGGAATAATGGCTTTATCCGAAACAAGACATCCACTAGACTTTCCCCGTTTTCGAATTGTGCCGTGGGATTTTCAGCAACGAACGCGTTACAGGTTTCATCCACTTAACCGAAGCTGTACGTGATATTTGCGAAGTACCACTGATCAGAATCTGATTATACGACGGAAGGGAAATAAATTTCGGAAGGAAGCTGTTGCGACTGCGTCAATATTTATTTAAAGGTTTAGGGATGATCAAAATTGTGCTCGAGCCTGGAAATCCCAAAAGTTATACAACTCATTGCAACCACGATGTAATGTAATTCTACTTCAGAATTAAAACACTTATTCTTTTTAATATACAGTACTTTTAATATCTGAATGAAAATTTGCTTAAACAATAGGGAAAGTGTTATAAGCAGAAAGGTTTAAAAATAATATGCATTAAAATAAAGATGACTGCAATTCTGCGAGCGTTTTCATCCCTTTAGATTGAAGATACCTTACATATTCAAAAAGTTTCGTAATTTTTTAATCTCCTGATTCAGGATCATCCCTTATGAGAAACTTTGTGAAAATAAAAGAAAAATAATTGAAATGTCAATTTCCTCGCCTGTAAACTTAAATAATTTCAAATTCTTTGCTTAATCGAATGATATATTAAATTTCTATGATTGGTTCTTAAAAAAGGATTACTCAATTATGAGTCCTCATTAGGGTTACTAATTAAGCGGTGAAAAGTTTATAATTGGCTGTAAATATACAGATAGCTGAATTTAATAATAACATAACACATTGACCCACACTAATAATTCTGTTATTTTTTAGCTGATCCAGTAGTGTAGTTGTAAGCAGCTTATTATCTTGACGAGGGTCACATCAAGCACCAAAATATTTAATCTAATTTAGACTTCTGATAAACTAAAGAGACAATTAAGTAACAGTTTCACAAACATTTATTGCATCCGTTTCGTCAGGAATGCCATAATCGCAAGTTGCACGGATTTGCGTGCAATTTAACAACCATGTCAATCGTTTTGTTTCTACACTTAGAATCTTACTTAAGTCTCGAGGCTACGTTAAAGCGAACTCGCGAAAGGGAACATATGTGGTTCCCGTTTAAGCGATATTGCTTGCCCTAAGGGTTTAATAACAAGTTCTACTAATAGATTTCCTGGGGTACATAAGGCGTACATTCGCCGTGCTTGTTTTGCATCCGCGTCTTAAGAGCACGAAGAATGCGATTAAGCTTGGAAGCCTCACTTTTACCTCCGTTTACACGAAAACCTTCAGTCTATCCTATGATGAAGTTGCAGCTCCGCTTTTCCAATTTGCAACGCATAATATTTATCATTTTGTTCCATTAAAAACATAAACACACTTAAAATTACGAAAATGATCTAACTAGGTCGTAATTCTAAACGTACTTAATGTTTCAATTATTTTGTATTATATTGACTTTATCGTACCATGGAAGAATTTATTCCAAATAGTCGTAAATTGAGTTGGTGATTTTAACAATAAAAGAAAGAATAAAAGTATTTAATGTTTTATAATCAGTCTAGATGCAAAAGTTGAAATGAAGATTACTTATATGACTTATCAGTCCACTTTCATAATTATCAGTACAAGTAAGTTATTAAAAATTATTTATTTCAAATAAAATAATTCACTTCTTTAAACAATATGTTACAGGTCCCTGCTGTCCACACACAGTTATTCTTTGTGTCAAAAACATAGAACATTTGTGTACTATACGTGTACGAAATTGTAAGTCACTAAATAAAAGGTCACCAAATAAAATATTCCCTAATGATATTTTTCTTTTTAATAATTACTTCAAATGCAATGAAAAGAAATCTTAAGTCACGAAGACTACTTTGTTAAACTATATTATTAAAAATATAATCAGAGACAAAATTAGCGCCAACATTGAAGCCGAAGAAATAAATTAGCTTGCAACGGTAAAGCGTGTTGCGTTAAAAGAATAACATTGATTTTAAAGTCTTGGTTTTTTTAGTATCCAATCTGTCCGTGTTTAATTGAAAGGTAGCAGTGCTTGATATGGGAATTAAATTTCTCTAGTAATTAAACTCTCGGCTTGAAGCTTTCGAGCGTGGCTTCAACATTGGATCGACGAGTTCTAAACGATCCCCGAACGGTTTCCGTAACTTCAATGCGCCGTGGACCGAAAAACAGAAGCCCCTTGAAGAATCTTCCTGTTGAAACGCTCCGAGATGGCACGTAAAGAAAATTGAATGCATTCTTCGTCTACATTCCGTTCAAATAACGACTGAAACATATCTGACAGCCCTGACTCATCCGGCACTTTTATATTACGCACGTATGCCTGTGCGCCATCCGAAAACTTTGAAACTCGCAAAATTGGCAAACCACGCAGAAACAAATATGTAAAGAAAACGCTCGTTTCTTCCTACGATTTCCTTGTCCTATTATTAAATTTAAATTTCTATTAAAATTTGAGAATCTTTATTCTTATCATCCATACTTTTTGAACTTGGTTTAAACAATTTATAGAGTTCACAAATTTCGACCCTTTTTATCCTCTGTAATTTACATCTTTTACGTTTACAAAATGAAATAGTAAAGTATCATAGGATTAAATATATGTTTATTATAATAAAAAATGATTAAGTACAGAAACTAATGCTAATTAATTAAACTATCCAATATCCGCTATCAACTAAACAACTGAGATTCAATAAATACAACTAAAACAACTTATACGACTCGCCTGTTAAACTTCCTTTTTTGCAACTCTCCCGAAAAATGTCTCTTTCTAAAGGTTTTTCCCACCATCATCGAGTTTTCGTCGCTTGTTTCCATGACCATATTTGGGCATGTCCGTCTTCGTATGAAGCCTCTTTGCCCTTTTTCATGTCCAAATATGGCCATGGTCGCCTTCGTTTTCAGGGCAGCTAGGACTGCTGTCTCCTCGGAGACACTCGTGTCGCTGCCCTCTTCAGGACGACCGTCCTAGTACGTTGAAGAGGGGGTTTTAGTGGGTAGCAGCCGTCGTTGCACCCTTGACGGTCCCCGGCAACGGGGTCACTTCCCTTCCGGGGGGAGTGGTGAGTTTCACACACCCCCAGGAATTGCAACTTGGAGTAGGTGCGTAAATGCATTTCCCCCTCCGACGCACCCAAAAAAGAGGCCTGACGCATGTATTTCTGACTTTTGAATAAGAATGTATAGCTCCAAATTTGATTAATTGAATGATCAAACCATATGATAACCAAACGTATTTAATTTCTTTAACAGGGTCGGAGCTATCGTTTAACATTTCAAAAATTACATTCTCTGCCGTCCATTTGGAAAATGTGATGCCGTAAACCAGTTGAAGCGCACAATTCTTCGCTGAACTAATTTTGGCAATTTTAAATTCAATGATATGCAATTACATTTGGCAATATCATGGAAATGCAAGTCGACCGTGTACACAGCCGAAAAGAGTTATCACTCGGCTACAACATTAATTTAATTCCATACATGAGGTCAACCCGAATATATAAATGTTTAAAATCCCATGCATTTTCGTCCATCAAAATATTAATATATCGAAACAAAAATGTTTTATGTTGAAAGACTATGTTAAAATTAATGAAACATCCGGGATATGAAAAGGGTGCGGAATCATAAATAAATACCGTTCGATCAATGTTATATCTTCGTTCCAATTAAATAATTGATTGTTCCAGCCGTGATAACGTATCTACTGCCAAATAAATATCTGATGCGACAGACATGTCGCAAATAAATTACGAGCTTTGTCCAATGAAAAAATACTGTACGTTCTTCTCGTTGTACGCAATATAAATAAACACCTTATACAATAACTAACAAAAATATAAGAAAAAATGAATATATAAAGGGTCATAATCACAAATAAGAGAAATAGAGTGTTCGCCATCTACATTGGCAAATTAACCCGTCATTTGTATAATCAATACTTAAAGATTAATGTTATTAAATCATCTTGGGACAACGACCCATTTAATTTTTTACTCTTGCACCTGCAATTACAAATACAACTACTACGCTTAACAAGCCATTTTAAATATTCAAATTTCAATTTAAATCAATTTTCCACAAAAGTATTAAAATTGATTTGCAATTGAAACGAAAGTTATTCGAGCATAATGAAAATATTTCAAATATTGTATATTAAAAAGAGTCAATGTTACTTGAAATAAAATACTTTAGTTTATAGCTGTTAAAAATCATTAGTAAATGAATTTTATAATCAATAAACAAATCATACAGAATTAATGAACATTAACTACAGAAATGATTTAATATTTAACCGCTACACTATGGAAACAAAAAAAATGAAATCCAATCCTTTTTGCTCGATTGCATCAGGCTTAAGGGCACGTTCCCGAGCTCGATTAATCTCGCGAATCGCGAGCAATAACTTTTATTCGTCACGCGTTAATTGTGATGCCGATGCAGGCTGGACCGTTGGTTGATCTCGACATGGCTGGGCACGATCAATCGTTGCCGCGAATTATTCAATGTTATCGTTATCATAAATTCGGCTGCGACCTATTCTTGCCCATTGGTTGGCTGGCCGGCTAGCCCGGCTAGCTAGCACACCACCCTCCGGAATGATCCTGATAAATTATCGAGCGTAGGGCTGCACCCTACACTGGCCGTCGAGTGCGCTTAAATTTTCATAGCAGTCGCAGAGATCGGGCACGTAAATCCGATTCTAAAAACGTTTTCTGATTGATCTATCGGCCGACTATCGTTCGCCCATCGTTCCACTTCCATCGAGCGACGTTCGTCAACCTGTTGTGTGATTTTTGTTATCTTCCGTTGCGCCGAACTACGCCCCCTGTATTGTCGATAATACGACCTGAAATATTTCACCTAACGACACCCTGTCTATTTAACGGGGACCTAAGCGAACGTTTATCCGGAATTTCATTCGTTCGTCGTTCTTTGTTCCTTCTAATGAAGATCTTTGTTCTTTTTATCCTACGAATTTAATCCACTGATCGGTGGATTAAAGCTTAATTTAGTAGATGGTTAAAGGTAAACCGATTTTTTCAGCAATACTCTCCTTCCTGATTTATGGGATTAACATTTTTAAACATATTATTTAATATTTAAACGACAACTGGAGTATTCTTCGGATATTGTTTTTTCAATTTATAGACATTTATCGTTTTGAAACTGAAGTGCCTGTTTTTGAATAGCACAGTAGTTTATACGTTTCGAATAAATTATCAGTTTTCATAGCGTTCTGCCAGACAAGTAGAATAGGTCGATAATTAATCAGACAGATAGGCAATTTTACCATCCCTACTGTAATGTTTTAAATTGACATTATTTTCTTTTGAAACAGTTATCAATGTTCATACATATGTTTAATTATGAAATAATGTAAAAAGAGTTTTAATAAGCATGAAATTGGCTTTCAAAGTTAAAATTGGGAAAGTTATGTTACAGAGTACTTCGAAAACTATTAAGCATATACAAAAAATTCAAGATATAAATTATACTGAAACAGATTTTCATAAAATTTGTTTGTTCAGGAGCAGTGTTAACACTTAACTCATATTTATAGATTTACTAAATAAAATACACTAAAGGTACAAGTATCTTCATGTCAGACTATTCATGTTTTGAGTATTTGCCATTTAACATGCAACAACCTAACTTTAAAACAGCTTTGTATTTTCAGATCACCACAGGAATTTTTTAAACAAAACATTTTCAACGTTTTAGATCTACAATCCACGAGAAATAATAACCTTGCCGAGAAAAAAACAAGCTATTTATCTTTCTGAAAAAATTTACCGTGAAATATTTACCCGGCGGTTGCATAAGAAAATGAGATCGTAGTTATTTTCTTTCGGGAATGAAGAAGATGAGGAAAAGAGAAAGAACAAGTGCCATAAATTTCGCTGGCAAACATTCGAGATTGCTTGAGCTACTGGTCAAACGAAACGACTTCTGTCGGATGACTGGTATGTGGCAAGAAATTTCTCAAAAATGGATGCCATTACATGCTACGCCCCCGCCTAGATTGGACTGCATTTTTTACGATCAACGCTTGAACATTTTAAATTCTACAGCTGCACCCTGCTATCAAGAAGACGCACTTTAAATCACGTGCAAACGAAACGAAACAATCCTAAATATAGAATAGCTTTCTTTCCTGTGAAATCAATGTTCCTAGTAGACGATTCTTTTACCGTGTTACAGACAGTAGCTGCAGCTACTGAAAACTTTATTAGATGGCAGTTTTATTTTTATTATTTATAACGTCAAACACCTATTACGAGTATTCCTAGTTAAACAAATTAAAGAATTGCGAATAATGTATGTAATAGATTTTTTGATTAACTTGAATTATTTTATTACATTAAAGGAATTCTAATTATAGAACCTCAGACACCTGCTTTTTATCAAGAACTTTATCTAAAATTAATTAATCAGTACCATATGCAACACCATGTTACTGTTGACCCATAAAAGTGTTGTTATTATTCTAGTGTTAATAATAAATAGCTAATATTTGAACAACGATATAACTATCTTATAGAGTCCAAGTATGTTCTTAGAATTAGGAGATTGTTATATTAAAAAAATTAAATATTTTAAAGACTGACGATGCATTTAAGTAAAAATATGTAATTTAACAGTTGTATCATTGTTCTTCTGAACTGACAATATAGTAAAAGAAAACTAAACTAAGTATCACCATTTCAACAGATACTTTAATAAAATACATTAAGAACTAATGATACTGTTTTAGTACAAATTTTAAAGAAAAAGGAGGAATTTTTTAATCGAATGGATCATTATCCATACCCATCGAGTTCATTACTTAATCATCTTGCAAGCTTCGCTGTTCATATCCCACGAGAAAGAAATAAGCTTTAATTATTGCCAAAGATACGATTCCAAGTATGGTATCCACTTTTTCTGCGAAACAGTAATGGTAGTACCTAAATCTATTAAAATAGTACTTCAAGGTCTTCCATGGAACCCTCTGCAGTTTCTCCTCATCTTCCTGATTAACTGCTAAATTTTCTGAGTTCGCACCTTGCGAGGCTTTGTTTCCTGTTAATGAAACCTGTTGCGGTGAAACCACAACTCGAGATATTCGTGCAAATGTTAAGAGGAACTTACGTCGACTTAGCGTTTCTTCCATTGTTTATGATATTTTATATCTTTATTAATAATCACTCTGTAAAAGGTAGGCAAAATGTAAATAAAAACATACATCTTAACTTAACCTACCAGTTGCTTTTACACTTCTTAGTGTGTAATAAAGTGATGACAATTTTGATAGTATTATCCATTAGTACCCTGTGTGAGTATTATTTCAGGATATTATTTTCAGAACATTTCCAGACCGAAAAATGACAGATTAATTTATTTAAATTCTTCTCGATCTCTCAGAATTAAAACTACCTACTTGATAAATTTAGTAATTGAGCTTCAACACTTTGACCGCCACGCTGCAACTACTACAAATTTCAGTTGATAATAATTTTATTTTTGACAAACTTTATATTCTGTTTCCACAATATTTTGCTATTTCTATTATACATCATTTCAAATATATAACAGGAATATATTCAACCAAATAAACGAAGAAATGTGTCACCCAAGTGTCAACGTAAACGTAATATTCTGAAAATCCACCTTAAAGAGTGAATTAATTAATTAGTTAATTCTGCACGGTTAATGCATGGAAGTATAAACGAAAATGATTTTCAATTTCTAATTAGGACAATGAGATAGATACCAGATCATAAAGCACAGGAAAAGGATTTCATGGAAAACAAACAAATAGGATCCTAGCAACCACGAAACTGAATATTTCATTTCATCAGCGAACCTCGTAAAGCTGTTCTCTTAATACATGCCAATTTTCCAAATTTTATTCGAAAACTCGCCACGGTGCATTTACGATCAAAGTTTTGTTATCGCGTGACACGCGAATCGGTTCTCTGTCGGACGAAATGAATAAAATAAATTCAGGATCTGATTTTCCAAGCAACGAGCAATCCAGGGATAATTTTCAAGCGGACCGTTGATATCGTTAGCGAGCGAACTCATAAACCAACGAGGAAAGGAAATCTTTCCTGTAGAACAAGGATTCTTGCTGAAACTTCATCCCTTCGGGTTCTCTCTTATGAAAAATGAGACAGCAGAACTGCTGTCTGGGAAGGACAGAAAATTAAACTAGGATAATGCGCTGTTGTTCCATTCGAATCCATAGAACCATTCTTTTTACCTTCCTCTTTAAGGACGCCCGTTTCCTCTTCCCGGGACAATCATGTCGAACTTAAAATCTCTCTGTAAAGCTCTTGGAAATCAATTACCAGGCTATCCCCTTTCTTTCGATCGCGAACGAGTGCTTTCCTTTTTCATTTTTTATGCGATTTCACGAGTGGTTCGCTTAAAAATATTGATCAAGAATTATCCCGTAGGTGGAGGAGCGATCGCGGATCCCTTCGCGCGGATTGATCGCCGCCGCGAAAATTGATATTACATTGCTCGATCGAGCAATCTTGTTAAATGGCAGTCAAGCAATGATCGAGTTTGCGTGAAATCTGCGAGCAAATTGAAGGGCTCAATCGGACGGACCCGATGGAAGTCGATGAAAACGATAACGAGCACTTCCGTCAATTATGCTACGTCGATACATTCATTTCGTTTACAATCATCCCGCTCTTTCTGTTTTTCTCCCATCGCCCTCGCTTCGATTTGATCTTGTCACGCCGCGCGATCTAATAGCGCGCGAATAAATCTGTGGCTCCAAAAGGTAAATTGATAAATTATCGAGGAATCGATCGGCGAGAACACACGGCGGCAAGAAACGGGGGGGGAAAAGAAATAAAGCGGGAATCGCAGATGGCATCGATGGCGGCAATAACAATGCAAATTCCGTGCATTAAGAAACTTCTGGTTTCTTAAATAACATCGGGCGCGCGATTCGCGCGTCGATTATCGAAACGCCACGGAAATTATAACTTCGGATATAAATTCGAACGGTTCCGCGAAATTCCGGAAACGATTTAATTACGGCGGAAAGAAGTTCCACGGGCTGACAGACGCGTAATTTGCAAGATAATAGAAAAGTCGTGGATAAAAGAAACTGCCCTCCCCGAGTGAAATCCTGTCCGTGCCAAGGTAAGAAAATAAAACGGGGCTATACACTTTTTGCCGGAAATAATTAAATTGATCCGACGTTCTTAAGGCTTCTCGAGACACCGTTTTTTTCTTGTATTACAAGAAATGGAATTATTATGAGAAAAGTGTACGATTCAATCATCGTAGAATTTTTTTACTTTTAAACGATACGATTGAAACTAAAATATCTAATAAAACATTTTACTATCAATTAAACATTGAGCATTAATACCAGCAATAGATGTAATCAAAACGTCTGACAAATGTAAATTGATTTAAAATTAAATATCACATGATATTATGTAAATTATATATTAATACAATGAAGTATTTCAATTTTATATAAGGCTAACCACCACCCATTCAAAAATATTGGTAAAATAACGAATTTGCAAATCCATACAATTAATTAATAATTCAACCAATTGGTACCAATTACATGCTTTCATAATTAAAAGCAAACAAATGATAAATGTTACGGTGCTATGATTTTATGGAAACTGTAGTAATACTTGTTGCCATTAGTTATATTTAATGTTAAATGTTGATACAATTATCAATAATATCTCGATAATTATATGAAAAGAAGTTATACCAATACTATTACCTTATAATCTACAACTAATGTATCTGGTTTGGAAGTGGTCTTGAATTTCGAAGTTTATCTAGTTCCAGGATCTCGTTTGATAAAAACGTTCGCACAGGTGAAATAGTATATCACATCAAGAATCGGGTTTCATTCAACACGATCAATTTGCCCTAATGACATCCTCAGCATTGAAGACGCTCATGCCGTTACTTCACATTTCTACATCATTTTCTTTTATTCGCGCTATTGCATTGCTTTTTCTACACTATATAGCCATTTTCATTAAATTTCAGGCTTCAAATTGATATGGTATAAATAATATTCGGCGATGTTTTTATATCATCGAATCGTGTCGAACTTTATGCTTCGAAATTGGTCATTTTCCACTTTAACTGGCTATCATTTTATATTAAGGATATAAATGAAGAATTATACGGACAGTCATTAACTTTAAATTCTGAGCTTCAAATTGATCCAGAATAAATGCCATTTTGTGATATTTGTGTGTCATCATGTTCTGTCGCAACTATCTAGGTTCCGAAATTGGCCACTTGATATTCATCAACTCGATACGGAATAAAATTACTGTCTGATAGGATTTTCAGCAAACTTAACGTGGCAATCAGAGTGTATAATAAGATTCTTCGAATATTCCATCAAGCGATGTTATCGTCGCGACGTTTCAATCATTGTTTCTGTCGCTGTCATTCAATTAAGGCAAAGATTATTGGTCTTTCAAAAGTTACTGTCGGATCTTTCAACCACAGAGAACATCTGCAAGATACATGCTCACTTCTGTCCATAAATCATAGAATACCTTATAATTTTAAGATAAATTTCAATTATATCGTATATTGAAAATTTTTACTTTTATTAAACAGCTTCAAACTCATTCTGATCTTCTATAAATAACTACCAGCTGATCTATACTATCATTGTTAACTTAAAAAAACGGATAAATTTTGTGATGTATCTTTTATTTTCAATAAAATTGAAGACTCCACTAATATTTTGATAAGGGTCTTGTGGCTTATGAATGAAAAAGAGGAGAGAGAGAGTGTATACATGCAACGGATCTGTTTAAATGCGCGTATCGACCCCAGCTAGTTGACAGATCGTTTCTAAGTTGAACGTTCCAGTATTAATCGCGCGTTTGGATATGGTGGGGTATTTGATTAATTAGCACGCTTATACCGTTCATTGTTTGCCAGGGTTTGTATTACACTCATCGGCGTGCTGCGATTTGTCATTAATAATCGGGCAATACTTATTTCATCGACGTGCCAAGATGAAAGGTCATTAACAAGATTTTAATTCAACACGAAATTACTTCGTTAAAAGAGATATTAAAATTTGATGCAGAATTATAGGGTATGAAATAAATTTATTTTAGCAAAGCAAACAAAGGTTTTTTATTCGGATTTTTTCAGTGTTTTGAATGCAAGCACAATGCATGTGCAGACTCAATATTGAACCCCATTAGCGGAAAAATCACATGTTTTTAATCGAGTTAAATGAATTTTCACGAATAACGTGCTTGCATTTGGTTACCCACATTATTATGTACACATAATCTTATTAAAAAATTTAATAAGATTTAAGATTTAAAATCTAATCACTTACTATCATATTTTTTTAAAGGAGTGTTTTAAACGAGGCAAAGTATAAACGTAAATAAATCATTTCTGCGAACGATTTCTCGTTAATTGCACTTTCCCACAGAATATAGCAAAATTATTAAAATTTAACAAAAGTTCGTAATGTTTTCTTTCTTTCCAAATAAAATATTAGTTATGAGATTCTACTTATATTAATACATACTTGTACTTTGCACTCGATTAATCCCTGTACGACGACATAAGTAATTTGCCCAAAAATTAAAAAATACCAAATTAGCATCAAATTTAAAAAATAAGTTTTTGATTATGAAATACTAAATTCCTTCCATTGCAATATTTAATAAAATATTATTTCACAAACATTATCCACAAAACAATGATGATTCTCATATATTTAATTCAAGTTCAGGAAAACTTTTTTACCAAATTCGAAAATGAAATATCCAGCCATCGTATCGATTTCCTCGAAACAAGAAACGAGCGTGAACGAAAGTCGTACTGAAAATATTAAAAGGGATCCGCGTGTTCGCGTCTGAAGGGCGCAAAGAAAATTGAAGTGGAATGAAAAGGAAGAAAAGAAGAAGCCAGAATGGGGAAAAAAAACAAGAAAATGGCAAGCGAGAGGATGAAATCGCTGGACTGAGCGAACAGTAAATCTCGCGGTACCACGTCACGACGATTTGCAGTCGACGCTGCCACTAATTGCATGTCAGCCCCAATGTTTTGCGTTTTATCTGACCGGTACGTCGTCCCTGCTATCTACCAGCCGTTAACTGCCGCGTGAAATTCCACAGTCCTGAACCGTATGTCTCTCTGGTCGAAACCTGAATGTTCCATGGAGTCATCAGCAACGATTTCACCCGTTACCACTGACTAGTTTAAGGATGAAGATATTTACGTCCGTTTTGGGTAAATTCAACGTTGCCCGAGGAAAAATATCGCTCGGTCTGGACAAACATTTAGTTAACTCTTACTTTTGTCTGACGATCCTTTAATATAACGGTTTAAGTACTATAAAGGCATCTAAAGGTCTGAAAAAATTGAAATTGTATAACGATCTCCTTAATAGTGAAGGAAACTTGAGTCTCGTTTTCTAAATTAAACTCGTAAAAACCAGTTACTATCAGAACAATCTTTGATGTGCCGCAACAATCTTAAGGTAATTTTCAGGTAAAATGTGATGCTTAATGTTTTCTTTTAAAACGGACCTCATGCAACGAGAGAAGCGCTAATAGCAGCGAAAGGGTTAATTACCTAAGGTTTAATTCTTGGACAAGAATTTCTCGGTGACTCGTCACATTTATTGTGCTAAAATACTGAATGGTCCATGAATCTACCCTGTCAATCGTTTTCTCCCATCGCTCATCGTATTGAAGTGAATGAATTTTTAGATAAAATCTATTGATTTAATCTTTAATACCACGGTGAGCTATAAAATATTTGTATACAGTTTAAAGCAGGATTAATTGTTTAACACATTCCGTGCTGAGCCATTTTTGCTCGACTTTTCATTTAAACCATTTGATATTTTGACAATCATTATATTAATTATTTATGTGCTTTGTTCTATATACACTGCATTTTGTATAACGCCTCATTCTTTTAGTGGAGATGTATTCCACGGATTTAAATTTATTATAAAATATATGTTTTTAACGAATTAAATAAATATATCCTAACAAAAGACTTAAGTTTTTTAATACGTTTTGAATACTTGAACAGTGAAAATCGCCTGTCCATAAGGCTAATACTTATTTCTGAATTAAATATTAGTTTAAGACTATTTGCAAAGGAAAGAACGTCGACTGTTTCAAAATATAACACTTAAGCAAGGATTATTAGTTATAATTTCACCTAATTATTACAAACCACGATACAAACCAATTGTGGCTATTTATAAATATTGAAAAGAAATGGCGATAAGTAAAATATAAATGAAAGTATTCCCTCGAATAGTAGCGCACTGCGTCAGAATAGGTTGTGAACTACTACATTGAAGTGCAGGGATACGAAAATATCAGAAACATGCGAGATTAATGGTTTCGCGAATTTTTTTTCCACCCTTTTCCTGAGCACGACATTCGTCGAAGCCTACAGGCCACGTATGCGAAACTGTTGCGTGCTGTAGGCCCTGCTCAATAAATCGTTCAATCCAGGATATTGTAGCATGACGTATCATGCGACTCCAGGGCGATTGGCTAGGCAGAAGCATCGTTAGTATCGGATATCGATTATGTAGCTACCTTTCGCGTGAAATTTATCACTCAAAAAGATGAATTCACTTCTGCCTGACTTATGATCGTTACCAAATAAGTTACAAGCAAATTCGTTGCTGGATTTTACGGCTACCGAGCGAAACGTTTTTGAGTGAAAGATGGATAACCGTCTGGATTGAAGTTGTTGCGAAACAGAATGGTTACGTGTCGACTAAAAAAAAAAGAGAACAAAGAAAAACGATATAATTTTTTTCTTTTTTTTCGTGCTACTGTGACCACGTTCGACAAATTCGACGGTAAGTTAATTATTGAGTTTTTCGCGAAATAGAAGAACGATTTTTTTCGCGTACGGGGCTCGAAAATAAATGCGTATCACGTCCAAACTGTGTCACACTCTGAAATTTCGGAAATATCTACGGAAAAATATCAAGAAATAATTTCATTTTTGTTACTTTCCAGTGTCACAGTAGGTTTCTTATTTTTGTAAATAAAAACAGCAATACCTAAACATACTTGCGTGCCTACAAATTTTTAACTTAATTTAGTAATATGGATAAATCCCTAAAAATATAATAAAAGATTTTTAATATTTTTAAAATATTAACGACTGTCTTGTAAGAGGGACTGCCTGCATTCGACTCTAAGAAATCATTATAGCATGATATTGAACTATCTGACAATCTATAGGTTAAAAGATGATTAGAAATGAATATTGTTAAATTTTTCTTCATTTTGAGTTTATGAACATTCAACAATTGACACCTACATGTACATTTTAAATTACTATAGAATTTTTACATGATGAATTATTCAGTATCATATCGTTCAGCTATTTTGATTATTCCTCGTAAGAAGTAGCAAAATACCAATAAATCAATTCGTAATATATCATCGAAAATGATATCCATTGAAACTATATTGCGCGACTGATATCATAAAATGTAATGTTGAAAAGGATGGTCCCATATTTCTATCCGACAGTCTATCTACAAAGCAAAATCTTTTTCTCCTGAGTATAATTTAACGGAT
This sequence comes from Anthidium xuezhongi, assembly GCA_022405125.1. Lineage (NCBI taxonomy): Eukaryota > Metazoa > Arthropoda > Insecta > Hymenoptera > Megachilidae > Anthidium > Anthidium xuezhongi. The sequence goes on along the minus strand of CM039638.1, from coordinate 9,327,112 downwards.
GTTCCTCGTTCAGTGATTCTAGAAGTAGTTGTTACGTATATTCGGGAATTTATCTTCCTTCCCCAATTTTTCCACCGACTGTTTCGTAGGGTAACTTTAAGAGAGAGCCGGAGAGCGGAATGATTAGAAGACAGGGAGAAGGGAGAGGCGGAAGAATTCGGTAGAGAACGCGAAAACCACTTAAGGGCGAAAATTTTCGTTGAAAGTCGGCAAATAAATAATTCTTGAACGAGGCATTTCCAGGGAACGAAGACCCACCTTTCCCTAGTACAAACTCAGTTCAGGTTTTCTATCCTCGTTGGTGGTTGAGTGGGTTCCAAGAGCGACCTTCCTTTTCCCGCGGGACAACCACCCTTATCAGCCATTGATTTACATCTCGAATTGTTCCTGCGGGAACCCGCCTACCTGTCACACCTCTTTCGTTCCTGTTTTTCTTTGCCGACACTCGGACGGCTCCATCATCAGACTTTTCCCTTTAAACCCTGTTTCTTATCTTCCTACACAACGTGCAAGTTGCTGACTATCTCTACGTTAACTCGTCTTCTTTTCGCTCAAAAATAATAACATTTGCTCGATTTTACCTTAACTTCTGCGACTTACAACTACATCTAGTTTTTTTACAGCTATATTGGCGCCTTAAATTCTGAATAATTGAATAATTAATAAAAGAAACCGTCAAATAAATTCTGAATATTGTTAATTTTAGGCTAATAGTGTAAAGTTCTCATTCGAATGGTTATATTTGAAAATTAATCGATAGAAATTACAATAATTGGAATTTAAGTGTGTCTTACCCTCCATACCCTTAGATATATTTCCAACGCATGATAATTAGGAATTAAATATAATATTTGTAAGTGAAAATGTATTTGCAATTCAGCTTTCAAATTTTCAAGTAATGTTTTATTCAAGAATCAGAATAACTCTGTACGTCGGTTATTTGAATTCTAGAGTATTTAAAAAAATGTTTTTCTACCATTTGCTATTAACTAAAATATTTTTTAAATAATGAAAATTTACGCTAGGTTGGTATAAAGCTATAGAAGTACTTTATGATAAGGGATAACGTTGAAATGCGGTTTATACAATGCCGGAGAAATATTGAGCTGCTCTACTTCCATCCACAAACCCTCAGAATTCCATTCGATCTTCGGCTTCCTAATCCTCTTTTTTTTCACTTATGCGATCTCTTTGCATATCGACTCGTAAATTCCGATCTGCATATGGCAAAAAGTAGAAGAACTTGCAGAAGAAATAACACGAGCTGAATGCATAAAGAATGCACGCAACCTTAAAAGGCACACATCGATTACTCTGCCTTCTCAGGCATTGCGGTTTCATTATTTCAGACGTTATCAGACCGTTAATAAAAGAATAAATTTTCTAAGGCTTTTTGTAACTTTTTAACGTTGATAATTGAAATTATTAAGCTATTTCGTACTTTCGTATCACGAAAAAGTAGAAACGTACTTATCAATACTTAAACTTTCTTGCAGTCTACTTATTCAAATATAAAATAAAATAATTAACAATAAAATACCTAAAATTATTAATTAACGCATGAATATTTCGAAATAATTTCTAGGTAAACTGGAACTGAATAATCACATTTGAAATATTTTATTTAAATAATGTCTAAAATAGATTAGAATGTGTTTTTAGTTTCTAAAAATAGAATCCCTCTTTATGAAATTATTCTATAGCCAGGATATTTAAATTTCGAAAATACTAAAACGAAACGCCCTTCGTTCAGAATGATCATCGTTTTTCATGCAACCAGGAACCACAATGTCTCTCAACACACAAAAAAGCATCGGCTCTTTTAAATCCTCAACTATTCTACTCTCGAATACAGGTGCGTGTAGTTCGACGACTGGCGGGGTGCTTTTAAAAAAATACATTGAAACAACTATACCAAGAGCTTATGATCAAATAATTCATGCGAATAATGGAAAAAACCTGGGTCCATTGAAGGGGAATGGCACGAAAACGGATCGAAATCGAACGGTAATGGGAAAAGTCGAGCAAGGATAATCCGGACTATTTTGCTAATAGATTTTTCAGCGAAATGAAAAGATCGCAGCTGATATCGCGTTTAATGAAGCAGAAATACGCCTGTAGCGGGAACATCGGCAGATGAATTCCCGCACACTTTGATTTTTACGCTATTCATTTCCTGCTCTATGCCCTATCTTTCCTCTACATTCCCGTCTGCTCGTTTTCGTACGTATACGTGCAACTGAAATTTAGAGTACTATCTCTAGCACACGATTGCACTGACAAGAATTTTATCGGCACAGAATTTTGTAAGAAAAATCAAACATTAATAATACATTTGTTACGTATAACAAATGTAATAAAATTGCAATCTTTTATTTAAATTTATTAAAATGAAATTAATGCATCCGGAACCATATTTTATCTTTTGTATATTTAAATCTGAAAATTGGCCTAAAGCAAGACGTTTTATTTAATACTTTGACTGCCACGTCACCTACATATGGATGAATTTTTTGGTTTATTTGGTTGATAGTATTCCTATTAGATGTTTTAAATTATGAATAATAGAAATAGCAAAATATTGTGGAAATAGAATGTAGAGTTTGTTAAAAATAAAATGATTACCAAACGAAAGTTTTAGTAGCTGCAGTATGGCAGTCAAAGTGTCAAAGGTACTTATTCATTTGTGGTAATAAATTTTCAATCAGACTCTTCAATACGTAATATTTAATAAACTTAAAATAAAATTGCACCGTAGACACGAATTCGAAAAAAATTTATCGTTCAATATAACCGGGCAACTTTGATCTCGATTAGCTTTAATTAATGAAATCGTTCGTTCGTGAACTCGTTCCCCATTTTAGTCGAACATTTTCGGTAGGCATATTATTAATTTGATCGGAACTTTTTTAAAAATCCACTTTGACTTTATTGGGCATGTTTCGAGGTTTTCTGGGTTAACAAAAGTTGGAAGACTTTTGAAAGGTTCGCGAACTTCGAAAGGGAGTTTAAACAGTTTCAAAGTTTCACAGAATTTCGAGGGGTTTTTAAGATTCTTGATATCTAAAATACTTTCTGTTTGCGGCTGTACCACGAAATTACTTCCTAAATTTAAGTTTGTACGCTCGAAGTGCTTCAAACGTTATCGATTTGCAGCCCCTTAAAGCATTTTCTTATTGAATACTCGATGCAATTACAGACCGATAAAATTGTTAAATAAAACACGTCGATGATTGTACTTTATTTGTATGCAACTCTTGAAACTGTCTTTTTTTTATTTTTAAGATTTCATAATATTTTTCAAGAAAAGCAAAACGTAGAGAAAAAAATAATTCATAAACTGAAAGATAAAATTCAATAAATATACGTGTACATATTCCTTACTATAGTCGAGTATTAAATATAACGTAATATTGATAAAAATGTTCAGTTTCCTCGGTATTAGAAAAATGTCACCTTCGACCCCAGGTGCCTCGCATAACAATTTTCTGCACAACTGATTATTACGTTAACATGTCGATTTTATACGTTAACCAACAGATATCTGGAGCCAAAGGTCATCCATCATTCATGCGGTTCAAAGTGTTAAAGTGTCATTCTGTCAAACTAATAGCGCAACGTCTTACATTATAAGATCATAACTCTCTATACTCTATGTATACAGAAGCTATCATACTGCTCCCATTAATTTGTCATATACCGCGAACGTTATTTTCAACTAATCATCAAAGTTCCACGATACATTTATTAACCCTTTCTCTAACATCTCCTCTGTCCAAGTAATTGTATAAACTTTTCAATATATTATCTAACGCTATTATAATCGAAAACCGGTAATATTTAATATATTGTTAACAACAAAAAGATATCTATCACCCCTGTATTGAATCAGTAGTGTTGTTTTTTATACGAAAATATTATATTTTATAAATTATAACAAACGAGTCGTTGGAACACTATTAAAGGATTTGTTTGAAAAACTAACAGTTTCAAATAAAAATTGCATTAAGTCGCCAGCTAAAGGTTCGACCAATAAAACGGTAGCCCTAACACCGGCGTTACTTCGTTATTTCCAGTTATCGTTTTGCTCTTGCTGGCGACCGGCTATTCAAAATTCAATTTTCTCTTTCCACGCGAGACATACCCTTCGACATTTTAACCGACCTATCTAACCTTCCCCGCCTTCGTAATCAGATAGCAAATGAAAAACTATTGTTCTACAATTCACCGTTTCAACGGAATAGTACAATTGTAAAATATCGTTAAGTATTGCTAGATATTTAGAGAAATGTTTACAAGGAAAGTGTTTCGACACAAAATTAATTTACCTTTGTTGGAAATGATTACTTCCAAGGAAACTGGGTACCGTGTTTTACCCTCGAGGGATGAAGAGTCGAGTATTTCAGCCGTGTGTGTGTGTGTCTGCTCCCTCTCCCCCCGGACACCCGAAAGAAAAGGAATTATCGGGACTCGCGAAAAACAAGGAGCAACACGTACCAGGAAGAAACGCGTCCGATACGTACTACGTTACATACTACCACGAGATTGTTTCCCGATTCTCATCGAATTCGTACTCGACTCCACGAACAAACATCCTTCGACGATGTTTCGTGGTAGAAAAGGCGTTTCCGGTTCTAAACCCTTCCCGTATTTACAGTAAAAGACGTTCCTTGTAAGACCTTGTTAAAACATGTTACACGACACGTTCAATATTTGACTGTTCTAATCAAAAGCGGTCGAAACGTAGCAAACTGAAGAAATACATGGAGATAATTATACAAAAATATTCATTGGGTTATCAGATAAACTGACCACTGAAACATTTATTAACCTCTTAATAACTCATGATTTATCCAATTGATGTTAAAATAAACGAAGAAAATCAAACTATTATTTATACTTCATACCTGATAAGTTTTGACTGTATTGATTATAATTACAATTAAACTTAAAATTGAGTTGTAATCAAAATTTGAAGAGGAGACGTCACATCTGAACTTTAGGGTACGTCATGAGTGTGACGCGATATTGTAGGACAAGGGGTTAAAAAGTAATAGAAACATTATAATTATAGAGTTATGGGGATTATTAAATTCTTAGACAGTAAATTTCAAAACATAGAAAAGCACCTTAAAAAAATGTATGGTATATCAACTTGAAGCTTAAAATTTGAAGAAAATAATAAATTATGGAACAAATATCTCTGTTGGTGATATAAAAGAAAATTTCCAGAATAAATTATGTCAAGTGAATTTATTGAAATGAGCAAGATAATCAACGAAGATCAAAAAACAATGGAAGATTGTTGAAAACAATTGAAGATCAAAAACTGTCAAAGTTCGTCGAATATTCCCTATTATGACAATCCTGCAGAATAGAAATTGAAAAAGATTCAAAAGAAAAGAGATGTATCGTAACTGTACAGAATGCGTAGCTTCTTTCGAAAAGTAGCTTTGTTCCCGGGTGGAAAACTTTTAAATTACTTATACATACGGATAGTAATCCCCTCGAAAGCTTCCCGTCGAAAGAATCATAATTTTGTTCGTGGTCGAGCAGTGAATTCGACGGTATTTGACTAACTCGGAAGAAAGAAGTTGAAAGTAAACGGTAAAGAACAAATTTTTTGTACTTGATTCAGGAAAAGGCGAGGAAACATGAAACTTGAAGAGATTTGGTCACTCGACTACATAGAATAACTAATTTCTACTGATTTCGACTAAGATGATTGTACCGAATAGTTAAAGTTTCGAAACTTTTTACGATTTCTTCGATAGAACAGGATTGAGAGTAAAATTTGCAAGTAGAAATCGATGAAAGAGGCTTCACGACATATACTTAAAAACTTTGAAACTGGTGCAATAATTTAGGATTCCAAAAAATCTCGATCAAGTCAATTACCTTATAGTAATTAAAATAATTCTGTGCATCGTGCAATTTGTAATGGTATTAGGTGTCTGTAAATCTTTTAATCTTTTTCTAACGATTTGATATAATAATTTGAAATTCAACTAAACTTCCCTTTATATATTATTAATTGTTTGGCACCCAAGTCATAAAAAGTAAAGGCAAATATTTAAATAATTTAATTATACTTTATACATCACATGAAAAGGAAATAAGAACTTGTAACAAAAGACTAAAACTTTTGCATACACCTAATGTTTAATCAGAACTATCATTTTCTAATTATCAAAGTATGGCTGAAACAAAACAACTGGATAATGTTAATGATATGTTTCGTAAAATTATTAAACATTCCAAAGCAAGGATGTATCGGTAGGTCTAGGTAAGCGAATTCAACAAGAACAGTAAGAAGCTGACTATGGAAACAATATTACTCATTATGCCTTTCGTTAAGGATTCTCTTCATTTCTCTTTCTCATCCCCCTAGTTTTCTGGCGCTCCCTCATTCTCCATTTCTTCGCTGGCACGCAGTCGCAAAGTTGGACAGAACTCGTTATCGGATAGAACAGCCGATTACCGTCCCGTCTCGAGTTCGTCCTCGACTTTTAACGCGATTATACGTCGCTGAAACGCTAAATTGCACAGCGCGACGAGAGTTAACGCTTACGAAAACTGCAAGTTCGAACGAGCGACCGGCAAACGAATAAGCAAGCATAACCGGGGCTAAAAATGTGCAGCAAAAACGAATCAGCCGGAAATTAATTCTGCAGAACGGTTGTTTCAATGTTTATTTTATGAAAGAAACTTTCATTTAGCGAGGAAGAAGAATATACAGTGGCTGCATTAATATTCAAGCATCAGAATACTCGATCCTTAACTGGCATGACTTACAAAATGGAAATTGATATTGTATTTCTTTAATATCTACATAACACTAGTTTATACCTTTTATTTTTATCCTTTCTACTCTACATATTTGTTACAGAATTCTTTGCATAAAAGTACAATAATATGCTGAATGACGTGAGTAAAAAGACTATATCGAGGCCAAATCTGACCCTACCATGATACTTGACCCTTCTTCAAATATAAAGGTATTCAGTGGCTTCCAAACTTCTAAACTAAGAATAATTTTAGATAATAGATATATCTATCTGACACTTTCGTAGCTTATGGTTCCGAATAGAATTCCAATTTGTACACAACTATTTAATCACCCCACAATAATCACGTTAAAGTAAATAAAGAGTAACCGTTAACAGGAAAAAGAAAGTGATCTCTGTACCACTAAAGCTGACGTGTAATCGATAAAATGGTTTAACGGAACAAAGATCCGTGCAAGTTAAAAAATCGCCGTGCGGAAGATAAAAGCACAGCATGTACGTGGAAGCATTTGTATCAAATTGTATATTGATGGGAACCCGTTACTGCTTGTTCGAGAGTGAAATAGAGAGAGCTGAAGAAACCAATTGAGCCTGAATATTTGAAGCATTCAGAATCTGTAAATAGCCGAAACTCCTTTCTACCTGTTTGGATAAACTATCCCCTTCGAATCCATTCAAGTAACACCCGACTTTCCCAGCGTCTAACGTCGTAAAAATGCGCACACCTTGGATCAATTTACTGCAACGCTGATACCATAAACTTTCGATTGAGCATTCACTTTTCAGGAAAATCTGTTCCTTCGAAAATTTGCTGACACAGGTGAACCGTAAGTAACGGTTACTACTAGTCTGTGGATCTTCATTCAGACATAAACTTCTGTTCAGAAGTCATAAAACATTTATTCGTCTTAATAATCTTTAAATGCAAGAATTCTTGTAAAGATAATTAAGTATACTGAGATTACTGAATGGTTATAATATGTACGTAACTGTTGTCAAAGATTTTTAATGACAACACTATAAATTTAAGGGTTAATTATTTAATATAAACTATTGTCTCTAAAATATGCATCTACTTGAATGTTAGTATAAAAATTTAAATACTAGCAAGGTGGGATACATTCAAGATTAGAAATCACTCTCGGGCTTCGTCCTGCGAGAAGAAAAAGGATAATTGACGAAAGGCGCAGGGAGTGTACGAAGCACCTGAAAGATCGAGCCAATCGCTCACCTGTTCTAGCAATCGCACACACGTAAGCACGTTTCCTACTGCCAAACCAATCGTTCCGTTGTTCTTCTACGTTCCGCGGATATCGATTACCGATCGAAACGGCTACTGTTTCCTTCTAACACTAAAAAATGGACCGGAGATTTTCCGCAAGCTCTGGCGAAAGCTTCCAACTAACAGGGTAGAATCCCTGATACAAAGAGGAAACTAACTTTCGGGAAGAATACTGGCGAAGTTCCCGTGTATTTTCAATCAAGACGGCAGAACATTTCTAAAAGGCTGAATCAAACTATTTCACTTACTGAATAATTAACCGTGATCATTCTTAAACTTCTACCAGGACCTTCTTGCACGATTAGGAACTTTATAGAGTAGAAACTACAAATTACCAGTTAGCGATACATTATCGGTGACAGGGTTTTTAATGAAACAAACTGAATTTTACAAGTGACTTTTAAAAATTGCAAGTCAACTGATTATCTTATTTGAATTCTATTACTTGTAAAGAAGAACAAAATAGAAAACAAGTTTTATGAAAATGCAACATATACCTATCATTTTTCCCTCCAAGCGTTCATTATTCAAGAGATAAAGAAATGGTAAAATTTAAAACCCACGTTTTCCTAACTAATGATGTTAACGACCTTTATATTTGTATTTGTCCAGTATGTCTAAAATAACACGTGATCTACCAGTTATTTCGAACGACAAAAGTGGTAGTAATTTTATTCGCGGTTGTCTAACTCTCTGATATATTGTACATCTATTTGATGTTGGTTCGAAGACCAAAAGAAACACAGAGAATATCCACGTGAACATTGAAAGCAAAGGGAACCTTTGGTCGACCATTCGAAAGCCAATTTGCATATTCTATTGACCTTTCCGAGCTTCGCCAGTTCTCTTATTGGTGTAACTTTAGCCTTCAAAGTGTTCCTAATATTACACCCCAACTATTCCTCTAACTTCTCCCTAGTCTCTTGAATGTTATCCCTGTAAACGGTGTGAGTGTCCCCGTACAAGTTAATGTATGCTTGCGTGCACACATCCGTATCCAACCCCCTTTATCGCACTAATAATTCTATTATACGAAAATTAATCAATCGCTTAGTCCACGTAACACGATAAGTAAAAATGGCATGGTTGTATTAACCACTGCATGAACAAGCAAGTAGCTGGATACATTAAAATTTTAATATTCAACATTTGTTTCTTGCATACATTTATAAATCAAGATCAAAATGTACAGATTAACATAAAGGTGTTTAAAGAATGAAGTTTTAAACTGTTGTACGATATTTTGATAAGGACATAAAGAATTGTTAATTGGAAATACAGAAAAGGTAAGAAATTCGTAACTTCTAACCAGTCAGCTGTGTTTGACGACTATATCCGTCATGAATAAAATTTAGTATATGTTTATGTTAAGTGAATAAGTAAATATTAGTAATAAGATTGTTCGTATTATAAAATAAAATCGTTTTCTTGATCCAATATTTTACCAGCGACACTTATTCTGTCTTTGCTTGATTTTCGCGACACACGTATGGGCGCGCTCTGAGAAAAGGGCGCCACAGCTTTCTGGTTAAGAGACCCATAGCAATTTGCTGCGGTATTCAAGTATTTTGAAGCCTCGTGGATCAATAAATAAAACGAGCATTCCATATTACCACGTCTGCTAACTACTTTCGCAACCGCTCAGGCACCAGTAACGAATTTACCGATTTCTAGGCAGCAGCTTGATTGCGATTAGACCTTAAGGGAAGTGCAGAAAGTTTCTGCTTTCCTTTGTTTCCACACGGTACTTGAAGGTACTCTTACAATCAAGGTGGATTCAACTAGTGCTGGCCATGGGCAAGAAATATCAGGTCGGATTGAATCGTCCATAAACGAATGTACCGCAGTTACGCAAACATAGTTTAATCGAGAGAGTGGCGGCGAAGTTTAGATTGGTCATACTCGACTGTGTGCTCTACTCGCGATTATTACAAATATCTCCAACAGTTGGCAAGTTGGATGAAACCTGAACTGTATTATCATGCGGCTCGTGGTAACTTTGTATGGTAAAAAGTGTAGTCTGTTCGATTTTTATCGACTGCGCATAAATAAGTAATGCAGATTTTAACGAAAATACGTGACTTCTTTTCAAAACTCTGTATATACTATTTTTAAAGAAACTTCAATCCCTAAGGGATTTGATTAATTAAACGAGAAAGTTTAAGCAGTTTTTTTTAGAAATGTTGAATTTAGACGTTACATAACCAACAAGCGTAATCCTTGTTACCGATATAACCGATTGTACGTTCTAGAGAATATTGCAATCTAATAATTAATAAATCTTATACAAAATTCTTGATAAAAGAAGGATTGAGTTTACAAATTTACTTGTTACAAGGTACAACGATAAAATAGTACGTTAAAATGCGTATATGAAGGCTAAATGTGCAATATAATTGAAGCACTGGTGTTTTGAGTATTTTCGTTTAATAACCGAAAATTATGGTTAAACGTATTAAATATTGATGAAAATATAATAAATTAAACTTACAGAATCGTTTACAGCCACTGCACACGCCTAAAAATTGAACACCAGCCACAAAAGCACACACAAGCACGCACAAAATGAAAATTCAAACAACCGCTTCACGTCCATCTTTACAACTGAATCGACACGCACTCTTCGTACAAAAAGCGCGGCAACTACGGTTTTATGTACCACGTGATCATGTTCGATGCGCCATCTGCCGGATTGCGGGAAAATTAAAGATTTTAATTCTTCAAAACTGATTATGTTTTAATTAAATTGAGAATAACTACAATTACTTATTTTAATTTAACATTCTAACTAATACAGAAGCAATGTATATATATTTTAGGAAACTGTAACAGATTATACTTGTATTACTTTTATAACAACAGCATAAAGGTTAAAATAACTTTAATAAGAAATTGTAGAACGAAAAAACAAAGCTATATAACTATTTTACATTCAGTTGCTGAGATTATAAAAAAGAAATTATTATTTATGGACTGTCAATAAGCAATTTCCTTATTTAAAAATCGATTAAGGTAATACCTTAATGATATTTACAGTTACAGCTAGTAAACAGCTAGTTTTTTGTATACGCTCTTTATTTCTATTAATGCAAAAGTATAAATTACAATTGAGAGAACAGTGCGAATACATAAATAAATCAAACGTGTTACTAGTAGAAAACAAGTTATCGCGAGTGTTTGTGAAAAGTGCATTAACACGAAAGTTGTCTGCTTGGTGAATTCAGAAACAAGAAATGAGACATTCAGGAGAAAGTTACCGTCGACTCGCTTCGTTGATTATGAAAGAAAACTTAATGACCTTTTATGTTTTTGTATCTACATCTTTATAAAGCATTGAACTCTGCATATACATTATGCATATTTCCAGGTGAATTCAATTTTTTGTATTAAAATTTTTCCACGAAGGTGTGAAATTGTATCCAACAACTTTTTTAATATCCTTCGATCACTTTAGGTGTTAAGAAATGAATCAGGTTGAAATATTGAAGTACAAGAATAAGGTAAAATAGAATTTATTATTTATGAACATTCTAAACACACACATGATTACATACTAAACGAGGATGATGTGATTTTAGGATGATATTAAAATCCCGATGCGGGACATTTAAGTTTAGAAGGTGGTTCATGGTTTCTTGTCATCGTCCTTGTACCAGTCCTCACTGTAAACGAAACAGTAATAATTTTAAACGCATTTTAATTACAATAGGTCACTAATAAATCAATATTCTACATACCATCCGGGAACGTTCTCAGGCGCGTCACATCTTTGTTGCTCTTCGTTATAAACAGTACCATCGCTACAACCTTGTTCGCGTGGTGTTACACCGTTCAGACAAACATAAAACTTTTGACAGTCATCTGGATGGGCGAATTTAGGATGGTCGACGACCATTCCTCTGGTGTCGACCTGACTTTCCTTCGGACACTCGAAGCCGTCTTTCAGTTTCTTGCCCACTACTCCACATCCCTACACAAAGAGACAAATGCTTGTAAATAATGATACTAAATCTACAATTTACATACATCTTATAGTACAAAGCAATTTTTAAATCTGAAAATTTCGATCATATAACACCTTTCAATTAATCGTAATTAATTACGATAACTAACATAACACAACGTTTCGTACATAATCGTGCTCTATAAATTATTCAATCTGTAAATTAATAATTATTATTTATACAATGTCTAATTAATTATTTAACAGAATATAATTATAACACTCTGTTGACACAAAGAATGAATAGATTAAGCGACAACGATAATAATTATCATAAAATCACGACCGATGAATAAATAACAGTTATGCACATATATGTAAAACGTATATAAACATTTACTTCTCGGCCAGCACTGTCTGGCCAGACACAGGTGCCGGAATATTCATCGAAATGCAATCCGGTGGTGCAAGTAATTTCGATAGCCTCGCCATCGATACAGTTATAAAAGATGTTACAGACGGATGGGTCTGGATGGGCAAAGAAACCATTTCGTCGTGGACACTTCTTGGTCGGTTGAGGCGGTTCTGTGAAAATATAACGGGAATTGAAAAATCACTTTCGCTACTTATCGTCATTGTATCCTGTATGTCAAGGACATTAACCGCAAGAGCCAATGACATCTATAACGTGTTGTACTTAGAGATCTCGACTTTCTAAGAGTATATTACCAGTATTTGATACAATTATTCAATGCAAATGTAAAACAACCAATAATATTCACAGGAATTAGTGTATATTTCATATCCATAACTTGAAAAACTTAAAAATAAATAATAGTAAAAAAATAAGAAAATAAAGGTAATAAAAAATAATAAAGATGATAGAAAATAAAATAGCCCTATTTATACTTATTTAAAAAGATACTGAAGGAATAATCTAAGATATAGAAGATGAACTTAAAACAGGATTTAAAATTAACTTTTAATTATGATTGGCTTAATGATCCGCTATTTAAGGATTAGTATTATAAAAAAGTGATGAGAGCAATAATCTTACGTAGTTCAAGACGATCTCCGCAATCGACGTTGAAAACATGATCGCATTTGTTCACCTTACGGTTCAAAGGATCGAAAACGAGTCCATCTGGGCAAAGTTTCTCCGTCGCTTGGCCATCGACACATTCGTAGTATTTGTCGCATTGCTTTGTATCTTCGTACTGGCCGTCTTTGTTCGGGCAATTGAATGCACCGTCTATAACAATAAACAAGTTCCAAATAAACGAAACTTACTAATCTGAATTTTAACATCCACCAAAAATCAAAGAATTATTAATTCATTACAAAATTTCATTTTAACATTAGAACGATCACATCTGTAAAAATGACGAATTTCATATTTTTTAATTTAACATAAATTTGATTTCTTCTCCCAATTTATTTTCAATTTAAAAATAAACGTATATTCAATATCAATTCTGATGTTAAGATATAGTTAATTTGCGGAACATTATAAAAATTACTTTTCGATCATTTTAAATTCGAATTAGAAGATGAAAGATGCATTCGTTTTAACGAAAATCGAACGTACAAAAAAGAGAAAGGAGCTGTTACAAATTTCTTAAATTTCTCCGGTGTTACCCGTGGTATTTGCTTTGTAAGATATACCGGAAATCAATGCCACGCTTCAAGAGGCATATAAAGTGGCCTGGCGAGTAATGTTATAGGTAGCTGGTCGAACCAGACCAGCTTCTCTTTCTATTCCTCGAAATCCCGAACCGATCTGTATTGTTTTATTTCTTTATGTAATTTATTGGGTTTTACATACTGTACAGGGACGATAACCGCGGCTGACACTTATGCAACTTGGCAAGTAGTAGATCTGACATTTACGCTTTAGAAAGTTCAGCCCGGCTGTCTCTTACGCATTCTCCAAGCGAAATGAATAGCTTTGGAGCATACACGAATAATTTTTCTCCGTAGGATGGACAACGGGTTTCAGTCATTTTAAACAGTTATGAAATTTTACCGGTTCTCTATGCGACAATTACAATACCGGAAATTCTGTTGCATTTTAGAAGGTGCTGCACGGACCTGCGCTAAGAAATCAAGAGAAAGTCTGAGATCTCTGTTTCAGTGAAACCGATCTTTTTCTTCTCGGTAATTAGCATGCACTGTTCTTGTTCCAAGCCGTGAACGTTGGATATGAACCATACAAACGTGGTTACCTAATTTCCAGTTAAGCAAACTACGAATTGTGTAATTTTTAACAGCAAATGAGGAATTAATTGCCCCTTAATGTGAAATTACATTATCGACATGCTTCGTACAAAATTAACTTTCGACTTCAGTTACGATCTAGCTATTTAAATTTAACGATAAATATTGCCGAATTATTAAAAAAAATCGCATGCAATTGAAAATTGACAAGATCCAAAGACAATTTTAGGTAACTTTGAAGATTCTAGAAAGGAAATTACTATGATACGTACGCGTTGCAGCCACAAACGCTAATATCGTGACAAGGGACGTTCTGATCATCTTTATCCTCTGTACTCTGCCTGTCTCTGTACGTTCGACGGGAATCACGAAATCCAGTAAAGTATACCCCAATCACTAACGTCACTAAGAGATTGCAGTCTATATTTTTTGATCCCCTTTCGAAATGGTGTCTCCGTCGCGAAACACTGCAGCTCCTCGGCAACTCACCACGGGGGTATACCCCATTGGCCCCACTACATCCAGTGTTTCTTCCCCACTTTCGCCACGTTTTCATCGATGTATAACCGTCTAGAATCAAGATTGATCGGAGGTACCACGCACTCTTACCTTTCTTTCTCTTTCCTCGATACGATCGCTCGTTGCTCATCTTTTTCCTCTTCTTCGTGGCTCACTCTCACCTGGACGTCCTTCGATGTTCCTTACGGAAAAATTACAATTATCGTGATCTTTTCAGATAATCGGCACATTCTTCGAATCTTTCGAAATACAAATAGTTACAAGATGGTATCCGGCAACGTGACACAGTGTATTTCTTTAACTGCTAAATTATTTTGTTTTTTGTTTAAATTAGTGGTTAAAAATTTTGTAACTGTATCGTTGAGTCTTTATCATTTAAGTAATATTTGTTTACTTACTAATTATTTAATTATGTTTTACTTATTCATTTACTAATATTACAAACAATATGGCTTCTGTTATACATATATCTCATATCATAATGCACAATCGATAAAGGTGTTTTAATGAATTAAATAAAAAAGATCTTTACACTGTTACTGTACCATATTCAAACTTTATTTTTACATTTTCTTTAATAATATATTATTTTTATATTAGACATTTTGTGCTTCATGTAACTCTGCTTTTAATTAGTAAAACGACACTAAATTGAACTTGTCACGAAAGCGACATAGTCTGTCCTACTACTGTTCGATCGAATAGATTTCGGAAACATTTCTCATGAAATGTGTAAAGAACTTTCAGAAGTCAATCACTTTCACTGACTCATGGAAATTTACAGAAGATTTGAATTCATTACAAAAGCGAGAGAAAAGGGGTATACTTGCACAGGAATGCTTAAACAATTTCATGAAATTTTGTCCTGAAATTTGTCAACTCCACTTTAACAACGAAAATAAAAGATTTCCTAATATTATTTGGGAAAGTATCGAATAATGTGATTTCTATTGCTCGATAGTGCGACGAAAATATTTGACTTATCTTCAAGCATTTCCTTATCTAATTTCTTCATCCTAATACTTTTGAAAACTTTCACTTAAAATTATGCTAACGATCAATTATCATGCTATCGATCGTACAATCATCCTCGTTATGTACACAAACGGTAGAGTCATTCTTTGCTTAATAATCTTGAATTTCAGTTATCTCGTTCAAACAATGAACAATCGTATTAAAAATTTATTTATTCTTCGAGTGGTGTTTAATATGTCAATGAATATTAAAATTTACACATGAGTTTAATCTTAAAATCTACGTCGGTTTGGTGCCTTTCCTTCTGCTGTGGCCACCGGAAGGTTTCGGTTTCGGTGGTGGATTCTCTAAGGCGTCCAGCTCTTCGTCAGTCAATTGTCCTTTGTACCAGTCTTTGCTAAAATTAGAAAAAAGAAACATACGAATTAGCCGAATATCAACTTTATAATGGTAGTTTCTTTTCATTGATTAACGTGCATTAATCACTATTACAACTTACCACTCAGGTATCTTCCTGGCCCAGTCACACTTCCCGGTGCGTTCATCGAAAGCCTGGCCAAGTTTACAGCCACTCCTCCTGGGTATTTCACCGTTCACGCAAACGTAAAAGTACTGACAGTCCTCGGTGTCAGGGTACCGGGGATGCGTGGCGGCGACAGTTTCGTCGACCTTGGGGCAGGTGAAGTTGAAGAGCTCCCTGGATCCGCAACCCTTCTTCTGCGCCTCGTCGGGCCAATTGCAAATGCCGGTCTTCTCCGAGAAGACCAGACCATCCGGACAGGTGATCATATTAAACTTCCCCTCGACGCAATAATAGAACGTGTTACATATCCGGGGATCCTCGTGGGCAAAGTAACCGTGCATTCTAGGGCAGTGAGGGGACGGCTGCGGTTTTTCTGCAATCGGAATATTGAGGTTTTAGAAGTTGAAAATACAATATTAATAATACATGTGACTCATCTAGACGCCTCGAATCGACTGTAAAATAGCGACGATTTACGCAGTATAATATATGAAAAGAAAAAAAGGAATGGATATTCAGCGTCCTTTTCTTACAACGCGGAATTTCATCGTACACAACTGTGGGTAACGAGGATATTTTAAATCGGCCTCGAGAAATCGATACTCACGTAACTTTGGCCTCTTTGTGCAATCAATTCCAAAGGGTAGATCGCATTTTTCGTGTTGCGGGCTGAAATCATTGAATACCAGACCGTCTGGACATAGTTTCCCGGTGGCTTTGCCGTCTCGACAGTCGTAGTATTTGTCGCACTGTTCCGCGTCAGGAAAGTAACCATTGGGCTCGGGACATTGATCCGAAACTTCCTCTTCGTCCTCGTACTCTTCTTGCTCCTCCGCCGCGGTCTGTTGCTTTTTCTGCAAACTCGGCAGGGCTATCTTGCGACGATTCTGCTCGGCTGCCTCCTGCTTCCTCGTCAAAGCGGTGACAATACCTGTGAACGGTATTTAAGTCAGCCCGATACGGTACCAAGTATATCCTTCTGACTTTACGCTAACGTTTCGTTGCATGCCTTTTATCTTTCTTTGCGCGCGGAGGATATATGCAGGTTCGACCTCGATTCGCGAATGAGTTCCATTTGTACTCTTTTCATTGAAAGAAGGTGCGGCCGTACAATGCGGATGCATCCAGGGATAACGAATGAATTTTAAAAGGAGGAACAAAAGGAAAAGGAAGAAAGAGACGTGAACAACTGGAAATAAAAACGGTGAACGGCGAGGAGAGGGTCAACTGGTCGGAGCGTTTTCAAGGCAGCGCGACGTCTTTCGTCCCTGAACAAAACGCCGGTTGTGCGTAAAACGCCGGTCGACCTCGCGGACGGAAGAAAGCGAGAAAGTGGCCAAGTGTCGTGTATCTGGTCGGGCAGAACTTAAATGTCGTTTAATCGTTCAGACCTGTTCACTTTCCAACACTCTATATAGATCTCGTCGCGTTTTGAAGATCCTAGATAAAAAACTAGACGAAGAGGAATGTCTGTAAGCGAAGATGAAGCATAATTTCAGAACTGCTTCAGAACGATCTGACGAGGATTTAGAAAAATATTTGGAGAAATTCAGAGAACGCGAACATTCTTGGAAATATGTTTTTGTTATTGGAAAGTGTACCTAATTAAATAGCCGCGTTAATGCATATTGAATACCTTTTTGCCGTTTAATTTGTTTCTCGTGCTGCGAATCAACACGTGGTATGGAGAAATGAAACTTTCTATTAGCAAACTGATTTCTCAATAATAAACGATGGCGCAAGTTATTTCGTGATCGCATAGGTATCGCGTGCCCACACGGACTGTATTAATCGAATTATAACATAAACTTGGATAACATAATTTCAACGTTGCGTGTACTTTTCTCGTCTAACCGAATGTACGTAATAAAAAGCTCAGTGAAGCAGAAATATCAGATATTGTAACTATAATAATCGGAACTATAGCAACAGCTAAAATAGTAACCGAATCCGTGTCTTTATTGAAACGAGTAAAACAATACCCCGGCTAAAGGTCACTAGTCAAACTGGATGTTACGTTATCACTTATTGTCATCGCTTTTAATTCTTTTCGACTGGAATACTTGCCGGGTGTCGACGCAGTTTACTTTTATCAGCGATTAAATGCGAATCACGATTATAATTAGACAGAAAATCGAAACGCGAGTTAGCAAAACCGACGTCGATATTGCTCGGTGCTCGACAAAAGATGTTTCAATTACGTACAGTTACTCACCGAGGCAGATTAACAAACAGAATACCTCCGTCTTCATCCTGACGGAGGGCAGGAATAACTCGAAGGAAATATGGTATTTTCGTTATCTGAAAATCGAGTCACGGTTCTTCGAACGTGAAGGAATTGATGACTAGAGACTACTGGGCCTCATCGAGAGGGTCTCACGGTCTTATATGCATCCCCCACTTTTCCATCCATGAGGTTACAACACTCGATGACCGCGTAGAACTAAAGGAGAACCATTGCTCTTCTGCATACTCACGAGTGCTCCGTTAAAGATGCATCGAGTTAACTGTACATCAAACGAGGTAATTATTTTGAGCGTTATTCTTTTTTTTTACTATAAAATAGCATAAAGATTTTATCAACGAGCACCGTCAGAATATCAATAGCCTTTCTATTTCTCTTTCTGTCAATGTAGCGAGACCGTTTTGATCCAACAAATTTCACATTTGGACACTTCTGTTTGTACTTTTAGTCGTAAAATTAGCATTCCGCGATAGAACGCTTTGCAATCTCGATATTCTTTTCTTTAAATTCGTATTTGCCGTAGAAATTTAGTAACAAGTTTCCCGTTCCCACCATCCCCCTGGATTTCTTCTGATCCAGAGCTTCCTACACTCCTCGTACACAAATATGATGATAGCGTATGGTAAGGCCAGTAACCACCATTCGGCCTTTAAGGCGTAGGTACTGAGTATCTGATCCATGTACGGGGCATAGGAAACGATACACGCCATCGCTACCTCGAAAAATATCCCAATATTGAGGACCCAGTTGTGCATGCCTTGATGAAAAACAGAGTTCCGTCGTGTTTTACAGACGATCACATCGACTACTTGGACGATCACTATGCTGACGAAGAAAGCGGTGTGACAGGTGTATTCAAGAACCTTGCGTTGTTCGTAAGTCCATTCTTGGCCGTAACTGTCCGTCAAGTCGTTCACCACTTTGCTGTCCCATTGCGATCGAAGGTTTAGCAATCTGGAGGGTAGAAAACCGTGTTCCGCCATCACAACGAAATACGTTAAAAAACCGGCACAGGTTTCGATGATACCGATCTGTCCGTAAGCCATGAAAATTAATCGACGACTCACGAGATGGTCTATGCGAGGTATTCTAGGTTTCCTGAAATCAAAATTCAACATTGAAATATTTCCAGGAAATAATCGTCAAGGTTTTCAATAAACGGTATAATAAAGTAACCGGTACCTCTTCATAATATCTGATTCAGATTTCTCGTAGGCCAGAGACACGGCTGGCCATATGTCCGTGCCAAGATCTATGCACAACACGCAAATCACACCCACAGGCAAGGGAATACCGAGAACAATGAACGCCATGAAAGGTACTATTTCTGGAACATTGCTAGCCAAGGTGTACGCAATGCTTGACTTCAGGTTGTCGAATACCCTGCGGCCTTCCTCGATTCCCGTAATTATCGAGGCAAAGTCGTCGTTCAGGAGAATGAGATCGGCAACTTCCCTGCTGACATCCGAGCCTAATTTCCAATAAGCGCACATTAAAATTCTTGCTATCTAAACGGTGTGCAATTTATTCTGATACTTATTACTATTTGATAAACCATTGATCGAAATAGTTTGTTCGGTGCTCGATCGGAACATTAATCTTTCAGCGGACCGTGACAGAAAGAGACTCGAAAGATACCTGCAATCCCCATGGCGATGCCAATATCGGCCTTCTTCAATGCCGGTGAGTCATTGACTCCGTCACCCGTGACCGCGGTAATCAAATGAAGCCGTTGACAACTTTCCACGATCTGGAGCTTTTGCACGGGCGAGGTTCTCGCGAACACGATCTCGGGATAATTTCTGATGATCTGATCGAGTTCTCCGGATTGCAGATCGCGTATCTCCATCCCAGTCACCACGATCGAATGCTTTTTATTGCTGTCCTGATTAACGAGATCTTCCTCGGTGATGATGCCGACATATTTCGCGATCGCCTTCGCCGTGTCAGGGTGATCGCCAGTTACCATGATCACCTTGATTCCGGCGCAACGACATTTGTACACTGCGTCCGGCACTGTCGGTCTTGGGGGATCCATCATCGATATCAACCCGATCTGGTAACACACAATATTAATTGATTTCTGTAACCGAACTAAATTAATTATAAGAGCAGTAATTATGTTTGTTAATTTTAAATTGGCCTATACAATTAGGACTTTCAAAAAATCGATTTTTTTTAACAATAGAGCTACATTTGTAAAATGTTTTCTCAAAATTTCAAAGCGAAATTCGTAAAACTGAAAAAATTACAGCTCCATAAACGCTACACCTCATCGCACAGATTTAGAGGTGACAAAACTTTAAATGCGTTCATCTCAAAACTATATTTTCCAAACTGGCGTGCACGATAGCGCGAAATCTATTGAACCGATCGATTTGAAACTTTGTACACATATTAGCAACATTATTAGCTCGAATATGTCGGAAATTGTTTTTTAAAAATTTGAAACGAAAACCATTTTTTTATCGAAAAAGTACAAAAATTGTGCCTGATATATCGATTATTTTCTTTAAATGCATGCAATGTCCTAAAATTTCGACGACATATTCAAACTATATATATTCTAAATATAACAATATTGTTTTTTTGTTGCAAATCAAAGGCTACAGGCAGCTAGGTTGCACGCCAGTTTTGCAACTGCCCTAGCAACTTTGTGCGACAGCTCCACCATTTTGAAGTTAATTTAAATAAATACAATTTTTTTTTATATCTGAATACATTATTTCAATGTACCTGCAATTTCGTGGGTATAGAATAATTATTTCTTATTAAAAAATCCTCCAAGATTGACTAATTTTGTATATGTCCTCTTAAAACACAACTTTACTTTTAGAAAAATTTACGAGCGAGCCAGCCCGTCGAGTATTTGCATATTCCTGATACAATTTAGAAGAGAAGGATTCCAGTTTGCCGGACGTACATCGTTATAAATACACTCGAGAATTGAAAAATTTCATATGGCAAACAATGTTCACGACTCTACCCGTGCATAAATAACATTACTAGTCTCAAATTTTCAAGAGGAAAGTTTGGAGGATCCTCCTTGAAATTGTAGTCCAGCGGAAAATCAGAAAGCGACAGGCTGAGATCAGCGAATCCGAGTATTCGTTCTCCATTATTCGCAAGAATGTAACAAGATTCCGTATAAGCATTCTTGATTTCATCATTCAGTTCCCTTGTCTCGTTACCGAACGCCACCGTTGAGCATCGTTCCAGAACTCTTTCTGGTGCACCCTTCAGGCAAACGAGATGCTTCTTATTGCATACATGAACATTCGCTTGAAACTTGTCCGTCGAATTGAACGGTATTTCGAATACCTGCATTGAGAAGAGAATTCTTACTGTACTCGTTGCGTTATAAGGATAACTATCGTTCCGTAAACGAATGCATTGTTACACCTTTGGACAAACTTTCCTGTAAGTGTTTACACCGCCTTTCACCAGTACTTGCATGCACTTCAGCAAAGCGGCGTCGGAAGCATCCCCAAGGATTTTTCTCTTATGCAAAGGTGGTATCGGCTGATCCTCGGGCAAGGGCTCCCATTCGGCTCGATTACAGAGACTAGCCACTCGGGCTAGATTATGAAAGCCTTGATCCTTTTGGTATTTTCTCCAACTGTCGGAAGCCATCACTTCTCGCAGTTCACCGTCGTACCACATGTGTCGCACCTGACAATAAACGATTGTACGAAATAAAATTATAATGAATTATAATTGTTTGGGCTTGCGTTCAACTTAACGATATCGCGAGCTAGTTGGGGTGTGGAATCAATTTTTTATCGACTGACCGAGCCGCAGTCAGGTCGCTAAAGAGCCGCAATTTGCCGACCACTGGCCTAACGGTTGACAGTCATAAAGTAATGAAGCTCGCTGGGTCTCGAAAACCATGCTAAATTAAAGAAGCTTTTAGGTACAAATTACGTCCGTGGTAAGCAGCTGCAAGGGACAGTTGTTGCTTATCCTCAAGGATTTTTTAAGAAACACAAATAGACCCGAGTGGACCGCGACAATAATTAATTATAATCAGGCTCACGGTCATTTTATTCTGAGTGAGCGTTCCTGTTTTGTCGCTGCAGATAACGGCAGTGCATCCCAGCGTCTCGATGGCTTTCAAACGTTTCACCAAGCAATGCTGGCTCGCCATTCTCTTGGCTGTCAGGGTGAGACTGACGGTCATAGTGGCCAATAATCCCTCCGGTATGTTCGCCACTATGATACCGATCAGGAACACCGTCGAGGTGATCAGAGTGTAGCCCATGCCGATGGACAAACTGAAGAACAACATTCCAAGGAAGCACGCCCAGCAAGAGATCAGCTTCATGAATCGTTGAATCTCGCGGGAAAGCGGAGTCGGTCTTGGCGCTAGCTTCGACGTCAACTTGGCGACTCTGCCCATCACTGTGTTGTCTCCGCGAGCAACCACGACTCCCTTTCCAGTGCCTGTTATCAACGAAACTTTTAATATTCTTGTACGATTAATTCGAGAACTAGCGTTCTTGTACCTTCCACTATGTCCGTTGAGAAGAAAACCATGTTCTTTGCTTCGAGGACAGTGTCCACTTGATAGACGTTTGCTGTTCTCAAAAGTGGAATCGATTCGCCAGTGATCGAGGCGTTGTCCACTTTCAAACCTTTGGACACGCATGGTTTTAATAATGTATGTTAATGATATACACGCGATAAAAACAATTCTATTATTAGTGTCGTTGGATTTGCATGATTTATTCTAAAAATGTTCCATGGTTCTGTAAATTGTGCTCACAATAAAAGGAACGCGATATCTCGAGCGTCGTCGAAGAGAAAGGTGAAGACTTTTTTCTCGGGAAATAAGAAAGTTACGCTTGCAACTACAACGATACGAATTTACCTTGACATTCCAGGACTCTAATGTCAGCGGGTACTCGTTCACCGGTTTCCAAAAGGACAATGTCCCCGACGACCAATTCGGCCACGCTTATTTCCATCTTTTTACCGTCCCTGAGGACCTTCGTTTTCTGCGGTATCATCTGCTGGAACGATTCCATGATCCGAGAACTTTTCGATTCCTGATAGTGGCTAAAAATTGCCGTGATTAAAGTCAAGCCGACCAGCACGATGCCGATCCCCAAGTGTTCGTTCGATGCCTCGCCATGAGTTCCTTGTTCCAACAGGTAACTGAGGAAACTGAGCATAGCACCCACCTGAAGAAACAATTTTCTATTCTAATTTTGAACAATTTTCAAATTTATTTTAAGTCTCTGTAAATTTTAATTAAATTGTTATTTATTTTATATAAAACAAGCACCACATTATAGAATTACTAAAAAATATTAAATACAAAATTAAATACAGTATTTTAAGTAAAAGACGTACTTTAATCTTGTATTCGTTAACATCGTTCTTTAATTTAACCTTCTGTAATCAACATTCTATTATAAACGAAATATTTCCGAAATTACAACGTAATGAGGCTGATATTACGTTTTAGAACTATGCACTTTTAAAAACACCTCGCTATTTCCTTTTGAAAACGTAGAAAATTCAATGAAACTTTATCCATTGTGAATTAAACGACAATTATCATTTAGTATTTAGTATTATCGATATACCCAGATTAATGCAGAGAATCCTCCGAAGCATCGATTCAAGAATTTCAACAAGCTGGAAGACTTTCTCGATGGCGTCAGTACATTCGGTCCAGTTTGGTTCAAAAGATCGCGTGCAACAGTCTTGGATAAACCGCTCTTTTCATTAGTTTCCAGTCTTCTTAATAAATCTTGTGCCGGTTGTAGGTGAACGTCTGTTACGACGTCACTGCGCAAAGATTCCAGAGTGGTAACGGTCTGTCGTGGTTTCCTTTTTTTAAAATATCGTAGTATTCTCCAATTGGGCAGACAATCCATTTTTACATTGCGTCAAACATAAATTACAAGAAAAATATTTTTTCTATCAAAATCTGATATAACCAAAATGTGTATTCAATCATCAATATTTATCGAGATATCGATACGAATTTTTGAACAATGACGTATCGTGCTTCAACCGCACTTGCGATAAATATTTTATTTCTCTTTTGTAAGCAACAGAAATTTAAATTATTTAATTCATACGTTAGTCAAATTATAATATCGTTTTATGTCGCATAGCTCTGCACAACATAAAAATTATAAGTGTGGTAATTTATTTCTTAAGTTAATTTTTAAGTTAATCGAGAAGTCACTCAGAGAAAATTTTAACAATTAAGTATAAACATAAATATTGTTAAAATATTGTACTACATTGCATCTAAAATAATTTTATTTATGTTAATATTAAATTAAATAATTTAATATACAAATGCACGGATACGTTTAGTAACAGGGGTGGTCGAATCTTTTATAAATATATACATAAATATGTTTTAAATTTTTGAATTTGAATGTTTACCGACGGCGTTAAAAGCGCGTTAGAATTATACTGTTTTACCGACAAAGCATGCGGTGGTTGTCCACGAAAGCAAGAGGAAGACGGTGGCGCTGATGTGCAAAGGCCGAAGCTGTACGAGTCACAGAAGTTCGAAGACGCCACGCAGAGGAAACGAGTTTTCGGACCGCCATAATAGCGCCATAGTGGTATGTACTTCCTCGCGGTTGTTAGTCGTTTGTGACGTGACGCTTACCGACGCTCGGCGTCGTTTCTTAGAATCCCAATTAATGAACGATATACCGCAATCAAATTAAACTGTTATTCTTACAGTGCGTTCAAATACACGACGATCAAAAAGATTCGAAGGAAGGACGACCTGAGGAGACGCGTGAGTGTGCTTAGTGGGTGTCTGACCGAACGGTAGTCGGGAAAACATGGAGAATAGGCCAGCGCCGCTTCGTTCCAGGCGGGTCTGTCGATTTTGCCTAACGGAATCTGAACCACTCAGCTTCATTTATGAGAGGGATCATAGTAAACCGTTTCAAGTACCGCTTACCCTGCAGATCATGTCGTGCGTCGCCATAGAGGTAATTATTTTCTTTGAAGACGTCGTCGACCGCCACCGATTCATTCTCTGCCTATCTTTCATACCATATTCTTGAGAGAGACATGCTTTTAAGCGCTGCTGTTATACCACACACGTTGTCCCTATTTTACGTTAACGAGACTTGACCTTTGCCAAGCTATTTCTTATCATTGATATCTTTCATTAAACGAAATGAATTAGTAGTCGAATAGACAACTAATGGTTTGGGTAACGCAGATATCGTGTTTACCGATTGAGTGGAATATTTTCGAAGTCTAAAAATTCGATTGAAAAAGTTTTTATACATTGGTAAAATAAATAAATTCTTTAGAATTCGTATAATTAATAATAAACGATAATCAATTCCATGTTCGAGCATTTAAATACAGTGTGATATTCAAATGAAATTGACGAAGTTTCGTATGTCATCGATAACTTTGTTTAAACGCTGTGATGGTAAAATATAAGATTTGAAAACATTATAGTATCCTCCACTACCGATATTTACTCATGCATAAATAAATATACCTTTTAAAATATCTACTAATTGGTTTTGATTTCAATTTTGATTTTATTTCAAATTGATTTTGGCAAGAAAATTACTTTCATCTTTGAAACAATTTTATTATATTTTTAACTGATATTGTATCTTTGATTATACAATTTAACTGTTTATATAACTGAGTATTATACTGTATTATACATAAACAAAAATTTTTATATAAAATGCTTTCTTTTTCACTACATTTTGTTATCTTCCAGAATATACATGTTTTCTTCATGTCTAAGTTTTTCAATGTGTTATGTTTAAGGTGTATGCAGCTGACGGAATGCCACAAATGATATGTAATATGTGTCGCTGGAATCTGGATCGTTCTTACAAATTTAAGCTGCAATGTAAGAAAGCGGATGAAGCATTAAGAGCGTATCCCTTGTCAGGAGTTCTACCTAGACCGTTTCCACCGATTCCAAATGATCCTCCAGATATGAATAACAAGCGACCCGCTGAACAAAGGTCTCAAAGTGAAGGTACTAAGAAACCTAGAGTTGATAACAGTGATAGAGAGAGAAGAGAAACAAGAGAACGAGAAAGGGAGAGAGAAAGAGAACGAGACAGGGATAGAGAACGTGACAGGGACCGTGATAGAGAAAGGGAAAGGGAACGAGAAAGGGATAGGGACAGGGGAAGAGAAAGAGATAGACAAGCAGAGAAACAAAGGGAGAAAGAAGAACAACGTGATTTCTATGAAGAGGAGCAAGATGCTGGTAGCGAAGGAGATCAAGATACAAATAGTAACAAAGAAGAACGAAAGTTAGAACCAGGTGAGATAAGGGTGCATGCATGTGATCAATGTGATCGTACTTTTCCTTTACGTCAGGCTCTTGCTCTTCACATTCAGAAAGCTCATCGCGACCGTAATTATAAATGCACAGAATGTGATCGTATGTTCTTCTCTAAATATGATCTTGGGAAGCATATGACCACACATTCGGAGGAGAAACCATTCTCTTGTCCGGTTTGTAATAAACAGTTTTCAAGAGCGAATCTGCTACAGCGTCATGAAAAAGTTCACAGAGACGAATTACGTTATGGTTGCCAGCATTGCGACCGTGAATTCTTCACAACCGAGGAATTAGAGAAACACGAGGATTCTGTTCACAAAAAGGAGAAACCCTTTCAATGCAACATTTGTAATAAACGCTTCACGTATAAACAAGGTCTGGAACGTCACGAGGTGCTACATAACGAAGACAAAACGTTCGTTTGCGAGTATTGTAAGGAAGCATTCCATACAAGTACAAAGTTGGCTCGTCATTTAACGAATCATGCTGGGCATCGACCGTATTTGTGTAAACTTTGTCCTCGTTCATTCCTGTTATCTCATCATTTGACTAGACACATGCGGACACATTCTGTAGAAAAACGTCACGTTTGCGAAGATTGCGGTAAAGCATTTAAACGTAAGGAGAGCTTAGAGGTACACCAGTTAACGCACACAAAACGCACAGGTATGGGATTGACGTGCGACGTCTGTCAGGAGTCGTGTAGAAATAGAGCGGATTACGTTACGCATATAAAACAGCACATTGAAGCTGGTGAAAAAATGGGACCAGACGGGTTACAGCCGGATAGTAAAATCAAACTTGATTTAGATTCTGACGAAGAAGAAGAGGAAGAGCAATATTCGGATGGGGATGACGACTACGAGCCACCAGCGTATATCGTGAAGAAGCTTCCAAAACCTACCAAGCCGGCAGAAAGCGAAGAAGAACAGGAGAGATCTGAAAAGGAAGAAAATCAGAAGGAACAAGTCGTATTCGTACGACACAAAGATGGAAATATGATCAAGAAAACAATTAAAACAT
Source organism: Anthidium xuezhongi (assembly GCA_022405125.1). NCBI lineage: Eukaryota > Metazoa > Arthropoda > Insecta > Hymenoptera > Megachilidae > Anthidium > Anthidium xuezhongi. The sequence goes on along the minus strand of CM039638.1, from coordinate 9,299,280 downwards.
TGATGCCTATTCAACGTAGGGAGGTACAAGATGCAAAGACAAAGCAAAGTCCAAGTAGCAATCAGTCTCCGTCTAACGCAAAACCTTCCCAATCTAAGCAGACTGAGGAACCTTCGAAATCTACTCGCGTGGACGAAACTGAAGCACAAGTCCAAAAAATTGTAGCGTCCGTGTTTAAAGAGCACAAGATTCCTTTGAAGCATCAAAACGTTGGTCAGGAACAGAACAAAGATTCGCCTGCATCCACGAATCAAACGAGAGCTCAACAAGGACAAAGCAATTCACAGAATCAGGTTGCTGTTCAAGACGAAAAGCCGGAAACATCCGCATCGGTCAGTGGTACACCGAAAGCAGTAAATACCATTAAGGTAATAAAAAGAATTGTCGTAAGAAAGCCAAGTGGAAGTACCGAAACGTCAACTGCTACAGGCGCGATTAAAGAAGAACCATCGAGTAGTCAGACAGTTAGCAGTGGACACAAGGTTACGAAACGAGTTATTGTTCGTAGAATCATTCGTCAGGGAGATACCACGAGAGAAGTTATCATGAATCCGGATGGTACGATAATAGATCCTGCAGAATTGGCTAAATTGCCTACCGGCAATGTTGTAAAAAGAGTCGTCGTGAAGAAACCTCTTGATAAACATCAAAATCTCGTTCAAGCTGTATTACAATCGTCTATGGACTTAAAGCAGTCGCCTAGTACGGTAAAGAGCAACGATTCTACAGCAAGCGAGTCAAAGTTTGAGTTGAAAACGTCTCAATCTTCGAGCTCATCACCTGCGGTAACAAAAACAACTGTGACTACCGTACAGAAACCCGTGTTAACGCGCGGTGATCAAGAGACTAAAGAGAAGCTGGAACAGTTGGAGAAGAGAGTCGAGCAACAACGCTTGAAGATAGAAGAACTGGAGGCGCGAAAGCAGCAGGAATACGAACCCATCGAGGAGTTGTCGCCAGAACGTCACGACGAATCCGATGATGAACAGCAATTACCATTGAAAAGGGTATTCGTGAAGAAGAAGCAGAGCATGTACGACGAAGAGAAAGAATATAATGACAACGATGTGACGATAATTGCTACAACCGCTTCTATGACGACAGCACCTGCGATAACAACAACATCCACCGCAAGAAAGGAAGGTATTCAACCTGAAGCAGAAGCTGAAAAGGTTAAGCTAGAAAGTGAAGTAAAACAAGTGGAAACCGTGCAGAAGGAAATTATGGTGACAGCAAAACCAGTAACTACAACAGCAGTAGCAATAGTAACAACACCAACAACAATTACCAATGGCAGAAGAGAAGGCAAGCAACCGTTGATAACCAGTTCCAAGGTTTATGGAAACAAGAAAATTATCGTGGTGAAAACGGAAGAAACGTCAGAAGTGGACGAAATGAATAGAGAATTGTGTAATATATTGGATTCAGCCGATTCTGTAGCCAAGATGCAAGAAACGGTTTTAAACAATCTCACTCAAATACCTTCTCTCCCGGACACTTCTCAAAAAAGTTTCGAAGATAAAGCAAAAGCTGGCCCCTCTAACGCCGACGATGTGCTGGCGAAACAAGAAATTATTATACAACCCGAGCCTCAGGATCAAGAAATGGAGATTAAACTGGAGAATTCTGTTGCGATGGAGGTGCTGGATTCACAAGAGACTGACGTTAAAATGGAAGAACCTGAAAATGAAGAACAGGTCATCGAACAACCAGAACAAACCTCAAATATAACTTTAGACGAACAAGAACTTTCAGAATCAACGGATATTTTTGAACCCTCCGACAATGTGTTGGAAGTTCAGAAGAGTCAGTTAACAGATTCTGTGATAGAACTTGATCACGATACACACACAATCAATTTAAGCGATGCTAATGAAAGTCAGGACAGTCTTGAAGATAAACTTCAACAAATGGAAGGATGAATTTTTCTTCTATAAAACAATGAGAACAGTGAATATCTGTAAGATAGAGCTTCGATTAAAAAATTGCAAGCTCTATTTTTGACAAGAGTGCACTTTAATTACGATTTTATAAATTTAAAACATTTTCAACAACTCTAGATAAATAATTATTGTTTTATCATCAAATTTATTAATCGATTCCATAAACTTAAAATAATCTATATGTTACTATTATATTGCATCTAAACTTCCTTACATATCTTTCATTTTCTTATGACAATTGTAAGTAGAATTATATCTACGATGTTAATGATGACAGTAAGGTTTGAAGGTAAGATAGTGCCTAGTAGCAAACATTTCCCCATATAATGGAAAATTTCGTTTGAATTTTAATAAAAAAAATTTATTGATCTTTTACATACGCAAAGAAACAATATATTATTTGTACCAACGCATGAATTATAAATAAACAATTCAAGTTAGTTTACGAACTATGTAAATTTTGATTACCTGTTTTAAATATCTGATTTATTGTCTGGTATATGTACATGTAAATACCAGGTAAAAAAAAATACTTGTATATATGTCAGGTATACTTTATTCTGAACATTCTTTAATGTTTTCAGTTATTAACAAAATTCCCTTATTCAATATCATTGATGGCTTATATTTTCTTCAGATTGTTATATATGAATGACTCCACTGTTGGGAACACACAAGGTACTTTACACTGTTAAGCTTAATGTAACATTTAATCATGATGATTTTATGATACTAAAATAGAAGTGGTACATAGATTATTCATTATTCTCTAACATTTAAAATTATGTATCGATTATAAAGTATGGTGTGTGAATGTAACATGGGCAGTGTTATTTATTTCTGACCACAACCCTTTACCTTATGGTAATATATAAGTATTTTCTTCATTTTGCAAGAACTAAATGATAAAAAATACTTAAATTGTTTATATTTAATGATTTTTTTCATTAAAATCGTTGTATTTTGCATAAATAATTAAAAATTAAAAAATATTTTTAAATTTTTACCTCTAGCGCCATCTCTTCGAAAAGTGCTGAAACTGCTCAAAAATTGACAGGAATCTGCCGTACCTACAATGATTATTTTTTAAGAAAATAATTTTTTGCTGTTTTCGCGTGTTTGAAGCATCTAATCGCTTCTATTTTACACTAATTATCGATTCCAATTGTCCGATTAATCCTAGAAGCCCGAAATATTGAAATATTAAAGATTAAATCGCACATTGAGAGAGTGAGAGGTCCGATTGGCGGACTAGTGTTCACTCTCTCGCACATTGTGGGAGTGAGAGGTCCGAATGGCGGACTAGTGTTCACTCTCTCGCACATTGTGGAAGTGAGAGGTCCGAATGGCGGACTAGTGTTCACTCTCTCGCACATTGGTGTTGTGCGCAAGCGCGAGTTTGGCGTAGAGGGAGTGAAAGACAAGATGCTTGGTGCTCTCACTCGCACATTGAGGGAGTGAGAGGTGAGATCGGCGGACGAGTGTTCTCTCCCTCTTACGCATTAGCATACTGCGCTGGCTTGGTGCGAGTGAGAGGGGCGACGCTCTCGCGGAGTCTTTTAATCGTTGCGTTACAATAATTAATAATATGAGTTATTCGAGGTTCAGACTATTATAGATCGGTTTTTCGTGTTCGAAAATGTAAAATTCGATACCAAATTAGCCAGTGCTTCTACGTTTTCTATTATTCATTAATGGTCGGGTAGTTACGTTCATCCCTTTTGTGTGAGGTTATGACTAAGTCCCTGTAATTTTATGTACAAGCTGCCTTAGTTTAATGATACATAACTAGATAAATACAATTTTGCAAACTCGAGATCCTTGGTTTCTGAGTCTAGTTTCATTTTACCAATAAACAATGGGAAGGATTTATCTACTGAGAGTAAACATAATCCATCAAATTCAAACCTGATTGAAAATGATCAATTTTGTCCTATCGTATGTAAGTATAAAGTATTATAATTTTATTCAAGTAGTTAATAATAATGTATTTTGCTGTGTTGCAGATTAGAAGATGTATTTGTTATACATTTCTACGCCACATAAGCTGCACATTAACATCATTAAATCAACGGGAAACTTTCTGGCAGATTCTCAGATATCAGTTTTCAGTAATTTTTGGAATTGGACACTACTAAAATTTCAAGAAATGGCACAAAGAATACTTCCTGCCACATCATGTTCTCTTAATACAAATCTGCAAACTTGAAATCCTTGGTTTCTGAGTCTAATTTCATTTTACCAATAAACAATGGAAAGGATTTATCTACGGAGAGTAAACTGTTCTTCAATAGTTATACTGAATATATAAGTACATATGTAATTGTAGAATGTCTTTATTTCATAAGAATATTGTACTGCGCTTAAGCTATATCTTAAATAATTATAAAAATATGTTGTATGTAAAAATACTGATATGTATGTTTTACAATTTGTAATTATAAGTGCATTAAAGTTAAGAATGTAATATTTAAGTAAGTTTTACAGTTAGTAGTTATAAGTGCGTTAGAATTGTGAATGTAATATTTAAGCAAATTTTACAATTTGTAATTATAAGTGCATTAAAGTTAAGAATGTAATATTTAAGTAAGTTTTACAGTTAGTAGTTATAAGTGCGTTAGAATTGTGAATGTAATATTTAAGCAAATTTTACAATTTGTAATTATAAGTTCATTAAAGTTAAGAATGTAATATTTAAGTAAGTTTTACAGTTAGTAGTTATAAGTGCGTTAGAATTGTGAATGTAATATTTAAGCAAATTTTACAATTTGTAATTATAAGTGCATTAAAGTTAAGAATGTAATATTTAAGTAAGTTTTACAGTTAGTAGTTATAAGTGCGTTAGAATTGTGAATGTAATATTTAAGCAAATATTACAATTTGTAATTATAAGTGCATTAAAGTTAAGAATGTAATATTTAAGTAAGTTTTACAGTTAGTAGTTATAAGTGCGTTAGAATTGTGAATGTAATATTTAAGCAAATATTACAATTTGTAATTATAAGTGCATTAAAGTTAAGAATGTAATATTTAAGTAAATTTTACAGGTAGTAGTTATAAGTGCGTTAGAATTAACAATGTAACATTTATGTAACATGTATAATTGAAAGAATTTTCAATAAACATAGAGTTAAACTAAAGCAATTGTTTATTCATTTATAAACCTAACTCACTTATCCAGCCCTTACAAAATTTCACTTAAACAGCAAGAAATAATGTAGAAAAACATTGCACAGAAGTTTCGAAATACAAAAGTAGAAAAAGAAACGAAAAATATTGGTTTGATACAGAGAAGAACAAAATTCGGTCCAAACGGTTTCCAGGAATTCCTGGAATTCGACGTCGCTAAAATTCTAGGAAGTGGCACGAAGAATACCTCCTGGCACATCATGTTCTCCTGATACAATTTCGGGATCCGAAATTCTGTGAATTTAAATTTTATAGTCTTCGATTTGCTATTGTTAATTTTCATTATTTTCTGAAATTATTTATGGGATAAGGATATCAAGAGAGGTTTATTTAAATAAATAAACGAGTTCTGGGTTATTTTTGAAAATCTGCATTTATTCAATAAACTAAATGATTTATTATACATTGAGCTTTACAATAGTTATTAAATTATTTACAACTTTAAATATTAAATTATTTACAACTTTAGAATAGTTATTAAATTATTTGGTCCTGTTTTCAATCTATTGTAAAAATTAAACAAATTTTATAACTATTTTAATAACTATTCTAAAGCTCAATGTATAAATCATTTAGTTTATTGAATAAATGTAGATTTTCAAAAATAACCCAGAACTCGTTTATTTATTTAAATAAATCTCTCTTGATATCCTTATCCCATAAATAATTTCAGAAAATAATGAAAATTAACAATAGCAAATCGAAGACTATAAAATTTAAATTCACCGAATTTCGGATCCCGAAATTGTATCAGGAGAACATGATGTGCCAGGAGGTATTTTTCGTGCCACTTCCCAGAATTTTAGTGACGTCGAATTCCAGGAATTTCCGGGAACTTGGACTCAGAAACCAAGGATTTAATTAATAATCGGAACTTAGATACCTGTTGTATCAATTTTATAACAAATCCGATTATAAATTAAAGTTGTATAGATAGTGCGCAAAATTACAATTGTAAACGTTAGTTGTAAATAATTTAATAACTATTCTAAAGCTCAATGTATAATAAATCATTTAGTTTATTGAATAAATGCAGATTTTCAAAAATAACACAGAACTCGTTTATTTATTTAAATAAATCTCTCTTGATATCCTTATCCCATAAATAATTTCAGAAAATAATGAAAATTAGCAATAGCAAATCGAAGACTATAAAATTTAAATTCACCGAATTTCGGATCCCGAAATTGTATCAGGAGAACATGATGTGCCAGGAGGTATTTTTCGTGCCACTTCCCAGAATTTTAGTGACGTCGAATTCCAGGAATTTCCGGGAACTTGGACTCAGAAACCAAGGATTTAATTAATAATCGGAACTTAGATACCTGTTGTATCAATTTTATAACAAATCCGATTATAAATTAAAGTTGTATAGATAGTGCGCAAAATTACAATTGTAAACGTTAGTTGTAAATAATTTAATAACTATTCTAAAGCTCAATGTATAATAAATCATTTAGTTTATTGAATAAATGCAGATTTTCAAAAATAACACAGAACTCGTTTATTTATTTAAATAAATCTCTCTTGATATCCTTATCCCATAAATAATTTCAAAAAATAATGAAAATTAGCAATAGCAAATCGAAGACTATAAAATTTAAATTCACCGAATTTCGGATCCCGAAATTGTATTAGGAGAATATGATGTGCCAGGAGGTATTCTTCGTGCCACTTCCCAGAATTTTAGTGACGTCGAATTCCAGGAATTTCCGGGAACTTGGACTCAGAAACCAAGGATTTAATTAATAATCGGAACTTAGATACCTGTTGTATCAATTTTATAACAAATCCGATTATAAATTAAAGTTGTATAGATAGTGCGCAAAATTACAATTGTAAACGTTAGTTGTAAATAATTTAATAACTATTCTAAAGCTCAATGTATAATAAATCATTTAGTTTATTGAATAAATGCAGATTTTCAAAAATAACACAGAACTCGTTTATTTATTTAAATAAATCTCTCTTGATATCCTTATCCCATAAATAATTTCAGAAAATAATGAAAATTAGCAATAGCAAATCGAAGACTATAAAATTTAAATTCACCGAATTTCGGATCCCGAAATTGTATCAGGAGAACATGATGTGCCAGGAGGTATTTTTCGTGCCACTTCCCAGAATTTTAGTGACGTCGAATTCCAGGAATTTCCGGGAACTTGGACTCAGAAACCAAGGATTTAATTAATAATCGGAACTTAGATACCTGTTGTATCAATTCTATAACAAATCCGATTATAAATTAAAGTTGTATAGATAGTGCGCAAAATTACAATTGTAAACGTTAGTTGTAAATAATTTAATAACTATTGTAAAGCTCAATGTATAATAAATCATTTAGTTTATTGAATAAATGCAGATTTTCAAAAATAACACAGAACTCGTTTATTTATTTAAATAAATCTCTCTTGATATCCTTATCCCATAAATAATTTCAGAAAATAATGAAAATTAGCAATAGCAAATCGAAGACTATAAAATTTAAATTCACCGAATTTCGGATCCCGAAATTGTATCAGGAGAACATGATGTGCCAGGAGGTATTCTTCGTGCCACTTCCCAGAATTTTAGTGACGTCGAATTCCAGGAATTCCTGGAAACCGTTTGGACCGAATTTTGTTCTTCTCTGTATCAAACCAATATTTTTCGTTTCTTTTTCTACTTTTGTATTTCGAAACTTCTGTGCAATGTTTTTCTACATTATTTCTTGCTGTTTAAGTGAAATTTTGTAAGGGCTAGATAAGGGAGTTAGGTTTATAAATGAATAAACAATTGCTTTAGTTTAACTCTATGTTTATTGAAAATTCTTTCAATTATACATGTTACATAAATGTTACATTGTTAATTCTAACGCACTTATAACTACTACCTGTAAAATTTACTTAAATATTACATTCATAACTTCAATGCACTTATAATTACAAATTATAAAATTTACTTAAATATTACATTCACAATTCTAACGCACTTCTAACTACTAACTGTAAAACTTACTTAAATATTACATTCATAACTTCCATGCACTTATAATTACAAATTGTAAAATTTACTTAAATATTACATTCACAATTCTAACGCACTTATAACTACTAACTGTAAAACTTACTTAAATATTACATTCTTAACTTTAATGCACTTATAATTACAAATTGTAAAATTTGCTTAAATATTACATTCACAATTCTAACGCACTTATAACTACTAACTGTAAAACTTACTTAAATATTACATTCTTAACTTTAATGCACTTATAATTACAAATTGTAAAATTTACTTAAATATTACATACACAATTCTAATGCACTTATAACTACTAACTGTAAAACTTACTTAAATATTACATTCATAACTTCCATGCACTTATAATTACAAATTGTAAAATTTACTTAAATATTACATACACAATTCTAATGCACTTATAACTACTAACTGTAAAACTTACTTAAATATTACATTCACAATTCTAACGCACTTCTAACTACTAACTGTAAAACTTACTTAAATATTACATTAACAGTTCTAACGCACTTATACCTACTAACTGTAAAACTTACTTAAATATTAGATTCTTAACTTTAACGCACTTATAACTACAACTTGTAAAACTTACATATCAGTATTTTTACATACAACATATTTTTATAATTATTTAAGATATAGCTTAAGCGCAGTACAATATTCTTATGAAATAAAGACATTCTACAATTACATATGTACTTATATATTCAGTATAACTATTGAAGAACAGTTTACTCTCCGTAGATAAATCCTTTCCATTGTTTATTGGTAAAATGAAATTAGACTCAGAAACCAAGGATCTCATGTTTGCAGATTTGTATTAGGAGAACATGATGTGACAGGAAGTATTCTTTGTGCCATTTCTTGAAATTTTAGTAGTGTCCAATTTCAAACATTACCGAATACTGATATCTGAGAAACTGCCAGAAAGTTTCCCGTTGATTTGATGATGTTAATGTGCAGCTTATGTGGCGTAGAAATGTATAACAAATACATCTTCTAATCTGCAACACAGCAAAATACGTTATTATTAACTACTTGAATAAAATTATAATACTTTATACTTACATACGATATAACAAACTTGATCATTTTCAATCAGGTTTGAATTTGATGGATTATGTTTACTCTCAGTAGATAAATCCTTCCCATTGTTTATTGGTAACATGAAACTAGACTCAGAAACCAATGATCTCGAGTTTGCAAAATTGTATTTCTCTAGTTATGTATCATTAAACTAAGGCAGCTTGTACATTAAATTACAGGGACTTAGTCATAACCTCACACAGAAGGGATGAACGTAACTACCCGACCATTAATGAATAATAGAAAACGTAGAAGCACTGGCTAATTTGGTATCGAATTTTACATTTTCGAACACGAAAAACCGATCTACAATAGTCTGAACCTCGAATAACTCATACTATTAATTATTGTAACAGAACGATTAAAAGACTCCGCGAGAGCGTCACCCCTCTCACTCGCACCAAGCCAACGCAGTATGCTAATGCGTAAGAGGGAGAGAACACTAGTCCGCCGATCGGACCTCCCACTCCCTCCACAGCAATCTCGCAAAGTTACAATTGTAAACGTTAGTTATAAATAATATAATAACTATTGTAAAGCTGAATGTATGAATCATGTAGTTTATTGAATAAATGCAGCTTTTTAGTACCATGAACGTTTCTAATTAATTAACAATCGCGATAAAGCAAGAAAATAATAAATAAAGGCTCTGAAATGTAGTCTTCGAGTCTCGTAATCAAGCGCAGGTTTATATCGATTTATATACTTAAATGATGTTCTAGGATCACCAAATTTGAACTAAAGGAAGGGGAAACTTTATATTATCATAAAAGTATCAATTTGTCACCGTACAAGCTCTATTTTTTATTATTTTTACAATTTTTAAAATAATTATATTTTTTACCTCTAGCGCCATCTCTTCGAAAAGTGCTGAAACTGCTCAAAAATTGACAGGAATCTGCCGTACCTACAATGATTATTTTTTAAGAAAATAATTTTTTGCTGTTTTCGCGTGTTTGAAGCATCTAATCGCTTCTATTTTACACTAATTATCGATTCCAATTGTCCGATTAATCCTAGAAGCCCGAAATATTGAAATATTAAAGATTAAATCGCACATTGAGAGAGTGAGAGGTGAGATTGGCGGACTAGTGTTCACTCTCTCGCACATGTGGGATGTGAGAGGTCGCGAGCATCTAGGCGTATCGACAGTCGACGACTAATGCTCGCGACCTGCGCACACACACAATGTGCGAGAGAGTGAACACTAGTCCGCCAATCTCACCTCTCACTCTCTCAATGTGCGATTTAATCTTTAATATTTCAATATTTCGGGCTTCTAGGATTAATCGGACAATTGGAATCGATAATTAGTGTAAAATAGAAGCGATTAGATGCTTCAAACACGCGAAAACAGCAAAAAATTATTTTCTTAAAAAATAATCATTGTAGGTACGGCAGATTCCTGTCAATTTTTGAGCAGTTTCAGCACTTTTCGAAGAGATGGCGCTAGAGGTAAAAATTTAAAAATATTTTTTAATTTTTAATTATTTACGCAAAATACAACGATTTTAATGAAAAAAATCATTAAATATAAACAATTTAAGTATTTTTTATCATTTAGTTCTTGCAAAATGAAGAAAATACAACGGGGAGTATATATTTCTCTTAATATAACAGTGCTATAAAAATGGTATATTTAACATTTGTTTCAGTATTTTAATCTCAACAAATTTCAATTAATTATGGTCAATTATAATTCCTAATGGTAATTACAAGTTATATCCTTCCATTTCTTATTCTGTTAATGCTTGACGTGTTCGAGGGTTTGTGCCATTTCGATATTAATTTCACTGCAATTTCGATGCAGTCTTCTGTAATACACAAATTTTCTTAAAATTAGCATTAAAAACCCTAATCATTTAGGTGTTCTAACTGATGAATACCTCTACACTATAATTACAAAATTTTTATTTCAAAATTCGTACCTATCTCTTCTATTGGATAAAGTTTCCTCGACAATGTACCGTCCTCAGTTGCTCTTTAAAACAATTGAAAAATAAAGCTTGAACGATATTAAATTCATTATTTTATAATAATACAATGTTTTATCTTTCTACTATTCAAATTAGATGACCCCAGGACTGTATTTATAATACCGAAAAATATTCTGCAATTTTTACTTATTCCTTCTGTTGGGATATCCAGCCATTCAGTCATTCTCTTTATTCTAGGGTACGATTACTCTCATAACATTCTACCATTTGTTTTTTACTTTTATGTTCAATATTACTTGTGTTTAACGCTTCCTGTTCTACCGAGGCGCTTGTCCCGGGGCGACTAGGCTCGACGTTACACTGACGGTACTGAGCGCGCGCCCGGGACGCGCTCTGATTGGTCAGTGTTTTTGTTAAATAATTCAAAAACGAAGCCACATCCGATATTTTTGCAAAGGAAATTGTTGTTCAAAATCGTCTCAGTTATCCCCCATTTCCGGTTTTTACACTAGTTCTGGGACACCTTGTATGCCCAGTAAATGTTAAAATTTCACTCAACAATTAACTTGATTTTGACTATAATTTCTTTTTTTGATTTAATGAAAAATCTATTTTCATTTTCTTTTTGTCAAAACCATTTAATCACACCGCAGTTAAATGGTTAATGCACGATTGGTGAAAATGTTCTCCATTACACCCTCTAATCGTGCATTAAGCGAGCATGTATTGTATTTTAACCCAATCTTTTTTATTCTTTCAGGAAAAGTTATAGGATCTAAAATTAGCCTTCGAATAAAAATTACCAATTGGTTCATTATTTTTCGTAAAAAATTTGTGACTTTAAAGTTAAAGTAGGGTACAATATTGAAAGTATAATATATTTTACGTGAAGAAATTTAAAAAATATTTGAATTTCGAAATAAACAGTGATATGATATTTACTTGACTTGTTAAGACAGAAACATGGAAGAAGATATAACACTTTGATGTGAGAAATAGAGGATAAAAATAAATTAACTCAAATAATTGAATTGTTAAATAGACAGAGGGTTAATACACCTTTTAACATCCAGCAGAGTATCTTACTAGCGTTGCACAATTTTTATCAGCTTAAAGTATGTAGAAAAAGATTTCTTAAAAGTTTAATTAAAACAAAAAAAGTCGTTCTTGCCACGATGAAATGCGGAAACATTTTCTATCCGGAATCCATTCCACGTACTTGCCGAAGATTATGATGTAACTTACGTCATAGTACTGATAAAAGCGCACAAAGCCAACCGTTCGTTTTATTTCTGATACTTTTATAGAACAACGATTCTTCGTTAGACCGTTTCGATAGATATCGGCAGAAAGCAAACGAGTACAGGAACAATATCGACGATTGCGCTGCGTGTAATTAATTACGCTTGCGTTTTTCAATCTTCTCGTTTATCGTTCCCCTTTCTCCACCGTCGCGACAGAGGCGTACGGTCTTTGCGGGTCTTCCTTCGCGGGACCGATCACGAATTCGTAGATCAATGCGCCCGCCATTCCGCCGAGAATGGGACCGATCCAATACAGCCAATGGTCGTCGAACACACCCTCTACCACCGCGCTGCCCAACGATCTAGCTGGATTCATTCCTGATCCGGTTCTTGGTACCTGTTAACACAACGGTACGATTAAAGGTCGAATTCCTCTTCATCTTTTCCTCTACTACACGGAGTGCAAAGTCGGTAGCCTCATAGAGATAGCATAACCATTTCGAAACTTTTTTGTTTAGTAACTAGTTTTCAGTAAAAATTTCATGCTATTTTGTTAATTAGTTTACGAGTTACAATCATTTGCCGTTTGCACAAAAGTGAATTACAAAAAATGTCATGTTTTGTCATTAACATGAAAAACGTGAATACACTTTTAAAAACATAAAATAATATTAAACATGTGTCTTACTCCAACAAAATGAGCCACTGTGACCGCGAGTCCTATCATAAGGGGTGCCATTCCTTTGCTGTGCCATTTGGCCGAGTCGCATGCACCGCAAACGACCAGGACCAATATCAAGGCGAGGAAAAACTCTATGCCGAATCCTTGGACGGGTGTGACATCCTTTGAGAGGGATACGACACCCAGTGCACCTATCATTCTCTCGGGTGACAATGCTCTTAACACACCAGCTCCTGCTATCGCGCCTATGCTCTGAGCTACGACGTACAACAGCCCTCTGATTATTGGCACCTATGACATAATAAATTTTTAATCAATTACAGGTCGTAATACATAGTATATTATAGTTTTCAAAGTAAGCAACATATTTTTCTAAAATATATAATTAATACGTTCCTTGGCACACATGCGAAGCGATCGACTATTTCCATTGCAATATTAACATGTATTATATTATTTTTTGTTGTAACTACGTTTTTGTTGAGATTAATAAAAATATTACCAAATATTATAACTTTTTTACTAGAGTTTATTAAAAATAATTGTAAGCAATAATCTATTATTTTGTTAAATGCTAAAAGAATTACACGAAAATCAGTATTCATTTTTGCTGATTGTATCATAGATTGGTGGGTCATTAAAGGATAACTAAGATCAGCTGGTACCAAACATTTTGTTTTTGATGAACGGGGGCCATATCAGCGGAAATGTATATAAAAAACACATTAAACGCTTTTTGCCACCTGATTCAAAGCAATTTAGTCTACAAAAACAGAGTAATGAGTTTCCTAGAATAATACGAAAGTAGCAAAACACTTTTTGATTATCGCGAGACAAATAGCAAAAAAATTGTTCGTAATCTATAATTAAGGGGAAAAAATATCTTCATAATAAATATAGTAGATTACCAGTTATACGAACTAATTGGGGCCGTGAATTACGTTGACCCATGGACTGTTCATTTTATAGTAGATTAAATTCACTTTTTTTAAAAAGAATTAGTACATTGTAAATTTAATTTTAAAAATATATTTATGAGAGTGAAAATTATCATTTAAAGAAACAGAAATAAATGACAAGATCTAGGTAAAAATACGTATTATGAGGCTAATAGAACGAAAAAATTATTATACATTACTCTGATTAATATGTAAAATACTAACCCTTTGCAATCCAAGCATTTTTGGATATGATTAAGTCTAGATTTCTTTTCCGATGAAAGTTTGAAAATTTAAATGTCTTACTTTGGGATAAAAGAGTTACAAACTCTAATGATCAATTAACTTTTATATCTTTCGTTAATTTTCCATGTTCTAATAGAAGTATCGAGAGGATACAGCCATGTCCTTTCTTGGCTTATTTAAACAAAGAGACGGACCATAAAGTCGTGCCCTTCCATAAGAGTTAATAAAGTTTTTTCACTATTAAATATAGCTAAAGTTTTACATTAACGTTTCCCTTACCTTACCAACCACCATTAGGCCGAACGTGACGGCAGGATTGATGTGACCACCGGAGAGATGTCCTATTCCCTGAATCACGGCAGCCACGGTCAAGCCGAAGGCCAAGCTTATGGCCACAACGTCCCCCGTGACCACGGATCCGCATCCGAAGAAGTTCAACAGCATCGTGCCGAAGAATTCTGCCACCAGCGCTCGATAGAGGCCGGACTCCTTATCGGTAAGTTCGTCGACTCCGAGAGCTTTTTTCAAGTTCGACATCTGCGAAACAAGCCATGTAAAGATACGTGATTAGCGCGCGGTACGTGGTGCAGCTTTGATCTGATAAAAGAAATGGGACACTATGCTCGCGACGAACGCACGTTTCTACCATAACAAGGAACGTTTGCTTCCTTTTCGCTCTGTCGCGTAGATCCTCGCCGACCACGAGTACCGTTCTGTTTGTTTGTTCGGTTTTATGGGCTTCGACTGGTCGGATCGTTGGGCCGGGTACCGTTTTCTCGGTGAACGAGTCTTTGACTCATCGTTCGACGAACGAAAGAGTTACGAAGGGTAGCCGGAACGTTTCTGCGTTCTTAGATGTTTGCGACAAGTTAACGCGTCGCTCGCGGTTGATTGATTAAACCTTAGACGAGTCAACGGACAGCTGATCGTGCGACCTTAGATGGTCTTGCGTGCAGATACGCGCTACTAAAAGTAACAGGTTATTCACACCGTGCTGGTAATATGTTTGTTCGCATATTGTGGTACGATAGGTGCTGCTGCAATATTTTTTTTGCTCGATTACTGCAATTAAAAATCGTGTCTCCAATTTAATTGTCTTTGAAATCGAATTTTTCAAAGACTTACGTTAGACCTTAAACCGCGTTGAACAGATCTTGTAAAACACGACAATGCAAACATACATGGTTTTTAAGTTATTTTAAGTGTTAACTTTATTAAAAGATTAATTAGAAAATCAGTGTTAATTTTCATTTTCCTTCAAAAATAAGACTTGCCCTGCACGCGAGTTATAACCGAGATTTACGACCCCGGGAGTTTGTTTATTAATGTTCGTGCATTAAGTTCGTTTAAAACGAACGGGCTGGATTCTGATCCATCGTTCATTAACCACTTTGAAAATGAAACCAGCCGATCGTTTAGCAGTTCCGTCGATTCGCATCGTGGATTTAGATCGAGGACACGCGTACGTACGTACGTACATGCACGTAACTACGAATTACATTGGAGAAACGAAACGTTAGGTTAACGAGCGATGCATCCAGGTTGCATTATGCATGCAGATCATCATATCCTCGTCGAGTAGGGCAGACGGTACCGATCGTTTCGAATTATTTAATCATTGTCGGGACGAGAATCTAATCGTCACCCACGCCGTCGTGTTTCACATCTTTCCTATTTGAACGTCTTTGCGGGGATCTAGGTCATTGGGTCATTTTACCGCGGTAAGTACTCGCATTAACCCCTTGCCTTACAATTGTAAGCGTGCCGGGTATGGTGGAATTCATTATTTATCGCTTGAATGCTGGGAAAGATAAAAAGGTCAGAAAAATTTCTATGACTTTCTTTGCTGTTATTAGTCCTAGCAATTCTATTTGATGTACTAGTGATTAATACATATTTTATATTACGAAAGATGTTTGTAAACAATTAATTTGCAATCAATTTATATTCTAGACATATATTACAATAAATATGTTTTTCAATTAAAATAAATATTTTAGATTGATTTTCTATCATTTCTTTTCATATATTTAAATGTTAATAGTCATTCTAATTTCAATTTTAATTTAAAATGACAAATATAAAAAAATGAAAGGATGCAGTTATTCACTGACATATAAGTCTTCATGTGAATGGAATTGCATTGTAAAATTTGAATTACCTAAGAAACTTAGAGCTTTTATAAAGATTTCCGTTCGTTCGCTTGTAACGTTTCGTATCAATGTCGTCGCATTTATCAGCTGCGAAATTGTTAACAGATTACAACGGCGAAACGGTTCTGTCCAATGATGGATTTAATTCGGGTGAGATCATCCTTGCTCTAAACGAAAGAAACCGGCGCGACAGTTCTTCATCCTGCGCAATTTCCACGTCGCGACGCCACGTTACGTATATGTGTACGCAGTATTGTTCGTGGCTGCCGACGAAATGTTTTCTTCGCCATGGATTATAAGATGATTCAGTCCATTTTAGTTTTCTGTGTCGATTACAATTCGACGTTGCATCATGCCTCGGCTAATCTTACGATGCTGAATTCTTAATTACTATATGTGGTCTGTGAGACCACTTCTTAACACTACTGGTACGTTAAAATCAATAAGTCAAGGGACAATTGCACACAATGATTCAAATGTAAAAAAAAACTAATAAAATAATGCAATGGAATAATTTATTGACCGTATAGTTTCATTAAACCGTATTAAATCGAATTTTCTCAGGCGATATAATGTTCATACCTCAAAGAGTTAACATGAGATACATCATTAATACTTTTTATCCGATTATGTAAACTGTACTGTTACTACAACGACACTTCTACGGTTACCGCAAGTTATTAATGACCAATGTCTCATTTAACGTAATGACTGATATTTCAACGGAGTAACATCTATTTTAGCCCATTGCCTTATAATATCGTGTCACCCTCGTCACACTCTCCGCATTTCAAATGCGACAAAGTTGGCTCGTATTTTTAGTACAATTAAATTTGAATCATAGCCGGGACGATTGAATGTAAAGTATGCGTAGCATTTCAGATTTCTTTATTTAATATCGAACCAATGGATACCTGACGCGGACGCACCTGCGTCAGAGGAATCACGAGACAAGCGATTAAATGGAACGTATTCAACGCAATCAGAATTCTTGTATGAAACGTAAACGCGTGTACGAACGATAGGACTTCGTGTCGTTGTAAATATAGTGATGCAGAAAAATACCGCGTCAAATGTTTTATCGAAACGTATTTATAACGAGCATTCAAGAGTTTTGCAGATTAGGACGCGCGTTATTCCGTAGCGGAGGAAAACATTGAACTATCGTACTAAAAATAAATTATGCAGCTGAGTTTTCAATTTAATTCTTACATAAAGTACTAGTAACATTTTTTAATTGCTCATACTGCTAACACTAGAACTACCAAACCAGTCAAAATTTATTTAGATACTTTTAACAAAATTTATATTACATTTTATACAGATAAAAATTTATTGTATTTTTAGTGCTGACTTATTAAAAATTGATATTGCAAGTATCTTTTATACATATTATTATATACGTGAGTACAGATCAAACATCGAATTTGTTACTTTATAGTAAAATAAAGATATAGTAGCAATTAAATGAATATTAATATTGAAAATGATCTTTCTTCTTCTTAACTCCTCCGTTATGTTATATTTGTAAAGTAATAATGATTACTAAAGTTATAATTATTTATTTCATTATTCAACTAAAACTTTTAATTCGTTATCCCACTAATAAAATAAACTTTCTTTCTTTCATACTAATTTATTACACCTAATTTGTTAAATGTTATTGACAAACGAATTATGAAATGAATAATTCCAAACAAATCAATTAAAATTCGAATCAAACGTTCGTCTATCGACTGACACGTTGTCGCTGCTACACAAGTCTAAACTACGACCAACTACGATTAGTATAAATAATCGAATGTAAATCTGCTAGATCAACTTCTCATAGAGCTGACATCTGGTAAGCTAAATCATACAAACGGGTGTCATTGAAAATATCGTTTAAAGCCAGCCTGATTCTACGTACGGATGTTTCATTTTTTTAATGATGTCACACTCTAAGATTACTTTTCTATCCCGTATAATCAATCTAATTTTATAGCACCAATTTGTTATCGTTAAACGATAAGATATTCTATATCATTTGTCCTCCCTAATTAAAAACGTTTGATCGTGAAAGTTCAATTGGTATAATAAGAAATCAGAATGTCATTAACAAGTTTGAAATTGAAAGTTTGTAAGCAATGGAAAATTGTAAATTAGTTAATCCAAAGTCATTTTTTATTAGAAACATCAATGAAACAATTAAATACTCCTGTTCAGAAAATCGTAAGATTCAAATTAATGCAGCACGAATCCTATTTTGCGATACTTTCATGTCACCAAATCATATTAGAATTGTTTGATTCAATTGGTAACCAGAGACTTTATACTATAAACATCAATGAAGGATTTATGTAGTCATTTTCATCAACTATTAAACTTTAAATTATAATACCACAAATTATAATACCTCTCTACCTAGGCACCCCATAATTAATAAAAAGAATGACTAAACGACAGAACCAAATTTACAGAAAGTTTAAGATTTAAATTCTCCTACAATTCTTTTGCTGTGTATCATTTTCCTAGGATTTCTTATTCACGCTGCAAAAGCAACGGAAACCGATCGATTTCGCGTAAATCACCGGTCACGCTTCTGCAATTTATCGTCGCCGACTCTTCGACCACAATGCTCGTTATCCCTATATGGTACAGTACAGGTGCACGATATCTCTCCTTATCTCTTCTCATCTCTTTCTCCCTTAGCCTGATTTCTCTAATCACGGATAAAGCGTTGTTTAAACATCTCACGGCGTCGTTTATTACCCCAATACGTGCACCCGCTTCTCCGGTCAATGTCTTGCCTTGGTATTTCCTCGAAATACCATCAGGTGTGCGCATTAACATCAAGAACTTAGAGAAACATTTTTTCGAACAGCATCGCTTATGTCGCAAAGGTGCGACGCGAAATTAGAATTCGTTGTAGATGCGGCAAGTCTGACCAGCAATTTACCTGTTCTACTTTTCAGGAGGGACGATCGAGGCTGATTCTATCGTCGCTCTGTAAAGTTGTCATCGAAACGTGTTTCGTAATTTTCAGGAAACAGCGTGCGAAATAACCGGTACTGTTTGGTTAACCCATTTGTCATTCTCGAAGCTATTCCGAGAGTAAACAATGGCGATTAGCGGCCAAAAATTCTTAATTTAGACATTTCATTAACTCCAACGTTGTATTAAGTTACCGTTCGCTAATTACTGTACATAAATGAAAATTTAAGTGACAAGTGTCCAATAAAAATAGATGAACGACCAATAATCTTAAAAATTGTATTCTTATTATTTTTTTTATTTTTTTTATTTTTTCCTCTACTTTTGTTTACCTTTTTGGCGGGTAAAAATGGTTCTAATTCAATTTGAGTGTCTCTTATATGCTGTATTCAGCATATATGTAAAACATCAGAACCGGTTAATCGAACGTTCCTCGAATTTATTTGCACGGTATTCATACAAAGATACATGAAAGCCGTGCAAAGTGCACATTGTATAATCATGGGCTTTTCTAATTATCTTAAACGTACAGACAGATCTACCATTCGTTTCAGAGGCAAAATATTTACAACTAAGTGTACAGTACTAATGCTGCTACTTATCACGCTATTTCCTTAAACAATTTATGATATTTCGATTATGTCACATTAACACGTCGAGTGCCGTATGAAATTTAAATATTAGAACGAATGTTTAAAAATAAATCGAAGAATCTGGTCCAAATACTTAATTATAGAAAAGTATTATTATACCATATTTGTTATACTTCTTTTTCATATTTTTTTAAGTGGAACCAAAGAATTTCTTTCTTTCTTGTAATTGAAGACAGGTGAGCTTTTAATAATCGAATTTTTATTCATTAGGTTGTCACTTTCTTCGGATATTTGAACACAGGTAGTTTTTCTCGTAAAAAATTAGTGGGTAATACGAGCTAGTCAGCTTAATGTCTGCGGTTAACCCCGGCATGGGTGCGTATTTTAAACATGCACCCACTGCAGAGTTAAATGTAACAAATCGAGGCATTGATACTTAAAAATATAGATATCTACCCTTGTGGTTGTAAACTTTCATTTCTTCCTTACACCTATTTATGTTAAAAAAATACTTCTAGCATTTCTCTTAATCCCTATGTTGACACCCAAGTATCGTTATATCAATTGTAACTTTAATTGTGAAAACTTTCTAAGCAATAGTAATTCGATGCAATTATACAATATTTTTTCAGGAATATAAAAAGCTGTAAAAAGAAATATAAAAATAAGTACAGACGTATCCGGCGCATAAGGGTTGACAATAACAGAAAGTAGAGCTGTCAAAAATAATAAATTTTGTATTATTGGGAATTAATGAGATAAGCGCGCGCCCATTCCGAGGCTGAACGAATAAACTCACCTTGGGGATGGTCCAGGTGCGTTCTAACCGTGAAATCTGTCAACAAGCTCTTGGTCGGCAACCCTCGAAGAAACTAACGCCTTGTTGGAGTCACTAAGCGACAACTGTTGAGGCTACCGAGCATAGAAACCAACTGGTCTCACGTAGGTATCCAACTGCGTCTGTTCTCGTACTCTGGTAGCCGGTACCAGAGTAGGGATATCACGGTTAAAACGAACCGCGATCTCCAGGTAACGTCGTTGTTTTGTTGCTGCAGTCATTCGAGACACAACCCGATGCAATTTTTACCTAATTATCGAAGTTGCAAACGTCTGGAGAAATTCGAATTTGAATATGTTCCTTTAATCCTTGGCCCTGAACGCTTCAAGGGTTGCATGGTTTATGGAATTAAAGGATCTTGCAATTTTAAATTTCCTTTCCTATCGAAATAAATTGTATGGGAGCCTTTGTAATAGCTACGAGATAAAATACATGTACTTGAGGAATTTGAGTTAAATACATGTAATTTACCAATAAGGGTACATTTTTAAATCTTTTTTTTTGTATTATTTGAAATTTGTTTAATATTTTATACTAGTAGTAGTAGATAGTAGTTTGAATTATGTAGTTCACTACCACTGAAAATAATTTATTATTTATTGATTGTATCTACAAATATTTGAAATAAAACTTATTATATTTTATGAAACTAATCAAATTAATACGTTTTAATTTTTTAGTACTTATATTTCCTAAGATACCAAAATAATTTAAAGTATTTTTACTCAACATTTGAGAGGATAGTTTCTATCGAATCACCCTGCATATAAACTTTGCTATCACATACACACTTTGCTTTAATAATTATAAAATGTGATTATCTTATAAATTTTTAAAACTCTTGAATGATACGATATCGAAGGGCCATCGAGATCACGATATTTTATAAATTGTTAAAGTCATATCCACCAATTATAAAAAAAAATCAATCAAATGAAACGCCCAGTATTTAATTGAGGCTCCAAGTACATGTTTTCGTATATTATACAATATGAAAGTTAACGTAGCGAAAAAATGATTAAAGAATAAATGAATCGTAAACATGTGTACGCATATTATTTTCTAACGGAAGGTGCGACTATCATTCAATGATTCTGCTTTATTTTTACCGTATTGTTTGGTGTATGGCGTCCCTACTCCTACTGACATTGTGATAATTAAACGTAACGAGAACAACACCGATGTCCTTCATGAGTTAACGAAGAAAACTGAAAGCAAGTTTTTTACAATATCAGGGATTACGAGAGAATTGAACGAACACATCAAAAAGTAATTATTGTTTCATTATACCTTCAACTATAATTAACCCAATGATAAACGCGAAATAAAAACATCATCGTTCAAGTACAATGTGTTCATATTTATTCATATACCTTTCGTATTAAATATTAAACAATAATAATAACAATGCACAGTTCTAATATCAAGACTGTCAGTAATCGTACAGGTTTATAATGATCAGAGGTTTCATTTGTAATTATTGTTTTGGTGTAATCTTAACGGAACGACGTTTTTTCTTTCGTTAACAATTATCCGCTCTTTAATACTTGGAACAGGTTCATTCCATTTTTTCCAGCTAGTAAACGGAAACATAACTCGCCAATGAGACTTCCGTGCAGAACAGCCGATGCAGAACGCCGCAAGTTACGTGCTCGCGATTGCACTGAAAGAAAATATAACACGAGTTTTACAATGTGTTTCACTATTCTAACTCATCGTGAGGAGATAATAAAGTATTTCTGGAATGAAAGATACACTTAACCCCTTGATTCCTTTTTCACAAAAAAATATATATATATATATATGTATTAACTGTTCTAATAACAATTGACAAATTAGGTTTGAAAATTATAGTATCATACTATCATGGATTAACAGATATTTACTGGTTACTCTGTTCATTAATTAAGCTCGTAAAATGAACAATCAATATCCTTGATTGACGTTTGCGACATATTTCGTTGAACTCTTGATCCAACCTCGACTTGATTTTTTAAAATCGTACCTACAGAGATCAATTTGCATTTAAACATTGACATCAAATATCTTTTTATCAAAAAGTAGAACGATGTATACACATGATACGCAGCTGATTAAAAGTAACAGAGAATTTTTATTAAAATATTAACACTAATAAAGGTGTGAAAAATTGTGGCATGAATGTACGAGGAATTTTATTACAGCTAAATTAAACAGATCTGAGTGATATTATTGTGACTGAAATTAGATATACAAATTTTTAAAGCGAAAAGATATGTACATTGTTAAATAATATTTAAAATAATGCTAACAAAATTAGAAAGTTATTTATGCATAATATATAACAATATTGAATAATATTTGAAAATATTTGAAAAAGTTATTATTCGAGCCAATAATTTATTATCATATTTGTTATCATTTTTCATGACAGAATTCGTACATGTTTGAAATAAAATTCAAATTCAATTGTCAATCTAATAAGACTGAAACAGAATGAATAAAATACCTCAATAATGTATGATACATAAAAAAAGATTGTAAATAAATATAAAAGCGACAATACAGGATGAATCGTTTAGTGTTACAATTTGTTCGAATAAGCAATTTGCATTTCAAAATGCAGCGCTGCACGCCTCCGTTAATTCTCTACTTGAGAATGATTTAATTCATTCATATATCAACTTCCTTAACAAGATTAACTTGCCGCGTTATGTTAATCAGGCTCGAGTGGTTTGCTATAAAAAGACCATTATACATTAATCGAACGTTGCCTTTCGATAAAATTGTTTTCTTTATGATAACACCGTGATACGAACGGTGCGTTCATTATTTCATTATTTCAACAAGGTCTATTGTAAACAAGACTTTAGAAGTGATGATGTTATTAAATCGAATAATTAAGTGTCGTATTCAACCTCTTCATTACCCTTTCATTTTCAGTGATCGTAATCATACATAAAGACTTATAGAACAGTGTTTTCTATTTAAATATTTATTATACTATGACTCTGTAAATTCTTTTTGTATAAAACAAGGGCCAGATCTTAAAAACCTTCTTCAATTTTTTTTCATTAAGTTCATATAGTAAATTAATTATGAATTAATTCTTTAAATACTGTGCAATTATGCCCAGACATTTTTTAATATTTTTATTTTGCTTTGAAAATGCAAATTAGAAAAAGTAAATAATAAATTGTAAAGCATTTTTAATTTAATATTATACGTCGATGGTTCACAAGGGGCTAGTAATTAATTACAACAAAGTAATAAAGGACATTAGTATCCTTATGTATATGGTATAGTATGTTGGTAAATATAAAATTACATTCAAATTAGTTATCAATCACTGAAATAATTGCTCTAAAGATGATATTTAAACGCTTTAAGTTTGAATTTTTCGACACATTACAAATATTTTTCTTCTCAAAATATTTTCAAAACTAAAATGACAAATGTCCTACTCTAAAAAAACCACCATAGTAAATAAACATTTTTTCCTTAGAATTTCTTGTGAAAATCAGTTATCATAAAGAACAACCCTGATTTCCTTCGCTACTTTGTCAGAAAACCTTTTGCCATAAATAAGGATTTTCCTTTTTCCTCGAGTTTTCTCAGAAATCCGTAAATTATGGTCTTACCTCTTTACATTCTTCTAAAAAAGCAGATATACTAGATAAAATGCCTTTTGTCAGAAAAATTCGACTCGAAAACCCTTACCCCCTCTTAAACCTATCTATTCGAGGTAAGAAGGCCCTCAACTAGAGGTCCTTAAGGTGATGAGTTAGTCAAGAACAAGATCTCTGTGCGTGTAGATCCATTTGGACGAATACATTATGGAACTTTTAACCCATTTTTCGAAAATAACAATTATTAAAAACTGAAGAATCCTTTCGACAAAAATAAGATACGTCTTACCCTTTCCTGAAATAGCTTCTTTGTTCCAAAATTGTACCACAACGTGTTCAACAGCTTCTTCTTTCGAATTTGTGGCACAGTTGAAGGACATCAAGATGATATTACAATGAAAACTTGATATCAACTCGTCCATGAAAGATTCTTCCATCTTTACAGACCTTGTAATACGTACGTGTCAAATAAAATCACGTGCTTTCCTGGAAATAGTATAACTGGATCATCTTCGTTACCATTTCTTGAACAAGTTTATGGCTGCCAATAACCTCGGTACGTTTATGAAATTTCATGTGGATCTGAAAAGAAGTGTTACGCGGCACAAAATTAGTCAATCTTGGACGATTTTTTTGAATAAGAAATAACTATTCTACGCCCATGAAATTGCAGGTACATTGAAATAATGTATTCAGCTATACAACAAATTTTTTTTATTTAAATTAACTTCAAAATGACGGAGCTGTTGCACAAATTTGTTAGGGCAGTTGCAAAACTGGCGTGCAACCTAGCTGCCTGTAGCCTTTGATTTGCAACAATAAAACAATATCGTTATATTTAGAATATATATAGTTTGAATATGTCGTCGAAATTTTAAGACATTGCATGCGTTTAAAGGGAATAATCGAATATTAAAGGAAATAATTGAAGGTCTTAATTGTACAGGCTCCCTTAAGGGGTAGTAAATAGAACTTGTCGATGCAATTGTGCGGTATCTTACTAAACATGGTGATATTTACTGCGACGGAGAACGTGTTAAGTAACTAGTCATTGCACAGCTGCTCCTGTTCTATATTTCACCTGTATCTACAATCGTTCTCATCGAGTACACTTGGCTCATTACCAGCAATTATCTTCCTACGAGTTCGTTCCTTTTTCCTTTTCGTGGAAATCTAACTGTTCCTCGATGTCGACGAACCATATTGCTGGCTGAAGAAGGTGGACGGGTCAGCGGCGCGTGTTTCCGGCACGAATTTCAAGCTCGATCGTTCGCAGACCTAGAACATCGCAAATATGAAACACGTTGCATCGATCCCGAAAAGAAATTCGCAGTATCGACGCTGTTTAGTGTCAGACATTAAGAAGTGGACGTCATGAAGACCAGACCGGCTCGCCTTAAACACACCCCAATCTATCGTTCTCGATTTAGATCCTGAAGGCTGCACCTGTCTCGCAGGATGCCTTTCGTGTCGTCCTTGACAAAGCTTTGAGATACCGGTTCATTAATCTTTCGACGTGGCACCGCCCTTTACTACCTCTTCTTGAAAAGAAACACTCCTACGTGGCGGAGTTCTAATGAAATTGTTAACTCCTAAATAATGGAATCGAATCACACAATGTAATCCTTGTACCCTTGTTCAAATTTCATTTAAAATTATTTTCGTGTTTCAAATGCTCAAATATTAAATTTTATAATTCCAAGTTTTCAAGTTTGAGAAAGTATAAATTAAAAATAATATTTTTTCTTTAATTTCTACCAGAAATATAATTTTTCTGGCTAAAATGGAAGGATTAATTGGCACGTAAACAACGTTGAAGGTCTGTACAAGAAATTATTTTATTTCTCATAAATTTGTTTTAATGGGGGAGTAGAAAAGTGACATCCCTATCGATAAAAATGCAAACGGTATAACATGCATGTTAAACCTTTAACGATTGCGCAATAATTTACGTTATCTTATACGTGGATCGGTTATTATGTTTAAAAATTTACGTCGTGCATGAACTAACACGGTTCGATCTTAACGACGTCATGTGCAATTATTATTGATGGTATTTTATGTATATATTCTGCTTTTGATATGATTCATGGTAACTAACGTCATCCACAAATCATGTAACACATAATTTTAATATACCTAACTTCATCTTTCTAATAATTTTTTGTCTGATCCAGGAAACATTTAATCATTATTTAATTCAGTTACCTCTGCTATCTAAAATTTTATTGTGCTTTTTTATTTTAATTCAAAATTATTTCTGTAATAATTTTAATTTAACCTTCAAATTTCATTCACTTTGATATAAAAATTCGTAATTTTTCATAAAATTAAACAAATATTGCAGTGTAAAGAGACAGCTACGCAATTATATAGAATATTAAATTTGAAGAACGTATCACATTTTAGCACATATTAATATTATGTATTAGTATAATATTAATGAGTAAATATAGTAAATAATACTTTGTTACAATATATAAATTCAACACTTAGTAATATTGAAACTTGACCATACCAGCCATATCGCTGCTTCAATTCTTATTCTTCAAACGTTTCACTTCGTTTTCTAATTAAAATCAGATTTCAAACCTCGGTTGCTGTATTTTTGAATTCGCAAACAAGTGGCCAGTCACAATAGTGTTCGACACGAATCGTCACTACCAGTGCAAGAGACTGCAGGTGTGACGTTCCATCGCACCTCTTTCTCGTCGAATCCATCGACTGACCTCACGTATGCTAATTGTCACGGTTTTATCTGCACGCGAGCTCACCGTTGCTGTAATATCAGTTAACGACTCGATATAGGCCAGAGGAAGGGTTTTCAAGCGGCGGTGGATTTTCGCCAAGAATCGTGCGGGCCCCATGCCAAGGATACCATCAAATTTTCAAAAATACAACGATGCGGTGATAATGATATTACAAAAGACACAATTAACCCTTTGCACTTGAGTGGTGCCTGCGGAGCACCCTGTGCAATTATCTGGAATATTTAAAAATTTGAAATTTAAGTCTTATTAAATCTTTCCTTCTTTTCTCCAAAATTTAAATTTTTAAACTTTTATAAGAAAAAAAATCTAGACTTAATTATATCCACAAATTCTTTGAGTGCAAAGGGTTAACCCTTTTACTACTATGGATGATTATAGTAGAAAGATGTTACGAAAGGGACAGTTTTATTTAGCGTTCATCTCTGACAATATCACCACAGGTATCTGAAACATAAGTATATTTATTAGACTTAATTAAAATATATTATAAACTTATCAGTGGTAACAGAAAATTACAAATTTTTAATTTCTAAATAAATGGGTGGTTTGAATAGGTCATAAAAGCGACAGGTTAATGAAAATAGATACTGAAATTACAATTCTTAAGTTTAACACCGTAAAATAATAGAATTTATGACGAAATTAACTGTCTGTACCATAAATCATCAATATCTCTCATTGTTATCACCTGTTCCATTTATAGCATCCTTCCTCTGCAGTAATGATCACAGAAATTGCACCTCTTTCAAGATATCAACAAAGCGCCAAATAAATGTGTATACTAAATTTGTGAATGGCGTACGTTTTGGACAAATGCCTATTTCTCACGATGCTCTCCTAATACGTTACACCTCTACCGACACCTGTCTTGCGTGAAATAAATTTTCACGTTTTTCATCCAGACAAGGAAATCCTGTTCGATGCAACGACGACCCAGTTGCATATTATATCACCCGCAAGATCTCGGCCGCCGAGGAGTGGTAAATGTTGAACTAAGCAGACGATCACCGGAAGTTGTGGTCAAGCATTGTCGAACGACCTTCAAACGAAACTCTTATCAACGTCCTTGATACCGGAACGTCGATGTTGGAATTAGTTTACCAACAAAGACACGAGCGCTAGTAATTAGCAGGTTATTTTCTGCCGTGGATGAAGCAAAACACGAAGTGAATAGACAACTTACGTTCTTTTAACTCTTTCTAGCCTAGTGTCTTGGTGATGTTTAAAGAAATTGGCAATATTATAATAAATTTTGAATACCTTTCATAACAATAGTAATAATATAAATTTCAATAAATTCTAAACATGTTTTACCCCCCTTCTATTGTAGAAAACGCTGAAAAAATTAAAGAAAATTTTGTACGACAATTAAAAAAGTATTATTTGAGCAAGATAGCAAACGGAAAATACATATTTCATCATTTGAAAAATGAAACGATTGTATCCTTAATAGCGCGTAGTATCAAATATCAGCGTTAAATATTTGATTCAGCACTATCAAACAGGAACAACGAGAACAGGAATTAGTAGATTGATAGTAAGATAATGGAATGCTAAGTTCCTTTTTCCGCTGTGAATGTTTTTTCAATGTAATCAATGTTTTTTTTTATTGTAAATTATAATTCTTTAAGAAAAAGATTGTTGATCCTTATTTTAGAATGTTTACAAAATTTTCAGTAATATTTTAATAAATTCATTTATAAGTCCTCTGAACTCGTGTACCGATGAAATTTTTATGCGGTGCACGCAGTAAAGATTAATATCACCACCAATTAAAGTATGAAAAGAGGAATGCAATTACGTAGTATCCTTTTCTAATTTGTCAACTAGCTGTAGACCACTTGCTCTTAATTAAATTTGTATTTATTGCTGCGTAACAATAATTTACAACCAGTACTGCAATAAATAATCCCGTTGACTATGAAATTCATACTATCATCTAACTTTTATTTGCAAAAATAATAATATAGTTAAAATTCACAGACAATTATTGTCTCCTTGAACATTAAATTTCAAATTGTTTGAAAGAGAATTAATTAGTTTAGACAATTAATTGTTTTACTTTCTTACTTTGTCCTGTTATATCTCAAAACAACATTTTTGTAGATACACCCTGAATTAATACTAAAATAAATCGTTTATATCCTCCACGTAATTCCTTTTATTATTAAATATTTTATTATCACCTCGTATCTTCGTGTTTGATCCAGTAGAAGCCATGATTCTTTTATTTACGTGATTGTTGCTGCGAATGAGCGAGGAAGCGTTCGAGGAACGATGCACGGTGTAAATAAAACGGCGAGGGGTGGAACCGACGTTTAAAGGTATCATCGCGTTATCGTTGGAAAAGGATCACCGTACACAATGTTTACTGGCCGGTTGGCCATCTCCGTGTCACGCAATTGCGGCAGGGTTATTGTTTGCCAAGGGCATCGTGTACGCAAGATCTTGTTCGGTCACGCTATATTTACGATCGGCAAGGATCCCGTAGTCGCGACGAAACGATGTCACTGGTTGTACACGTTCGCGCTGTTGTCCCGTAGGAATTCGCCTGTTCCTTGAACTAACGTGCTGCCACGTGGTTCCGTGAATTGCGCAGTGGCCAGGGTTTATGACTGGACAAGGCCTCGGACAGGGTGAAGAGAATCGCCTGTGCTGCAAGTCGGTCAGGGGATGCAACGTTCAGTGGGCAACAAGCCTTCCTATCTGAACCTTTGGCACGACTTTTTGAACATACAGCCAAGGGACAAACAGTCGCCGCAAAATCTTGTGAGTGAAAATCATGTGAACCTTATTTCTAATTAACTGCGATACGTGAGTTTGGTGACCGGCTATTGTGGTGGAATTTTCTTGTAATTAATCCCTCAACGACGGACTCTGAAGAGAACTAACAAATTCTGTTTGAACTACCTTCAACCCTTCCCTGGGCGCGATCCTTTTTACGGAAAAGAAAAGCTTTCAATGCAAATAATAAAAGGAGCTCTATTAACGTGAATAATGATAAATAATAAATAGGATACGGTGAAGTCGAATAGCACATTTTTATTTTTAATTCATTATGGTTATCAGTACGAGACGATACATTCTAAAAATAAATATTCTTCCCCTTGTTTATGAAAGTTATCAAAATACTGGGTAATGTCTGACCAGACTTCGTTGCTTAGGGATTAATTTTTCACTACAAAACTTTTCTCAAAAATGACGACCATTACTGTTTAACTTTCAATTTTATACACTGTGAATAATGACTACCAGAAATCGAGATAAGGATAATTTGTTTTGCAAAATGTGCATTTGTTTGAACAATAAGTGATGCGCAAACACTGATAAAAATAATACATACATACTGTGACAATATAGAATATCAATTTTGCTTGTTAATTTGCAAACTTTTAGAATGATGACAAAAAATTCAAGCTAATAATTTTAGGGAATTTAATGTGTAACATAAGTTACTTTTTTAAAAGCAAATCAAAAGTTGTAAATTTTGAAAGGCCTCTATTATTTTAGAACAAAATATAGTTCATTTACTTTTACAATACTTACATATGTATTTTGATACAAAGTTATAAACAAATGTTAACAACTGATTTTACGTATATAAATTTGAAAATTAAAAATTATTTATTTTTAAAAACAATAACGAGCAATATACACATAATGTATTAAATTCAAGATATGGGACCAGGAGACTTGAAATCAATTTCATATCACAGAGTTTGTCGTTTGCAAAACTGAATTTATTCATCAGATTCGGTTATTTAAAAGTGTACCATGTTTGAAACAATAATGACACGGTGATAAGAATAGCGGCGATGTTATCAAATGGTGCCTCGAGAATGCAAGATGAGAAAGCGTAATCGCGGTGCATTTAGGTCACAGTGAATATGAAGAGTTCGAGAAGATTTTAAACTGTTTCGGAAGTATTGCAAATCTTATCTCGATAACGATCTTTTTTTCCACCTCGAGTATAATTAAAGCTGAATAATTATGATCCGCTTACAGAAAACAAATGGTACATGCAAATTCAATGTCCGTACCTATACATACTTAACTCTCTCAGAATTTGCATTCGCCACACACTCGGGTGCTATAAATGGATGTTAAAGAATCAAAAAGGTGGTCAATTTTTTATTCGTGATTTTAGTGATTCGGGTCACGACTGATCCGATATTTGAGCGGTAATACACGTACCAACGGTGAGAAAAAAAAGCTAATTTCGTTCTTAATTTATTCGTTCCAAAGAAATGGCGTAACGGCAACGATCGATTATTTTTTACCCCTGATAAAACATTTGAACAGCTTCGATCTGCTATAGTTCCTATTTTTTCTGTTACAACGAATACAGATTTTAATTATTTTTACAATATTCGAGTCCTTCCCTAAAACAGTACAAAATTTAATATACTGCTTAATAAAATATAATTATTTGGACTTTGATAGCTTAGATATTTTTTTGCTCGATACAATTATATTTTATTATATATTTTCAATGTTTTAATGAAAGAATCAATCACTGTATTAAAGATCAACATCTTCATATGTTACTCCACTTCGTCCTTATACGAACGATATTTTGATACAGGAAGCGACCGATCATATTTGCGACACGGTGTTAACAGGAGGCCCTAATGAATCGAGTTTAAACGTTAAATTAGCGACACCCGATTTAACGCGATCAGAAAATACGATCGAGCAAAGAGGATCCAGCAGTGGCACGGAACGTTATATACGAACAAAATTATCATTTCTATTAATTGAACGTCTCGCATAACTATTCTCAACAATCGCCATGCATGTAAACTATGTTCGTTTGTTAAATATTTATATTAGTTTACGTGTTTGCAATACTAGTGTCAAAGATACAGTAATGGTCAATAAAAGTGTGGCAAAATATTGTGCAAACGGGATATAAAATTTGTTAAAAATAAAAATACCACCAAGTGAAGTTGTCGGTAGCTGCAGCGTGACAGTCAAAGTGTTAATCTTTGTAAATTTACTTTGAAAGAAAAGAATGGGAATTTGCGTTCCACCCCAACAGAACGTTTGATATGTTTAGAATTATCTGTAAGATAAATTGTACAAAATTCGTTCAATGACGCGTCCTGTATTGTTTCCAGTTTTACAGGTCGACCGGTATTATGAATGTGTCCACCGTGTTTCCGGAAGGATTTACTGAAACCGAGAGGCCACAACGTCATGCATCAGCGAGCGTGAAGGATGACGAAGAGGTTCAGGATAGATACAATCGTAAGTACTTGCAAATTCTAACCTTTCTGAATTGTAATACTGCATGATAATTTTACATTAGAATATTTGAGTCATCGCGTTAGACTCTCTTCAATTGTGAGTTACATCATTTCTGTCTCGTATTGTATCGGGTTGTTTCGTCATTTACATACAACGTTGTGGAAACTTCTAATATCGAATCGAGACGTTCGGTGATGAATGGAGAAAACTGAATCATTTTAACCTCGAACGGGGAAGGCTGAGTCAATCTCAATCGTAACCCAGACCTTAGAAAAAATGCAATAGTATTTCGATTGAAGCTAAATGCACAAATTTTGAAATAAAGAGGCTTTATATATTAGTACATAATATATTTAAAATAATAGCAGAAGATGTGGAAAATGAAAATTAAGTGGGGTAAAATTATTAAAATTAAATAGCTGTTTAACCCTTGAATTAAAAATACAACAATGTTCCAATTAAAGTTAGATGCTACCAATTTTTTAATGAATTTCAATTGTCATTGCTTCAATGATTCGTCATGAAAGGGTTATAATAATTGATTTTTAAAATTAATTTTTGTATATATCTCAGAGCTTCCAGTGAATCAATATTATATTAATTATTGAGTCGTTTAATTTTATTTGTGGTATAAAATTACAAGAAGAATGCTTAAATTTTATTATAAAGCCATGTTCAAAATAAAGTAAACGTGTCATGATCTATTGAATACGTGGATTTTGATTATATAAGTCATATTATAAAATCGATCGTATATCTACAAATGGATTTCCTGTTAGGGATCGTGATTCACTATCTGTTGATTTGGTATGCAATTACAACATTTCCTGGCAAAACACCCTGCAAGAAGTAATTTAAATATTATCTTCATTCATATGCACTGAATTCCTGTTAAATACTCTTACATAAATACCGTGAAATTAATTGAAACATCGGGTCGTCTCGAACACACGCCTTTTTCACGCTTGTCCTAAGAAATTGATTGAAAAAAGTTTTCCAGCATATTTAATGCACAAGGTGTACCTGGAAATAATTAAGATCGCATGATTAGCGGAACTAGATATTATCTGTATTTTTTTTTTTTGTGTTTTAGAATTATAGCCGTGAATTGAGTGGTTTTTAAAGGTGTTACAAATCCTTGAAATTGTATTTAATGTAAGGTTGTAAGGATTAATCTCTAAGACTCAATTGAACTGTGTTTGAATCGTTAAAAAACTTTAAAACTATATTAGATGAATCTCTATATTTCAAATAAAAAAAGACTTTTTGAAAAATATTAGACGTAGTTAAGAATATTCTATAAGATCTTTGTTACAAAATTAAAAGAGATCACTAATTATTCTCATATTTAAAATTTACTTAATTACTCTGTACAAAATTCTATTGTTGCAAATTGAATTGTATCTTGTTAAGTCAGTTGTTTAGATTAATTTAATTTAGAAAAATTATTAAGGTAAAAATAATTAATAACGTAAAAAATTATTACGGTATAATATTTATAAAATCAGCAATTAACTTTGTATGAATTGTCTTATTATTTATGATAAATATTAGCAAGATGGATGATTAAAAAGAGTTACTGCTTGCTAATATGAAAATAAAAATAATTATTAATTGCAGTTTTATCGACTGAGAAGGTAGCAATGTATACGCGGTTTATTTTAAATTGACTGAAAGGATTCTCGATAGATTGCGACTCGCTGTTGTATTCCGAACTGATCAGCATCCGTTAAAATAAAAATAACAAGCTGCTATTATATTGTCAAATTTTTAATAGAGCCTCAGTGTCAACATACTCCCAAAAGTACCCGTACATTCTTTAAAACAGAACATGGTTTAAGATCAGAAATGAGTCTAACTAAGATTGCCAACTTTTTTTGGAAAATATAATACCTACCTGCCAAATGTGATAAAAAATTAAGTTTATCTTGGAAAAATACAGTACTTTTCAAAGTAAAGTTATACAAAATAAAACTATATTAAAATTTAAAACTATATCTCAGTTTTTAAAATAGATATTTTTTGTATGTTTTGCATACAACGAAATATATCAAAGGTATAATCACACCAAAAGTCCAAATTATCATATTTATTTGTGAATTATTTATTAAAATATTATTTTTACACAATAAATAAGCAGCACAGTTAAGTGACCCACTCTGTAATAATAATTCTATAATAATCCTAATGTTTAAATTCAAAAATTAAAATTTTTATTTTGCCATGGAATAAAAACATAATTTGAAATTGTACCCTTGTTATCGATACATCTGAAATAAAACATTTTTACTTTTTTATAACATTTAATAGTACACAATACATCAGAAAAAAATGTAATAGAATACTACACATAGAGTGTTTTAATTCATTTAATTTTAAGTTTTAATTAAAAAATAACGTTCAGAGAACGAGGTGTTATTATTTTGCGAGTTCTTCAACACTTTATCATCAAGAACAGGATAATTTTGATTGATGCCACAATTACGACAATCAGAAATAAATCAGCGAGGTTAAATGAAACGCTGCATTATGACACGGTTGTCAACCGTACTCGCAGTACTTATTTTCAATTTAAAATCAAGTATACATCCAGCATCAATTTCAAACGATTGTCGCGAAAAAAAAAAGGGCATAGAAAGATTGATTTCCCTCGATGAATCTGTCACGGTGGTTATAGAAAGTTACACGCTCGATCTCTCCGGTCGCTTCGCGGCGACAGAAGAGATCTGGTACAGCAAGAAGCATGATTCATTCAGTCGTAGCATTTGGAAATTTCCAGATTTCACCTTGACTTTGATTGTACGTCGCACGCGAGCTCAATCGTGCGAATTTCTCGGATAAAACAAGCCGAGTACGTGCTGTGTACGCTAAACAAAAATCCTCTGCTCGGACGAGCCGAGAATTCCGTTCACCGTGAAACACCGCTCATTTTTCATTCATCGATGATTATCGGCGACCAGCATGAAAAGCATTTTCCCTGTTGCGATTAGGATTAAAAAAATTGAGTTTTAATCAAGATATAAAGGATAGAGGTCACATTTGAAACACAGGGTGCGTCACGTGTGTGACACAGTATTGTAAGGCAAGGGGTTAATCGACTTTTCAAATGATGAATTATTGACTGCAAAGCTATTAATACACCTTTGATTAATATTTTTTCGTTTATAAACTGTTGAAGTAATAAAACTTAGATGTCGAAAAATAAATTGAAAGTATAAAATTTCACTACAAAATTTTAATTATTTTCTAGTTAATTGGTGACAGTCGTTATTTTGTCATTTTATACCTGTCAGTAATGTGTTAAGTTAACACGTTGACTGCCACAGTGGTCACCTGTGACCTGCGTCTCAATGATCAAATTATTAACAAAACAAAAGATAAAATAAACCTTGGATATTGCTAAGATTAGGCTAGTAGTGCAAAATAGCTGTGTAGCTAAATGGTTACATTTGAAAATTAATCGAAGATCACAGATTATTTGAATACCATGATATAAAGAGACATTGCGATTCAACAAATTTCAGGGACCACTAAAATGAAATAAACAGAGCTATAGTTCAGTTCACTATAATTCAGTACACGATTCAATTCCAATCTAATATGTGCTTCAAATCAGACGCATACGCAAGAAGCTCATCGACGTTCTAAGTTACGTGGTTTTGCGGTACGCTTGGTTTTTTGCAATTTCCACCGGTAACATCGCCGGCTCATTACGAAACATGACTTCTGCTGTTTCTAGCTATTCATTTCCTGTCACCTTTTTATTCTTCCATCCACAGTTCTATTCATTTACAAAGAGCATCTCCGATTCCCGAGGGATATTCGTGCTTCGCGTTCGCCCCTTATTATATCCTTGCTCATTGTTGGTCGTAGTCTCTTTTATCACGAAGTACTCGCGAATAATGAAATTTCGCCGACGATGCGACATGCATGTGTTGCGGACCTTGCCTTTCAATATGGAACGTTTTTTAATTACTGCTGTAAATAACAATTTACAATTTTCCTATTGATCTTAATAGAACTACCAAAGGGGTCAAAATTACTTGTTCCACATTTCTTCTTTTGTATTACAAAATTGATCAAGACGCTTTTGTCTTATGTTAAGGGACCATTCTGTATTATATTTTGTATTTCATCCCTTATTTATTTCGTTTTCTATCTTATTTCCAATTTAGGTAGTTCTAGTGTTAAATGACTGGAGTTAGACGTATAATATTTTCAATTGTTTAACATTTTGTACATTTTGAATATCACGTATTTGAGGGGAATAATTTAATTTTCAATTTTAATTAATCTACCTGTATCAAAATCAATTATCGCAAGCCTTACAATTCTTGAATGTGCAACCATTAATGGTAAATAATATCTGCAGCTGATTGTTTAGATTGATCTTTTGAACTTCTGCATAATCGAGTCGCCTCTAATCTTGGCAATCTTCAGTGTATCTCGTTAAGTTCCTTGAGATTCGTATTACATACTGTAAACACGTATGATTTTCAACCACGATACACGATCACGTAACCCATTAAATTAAATAGTTCAGGAAGAAACCGACTGGAACACCAGCCTCATGGTTAATCTCATCGTCATAAGTCTTCCGAAATGTTTACCTTTTCCTTGTATACGTATTAAACTAGACAGAATTTTGAACTGTCTTAAGGTCGATTCGTTTGGCGCATAATAATGCGACGTTTGCAGATTCTGTTCTCGAAATTCTCGAAAAGTAAAAACCGCCTTGTGAACCGAACAGGATCGTTAATCGGTAGAGCAAATTCGAGGCTCGATCGACGAAACGATAACTAATTCGTGGGAACGATTCGGAAATTTTTGCAAGATACGATTCAATCGTTGCGAACGATAAACATTAATCACCGTAATGGATCGAATTAAGTTGGATTTTGTGCGCTACGCTGATTTAATTCGACACGAGAAATTTATGGTAACGAATGAATTGCATTGAATAAATGCATGAACAGGCTGTTCGTTAGTAAGGTGGCTGGGAGTAACTTCCTTCCATTACAAATAATTGTATTTGTTGTATAATATAGCAATATACTGCACGCCATAAAAAAAAATGATATACGATTTAACCCTTAGACAACCGAGCCGAGTTTTTGCTCTTCAGATGTGTAATCTGGAGTTCAAATCTAATTTTAGATTGCTTTTTGTTTTTACGTTCTAAACTGATATGTGCTGTTCCTCTCTATATTATTTTCTTCAATGTATGAACATTTTTTATTAAGAAATTTTATTTTGTCGATTGAGAGATATTCCTTGAGACTAAACACGATTCTAATGTTAATCTATCAATACTCAAATTTAAATATACAAAATATTTTGCTACGCTCCTGTAAATTTTAATTATAAATTTTAATTCGTAATAAGAAATATTATTTTAAAAATAATATATTTTTGACCTTTAGAGTTTAACTCCCTGCCATACTTTGACGAGTCAGACTCGTGACGCACCTTACGCTTCAACTTTTATTTTTATTACAATTCGATTTTAAGTGTATGGTATACTATCGTTAAATATAAATTATTTTATTAGGATTTTCTTTGTTTGTTTTAATATTGCAACAATAAATATTTAGCTTTGTCTGACGCATCTATGGAAAAAATGATATGGCAAGGAGTTAATGAGTTAATTAACGCACGCGTATATATAAATTTTGCACTGCAATAAAAAATTAATGAGATTACCTACATTGCTCGCTGTTATTGTTCTTGCAATTAGGAGCCTAAGATATTACATATCTTTGAAATTATATTTGAAGTAGTAGAACATTAAATTGTCAGGAATTAATTAGTGTAATCTATTTTGTTACATACTAGTGAATTTAGAAAATTGACCACTAATTATTTATTTTAATTCAAGTTCCTCCCGAAACTAATTAACTTAAGTGTAATAAATGTTCATACTACGATAAGTGATAAATTCGTTTAGATTGGTTTGCATCACGAACATCGCAGTTTCCAGTCGTGAAGAGCCAAAATTCGCCACCATAAATAATGTTAAAGGACATTTCTTCTTCGGAATCGTTCGCGATATTAAAACAAAAAATAAGGAGAAACCGGTTTGATAGCGCAGCTCATTTCAATAACCTCGTCGTCTTTCACGAAAGAAGCTACACGTGGCGCTAATTAAAGTAAAGTTCAAAGATCCGCAGCCGCGGAGTTTGCAGAAGTATCGGGAACTTTGCAACGCATACAATGAACGAATCCGTCCGCGGTTTGCTTACCATTAAGGGACTTCTATAATAACCGGTCCCCCGGTTCTAACTGGATTGATTAACTTAACACGCGCTTGCAAACCGGCTCCGCCGACCAACCGCGTAATTGCACGACGAATTCACATTTTGATGTTCGTCGAATTCGAGGTGTCTTGTCACTAGCGATGGGATGGAGTGCTCCAAAAGTAGAGTCGGCAACCTGTTCTTTAAAAAGGAGCCTCGAATTGTTGGCTTATGATGAACAGCATTTTATTTGAATTTTGTCGCAATAAAACTTGTAGAATGTTTATACTTAAAATACACTCGGTATTATTTAGAAATTTTAGTCGTAGCTGGTAAATGTTGAAAAATTGTAATGTCAGAATTTAATAAATAACAAGACACCGTGCACGTTTAATAATAAGTCACTGGCACGTTGGCTAGCATCTTAAAATTGTTAAGCACATGGCACTTGTTTCACATGATCGTAGGGAAAGTATTCTAGAGAAGTTACTTATAATTGAAGCGAATATTTTAGTATAGAATATTATTTAGATAGAATATTTTAGTTTCTAATTATTTTCAAGAATATATGACATTTTTTGGTCAATTTCTTTTTATGCCAGGGGTTGTTTTATTGAAACTACCTCGAACTCGTGAACACGCATTGAACTTGATCCCATCCCTACCTGTTACGCGACACGCGAAACACCTGTAAGAAAAAAGGGACACCGCTTTGCTATACGCATCGAGCGTTTCGTTAAAAGGAAAAAATAAAGTGGTGCACGGGTCACATTGACTTTTATAACGATGCGACGGTCACCATGAATCAAAGCTCTATTCGTTTCTTCCTTTTACTTCTGTCTGCTGATAAAGCATTATGATATTTTAAGGTGTTCTTTCGGAGTCTGATTATAGACGAACGGTGCAAACCTGGTATTTTGCGTTAATTGAAGGTTGCTGAATACCGTGATGGTTTTAGTTTTTCTTTTACACGTCGGTGACTAGATACGAAATATAAGATACAAGGTAGTAATCTGTCCTAGGGGTGACTTCGTTCGCCATTTGTTTGCACAGGTATATGAATAGTCGCTGCAACTACCACTTATTTATTTTAACATGATTATGTTACCACGTTTCAGTAATAATATGATGCTGTCTTTTCATGAGTGGAAGAAAGAAAAATGTAATAAATGTCCATATTAATCCTTTGCACTTGAAGCATTTTTAGATGTTTGGAAGTCTAGATTTCTTTTCTAATGAAACTTTGAAAATTTAAAAGCCTTAATTTTTTTCGTTAATTTGCCATGTTTTAATACAAATAAAACTTAAATTGCACTTTTTAAAATATTCTAATTATGGTACCTCGGAGACACCACTCGACTGCAAAGGGTTAAGACAATCAAATGTTATTAATTTAACATTGTGTTCTGAAATACCTGTTATTATTTATTTGAATAACAGAGGGTTGCAGTTTGAGATAGATTGATAACCACTAATATAAACAAATTTTAATTAACACTTCGAAGACCGTGATTTTGATGCTTCACTTGTTATCCTATTATTCTTCACTTTATTATATAAAAATGACGATTTACAAACAAAAATGCAACACTGCAAATATAAATTTTACGAAAAGTACAGTTGTCAAAGTATTAAAATAATTCTCGAATATATGTTTGCAAAATGCTTAAAACACAGGTACCTAAATAAGTAAGGGTGACTTTAAAATGACTTTATTACTCAAAGCGGAAATGATTAAAATCTATACATTGTTTTAACGAATCACAAGTTTGTCAATTAGTCGGACCACTCTGTGTGCTGAAATTACTATTCCATGATCATTCTGTAATCAGATTTATACGTCTATTATCCACACGTTGCTTATATAACGAAACGATCGATTCTAAGAACAATTTCATTCAGAACTCGGTAACAGAAACGCATTCCTTTGGTTGTGTTCACGCGATTTTCCCAGCTTCTGTTTAAGGATCTGCATTTGCGGAAGAGTTTAGTGAAACACGCTCCGTGTGTGCACAATAGGTTTACATAATGTGCAACCTTGTTGTATATTACACCGATGTAACCTTCACCTTGCAAGACACTGGATGATTGTTAATTCGACTTCGTAAACCAGAAGGGAAATATACTAACTCATTGCCGGATCGTTCCTGAAACTCAGCCAACCGGAATTCCGTGCAAAGAAAAAGTTGAATTAATTGTGCATTCTGCATATGTGTTCTTCTGTCGTTTTTTTCGTTGTATTTTTTTTTAAAAGGATTAAAATTGGACGCGTTAAAACGGTATGTTATCTTATCATTTATGAACGATACGATTATTTAATTTGACACTTTATTAGTAGAGCACTGATGATATGCAGAAGTTTCCAGTGTTATTTAATACGATGACCTTTATTTTTAATAAACTTGATCTATTTTCAAAATGTTTTCTTATGTACGTTGTCCATCGTTTCAAATACCTAATACAAGTATTTCTCGTTAATTAAGGAAGAGAATTACTATTAATATTGGTGACGGATTCGAACCAAAGTTCAATCGTCAGCCTTATATAACTGAGACGGTACTCATCATGTTAAAAAAATTCTATTGTCTATAGTTTTATAAAGATAATATTGTATTATAAACAAAAAAAAATAATTTTGGGTGTCAAAATTGCAAATTTTTGTTCAATAATCGTAATATTAATATATAATTGTAATGCAACAGTGGCAAAGGGGTAAATTACACTGTTCAATAAATTATATTTTGTTTATTTTGAAACTTTCAACAGACACAAAAAAATAATTAATATCGATACTATTTCTTCAACATTGTTTTCAAATCAGTGAGAATTAAAATCGTTATATTATAATAACTGTCTAATAAATTCGATGCAAATCGAATCTTTATAACATTTCAAGAAAACTATTAAGTACCAAAACAGAACTTTCTTGAAATATAACATTATTTAACAAAATAATTATTATTTATTTCTATAACTCTTCTCTAATACTTTTTATGGTTGCCCCTTTCATTAACTTAGAAATCTTGAATTATATTTGCAAAATGAGTTTATAATAGACAAAAACAATCAAGTCTCAGAAAAAAATGTAAAAAATCTTCCCTTCCATTGCTTTTTATTTCTTTTGCAAGATAGAAAGCATTTTGAGGCAAAACATCATCATGCAAAAGAAATACATTCTCTGCAATAATTAATGTCTGTTAAATCTTGGTGAGTTTGGAATTAGCTTTATCTACTCGTTTACAACAAATACTTGCATTATATGCACAATTTTGTTGGATGACAGGAAATTTATGACAAATAAATTTGAGGCTGCCGGTGACAGTACGTCCGCGAGAACTTTTTTCCAGCAGTCAATAAAAGAACAATCTAACAAATTTTTATTACCCTCTAACTATTCTCAGTCTCGACGCTTTTCAATTCTGTGCAACAACAAAAGATTCCTACGACGAAAACGTCCTTCGCTGCGCGCATAATTAGGTTTATTGCCATTTCTACTGAACCGCAAGGATGATGGTAGCATCTCCAATAAAGATTAGTCGCAAACATCGTCAACAAGTGGTATGAGCCGGTACGTGTTCAGCCGGCAGCACTTAATCTCTGATTCATTTTTCCGCTGCTACACGGGTCGATATTTATCTCGAATTACGTCTCGTCGTGCCCCGCAGGTACATACCGTTCTAAATATAATTCTCGATTTGAAACGTAGCCTTTTTCTGCGTTCAATTTGGCTAACGAGAACGACTGACTAATGTCGAATCGGGTGCTCGAGACGTCGATCGATTTTAGCACTGTGAGTATGCATCTTGCAACAGGAACTCATCAAAGATATCGATTGAACGTCAGGGATGCAGAATTATTGCGTGTTATGTGGGGATAAAATTAAGATCTTCTTATTTTATCAACACGAGGTACGATAAATCTTCACCGACGAGCCTTATTTTCATGCTCTTAGCCTTTTCGTTCCGGCTGCAAATATATATATTTTTAAATAAAAATTAACGATACTCTATATCTTGGAACTTAGAAATTTTGAAATATTATAACTTTTGAAATTCTGAAACTTCTGAATAATAGTTTTAGGAATTTGAAAACTTAAAGATATAGGTACTTTTAATGTAAATGTTTATGATACTCTTGGCACGTGAACATTTATTTTTTTACTTGGAATGAAAAGGTTAACTTGAAAGAC
Source organism: Anthidium xuezhongi (assembly GCA_022405125.1). Taxonomy (NCBI): domain Eukaryota; kingdom Metazoa; phylum Arthropoda; class Insecta; order Hymenoptera; family Megachilidae; genus Anthidium; species Anthidium xuezhongi. The sequence goes on along the minus strand of CM039638.1, from coordinate 9,256,383 downwards.
CAGTTGTAATGAAAACCAGTTGTAATTTAAAAGGGTAATAATTAATAATCTCAGTTGATATTAATATTAGTTTCAATATTGAATAAAATAAAGGGGTGGTAAAATCTTTGTAGGATTTATTGAAATTTGTGTTGCTAGGATTTGTTATAAATCATTTTCAAAATTTATTATTAGTGTTGTCATCTTTTTATGACTGTATAATAAAATTCTGTTTCTCCACATTTTGCTCATACGTCGTACAGACTAAACATTGAAAAGGTTATTAAGTTACAAAAATTTATATCACAGGAAAAGGGTTAACTTTAGGATTTATGTTAATTATCCAGTTTTTACTCCTCTCAATGCACACTAAGTATAGACCCTATATAAAATCCAATAACTTCATAACTCATACGATCAGATAATTATTGCTAATATTAACATTAAATTAGCTGCCTTTTTGCAAATACATATTTTTACCCAAAAGAGTCAAGTGGCCAATTTTTAATTTGGATGCAAATAACAGTGTAGTTAAGGCTTGGGATAATAAACAACATAATCTTTAAAAAATAATTTAGTTTTATAAACGTTTTAAGAAAACTTAAAACTTAAAAAGTAATCTCAAATTAAAATGTAAGAAATACTCAACTGGCACATTTAGTAAAATTTAATGCCAATATTATCTGATTCGGATATAAAATTTAAGAACCTTTTGGTCGCACCTCATGCATTATTCTTTATGAATGCACATTACAAAAATGATCATTTATGCAACAGAGAATTATTCAGATAGACGATTACGAACAGAATGTGTAATAATTGTTTAACGTCGAAGATTGAAAACAGATAATTGTTGACGATAGTAGTTTTGTTGTTAAATTATTACTGTGTACATTCTTTTCTTCGTATACCTGTCACAGGCCAAGCAGAGATTGAAGTCTCTCGGTAGAATGGGTCATCGGCGATAACGCAGTGGATACGGGGGATTATTATGTTAATCGTTGTTTGTTGTGTAATTGAAGCTGATTGGTGTATTTGCACGTTGATCTTGACACGACTGTAGAATATTTCTGCCGATTGTCAGCGATAGGTTATTACAGGATGCAATTGCCATTTTGCAACTTTTATAAAACCGCACCCTCCTCCTTTGAATATCCGTGAAAATAATTGAAAACTAATCATTTTTATGATCATATAAACATTAGTCATAATGAATATCTGCACAAATACAGTTCCAGTAAAAAAACTGAAATTTAATAAAATTTCAAGAACTTATTATCTAATTCCATTTTTTTTTTTAATATGCTTTGGATAATTTGAAAAATATCACTATTTAAATACTTTTATAGTAAAAACAAGAAGTTACTTAGTTTCTACTGTCATCATTCATTAATTTGTTTCTATTTGCATATTATTTGTTGATTTAAATTTGATGATTGATAACTTTGTGGCATACAATATAGAATTCTTACATAATTTTTTTAATTACCTTGTTTTCGATGTAAAATTGCAAAGTCCATTAATCTCGTAAAATGTGCAATCATTAAACTGTTAATATATTACTTATCATTTATTAATATCACTTTATAAGTTGATGATAAGCAAAAATTAAAATGAATAACCCTCATTTTCATTATTTCAATTGAATTATAAATAAATTGATAATAATGAAAAATTTATTAAGTCATTTTCCAAAAGTCTAACAACTGGATATTAGTAGATGAAGTATTAAAAAATTGATAGTAACAAATATAAAAACTAAATTAAATAAAAATATACAGAATCGTGTTTCGACAGTAAAATTCTTGACATACTGATTGTAAAAATAATGCCTATCGTAAAATCTTTTCGACAATCGAACCGCAAACGGTGTTTATCATCGTTTGCCGCAAAATAAAACATTCCCTACCGTGTTTTTGTTTCAATTGTGACATCACCGTCGTCACCCGTATGCGCCTCATTATACGGGCCTTTCTATGCACTGACATTCATAATTTCCGCTCGAAAACATTGCCCCGGGGCAGTTTGAGCTTTTGCCGCCTTTGTCGGGGATATTTAATTTCAGGTTCCAATTACATCCGACAGTTCAAAGGATATTTTATTCTTGAAACCGCCGCCACGGTGAACCGTAAAAGTACACCACCATCTAAAAGTAATAAAACCCAGGACAATTTACAATTTACATTTATGAAATTTTTAGCACAGTGCAAATTTATTTCTACAAAGTTCAAAAGCATTTTAAGGCTTTGACTGTCGTGTCACTCAAATTTTCCAGTAACAATATTCGTTCAAAATAAAAGTAGTAATAATGAATTCTTCAACAACCTTTGCTTGGCACTTAACCCTTTAACACTTAAAGCTATATGCATATAACATTTCTTTTTTTTTCTTTTAATATTAATCAAAATCAATATATCTGCAAATATATAAACACATATTGAGTTAAAATTGAATGAAACTTTGAGTTGTTAATTAACACTTTGAAAATCTTTCGTTTATTTGATTGAAAATGTTCCTATTAGATATTCGAAATGATGAATAATAGAAATAACAAGATTAAAATTTGTCAAAAATAAAATTACTACCGAACGATGGCAGTCAAAGTGTTAAATGAAACCAATTATAACTGAATTTTATAACTTTTAATCTTCTGTCAGAATATGTATTGAGCACATATCAAAGTGACACAAGTGGATGTTAAAAAATGATAAAAATGAGAGAAGAAGCCAGAGAAGTGGTTTCGAGACGCAATACCTCTTGCATCCAGGCATTGCTGGAAGATTTTTATGTCGTGTTAGACTTGTTAAAACCATTATCACGTAACAGACGACCATGCTCGTTGAGCTGGCTCATCATGAGTATTTCAGAGTCACGGTAAGGTAATTTTCCTTTTTCCAGCAAGTTCTCACGTGGAACCCGTGAAAATCCTTAATAACACCCTGATTCCTATTCCGCTTCCTAGAAGACCGACGATTGTTTCTTATTCTACCGAACAATCGTATTTATCGTTCGCCAATTTTGGTGTTAGATACGATCGGCACGGTGGTTATAACGTTGTTTCCCAACGTTCCCAATGCTGCAACTGTTTTCGTCGAAAAAACATCGTGGACTTGAATTATGCAATTCGTGAGAATAATTCCGTGCCAATTAAAAGCGAAATGTAACGTTTAAAAATCTAACAAAAGCGAGCCGCGTGTTAATTCCTTACCGCCTACTGAGTCGTTTATGGCACGAACCAAATCTGTAATAGTACGCACACCATATCGTACTAATATGTGATACACTATGGTGCTATACTCTGCCATTTCTTGTCAGAGTTTCTTGCAAATTGTTTAAAACGTTATGTGGTTATCAATGTCAGTTTACTGTCGTGATGAATTTTGAGGATTCATTAAATTCACAAAGTAAATTAAAAATTACTGAAATAGTTTACAACGAATGCATGTTCATTCGTAAGTTTTCGTATAAATTGTAGAAATATATAAAAGAAGAGACAGAAAATTTGACACGAAACATAAACCATGTTAACAGATTGTTAAGGAGTTAGTTCCCTTTAACATATTGACATGTGTGGTAAGACACACTGAAATTTTAATTATTAATAATTCTATCGATTAATTTTTAAACTTAACCATTAAAATTGGCGATTTGCATAATTAACCTAATATCAATGTATCACCTGTGATCACCATGACAGTAAATGTATTAAATGAATCATGAGAAAAACATACATATATCAGTGAACATTTAAGTAGCAATTGATGAAAGATCTTTGTTCCGCGTTTCAAGTTTACTTTCTCACAAAGCTTTCCATCATTGTGCCACGAATTGGGTCTCGTTTTGCATATAAAAATAAAACGTGTTCCCTCATTACCAATGAAAGTACGATACAACGTGACCAATAAACCAGCGAGGATATAACATTTTAAGTATCCGCACTCTCATGATAGTCTTCACGAATCGTGCATAGTCCTTTCCACGGGTATCTCTTTGGACTCGTTCATGAACAAAGGGAACTTTCTCTGTCTACTCTGAAACTGAGTATCTCGCTTGAATTGTAAGTTAAAAACAATCTTTACCCAACAAAAGCAGGAAGTTTCACTATAAATTGGTGTTTTCACCAGTCGTGGAATAAAGTTCATTAGCGTTGAGAACTTTTACCTGTTCGCGAACGAAACAAGGTCTCCATCCTTCGCGATCATGGCGCCTCCATTTTTATTTAATCGAATAATTAGTAGAAAAAAAAAGAGGCGAACTGTTAATAGTGTTAATGTTGAACTAATACTGCGAAGTAAATATTTATTAAACTGGAAGCTTAAATTTGAAAATTGATCTGTTATATCTTCAACAATTATTGGGATTGTAATATCAAATTTTTGAATAATTCTTGAAAAATAGAATTACTATTGAAACGTATGTTGTTACTTTGGTAAAGGAATGGAAATTGTATTTTAATTGGGTTAACCTTTTAATGGCGGATCATTGTTCTTGGGAAAAAAATGATTTCCTGTAACTAATTACAGTAGTTTTCATAGCGATTACGAGCATTCTTTATGGCGCTAAACTCATCAGTGACTCTATGCTAGAGTTGTTTAGAAAATTAGAGCCATTTAGCACCTGACACAGTACACTCCATGAAAAGTGTTACCATCATGGCAAAGCTACATTGATAGGCCTCGATAAGCAATATATCGAACGCTTTCCGCGTGCAACACAGAAAGCACCAGAACATCGGGAACCTAGTTTCTTTTTCATTGGTCAGTTTCCAGGCCGGTGGTTAATCGTTGAAAAAGGAAAGTTTTCGCAGGAGCCTGCTTTTTACAACCGCCACGGAAAAGAACGATCACTGTGCGCGATATAATTGTAGCAATTTCGTGTGGCACATTCACCGGCCGGTGAATAGAAACCTTTCGTCGGATATTTCGTTAGGCTCGCGAAACAAATTATAAGTAGGAACACAGGACGATTGACCTGGTAATAAATCATGCTTTACCGGCTCGCTTTGACGTCGCGACAAAGTGTGAAGAAAATTTTCGTCGTTATCGTCGAATGTTCACGCAACTGGACCTCGTTGCTGTAAAAGAAAAAATGAAAAACTGGAAAGGAACAAAGGATTAAGAAAAGAAACATGGTGTATTACCGTTTTTTTTACTCAAAATATATAATGTAACAAAAAATTTTTTATATGGAAAAATCGATTTAAACAGAAGTTATAGATTATTTTGTGGAACACCTTCAGTCTGAAGCCTCTGATTGGCGTACACTCCCAGGATCGCAAGAGTGGTTTGATCTAAGGAGATCAAATTGATTTTTAATCTCCGTATCCCTAATTTCTATATGAATTGACGCAGAAATTGAAAAAGTAAGAAATTGGCATTTTTGTTGCAACTTTAAAACAAAATCAATAAGAAGGACATAAAAATTTGTTGGACGATCTTTTCTTAATAATTTCACATTCATATACTTTTTGAGTTTGAGTAATCGTGTACGCCATTTCTGAAAACATGGTTTTGGAATACAGGTGTTTTGGACACAATTTCCAAATTGTACTGTTGAAACTTTCATTGCTATTTTATGTATGGCCGTCCACGCATCTCTCCAACAAATCTCTTTTTGATAAATCCTCGTAAATAGGTAAAATATTTTTAGCAACGACTGCGCTCTTATGTCTATTTCGAAAATGGCTCGATAGATATTGTTATTAGTTCGAATTTCAGTATAAGGAATGCAGCCTCATATTCTATAGATATTAGGGAGTATTTTAAGCGAAAGAAATTTTGAAAACTTTGTCATAAAGGTCGATTTTGAAATGCACAGCTTCAAATGCTTCTTTTGCGCACTACTGACGAACTCAAGGTGTCTAAACATCCACTTATTTCCCGATGAATTATTCGCCGAGGAGGCCGTTACGTTAAACACGTGTCAATGAAGGAAAAATTACTCTCGTCAAAGCGACAGGTGGCAATTTATTAAAGCAATACGTTAACGTTGCAAGTAGCTTTGATGATGGAAAACTTTACCGCGAGCCGCAATGTCGGCGAACAACGTTCTATGAAAGAATGCCAATCGAATCTATTCCAGAAGGAAGTTAAATGTCAAATTTTACGACCCTCGAACGAACAATGTGCAAATCCGACCCGAGGCAATATTTCGCAAACTCGATGACCCAGAAAGTATCGAGGGCCTCGGGGCTGCACTCAGAAATTCGTCGAGTTCCTAGGGCGTGACAGAGGATCGTATAGATCACGCATTAGGTGATCGGTCGTGACTCAGACCTACGAAACGCTGCTTCGAATTAATTAAATATTGAATTTTCAAACGAGAAAAATAATATCTAACAGAATAGTACAAAGCTTAGAAAGTAGGAAAATTCTACATTATATTTTCAGTCTACAAAGATTTGACTCTGTCGTGTGAGGTTTAATTAAAAAATACCAAATTGAGGCATTTTTAACCCTCGAATGACGTAAGGATACGATAATAACAATTTACATTTAATTTCGTATCCTTTGTTTAAAGAGAATTGTATTTAATTCTGTATCCTTATCGCTTCCTCGAAAAATTATATTTTTCGTACATTTAGCCTATTTTTTTAAGGATTTAAAAGAGCGAGCATAATCGCATTTTTAGTAGCAACTCTTAAGAAGGTAATGGATGGTACTCAGAAATATTCTTGGAACTATTTTCAGACGTTTCACTTTAACATTCAACATACATGCACGCGTTTTTATGTTGTTACTTAAAACATGTTTATACTATTCTTATATTCTGCAGACAGAGCTGAAATAAGATAAAAAGCAACAAGGTTATAAGACTGCTTTTCGTGTCTGTACGCTGTATTTTTTAACGTTCTTACATTATCAATCTTCCTGCTTTTAACTAAATCCATATGCACTTTTATTGCCGAAAGATAAGCCGCGAATAATTAGAATTTGTGGGAATGCCAGCCACTAATTGGCTGACTAAGAATAATAATACAGCATTCACTTTGATTACTTGCTTTAGGTATAAATTTTGAATATGAGTGATTATCTATTAAATATTTTACGATATAAAAAGAAAAATAATGCGTCAAAGAAACTTGCCCCTTTTAAAAAATGTCTCAAATAAAACTTGTTCTGTTAGAAGTTATTCATAACAATATATTAAAACAATTCATTTAAAAGGCTTTAATAACATAAAATGTTATAAACCTTGGCTACCTTAAAGCACAGACCCAGCTGTCACCCCCTTAACCTTTTTTCATTAACAAGGCGAACGTTTTTGCTAAAAGTTTGTAGATGGTAATTATAATGGCCAAGTCGGGCCTCTAAATGTTAATCCGGCCCTGTCTTAGGTTTTTTCTGTTCCGTTCATGTTCGCTTACCTATAAATGACACGAGTGAATAGATACACAGGTGTGCAGGCTGTTGATAGTTTGCAGAAGTCATTTCTACGGTACACGAGTCCAATTAAAGGTATTTAATTATCGCTCGAAAAACCTACACATTTTTCTGCTCAAATGTGAGTTAAAGAAGTTATACAAAATTTGTTATTTCTTAATATTCTTGAAAATAAATATAAAATGTATAAAAATACAGTTTTATATAAGTGTGAATAGATGGGGAAAAATAAAAATGTGATCAAGTTAATGAGTTCCAAACGTTCCAGGTAAAGTAATAACTTTAACACTTTATTAAGAAGTTTTTTCTTAGAATGACAAATAACGAGTACTGCTGATTAACAAGGCAATAAATAATTTATTTAATATTATTCCACGTTGTGTTTAATAATTTTTCGAGCATGTTCAAAACAAATCAATAAACTTCCTGAATAAAAATGGTTAGAGTTAAAAAATAGTTTAAGTCAAATGATTTTATGTTAATTACTAAAAGATTATGCATTTTCTTACATATCATATTACATATCATATTTCTTACATATTTATTAACATATCATAGTAGCATTAATAATCGTATTTATTCGTAAGAACCATTAATTGTTCAATTAATGATAAAATTGTTGAAAAATATTATTTTTGATAAGTTAACAAATATTAGTTTTACAGAAAATTTACAGAATCGACAGTATTGCAAAACTATAATTTTTTCAAACATATAGTAATTCATTTCTTTATCAGCAATTAAGTTTCACAAACACAAATTGCAAAATGTCACATTTTTACACTGAGCCAAATTTATTATCGAAGTTTATGGTAAATAACAAATGGACATGACTTAAGCTCTTTCGCTTATGTTTTAAATAGCGTATTAGAAACTTTAATTAGCTGCAAAAACTCAGTTACCGTCTCTGATACAAATGATTATCACATTTCCACGTTATACGGTGTCATAAAAATCCAAAAGTCAATTGTGTGTTAACAAACGCGAGTCTGCAAAGGAATCCATAAATTACGGTAGCGCACAATGGTTTTAAGCGTTCTTTGAACCGAGGTGACATTAGACGGTGCAAATGAAGCGGCAGGTGCACGAAGGATCTATTTACTGGAGATACCTCGCCACACGGTGACCCAATTAATGACGTTTAATTACTATCGAGGGACGTGTGTGCAGTCGCGGTGCAGCGCGATTTTGCAATACCAAAGAATTCGACGAGCGCAGTTATCTGCCGGGAGTACAACGCCGCTCGTAGATAAACTACTGATAACTAAGAAGCAAAAGTATACCCCTGAATAGTGTTCTACAACAAATTTGCATACTGTTATTGACTATTGTTAACACCACCTTCTTAAGCAACCCAATGATGTCAGTTAAAGGTTCGTACTAGGTCCGGCAGCTAAAGTGTCCTATGAAGCAAACCATAATTTGAAAACGAAAAGTATTTTTACTGAAAATATTGTTTAAGAGTCAACATATGTTTAAGATTAATGCCATATTAAAAGAAGAAAGCTCATTGAACTTTTAATAAGAAGATAATTCAAAGATTAATCAAGTCTTAAAACTAATTTAAAAAAAAGTGAACTCATTAGATTTTTAATTTTAGCGTGAATAAACTATCACGACTGATATTAAACTTAAAAAAAATATAAAGTAGCAATCCACTTCCAATAAAGTGATAATGTATTTTTAGAGTTAATAAACTTTCAGAGGTGATTTACAAATAAACAAGGTAAATCCTCGATAACACGTTTTTAAAGTGAATAAACTTTCAGAAATATTATAAAAAGAAGAGAAACCTCGATGGGCTTGTAGTAGAGATAATAAATGTTTAGGATTAATAAACTTTCAGAAATAGTATTAAAAAAGTAAAGCCTCTACTGACTTCTGATAAAGAGATAATGTACTTGTAGGATTAATAAACTTTCAGAGATAACTTCAAACAAAATAAAGCAAAGAGATAATGCACTTTCAAAATTAAACAAATTTTCGAATCTGATTAAAACAAAAATGAACGTTTAATTAGATTCTAATTAAGGAACATTTGTTAGGTATTGTGTTAGCAAAATCAGAGATCGTTTCGTGTGATTTCTACTAAAATATGAGATACAAAACGTGGCCAATCGTCTTTGTCCAATGTTGAACTAAACCCAAATATGGATTATGTAAGAACTCGGCTGGATTAATAAAAAGAGCAGGATTGGAAGGTGAAATAGGATAGTAACTTGACCATCATGGATCTGCAAACGCACAGCGGACATCGTGCAAAATTAAACAGGAAATTCGTGGTTTACGATTCATCCGAATCTCGATAACATTTTTGCAATTCAAAACAGTGTTTTAATTAAATCTCGTCAGGTACCGTCATGACTGATTATATTCTGAAACCAGTACGTACTGTGGTTAAAACAATCACATTTGATAATAAAGTTCCTTTATTTAAATCAATTGGTATTGTTAACAGTTAACAATTAAATTAGGATAGAAATTCAAAATGTAAAATTTAAAGTTTCTTTTATAAACTTTTACCATAAACTTACTTTCTATTTTTAAAATAAAAACTAGACGTTTTATTAAGTTTCTAATATAAATATGGCAGCGATAAAGCTAATCCTCGAATGGCGGAGCCAAACCATAATTTAGAATTTAAATTTAATCTTCCTATTTTTTAAATTTTACACTATTTTTCTAATATATCAAAGTACCTCCTTTAAAAATAAAAATATTTAATCAAAAACTGGAGCCATATTATAGGTACCATCGTTAAATAAATATATAAATTTTTGTAACTATTATTTTTTTCTCAAAATTCAATTGTGGCTGTTTTCGTGTCCAAAGCTAGTCGAAAAGCAAAGGGTTAAATTGTGTTTCTTTTAAAATTATAAATACTCCGATGAGAGCCACCGTAAAGATCCAAAGATTGGAATCGTTAAAAAGGGAACACAACTTTTGAAGTTCCTTTATTACGGTAACGAAAAGAAAGAAATGACGATCAGTTATTCGTCTGACACGTTTGTTATGCATTAAAGTATCTTCAAATGCAAAGCAAACGTCCCCTCAATACGCAGTTCGTACTTGTGGAACGACATCATAATGCGATGGTAGTTCCTCGAAGATGACTGATTTGCAATTCGTTATGTGTCACACAGTTTTGCGACGTTAACTACATAATTAACACCGCACGGTTTTCGTCTCGATTCTGCCTTACTTATTATTTTCATAAATAGCATTGGAAATATATTAACCCTTTATGCACAAGCAAGATATGAAAAGCCAGAAAGTTAAAAGAAGTGCAAAAGACAAAGTTTCATATTATTTATAATCATAAAGAAGTTAGCAGTATTAATAAAATATTTTGAAAATTATTGAAAAGCATAGTAGGAATTTAACTATTGGCCCAAAAATTGCCTTTATGATTATGGTTATTGGTAAATTAATTTTTGTGTAATTTACAATTGAAATAAACTAACTCTTGTCCTTTGTGAATGCATGTAATTTATATACTCCGTTACCATTGTGCTTGCTCCAAATAATTTTACAGTGTCGCATTTGCATAATTATCACCGTCACGTATACAGATATTTGTGTTACGTACATAGATTCAAGTGACGCATTGTTTTATCAAATTCAAAGTTTGCTCGTAAATTCAAACATAATCGTGCAAACTTAGAATTCATGAACGGCTTGGACGTAAGTCTCTTTATCTCACGGATTCCATTACAAAATTATTATAGCAGCGATTATGGAAATATTCATTCCCAGTTCTTCATTTCTTAATAAAATTAACTTTCCATTAATTACATTCCGTTTGTGTTATTATTCAATTAGAAAAACTCGCTTGGAACACTAAATAGCGAATCTTTCTGTAATTCGTAATTGTTTCAGCATAGCACGTCATATAACAATATTAATTAAAAAGAAATTTGATTTTGTATCGTTTTGCGTTTAACTCCTTGCCTGTGACATGTAACATGTCACATACTCGTGACACCCTTCAAATATGACAAAACTGTCTAATATTTTTAGTACAACCGAATTTTAAAATTAATTCTAATTATACTTAATTAAATTTTCTTTGCTTGCATTAACATTGCAGCAATAAATATTTAACTCTAACTAACACAAGCGTCAAAAAAATGATGGAACAAGGGGTTGAAGTAGAATATCTTAAACCTTAACACATTTCCATATAATTTTATTGTTATAAATTGTAAATATTAATAAAATGGGTTGAAATTAATACAAGACTAATGTAGAGAATAGAAAGATATGGCCCTTAAACTAAAGCTTTTTAAACTAGGGTAGTGACCCCACATAGGGTAGCATGTAACACCTACAGTGTTCTCCATTACAGTACACACATACTAAAGTTTGCTCAAGAATTATTTAAAGCTAAAAATCCTTTGCTTTATTACCAAACAATGTTTCATTTTATAGCAAGGGCTGCGTAGAACCTTCCCAGGTAAACTGAATATTCCCTTAGAACTACCAAGGTTTGGTACACCTGAAACTTTAAAATAGTAAACAAAATAAGCAAAGGACTAAAGCCGATATAAATTTCGCCAAAAGCGTTCCAATAAATCCTGCAATCTAACCCGAGAAATCTGAAGCGAGTCGTTTCGACCCGTTTGGTAGGTCCGACGTTAGGAAGTCCCGGCTCGAGGAATATCACGAGATCGGAGAAGGTTCGCAGCGCGTCGATCTATTAAAACCGCACGGAATACATTAGCCTGCACCGTGTCAAGGATACGAGCGGGCATATCCTCCAGGACACCGGGCTTTGAATGAGTTTTTTAGTGGGCAACTTTGGTGGGGCCACGATGATGATGAAGCCGGCGAGGTGAAGGAGGTGAGAAAGGGGAGGGGGGATTCGCGTGTCGATTGGGGGGAGGAGAGCAGCGGAGAACAGCGATATATGAAGGCGAAACTCGCGCTCCGCAGGCTCAATAGCCCAGAGACCCCACGTGGTTGTATACCATTCGAAACATCGCGAATTCGAGACATTTCTTTCTCTCTCTCTCTCTTCCTTCTCCTCTTCATCTTTACCTTCCGCTAGAACGGGACCTGTGTTGCCTGATACTCGAAATTTCTCGTTACGCTGAAGGGAATCCGAGCCGGCGATCCGGCCGATAAATCGTTCAGCATTGTCTTCTCCGTTTCGTAAGGGTCCTTTGTTTTCGAGGAAAGGGAGAAGGACGGACTGTTTATTGTGATCGGTGATCGGTGATCGATAGTCACGGGTGATGTTCGCCGAGTTTCGATGAGAGAACGATCGTACGCCGAGTTTGAATACCGTTGTTGTGGAAAACAGGGGTGGTAAAGCGAGGGAAGCATCGGCTCGTTGGACGTACGCCCTTTGGTATCCGCTGAAGAATGGGCAAAGGTTGGAAAGGTACGTTTTGTAATCACAGTTCTTTTATTCTTTTATTCCCCTGTATCTTTGAAATTGCTGTCTTTCTATGTTCATGTAAACAAACGATAACTTTTAGACTATTAAATTACAAATAAATTTCATGCCATGGTGTTTGTTATGTTAATCTATAATTTGTTTATTATTAATTATCACAGAGGATTAACTTAGAGGATTAATCTAAAGTTGCAACATTGACTAATAATGAAACGAATACATCACTTTTTATTAAAGTTTGAGTTTTGCACAAAATAAATTCAAGGTTGACAATATATTGGTATTTTTGACAGCCTTCTTCAAACCTTATTTAAAAAAAAAAATTGTTTAATACATAGTGATTCATGTTATTGAACAAATTTAAATATCCTAATTCTATAATAGTTATGTAAATTTATTCTATATTTTCTTTACCAAATTTTTATATTGCAAAAGAGTTTTAAAATTGAAATTTGATCTAAGTAAATTTATTCTTATTCTAATTCTTTGCAGTAAAATCATAGAATTCAGAAAATATTAATACAATTGTATAAAATGTATCATTTTGCAGTATTCCGTGGTATGTATAGTTTGTCAACATAATTTTCGTATACCTGGATATAATGTAATTATCACCGTATCATTGTGTACTATTTCACTTGGACATTTGACACTTATTGTTAAAACAAACAAAAATTATTGACATTAATTGAGAAAGAATAACAAGGTACTAAAAATGAGATCAGGAATATTTCTGTACATATCACTTCTGTTAAAAATGATCCACACTCCATGTAATGTGTTATAAATAGTAGCATGTACGTTGTATTTGAAAGATTTGTAAAAAGAGACAAATTTAATCAAGTACCTTTAATTTGTTATAATATGAAATACGAAGCATGATGTTTTAACCCTCGGACACCAAAGGTCAGTTTCCACAAAGATCGTAATAGGGTTATTAAGAAATCTAAAATATATTTGGAATTCTATGAAATATTACAATTTTTTGGTATACAGTAATCATTTATTTAAAAAAGAAGATAAAGTTAGAACAAAATACTTAAACATGAGGGATCAAATTTATCTTTTACGGTTATCTAGTACAAAGTAATTCAATATTATTAAATTTTACAATAGTATTGCAATATTATTATCTCTGGTGCGAAGTAGAACCTTCTGCAGAAAACTAATGGGAAAAAGTTTCAGAAGAGTTTGCACGAATCATAAAACAGCTGTATTTTTACGTATAATGTCATCGAGTTCGATGTGCAAATCATGGTAAATTAAAGTGATGGTCTATGAGGAAAAGCGTGGAAAATCAAAATGCACCCTGTGTCGGGCACTTTTCAACTCGACCCAGTTTATGAATATTATTTATTTAACACATTTCCTCTGACGTGTTCGATTTCCAATACCTTTTATTATTCTCTTGTTTTATGTATTTAAAAGCGGATGGAAATTTAAGCTTCGTTACTTTTGAAAAAATCGATACAACTGAAAGTTTTTCGTAATCGTAATAAAATGTGGTTTAGAATTATTTATTATTTCAGTTTTGAAATATAGAAAGCTGCTTTAGGTTCCAAATGAAAAACACAGTTATTAAAGTTAACTTCAAGTATATAAATTGTTGATACTTCAAACTAAGTAGTTGGTATGATTTTTTTTTAATCAGTAATAACAATAAAATTCTTAGAAAACGTTTTCTATAGCACTTGAGAAGCTATCGAAAGCATTTGTTCATTGCATTAAAAATCATTCTTAGATGACGATAGGTTTTTAGATTAATAATTGATATTTAATTAAACATACTCGATATAACTTTATAATACCGATATAGTATTTCTCGTTTCAATGTAAGTTCCTACTGCGAAGTAGTATTAACCCGAATTGTCCAGACACGAGGTATGCTAAATGAAATAGTCGTGTCTCTCGTCGTAAGAAAAGTTTGCAAACTATTACAAATAGCGTACACGAATATCGGTGATATCCCCGTTTCCGTCTGTTGGTTCGATAATAAATTACACAGGAAACATTTCTGTCGCTTCACGGTACAGGGCTCATTACAAAAGGACTTAAACGGCAGAACCGTTTGTACAAGTGATGAAATACGACACAAATGTTCTTATTTTCAGCGTCTAGAACTTTCATCTTACGTACGACCGCGAAGATTTCCCGTCCTCTTGATTTCTTATCAGTAGTACAGGGCCATTTCGTGTATTCGATGGTTTACATGCCACCGCGCACACTACACAATTGATAATGATCTCTCGATAAAATAGATTACTGAAATTAATTAAAAATGTTTTATCTTGTTGCCCAAAAGTGATTACACAGCGTAGAACAATATTAAAGTACTGATATATATGATTAAATAATATGTTAACAGGAAATAGATTGTTCGGTACTGATATAGAAAAATATCTTTTGGAAGATATTAATGAATTATGTGTAATATGATATAATACGATATAAAAATATAAATTTTGGTTACTGATATAACTATAAGACCGTTTATAAATTTTTTAAATTAAAAAGAATATAAACTGATAACATTATGTTATACTTTATTTTTCTAGTACTAAAGTACTATACTACAATTCTGGTACTATAATATCTAATAACATTAATGCTAATGCTATAAATCTAATATTATACTACTTTAGTAATATTTACAATAATATTGTTAATAGAATAATAGTATACTATTGGTATACTAATAATAGTATCGTTTGTTTTTCTGTGCAGGTGCAAAAGACTTCGTCGGCCTCGACGAGGTGACGAAGGTCGAGTTCCTGGTGATGCTGTTCGCCGAGGCTCTTGGAACGTTTCTTCTGGTTCTAATCGGCTGTGCATCCTGCATCACCTGGACAGCGGACAATCCACCCACGGTGGTGCACATCGCGTTCACCTTTGGCCTTGCTGTCGCCAGTCTGGCACACGTAAGTTTATAATAAACAATTTTATTTTCTATTAACAAATTAGATTTAACCGTCACGTTTAAACTGTTTGTTACTTTGCATTCGAAAAATTACCGAATATCCTTTAAATATTTTAAAATAAGGATCAGCAGGTTTTATTCTTTAATTAATAACTTACACGTGGTAAAGAAAAATAGAGAGAGGATGCAAAACGTCCTGAACTTTCCTCGGGGTGTTAGACACCCCTAATGTAGGTGAAAGTTATTATTGATTGACATTTTTCAATAATTTAATTACTGACTAAGAAGACACAATTATTCATGGAAGTATTTGACCATTCTTAACCCTCAGTCTACAGATGGGTCCATTAGATCCGATTTACATGTTCAATGTTATTTTTTTTAAGAAAAATTTCAAAGTTTTTAACTTTGTTTGTATGCAGTTATTAAATTTGTATCTCAGTGTAATTAAAATTCCTTTTTTCTCAAAGAAATTTCGATTTATATCTCTAAAAAAGATAGAAAAACTTGAATAATCTGTAGAAAATAAAAATTATAAATTAAAATATATAATTTGGCTTGTTACTTCTATATCAAAGCTAATGTAAAATAATTGCAATAAAAAGAAAATTTATTTAACGGGTTCTTCATTACAAAGTGTAAAATACAAATTAATACTCTTGAGAGGGCTCACGTTGGATAAAAATAAAGGCAAACACCTTTGTTTTTAAAAGAAGAAAATGAAAATTTGAAATTAATTTTTAATATGAATAATTCACGACACGTATCAGTAACGCGTATAACATGTTAATTAGTTATATAATGAACGTAAATTGAAACTGCAAACTGAATGTTTCAAATACAAAAACAAGTATAGTGAACTAGAAAAATGAAGTATCTGCCAGCAAGAATACTGTGAACAGCAATCAGCACTATGATGAGATTTATCGCTGAATTTAAGGTCGTAATTAAGGAAGTAATAAATAACGTGAGTTCGCGGGAAGACGCGTAACAAATTTCATACTCCGTTTGTTGGAACGTACGATTCATGAAAAAAAAAGAAACAATTTGATTCGTTAATTGAAACGTTCAAATTAACGTTTATAATTTTCAACAAAAAGAAACGAATTATAATTTCATAAAGTTGCAGAAAACAAACTAAATCACGTTTGACACACGAAATATGAATATTGTAAAAATAAAAATGATAAATTTTGTACATTTAAATGATATTGGAGGAAAACGATGGAAGGCTGAAACATTTCATTGTTGAAATACAATAATTATTCATGAAGTATTATTTTTTGACGAAATATCAAAACTTGTTTTAATATTTCAAAGGCTTGTTAATTAGTAATACAAAGAATTTTTTGTTTTGAGAAAAAATGAAAGTCCATTTTACAGTTTAATTAAAAAAAGTTGAAAATAAGAATACAGATTTTATTACTGAATAAGTGAGATGCAGAGAATAACAGCAGATTTTTAAATAAACAAACATAAAAGAATTACAACTAGTTTTTAAAAATAATAGCCAATTTTTTAATTAACAAACAAGTTTTATACTTGACAATTGCTAGACATTATGCATATCCTATAACGAACAATTTTACGCGTTTATTACGTTATAACGAAAATTAACCAGCGATTTGTCGAATCGTCTTCCACCTTTAAGCCCCGGCCTTTCTTTCACGCGTCGCCCACCTGATAAATCGTTTGCCGGCTCGCATTTGTTTGATTTCATTGAATGGACAAAGGTACATAATCGTGTTCTCGGCTCGTCCCAAAAAAGAACCGTGTTACCGGCGATACCTTGAGGAGAAGCAACAAGGAAAGAGAGAGGAGGGAGGGGGATTCCATTCACCTCGTTGAACTGTCGTGTTTCACGAAACAAGTTGCTTTCATTACTCTCACTATCGTTCATTCGCCCGTGGTACCACTTTCTTGGTCGATTAGCAAATTGGGAATTAATCGGTTGCTTCATTAACCCCGCGCATGCAAATTATTCATTGTCGAAATCAAATTGGACTCTGAAGTTTTGTAACACCCGCGTCAGATTTCTCTGTTATCCTTTTTTCTTAAATCCTCGATCAAACGCATATAAAACTGCTTTGACCAAAATATAATATTTTTTGTATTAGAAAAAATGATATCTATAGATATATTTTAAAGTTTAGAAAAGCCTAAGTGCTATAATCTTGCATCAATAAAACATCGAAAATAGTATTTTTCTTACAAAAAAATTCGAAAATCTATATTGTTAATTTCTATCCGAAATATTTAAAAATAAATATGTTATTTGCAAAAAAGTGACCCTTGACCCTTAACCCTTTTAGCCGTAGTAATATTTAATAATTTATAAAGATAATTTCATTTGCGTTTAGATTCTGAATTAAACAATTTGTTACAAAAATACATCGCGTATTTCAGGATTAACAGCAAAACTTCTATCGCTATATTAATTACTACTTGTTTTCAAATTGTCGATAGCCGTATCAGATCGTACGATACGATTTCGCGATAAAACGAAGTAATCTTTGAAGCCGGGATTAAAGATTTAACAAAATCATGTGTACAATTTCACAGTAAAATCTTGCGGGATTGGTTTATCAATTACAGTTCTCGGAACGGTCGTGGATTAAAATAAAATCGAAAATCACCGGATAATTGGAGCAACGGTCTTGTAACCACCGTATAATTAAGAATTGGAGATGTTAGTCGGACGTAAACCGAAAACGAGAATAAGCATAATTTTCAGCTTGAAATAATTAACGTTATTTTATAATTAATGATTTATCGTGTTTCGTGGATGTACATTCGTCGATCACGGCACGAAATAAGGAAAAAATAAAAGGGGCCGCGTATTGGTGGTCGACGGTAATTATCATGGCAGAAAAGTTGAAGTGCGAAGTGCTAACGGCTGACCGTGCAACATTTTATCGCATCACGAGGTTTTTTAAACGAAGTAAATCTTGAAAGCGACCTATTTTCCCCTTCGAAACATTACTTCGCTCTCAACTCGGTGACGGCTTTCGCAACTGGTCCCAAACTCGATACCAACAAAGTCAATCCGAGAATAAATTTCACGGATCTATTTTTTACGATCCTCTTCTTTGACCAAGTCCCTTTTTGTACCGAAGGCAATTTTGTATTTTCAAAGAAGAAGCAACATTACTCCTTATTGTTTTCATATTTATAAACTGTGCCGTAGAAATATATTTTTTAATCATAACCCTGAAAAATTTTAATCTAAAACTAAAAATTGAGTTAAAAGCACTGCTTAATATATGCTGCAAAAGATAAAAGTGAATTAAAAAATTCTTGCATTCGAACGGAAGAAATAACAAATTTGTTATATAAAAATGTGGTTGTCTGGAGAAGACGTGATAGTACGTCAACAGCTGCGAATGTGTTAACAAGGCGTAGGTAGGTCGAACACGTGGGAGGTGGCTGGTTCACGAAATCAGCAATTTGCCGGGCTCGCCACCTTTAGCAACTAGACTGCCTGTCTCTTTCCCGGCGTCGATCTTCACCGGAAGGCATGTCGGCCCTCTCCTCCGGAGAGCACGCGTTCGAGTCGAATCACCTTGCCTCCGCGTTTCATTGACATTTTGAAAAAACAAAACTGAATGACTGACATCGAGAACCGTCGAGACCTATCATTATTACGATTTAGAACGGAAATAGTTCGCGTAATCCTGAGCATATATTGCATAACGAATGAATCGGTCAGATCGTCTCGTGATGGATTGATCAATCGGAACCCAGACCTATTAACCCTTTGATGTGTAACTGAAAAAGGTGACCCCCTATTTATTTCATGTATTATACTGCACTTTAATTATTTCAGAATAACACTATTATAAAATTTGGTGACGTGTGAAATTTTTTACTTCTAATTTATAGAAACAAAATAAAAAAATTAAATGGCTTTTTAGTAGTAATATTGTATTTTCAGATAATTCTGTTTCTCTAAGTCTCTAAGTACTCTGAAAACAAAGTGTCTACAGTGCAATATATTATTTTATTTTTTATGTTCTAAAATAAATATATGAATTCTATTAACCCTTTGCCATATCATTTTTGTGATAGATGCGTCAGATAGAGTTAAATATTTGTTGCTACAATGTTAAAACCAACAAAGAAAGTTGTAATATTATTAACGATAATTTACTGTCGCAGTTGTAGTTGGAATTACACTTAAAATTCAGTTGTACTAATAGTTAGTACGAGTTAGGTTTATAACATTTAGACCATCAGGTGTGTCACGAGTCTGACTCGTCAAAGTATGGAAAGGGATTAAGGCAGATTTTTAAATAATTGGTCAGAGAGTCTTTTACCGTTGAAAAATTAATTGTAATGGTATCATTAGGAAAGTTATAAAAAAAGAACCAATTGTTGGTTCACCTTTGATCAGTTTCCTCTACAAGTTCAATTAAATAGAACCTAAAAATCGTTCTAAATTACACTAGCAAGTATTCAATCGAGGAATGTTGCGAAGAATGCGAACGAAACGTGGCACGAGTTTACAGGATGAACCTAATATTCTAACCGGACTGTATTCAGTCTGAAAAGGTAGTTAGAGGTAACCTGAAAGAAACTAACGAGTCTCTTGACGAACGAATTACTAATTCAGCATCTTTTTCTTTATCTTCTGCCTTTCTCGGCGTGGTACAGAATAACGAACCAGCTAACGGATACTACCTCGAAGTAGTTCGCAGAAGTTAGTTCATCTTTCAGTTCAGGCGATCACAGTTAGCTAGTATCTACCTGTCCACGTTTACCTTCGCTACGGTGCGTGATGTTAACGAAATACTAAATGGAAGTGAACGGGTAGGCAGAAAGAAAAAATATTAATTGGGTACTTTGGGGATAACTTGATAAATGCTCACCGATCCCTCGTAAATAAGTCTTATAAATCAATCAACGGTATCGTATTCAGCTTGGTCGAAATTTCATTCATTCCTCTGGCTACATTTAATCGACGAGTAATCGATCGACAATTTTTATTAAATTTGCATCATTTTTATTTTCCCTCCATTCGCTGTATTTTGTAATCAATAACGAAATAGTGACTTATTTCTGGAGAAAAGTATTCAAATCTTGGATTAATTGTTAGATTTCTAAAAGGGGTAAGTCCCCACATTTGAGTCTTTTCTTTTTAATAAATTGCTTTCAATTTTCTTCTACTCAACAATTATTAATTACTATAAATTTACGAAAAAATCATGTTTTATATTTACAACCCTTCACTTTTATACTCAAAAGCTGTGGAAATTCGCAAACAACACAACATAATAATACAAGAATTTACAGAAAGTCAGATGAACAAAAGAAATAACAATGTACAATTTTAAAGTAAATTTTGAAAGGGGTCATTCGACCCCACTTGGTACGTTTAGTGTTCATATTATCCTTGTAATTGATTAAAATAATGAAACTTTGAATGGAATCTGGTACAGCGATCCGTGGCCGTTGAAGGGATCAAAGTAGAAAGTAAGATTCTTTAAAAAGCCGTTTCCTATAGGAGATCGGTCTAACATTTTCAAGGTGACGCGATCCCGAAGCGGAAAGCTGGCAATTTTGAAAGCGTTTCTCGATCGCGAACCGTCTCGTTGCCCTCGGTTCCTTTCCAGCATCGGGCGACCACCTCGAATACGGTATAAGGTACCCTAGCCGAGCTAGACGAGGACGAAACGCGACGACGACGAAAAGGAGAAGGATCGCATTTTTTAAGAGTTTTATCGCGCTCGTACAGCGCCTTTTACGTGTACGTACACGTAAGTTACGTATGCACACCCGTGTACACGGTTTTACACGTGACGCAGCCTCTGAAATCTCGGAGAGCCGCCGGCACGTTGGTAGAAGGGTAAATAAGGCCGCCGATTCGCCCAAGGGGGTCTAACTGTCCTGATGGTGCAATTCTGCCCCGAAGGCTCCGACAACCTACTCGCGACTCGCCTCGAACCTCCGATCGACTAATGTGACTCTTGTTCTGTCTCTTTTGATACTTTACTTTCCGACAGCTCCCGCCACCGATATACCTATTTATAGAATTAATGAACATTCACGAAACAACTTAGCCGGACGTTAGCTTATTAGATTATTACTGGAAACTGGAGGAACATTGGCAGATTCTTATATCATTTTGCTGTATAATAATATTATGGGCAGTTATTATGTACAGTTATTATAAGATTTTGTTTGGTCAGTCATCCTCAGATTCATCCTGATTCGCTTTCGAAAATTAGTCACCTACAATCTTTGTCCTTCCCTTTCTCAGATTCTTCCCTCTCTTCCCATTTTCCTGACCTAAATACACCTACAAAATCCGAAAAGAAGCCTTATTATCCATAACCACGTTGCAAGAAGGATCGCTCGTCACCGTTTTGAATAAAATAAATCGTTACATTAAAAAGTACCAGTGTTGTGCCGTAAATCACCAACTCCAGTCTCCAACACAGTCGTCACACAGTTCAGCATAGCCATTTTTGTTCTCCGTACAATTGTTTCTTTTAAATAAATTTCTTCCAAACCATAACATTCTCCTTTGCATACGTTTGAACAAATAATTAATGCAACTCGGTCATCCTTTGTTGGCCTGCCCTTTTCTTGTCGGTACGCGTGACGCGTTCAAACAAAAGCAAGGAAGAAAGGAAACAATGAAGAAGAGATCGAAAGGGAAAGGAAGGAAAGACATCAAAGTCACAGTCATCGCGAGTCGAATGCAAATCGCACGTTTCCCGCCCTGCATTATGCGCCGTTTGTTGTGAACCAGCCAGGAATCTTCAAAGAGGAAGACGTAAACGTTGCATAAGGCGAAATATGAATTGTAAATGCAAAAACAATACCTTGAATAATTTCGCAGGACAAAAGCTCCGACGCGCGTTCGCTGATTCCTTTCAAAACCCTCGATCTGTTATTGGGTTAATGCAAACTAATTGAACGTTTCAATAATTCTGGTAAAATTAACATTCAGCTGGCTTACGTTTGAGAAATATTTTTTAAGGAATTATTAAAATTATTTATACAGTTGGGTGTTCAGAAAGGGGGATATCAAAGAGTAAATCATCCATCTTGTAAATGGAAAGCAATCTGAATTTTATTATTTAAATAAATGTTTACAATCACTTATTAAAGTTTATTGGATTTGCATTAAAAATATTTTAACCTTTGTTAAATATTTGAATCTTTGATTTAACCAAAAATAATTTTGAAACGAAAGTAATAAAATGGAATTAAACTGGATGTTTGATTACTGAGGAATCATAAATAATTTAAAAGTATTTAATGCAAACAAAGGGTTGATTCGTTACGATCAATCAGCGAACACTTTTGGTTAATCACAAACCATATATTCGAAAGTCATTATTCAATCTGGCAACATTATTTATAATGATGCAAGGTAAATCATCCTATACAAAATGGGTGAAGGACTCCCGATGGAGATTAATAAGTTTTTATAGATTCATAGAAAGTTAAATCGCATTTCTCATGAATGACTAATTCATTAACACTGTAAGTGTTTCTTAGCTCTGGGCGAATTACTTTATCCCAGTAATTGCTAACGGTCAGAAAATTAACAAAACACAAATTTGGACTGTCAAGGCTATTCCACGCTTAACAATGCGTTATAAAACTATCGATCGAATCGAAATAAAAGCAAACGCGAAGGTGGCCATTATTATGAAGCACCGTATTAACGCGTAATAAAATTACGATGATTTACGAGTCAAAATTGCAAGCCGTCCGAAATTTATCGGATGAAGGGAGAAAAGTCTTGCTCGCCACGAAACAGAAATATTTGTACACTGTCATGTCGTGTAAAAATAAAAAGGCGTGCAACGGGTGACACCTGCAACAGCTAAGCCAGGTAACGTCATCGGCTGTACAACACGGTGCATCAGATAAGCGATGGATATTTTTCACTTACGTAATCAAAAGTGCAAGCTCCTTAAGTAACAGTTGATTAACACCAGCCATCGTTTGTCACGTTTCAGACGGTTCGAGTACGCCACCCTCTTTAGTTCAATTGTCCTAATATGAAATATTAGAAAGAAATAGAGATTAAAGTGATAAAATAATCATAATTACTTTGTATTATGACGGGCAGCTTTTACTTGGAATTTTCTTTTAATTACAATGCCTGATTTGAATTACAATGCAGAAATAATAATCAAGGGTTTACTATACGATTTTCAATCAACAACTGATAAAAATGTGTAATTTAAATTATAATTTGAAATTTGAAAATCCAAAGAAGGGTTAACTCTTTGCACTTGATTGTCCCCTCTGGGGAGACATCAAAAGAACGTAGAAATATAACTATAATAATATAACTAATTTCCTTCCAATAATTATTCCTAATACTTATTATCAAACAAAGGGTTAAAGCTCAACCTGCAAAAGTCGAAGTGGACGAACAAATACGTGATCGCTGTGGTTTTGAATAAACGTTCAATGAAATCCGATGAAAATTAGAAAGATAGATAGTTGTATGATAATTATTTCACACGGGATTGTCGGAATTTTGCAACTTTGATGCGACTGCATTGAGAGTGGAAGTTTATTAAATCCTCAACAATTCTCAAGGAGTTATATCCTGATGTATATAATTAATTGTTGTTAATTATAGATCTGCCTTTACGAAACGAAACTTTCTATTACATTGTTGAGCATCAAACGGAGGTTTTGAAACATAGAAAGTTTGACGTGGTTTGATGACATGAAAGCAGTGCACAATCGTTTTGTCAATTAAAATTGGATTTGTACCACTTTCTAAAAAATTCCTTGTACAGTTCCTTCTACGTTAAATATTAAATAACAGTCAACGCGTTAAGGTTTCTTCGATTTTAATCAATTATTTCGTATAATGTCAAAAGAAATCATCATTTTGTTTAAACAATTTTCGGTTCCGTTTGAGATTCGCGATAAAATCGATCCTGTCGTAACGGCCGTGTACCGTTCGGCAAATATTAGAGTCATCTCGCTGGAAGTCTTTTTTGAGGCCTATGAGAGGACCGCTCCCTGGTCTCGAGTTATTGTGCAACGTGATCCACGAGCGAAAGAAAGATCATTGTCCCGGGTGATCGTACGTGAACCTTGCGGCTCGTGTGCAAGTCGGTGCACCCTAATTACATACAGGCACGAAGCAAAACCATCGCCATGCTCTGTGGATTTTGCAGAACTTCGGTTTAGCTCGGTGCAATGATTCCTTCGTTACGGTTTTCATTTAATCAAAGTGTAATCTTTAATTGCAAATTTTTTAAAACGTATTTGATTACCTTAATAAACAGAGCTACAGAAAAGAATATTTGTTACGATAATAATTAGAGAATAAATATAATGGTAAACTTGAGAAATAGATACTTTTGGACATTTTTTTCTGGGTAGTTTCAGAGTACAATATTTCAATCTTTTTGGAGGACCTACATTTAATTTTCACCTTTATTCTTGCATTTTTGAACTGAAAATGTTACAAAATAAAGGAGTGGTTCAATATTTTTTTAAACATGTATGTTGGAACGGTGGTTGCTAATTGCCATTACTGTCAAAGTATTAAAATCAATCTTATGTATAATGTAGCATAAGATTTTTTAAGAATATTGATAAATGTAAAAATGTATAAATATAATTGTTCAAGGGATCGAGACAAATAAAAGATAATATAAATTTCTTTCTAAATTAATCTCACAAGATATAACATATGATGTTCCAAAGACTTCGCAAAGAAGGAAATTAATCTGAATTAAGAAAGAAAATGTACTTAACAGAGCACTATAACAATCACAAATATTTCTGTTACCTTTCCAGCCAAATTGAGTGATCGTAAGATCGCGAAGAAATCAATTTCTCGAGGTACCCTTACGAAATGTATACTCGAATTACTTGAAAGACGTTTACAAATTATGTAGCTACCCGTCAGTTTCTGGAACAGGTGATTAATTGATTTTCTCCGGTTAAATATGACAAGCACGACAACACAATGAATATCTATGATCCGTGATTCGTTTGAGAAAACGAGATCATAGCCGCGTGCCGTGCAATAAACGTGTCCGGAGGCTGTGGGTCGTGGAACCCCCAGGGAACGAAGTCTATGAGATAATTCGAGCCTCTGCGAATCTTAATAAACGTGTACTATTCAGCAAAACGTTCCGCAATATCTAAATCCTTGAATGAATTGCGACACCTATCGCGGCTACCTAAAAAAACCACGCATAACACGGCGAAATCTATAAAGAGATAAGACAAATAAATGTTCAGAACGCGCGGAAATTTGCGATTCGAGATAATACTTTCATTAAAATACGTATTCACACCGTGCATCTGCGGTCGATAAAATTAACATAAACATATGAAGAGGCTGAGGAGTCAATTAATGTTACAAAGTATGTTAACGCGAATAACTAACAGGAGAATTTTGTAAATAATTCTGTAGATACGAGCACTATTGTCTGTTAATGAAATTTTCTTGTAGTGATTGAATTATTTCATCAATAAAAAGTTTTAAAAATGAAAGGGTAAAACATAAGTCAATTTTAGTGGAAGGGGACTTACATTGATTGACCTGTACTACTTACATAAATTCAACGCATATATTAAAATATACTATAAAAGTATTCTTTTAATTATGTTTTCTGTACTCGCAATGCTTTTAACAATTCATTTTGATCTAAAAAATTGTATACGACGCAGGGTGTGTACAGTGTCGGGCACCATAGACTTCCCTAGGGAAAATGGTGCCATAAAAGAAGTCCCTCGTCACTCGTCTCTTGTTAATCTACTTAATGTTACTAATATTTTTAATACTTGAGAATTGCTGGGCATTAAGCTTCAATTATCTGAATTGAGAATTTACTTTAACACATTGACTACCATGGTGGTCACCGGTGACTAGAGCCTTAAATTCTGAGTAACTGAATAATTAATGATAGAAAAGATCAAATAAATTTTGTTAATAATTATTTCTAAGTTGGTTAAAATAATAATAATTATTATTAAATTACTAATACAGAAATTGCTAATTCAAGCAATTTATTTGATAATTACTAAATCAATAATTCATCAACTTAAAATACTATAATAACAGGCAGTAATAAACACAACACATTATACTTTCAGAATTGCTTTCAGACATTTTTATCCGTGAAATTATTTCATGCCGATAAGCGCATAATTTAACACTACCTTAATTGAAAGAAACTGAAAACGGAAAATTTTTATCCAGATACATTGCGAGCGGAATAAAAAATACGTCCGAGGCATCGAAGAAAAAAGGGCCGGTGCGTCGACCTCGTTTCGAGATCTCACGAATCTTCGAAGTTTACGATTTTCAGCGCGTGCCCGTTTCTCGAAGGTGTTTCGCCACCGGTAAATCCCATCGTACGTCTACGGTATCTAGACACTTCGCAGAATTAATAATTCAAGATTAATGGGAGATAAGGGGATCCATGAACGCGCGTGCGCCGCAAACAAGAAGAGGGCGGCGTACGTACGGGCGAGGAAAAGAATACAAAAAAGAAAAAAAAAGAGGAGAGGAAACATTTTATCGAGGTGCAAGTTACCGAATGAAAAGAAAAAAAAAACAAATGCCTGGCTTCGTTTATTGCTTTTCTTGGAACAACGAGCCGAGTGAGCCGGGGACGAAGGACGCTTGTACACGGTGAAAAGTGAAGCAACACTTTCCCCTTTGTACGCTCGCTCGCGAACCGAACGACGCGGTTTGATATTAATTAAAATCGCGCCGGATAGGATTTTTTCGTTCATTCGGCACAAGGTCCCCGCCGCTCGGACACGAAATTAATTTTCGCGGAGTAGCATCGAGGGACCGCGACCTTTTAAAGCGAGAACCTCTTCATTCTGTAATTGCTGTTCTCGCCCGGGCCGGCGTTTGATTAAAGGAACGCCGTGGCGCGTACGCGTCGTTCGCGGCCGATCTTGTAATTAATAAAATCAATTAATCGATATCTGGCCGTTTTGATCTTCCCCCCCTATTCGGAGCAAGTCGGAAATTTATGCCGAATGACCGGACGGTAGCCGCGACGCGGCCCCGGCGTCGATGAGGATGGCTACCAAAAGAAGAAGAGGATCGAGAGGAGGAATAAGAACAAGAAGAGTGGAAAAACGTACGATCCGAGAAGATGGGGTTACGTAATCGCGACGCATGTGTACCGATCGCCCGGGGCGAACCGAGACCTTGCCGACATGCATGAGAACTGGGCCGCGCCGGGGCCCACCGCCATTACACACCGATTCTACTCGGCTCAAATCGACCCAGTCACCGATCTAGACGGCATTTACACTTCCCTTTCTTTCTTTGTTCCTCCTGTCCCTTCTTCCTTTTGTCTTTTAACCCTTTTAGCGCCGAGCGAAAGTATCGCGGGCCGATTTGACGGATTTGTTAAGGTTCGGAAGAATCAATAAGCAGCGTATTACGAAACTAAGGGGTTATACCTAGTCAGAATTTTCAAAAAATCGATTTTACTAAATCTTCATTGCTTTTCAACTTCGAATGATCCGGTCCAGAGATATCTTGCTCACCGCAAGACGCCTGTTTTGAAGACGCCTCGATGCATTTTTGGATAAAATTAAATCTAAATACGTTTTCCAGTAAAGCTTCCAAAATTCGAAAGCCTTATTTTTAAAGAGAAGAATTACAAATGTATATGATCCATTTACTTATATTTCTTTCATTAACTTGCTTACTTTCTGATACAAATAACTCGTAAATTTTACATTTGACAATATTCTGGTTAATCACGTGTGTCTTCTCAGAGGCGCCACTGGAGTGCAAAGGGTTAATAACGTTAGGAGAAAATTGGGCAAAACGAGCTAATATAATACAATTTAAAAGAATTTTTAATGCCTAAAGACTAATAAAATGAAGTATCACTGTCTTTCGATGAAAAAAAGGGTGATCCTGTATCTTTTAAGCTACCGTACATGATCAGTAGCGTATACGAAGAGTCGAGCATACATTTCAAGGGCTCTGCAAACGAGAAAATGTTGCGCCTCGAATTATGCTGCCTTGGCTGCCATATGAAATAGTAATAGTTCCATGATGATATTTTGTAAACACCGCCTCCTAAGTTTGACACAAGCTCCCGATTTCACCATGGATATGTGGAACAGCGTAATTGTTAGGAAACGATTCGTGACGCGAGATAAGAGTAAGATCTGTTTATCGGCTCTCGCGTTGGCCTGCCATGATCCGTAAGGTTATGAAATTTGAATTAGAATTAGGGGACTTTTTTTTCTTTTTTCTTTTGTAAGAACGAGCGTAGGTTACGTCCGCTATCAGATTTTAAGTTACGTCCACATTAAAGCGACAACGAGAAACTTTTCCATTGAAATTCTGTGTTTCTCGAAATATGTAGTTGCCAAATATTCAGAAGACGAGGAGACATTTTACATCTTAGTCATATTATCATCTTATAAATTTTGCAACCCTCCTTTAACACTTTGCCTGCCACGTTATCTTTATAGGTTTCGTGTAATAAGCCATTGTTTCAGAAACTTAACGACCGCGTTTTAAAGCGTTTAATTGTATCCCGTGCCAAGGACGACCTGGAAAATATACTTCCTTGGATTACATTACACTAGCGCGGACAAAATCTTTCTACAAGTTGTTATTTATTAGACACCTGTTGGTGCATGCAAGTAAAATACGTTCGTTGGTGTTCCTTCAGTGTGGACATAACTTTAAACCTTAAAACAAACGTACGTTATCTGTTTCACGTAACGTGCACGCATGCTACCAGTTTCTACGGGGGAATACGCGTAAATCATACGAGTTTACACGGTTATGCCGAGGCCCGATAAGGATCGTGAATTCTTTGCTCTTCTGGGTTGAATATAATGTGAATATCTTATTAGGATGACATTGGAATGTTGTAGACATTACATGATACAACGTTATTGTAACATGTGTGATATCTCTAGGAGTTTGGGAACAGGATGTAAATGACTTCTGAGAGCCAAGTATCTCAAGAATGAAATTTAAGTGATTTTCTAGATGTTTCTGCGGGATTGTTCGATAAAAACTGTAAGATTTGTTTTGGACCACTTTTCGTTTACATTTTTGAAATTTCAAGGCATCCCTTTAAATGCATGAAGGTCTTACGTTAACAAATTTTATTTCATCAAAAATAAATCAGAGTACGGTGGATTAATCAAATAATTTACCAAATTTGATTCTTCAAGGGTTAAGAAAAATAAATGTTCTATAGTTTAATTTTGAAATAATAGCTAAGGGCAATAAATAAAGATTTCTTATCTCTGATAATTTGCAGTTCTAATGTGTCTGACTATGCATATTCATTTCCACTGTGGTACTTAGCTTGTTAAGAATAACAGTTCTGTGATTTATCTTCGCTTAATCCAAAATTTTGTTTGTATTTCAGGTATTAGGACCAATCTCAGGATGTCACGTGAATCCAGCTGTATCGGTGGGTCTTCTGGTTAGCGGAAACTGCAGTTTTCTCAAAGCCTTGTGCTACATAGTTTGCCAATGTTGCGGTGCAATTGCGGGATCTGCAGTTTTAAAGGTAACCTTAACTTTTACTTTATCCTCTAATATTAAGTACCTTTAAAGCACCTTTCTTCAAGCTGTTTTTCAATTGTCACCCCTTCCATGTAAAGGGCATTTCAGAATATTATTT
The DNA here is from genome assembly GCA_022405125.1 of Anthidium xuezhongi. Lineage (NCBI taxonomy): Eukaryota > Metazoa > Arthropoda > Insecta > Hymenoptera > Megachilidae > Anthidium > Anthidium xuezhongi. Next base: position 9,226,068 of record CM039638.1, on the reverse strand, counting down.
TAACTTAACAACATTTAATTATCTTAGTGCTTACATTTATTTAATATATTTAATTATGTGATTTACCAGTTTCATAATTAGCAGTTAAGTGTTTTTTAAAATTAAAAAAAAATATAAATTAATTTATTGATAAAATGTAACAAAATAAATAAGTGAAAGATATTAATTGCTTGAAAGTAGTTATACTTTTAATATTTATTCTATTAACGCTTTGACAAATTCCATTTAGTAGTAATTTTATTTTTAACAGATTTTGATATTTTTATAATTTGTAATTTTAAATATCTAATGGGAACATTTTCAAGCAAATAGATGTTTAATTTGTAATAGAAAATTAATAATATTTCTATATGTACTATTTCGACTGTACGGTACAGAATATATTAATCTTTATTTTTCTATTAGAATAATAAAATTCCATCATCCATCTTATGTTTGAACATTATCATAACTCGGCTCGTTACCTATTTTACCTCGTTACTCAATTCAGCAGCTCGTTTTGAAATAATTATTAGACCTATCTCACTTAATCTAATCTAGATATAATCCAAGTATAATGCACGCTAACACAGTAATTTTCCTTTGTTGTAACGAGTAGCGGAAATATGTCCTCCCACAATGCCATTTTCTATATATATACTATGATACTAGGAACTGTACCTCCGCCACTTCCGTTGATCTCTGCGGTACATCGAATAATACTCTTCGATCATAGCGTGTTAATTAAAACGTTCCCGAAGGTCAAGGTCTTTGCCATCTGTTTACCAGACATCGGTTACATCAGAGACAAACGAGTTAAACGAATCGTAGACGCACAGAAGGTGCATGACGCTTGATTTCTTCGTGACAGTTGATTCATGCGCTCATTAATTTCTGTGATTAGCCCTTGCCGACTGTGTTACATACAGAGACGGATAACAATCAGCGGATAATTACCTTCAAACGTCTAATGTAATGAAAATGAACGGCCGCAAATTATTTTGTCAAAATATCATCAAGTAAGATCTATCTTCATAACCGTGGAGAAGATCGTCGTAATGCGTTAAATGCGCATATACGTGATATTAATTATTCATTTATTGTTAATACACTGCTTATAAAAAACTGCAATTCTTATTGTGTTACGGATTTTGATAAACTATAATTTGTATAATTAAAGAAGATAATATTTCGTAAAGGTATCACCTTAGTATTTCCGTGGCCTGCGGTTCAGGCATTCAATAATAAATAATAAATAATTTTTTTTTTAACGAGAATGTAGCATGACTTGTCATGTCTTGTATAGACTCGAAGTATACTGTTGCATCAAATTACATAATGCCATACGTTAGCCATTAACCCCTCCATTACAGTAACTGACTATAATGGACCAAAACCTGACCTCATTAAACGAAATGCGACTATAATTACCCAATAAAAAGGTTACAATCGCGGTACGAGCATAGCTGCTCTTTTTTGGACGTGACATAATGTTTCATGCTAACCATACTAATTGACGTCGACGAAAAAGTATCAAATCATCCTTTAAATCAATTTTGTTGTCATTTCGGTGTGCCGTGTAACAAAACAAAGTTCAAAGAACCGGACAAATGGTCTGCCTATAAAATGGCAATGTTTCACAAAGGTCTCTTGGTATTAATTATACCAAGAGATTTATAATTAATTATTTAACTAATTAATTATTTAGATATTTAACAATAGTCTTTTTACTTTTAACAGGTGCTAATCCCACCAGAGACAACGGCTCACGGCTTGGGTGCCACGACCTTGGGTTCGTCGGTCACCGAAAGCCAAGGGATCTTCATGGAAGCCATCGTCACCTTCCTTCTGTTGTTGGTCGTCCACGCCGTAACAGACCCGAAGCGAACCGACACCAAAGGTTGGGCGCCGTTAGCCATCGGACTGACCATCACCGTCGCCCACATGGCCGCTGTTCCCGTAACAGGGAGCAGCATGAACCCCGCCAGAACGCTGGGTCCCGCCGTTATTCTGGACCACTGGGAAAATCAATGGATCTACTGGGTCGGGCCGATCCTGGGTGCCTCCGTCGCTGGAGGACTCTACAAAATGGCCTTCAGACGGAAGAAGGAGGACGACGAGGCATCCTACGACTTCTAAACACGAGATTCAGTTGTGATACAGTATTCTTGAACGAAACCAACCGAAAATTAACCACGATACTCCGCATTCGCAAATTACGCGAAACATTGAAAAGAAGTTCCGCGGCGAATCTCGCGAAATCGACAGGTTCATCATCCGATTCGAGGTAAAGCTAATCGTGAATCGGCGAATGGACGTTCTATTTATTACATTGTACAGTTCAAGCGACTTTTCGACGGATATTTAACATGACTAGTTGTTTATCGAATGAGGTTCTTGCGTTTTATTGGATATTACTTTGAAAGATTGACGGCAAGTATCGTATTTTGTGAGAGACGACGATAATCGTGTTGGAGGATTTAACAGGAAGAAATTTTATGGACGCAAGAACTAGGTATTTTGTAATTTGCTGTTAATTCTTTCCTATATATTTTTTATTTATTTGACAAGAAAGAAATGTCTCGTTTAGAAAACAAAAGTTACTTGTTGAAAATAAATTTTATCCTTAACCCTTTCGTTGCAAGAACCGTGTACATACGTCCTCGAGAATTAAATGGTTTGATATTAAAAATATAATAATATTTCAACATTTTTAAATTAATAAAAATATAATGTTTTGAAGTTTTTAAATTCTTGAAAACATAATATTGTTTTTCTTGACTTTTATTAGAAGATATAATATTTCCAGCCAGAATGAAAGGGTTAATGATACAATTGACGTAATAAATCTATATAATGTTTGTTATATATACACCAGCGACGTTTTAAGGTAAATCTTCGATACTTAATCTGTAATGCATATGAAATTTTAACATTTTTACCAGCAAAGTATTCCACGTAATTTTGTTACACGTCAAATCGTACTTAACGCAATTTCGTTCTGTAATTTCATACTCTTCTTACCGAGAAAACTATTTCGTGTATATTTCACATAAACATTTCATGAAGCGTTTAAGTTTTGTACATATTGTACTTAAATTATTTTATAAGATATTTTATACCGTGCACTAAATGTAGATACATGAATCATTCTGACGTTGATAATTCTTTCGAAATTCTTTACCGTTTATCTAATGAAAATAAATAATTTTGTAACATTTAAGACGTTCGATGAAGATTTTACTAAAGAATACTACAGAATGTTAATCGCTATGTATAAATCTCTCTGTAGTTTTCACATATTTTTATAAATCTATCGTGTTACCTTAATAAACTTACACTTTTATGTGTCAAAAAGCATTCAACGATTGATGATGTCATAATTACATTTAGATTCTTCTGGATCTCCTAATATTCCAACATGGTCCGCAGCTGCAAAAGAAGATACTAATAATAATCAGAATCTCACAGGAACATCAATCCCTTTATCCTTAAGTAAGTAAAAAAAGATGTCATTTAAATAATTACAAATGATTTGAAGAACAAATTGGAAAAATACCTTATTTTCAATTTATGACTAAACGTACATTAACACGTTGACATGTGTGGTAAGACATTATTATAATTTCTATCATAATAATTGGAATTTAAGTGTGTCTGACCACACACGTCTTTATCCACTATGGCAGTCAACGTGTTAACATATGTATAAATGAAGAGGACCGTGGACCATTAACGAGTTAATTAATTGAACAATTTCTTAAAAAGGAACTCAACCTGAGAATGATGGATAGCGAACACTGATCCCGACAAACTTCCATTAAAGAAATTGCATTGTAAAACGAACCAGATCTACTACATTCGCGTTCGATTATTTACACGTGCTTCTGTCGTGCTTCCTTGTCCCAATCGCACACCTCTACGTCCTACCAGGCCGAAAATAACACAAACGGAAATAGACGAACGTAGTGTTTAGTGACCTGGACGATGCCAGTAGCGTCAGAAGTCGTCGACCGGCGTTGTGTCATTCGAATGCACGTTTAATCAAAGCCTATAAAACCATCAAGTTTATCGACCTTTAAAATTTCCTTAAATCCAAAGGTACCCTACAAGCAGTGAATAATTAAGCAGAATATAATGAACAATAGTGAACTACTGTTGAACATCGAAAATCTATAAAATATCGTGTTGAGATTAACTGGAAGAGATAGAAATGATAAAGGGCGAAGAGAACGAAATCAGTGATTATTTCAGTTCGAATTTCACGCGGTTGCAAAATGCGATTAGCCCGCAGGAGATGAAGAAATTCAGAGCTCTGGATAACAATTTGGATAGGATCGAATTTTTACTGGCTTATCCGGACACCCATGTTTTATCCGTTGAAGTGGAGGATCAAATATTAAAGAACAGGGAGAAAGCTGTTCAACTTAAAGAGCTTGGTAACAAGTACTTTGGTCGCGGTGAATTTGTGAAAGCACTGGAAACTTATTCGAATGCTGTCTTATTAGCACCTCGAGAAGGTAATTAATTATTATTAAGAATCATTTTAATGATAACGTGAGAGCTTTAGAAAATTGTACGTAAAGAAAAATCAAGAGGCTAGTGTTATTTTAAAGCGACATAAATTATGAGATTTATTTTATTTATCCTGTAAATTTTTACAAGCATAAATCCAAAGCTGATATATGTCCATAATTGTCCATAATACATAATGGTCCGTATTTAAGTGTCCATAAATTATTTAAGTGTCAATTGATTTAAGTGTCCATAAATCACTTTTACAGTCACTTTTAGGTAACTTTTATTCTCATAAGTCCAAAGATGCACCAAAGAAATGTAAATACACTTTGTTTTTTAACAGAATTCATGTTTTATTCGTTTGTGTCAATTAGTTGAATTATTAGAGTACAATGTCAAAAAAATCAATAAAATAGACAACGAAATATGAATTATAATACAGAATGATCCCTTATCTTAATGAAAATCACTTTGACAAAAGCGTCTTGATAAATTTTTTAGCACAAAATAAAAAATGTTGAACGAGTCATTTTCACCCCTTTGGTAGTTCTAGTGTTAAAATATCTTACAAACTATTGAATTTTTTGACATTATATTCTAATGCTTTCACAGAATCATTCAAGTGCAATTCCATTTTTAAAAATATGTATTTTCCCTCACCCAATTATAATCGCAGCGATAGTTTTCCAATTAACACTTTTAATGCCACGCTGCAGGTACTAAAAATTTCATTTGGTAGTAATTTCATTTTTAACACATTTTATATCCTATTTCTATTATTTATTATTTCTAGTATGTCTAATCGGAACATTTTTAACCAAATGAATAGAAGAATTCCTAATAATATGATCGACGGTTTCTAATGGAAATTCAAGTGTCAAATTAAACATTTATCAAAACTAAAATATCATAAATATCTTAGATTTAGGTGTAATCCTGGCAAATCGTTCGGCAACCCTCTACCACCTGGAGAAGCACTCTCACGCTCTGACGGACGTGGAGGAAGCTTTGCGAGCCGGTTACCCGAAAGAATTGCTTTACAAGATCGAAGAAAGACGGGCCAGGTGTTTGCTCGGTTTGAAACGACACGACGAGGCTGTACTATCATTTAGAAACGCCCTGAAAGCATTGGACAACGCGAAATTGCCGTTGGAGAAGAAGCAGAAGCTCGAGGCGGACATGAGGGTGATGCTCGCCGTGATGGAAAAGGGTAATCAGATGAAGCGGAAGGCGCCCAAGATCGCCCAGAAGAAGGATAAAGTTGACGAGTCGAAGAAATCGATGCTGAAGATAGAAGATGCCAATCCTTTGTATCCTGCGTGCAGCAAAGCTGTGGAAATAAGAGACGAGGGTGGCGATATAGGGAGACACGCGGTTGCTACCAGGGACATCGAACCTGGTGAAATACTCGCCGTAGAGAAACCGCATTGTTCGTTCATATTAGCTGAATACAGGTGTGGTTTTAATTTTTATTACCGATTTGCAAAAATTTGAGTTGATTTTGAAGACTGAACGGAGTGGTCCTATAAGAATTAGTTTTGAAGAAAAATCTTTATTAACAAAAGTTGTTCAGCGTAGGAGGCACTGTAATATGGCAATGACGATTTTTGTACAGCTGAAGCAATTTTGGAGATTTCAAGGCTGATAATAGAATTTTCTATCAGAAAAGGTGTTAACCTTAATATAATATAGTGAGCAACATACCATCGTAGATAAGATTTGGAAATAAATTAGTTGTATTTGTCTTAAAAATCATCCGTATTCTTTATGTCCCCTCAGAGGGCAAAATACGTAACTAACTTTAATTTTGTTTCAGGCTTACGCACTGTCATCTCTGCATGAGGAAGATATTCGTGCCGATACCATCCGACTGTCAAGTGTGCAGTTATCTGGCTTACTGTAGTACCTCCTGCAGAGATGCGGATGCAAAAGTACACGAAAATGAGTGCGTGATACTGCCCAGTATATGGATGTCGAAGACTTCCGTCACGTGTTTCTTAGCTTTAAGAACGATCGCCCAGCAACCCTTCGAGAAACTGATGAAATTAAAGGATAAATTAACATCTTCAAAGGGTAGATTCGAGGTATCGGCTCAGCGACCTTACCGATCTGACGATTACGAAGCCTATTATGGATTAGGTAACTGAATTGTTAATCAACTTTAATCAACTTTTTAACCATTTATATTGCTAGTATTCAGAGGGTATAAATAGTACGATATTTATTACTACTGAATCGTAAAGTGCGTCACGAGTCTACCTCGTCAAAATATGGCAAGGAGTTAAGGGGTTAAAATGAAACCCTCTTTGTATCAACAAGATTAACAAGGGGAAATTATGTTCTTTTTCTGTTGTATGTCAAAACTTATGAACGTTTTTAAAAGATACAGAGTTGATTGTTCACTTTTAACCCATAGTATTTAAGGGTTAATTTAAGGTTTATGCAATTTTCTATTATCTTATCAAATTTGTAAACTTCACAAAGCAAATTATTCCAAAAATAATGGTCCCAGAAAGTCTTACAAACTTGAAAATCCAAAGAAGGGTCAAAGTTACTCTCTAGCCCTGAAGATGTTAATCACAATGTTAGTAAAACATTTACGTAGAAAAACTATGAATTATGTTCGATACCAAAGCTAATATTCTTAATTCCAGAACAAACTCTACAAAATGATAAAGTTCATATATTTTAAGTTACAAGAATTATTAATATACGTTTTTACATTTCTTCATTTATTTTCAATTTAAAAGTAAATATACATTTATAGTGCCTGTTGCTTTGGAGTTAAGCATACTTTTTGATAGAATTACAATACATTTTTATGCCTCTGTTCATACAGTAACCCATGAAGAAGAAAGAACAGCCGAAGATATACTTCATAGAACGTACATAGCCATCTGGTTATTGAGACTGTTGAAAGCAGGTCCTTATTTTCCGGAAAATGTGAAAACTCCGGATACAGCAGAAGCAAAACCATCCGAGGCTGAATTATTCATTGGGAGTCTAATTTTACATAGTTTAATGTTGCTGCAATTCAATTCTCACGAGGTGAATCATATAAATGGTTCAGAGTAACTTCTGGTGTTAGTTTTTTTAAGAAAAAGAAGCTTTTTTATTTCAAAATATTAAATAATTTATTTTATAAAAGAAAAATACAGTTAAAGTATTTGTGCTCACTCCTCTTTTTTGTAGATATCAGAATTAACAATACCAAGAGGTGAAAAAACTTTAATGAGGGCCAAAAGTGTCTTCATAGGGGGTGGTCTCTTCCCGACGATATCATTGTTCAATCATTCATGTAATCCGGGTATCATCAGGTACGTTTGATTAACATTTATTAATCAAATTAAGTTCTAATAAAAAAATGGCAATTTACTTATATTATCCAAAATACATTGTGAAAAATACAAAGTGGAAAGCCATACAATGACTGAAATTTAAATAACAGGATAATCCTAAAAACTTGAAATGTGTCACAAATAAATTTGTAAATATTACCCATAAATATAGATACTTCAACGGTACCACAATGGTCCTACGATCAATCCGCTCAATTGCAGCGGGTGAAGAGATCTCCGAGAATTATGGCCCAATTTTTACTGTACGTCCAGAGGCTGAACGGAAGAGGACACTAAGATGGCAATATTGGTTCGATTGCAACTGTGAAGCCTGTACGGGACACTGGCCCGTTCTGGAAGAAATCGATCCAACGATTTTAAGGTACCATTTTTAGAAAATAACTCAGTGTAGATCTGAGAAGACCAAAGGATCTTCAAACTTCTTCCTACAAATTAGCATTCTCTAAGAAAAATGATCATGCAGAGGAAGTTTCACAATTAATCTTAAACTCGTCATGTTTAACACGTTGACTGCCATGGTAGTCACTGGTGACCTGTACTTCAAATTCTATGTAATTAAATAATTAATAAAAGATAAAGTAAACTGTGGATATTGCTAATATTAGACTAATAGTACAAACTAGTAATTTGAATGGTTACATTTGAAAATTAATCGACAGAAGCCTTAATAATTGGAATTAAAGTTTGTCTTACCACATACTGTGTTCAATGTGGCAGTCAACGTGTTAACTTAATCCAGACCTAGGTCTATAAATTAAAAAAATTTGTTATTAGAATTTACTACTCTACTAATTTAATTGTACTTCATTTCAGATTTAAATGCGAAACCGGAAGAGAATGCGGTAACATTTTACCCGTGAAGAGTGATACTAACGAATTCATGATCAGATGTCCCAAGTGCGGTAAGAATACGAACATTTTGAAAGGTTTGAAAGCTTTACAGGATACGGATTCACTTTTCAAACTTGCTTCGAACAATCTTGAGGAGGGCAATCACATGGAGGCACTGCAGTATTATCTAAAGATTCTGAAGCTCTTAGACGAGACTCTTGCTTTGCCTATAAGAGATTATCACATTTCTCAACAAGGTATTCGATTATGTATGCTACCTTTGGGTAATTGCAATTATACCTGAAGACTCCTCTGCTGCTGATAAAATATCAATAAACTGAACAATAAAAGGATTCCAAGTAAGAATGAGAAATACATTTTTCCTTTTGTAAAATTAACATGAAACAGACACAACTGTAATTTACTGAAAATTCAATACTTTATTAATCATTGTCAACAAGCAGTAAAAATTGCAATCTGTGAATGGGGAAAGGCAAAAGAAAACTTATGCGATACACTTTTATTTTAAAGTCTTAGATTCGTAAGAGTACAAAATAATACAACATAAAACGACGATTTTCTTTCTCCAGCAACTTTTTTCACACCAAAATGTCTCTGGCCCGACGATCAAGTCAATCTTGCAGTCAGTAGAACACTCACCGTTATGTTTTTTTCTTTTTTATCATCATTATAATCGTTCTTAATTGTAACTGAATTTTCTTGTTCTTTGTTTTTTCACTCGTACACTTTTAAAAGCAATGAGCACATTTCGTAGATTTTCAACGCACTCGATAGCTCGCGTCACAAAAAAATTTTGGATGCGTGTATATTGCATCTGCGTGTGTCTGTGTGTCTGTGTGTCTGTTTACGTGTCAGATGAGTGTCCCGTACGCGTTTGTACCGTGGTTTTGTAGTCGTGTATGCGTGTTATACGTGAATGAATAAACTCGCGCCATGTACAAGTGTCTTAATATTAATAATTACGCACGTACGTGACGTTTCTTTTATACGTGTACAAAGTTAACAGCTTAAATACTAAACATTATGTACGTGTTCTTCTTTTTCTTTCATATTTCTTACAAATGTCTTTTCAACTCTTTTTATCATCATTGCTTCGTCCGAGTATGTACGCGTGGTAACGATTATATATTTTTTTTTTCTTTACTGTTTGTTTTCATTTTTGTTTATGTACATATAAAATCGAGTTTCTTTTTTTGTCTTCCATCCGGCACATATTGTCGGTCCTTTCTCTCCGAACACTTTTAGCACCTAACTGTAAGTAAATAGAGAACACACTTAGAAAAAAAAAACATTCACTCGATCCCCTGGAATTTTTTAAATTTTTGTGCTACGTCACTGCTTTGCACTGCAAACTGGAATTTCAGTGTAAAGAGCATACGTATCGAATGGAAACTGTGTTGCAACACTATTGATTTGACTCTGCTTAAAAATCACAGACATTTTTTGAATAGTAGCAAAGGCAAGGTATTCTGATACTTTGTTCGATTAAGAAGTATAATCGAATTATCTACGAGTTATCAATTTTTTTCTTCTTTTTTCAACGATCAAAGAATCGTATCATCGATGATGTTTCCACGTTGAATCATATAAAAATATAACTTTTGTTACGATGTGAGAATAAGATTTGATCCGTGTTTTTGTTTGTTTTTAATTTGTGTTAATATTAATACCGTCTATCACGGGAATCCGAACGAGAACGGCGGTCTCGGCTGCGGCTACGGGTGAGAGATCTCCTGCGAGGGCTACGGGACCTTGACCTAAAATATTAAAGGAAACATTTTATACCATTTTTAATTGAATCGAAACGAATAAATTCATTAATGCACGACTCCCTACTTCGTCTCAAAATTTTAGTAACGATATTTATTAGTCGTGTTAGTTCACGGCTCGAAAGGTAACACATGCTCTGACATTTTGAGACTTGCAATTTTATAATTATTACTCGATAATAACAGGCGTCTATAAATGGATATCAAAGTATGCTTTCTAGAGAAAAAAAAAAAAACGCATGAGACGAAACAGAACGTCGTACGTTAAACACATAGGTACGAAAAATGATCGCAAGGCAACTGTAATAGAATTAGGACTGGCTAATTCCTATTTGCCTAAGGGGTGATAAAACTAGTTAGACACAATAATTAATACAAAATGACATCTCACCAATAATGAGAAACCAATAAACGAAAGTAGGATTAATTTAGTTAAATTAAATCTTTACAAGTAACTGTTATGTATATATATACATATAACATGTATATACATACTGATAAATACATATTATTATTATTATTATCAATATTATTATTATTATTATTATTATGTAATAGGTGACAGTTCCCTGATCCAATTTTATAAACATTATCCTTAAAATAACTAAAAAGAAACAAAAAGAGAAATGTTAATTACTTCTTGTACATTCCTTTGTCCATCTTTGCCTTCCCAAGTTATAAAGATACTATCATTGGACTGCAGGGAACGTGACACCTTGATTTAAAAAAAAAAAAAGAAAAAAAAAGAAAAAGAAAAAAGATAAAAAATCTTTGAAAATCGGTGAAATACCAGACAACTGTGAACATGTAGTGGTTGGTGGTGGTGGTACTTGGTTGGGTGGTGGTGGGATGGTGTGTAGGTGGTGATCATTTTGCTTTGCTCAGTCGAAGAGAAGTGGCGGTCGCGTTGTCGGCTAAGTTTAACGTGATGGTTGACGAGTAGTAGTAGTAGCAGTAGTAGTAGTAGTAGTAGTAGTAGTAGAAGTTGGAACGGACGGACGGACTGACGCGCCGAGATTTTGACAGAAGTATTCGTTCATATCGCGTCGGCTGTTCGATGGATTCACGATGCTCCTAGCCGCTAGAGGTTGAGGTAGCCCGAAGAAGTCTTTTTGAAGGGGAACAGACGGACTGACGGACTGACGGACAGCATCGGACTGTCAACTGACGGACGACTTGGCTCCTACCGGTGACTGGTGGTGACTGATGGTGACTGGTTGGGAAGTTAGTGGGCAGGCAGGCTTTTTTTTTTGTTCAGTTTTGATTGCTAGACTTTTTTTCACGGTGGCTGTAGTAGTAGTAGTAGTAGTAGCAGTAGTAGTAGTGGCGGGGAGACGAGCAGAGCTAGGAGCTGACGCTGGTAGAATCTGCAAACGTCAGTTTTAGCAATATAACTATCAACGTTATCATACTCCTGGCCACTATATTCGGTATTACACGAGTTCTTTCTTAATCCAAATTCAACAAAATTGACACATTTTTCGACTTATCAGCGATAGGTTTTTTTAATTAAAATTATATATCCTAGACTGCCCACTCTGATGCGTACAAAAGAAGACTCTACTTGCAGCTGATCGATTAAACTTATATGATGAATGTATCAGTTTCAACTTATCCTTTATGTATACTTATCGTAACGCATAGTGCAGTACGCTAATATGATAATTCTATTCCTTGAAAGCAAAATAAAATTCAACTTCATCAAGCTAACATGAAGGTATATAAAGGAAATAATCGCAAGCTGCTTCGATGCGTGTACGATAAATAAAGGTGACTAAAATACGATATGCAACTGAACTATTTGCACTTCAGTGCGTTCCTGTATAAAAAATTCTCTGCTGTATAACTATACGATTAAATCCCATATTTAATTTGTACTTCATTCGGTATCTGAATGGAATTTGAAAATTTTTAAGGATATTAAATGAATGTAATTACTTTTATATATTTAATCTTAATTATTTGAAATGATTGAATCGATCTTCAGATACCGAATAATTTTATTTGAAACACTTACAAAGTAAAATCAATCAGATTCTATAATAATAAGAGCACAAATAAGCACTAAAAATAAACTGCTTTGAAATGATAAAATTAACACCAGACACCGCTAATTACTTTAATATGCCACCGGTGCTGCAACTTTATGCACCGAACGAGCTTCGTAGTTGCCAACTAAAGTCTTGATCTTAAACGTTTTCTTTTACTCAAACTACTTCTTCGTCTTCCGTCTACCGCACTTTTAAGTTTAATTCTGTCCTCTCCAACTTATGCCAATCAATTAACAATACTTGACCGCCGATCGTGACAATTACGCAATTCTCAGTATTCAATACATTCTGAACGATAATTACTCTACACGTTTCTTTTTCATTTTTTTTAATGATACATTGTGATTCTGCGTGCAAAATTGCGATGATCACAATACAAGCGGTACTTGCAAAATACCTACTTTGTAACTTGAAGATTGGCTGTTCTTGGTAAGGCTCTGAAAATTTGATAAAAAAAAAAAAATGATAAAACATAGAAAATTTACCTAGAATACCGGCTTATCGGTGATCTGCGCGGACTTCTTGACCAGGACCTAAAAAAGATTAAGAAAAACTGTTGTACGTTTCAGACTGCTCATAATGTTGCCGATTTCGCCATGTGATTTTCTTTCTTTTGTCTACTCGCACCTGAAAATTACGGTTAACAGGGCTAGGAAAATCTTACCTTGGATAACGACCCAGTGATCGCCTTCGGGGACTTCGAGATCTGGACCTATAAGTTTGTCAAAAAAAATATATGGTACGTGAATCCTATTGTTCGCTAAGCAAATTCACAAGGAGATTACAATGGGAGCAATATGAGCTCTAAACGAAATCGCTACCTCTGCCATAACTAAAACTTTACCCTAGCATCTCCCGTTTAGGTTTCCCATGCAGTGTACTCAGTTGCTCTTCGGCTAACACCGCAATTATTTACCATTTGACATAAAAAATATTTTAATGTACCAAAAAAATGTTATTTTTTCATATTATTTCATACGAATTCGTTAATATAACTGAATTCGTTGATGTATAAGCACTAGCCAGAAGAGCAGTAAGATCAAATAAAGTATACTTTATCTGCATTCCTATACAAAATAATTAAAGAAAAATAAAAGATCGACTTATTTGCTGTGCATAAGAAAAAAAAATGTACTGAAACCCGTGCATTGTTTCTTTACATTCTTATTCGGTAACTGCACTGTAATACCTACTTGGCGAGACACTTAGCCGTCTGCAGTAGCTCAATTGTTGCTGTAAAATGCGAATCCCTAGCATTTTGAGATCTCTTACCTGGAGTATCTTGGACCTGGTCTCCGTCCACCACCTCCACGTCGACTTCTTCCTGAAGACATTTCTACCCTTACTCTGGTTCCACAGCAGCGCCTGTTAAATAAAAACATTTTTATTATTAAGATTTATTATCTCATGAATTAAAAATTATCCCCTCCAAAACAGAATCTTTGCACCATACAAACACCTGACAATTTGATTTATTAATAAATGATACAATGTAAATATAAGCCACAAGGCTCTGAAGAATTTTGTGCTGTCTCAAAGGGGTTAATAACTTTATTTTCTTTGCATATCACTTACGTTCCATCTAATCCTCTGACTGCATCCTCTGCATCCCGTGGATCTTCGAACTCTACGAAAGCAAATCCAGGTGGGTTTCTGGCAACCCACACGTTTCTAAGTGGGCCATATTTACTGAATGCAGTTTCAATTTCGTGTTTGCTAGCACTATTTCCCAAATTACCGACATAGACTTTGCATGAAAGATCCCATTCACGATAACGTGACATTTTGTGTCTGCAAATAATAACTTTCTCATCAATATCATTAATAGAGTTTAATAGTTCAGGTATGTGTCTTCGGAATATCGATTCCATACAAATAGTTATTACATCCTTGATAAATGTATTACGGAATTTAAAGTGAATCGACACCCACCATCAGTTATCTATATTAAACTAATATCGACCGGCGACGAAAATAATACTGTCTAACAGAATATTTGAAAGACAAACAAACGTACGAATATATGAACGCATGTAGTATTTAAATATATTTTAGAACTAAATTTAACTACATTTTATTTGTGAACATTAAAACTGTAATTAAAATCAAATTACGATTATGCTTAAAAGAGAAAGTTGGAATTCCGCCATGTTGCGCTCCCGATTTACCGCAGTAACAGAGACGTATTATGAAAAACTTAAATATTTCAGTTTAAAACGAAAATATAATTTGTTACTTCATATCAAATACTGTAACGACAAACAAAGACTATCCCTTTCAAACTTTTATCCATAGAAGTATAAAAACATCGTTAAAATATGTCGAAATAGAAACCGACGCCATGGAGATTTCGAAGCACTGTTCCATTTAATCTGCGATATCTATAACTATAAATACATAAAATTATATGTATTATTGATAAAATGTTGATTTACTTACGTTTTTGATGTATAAATTTATTTAAAGAATTCTATAATTTTTTAATACACAGAACCGTCCTCACGAACTGCACAAGCAGCAATGCCCAATGCGCACAAAATGGTGGTGTGTGTAGCGTTAATCTCCTTTCGTGGCCTCCTTTCTAGGGACGAAGATGGCATTGGTGCATGTATATTGCTTTTCATTTTTTAGTCAAATCAAAGTTTATTAATGTTATTATATTCTTATACTTTTATCTAACGTTTAAATCTCTAATATGTACCAATTTATATTTTTTATATATTAATTTAGTTCGAAATTTTTTAAATTAACAATAGATAATTTTAATATTTTTCCTTTATTTTAATTACAAATGATTTATAACTATCATTAAATAGAAGGAATATATATTTAAATTACAAAATTCTTGAATAAAATTATCTTTAATTAATTATTTAATAGAACAGGTAACATTAAATAGTTGTTTACGAAAATCGATAAATACTCTGTATTGACTTGCGTTGTGCGGAAAGCAATTGGTATACTTCCACTACCTATGACACTGCATCATTAATTAAATTTGAAATACAATACATACTACGTCGAATAGACAATCGGATTAAAATAGATATGAAAATTTATTATTACATTTTTTAAATTATAAAAAATTTAATTATGTACAATTTTACAAAATAGATTTACAGATGTAAAGAATACAATTTTCTAGTAAAAATATCATTTTAAATAAAAATATAGCACTAATTCTATTACTTTTACATTAATGAACAAGTCTTTTATAGTCAATTTTTTCAAGCTGAACCAAGGGTTTTAATTGTTCAGCAAAGATCCTCATATCTTCAGCTATTGCATCTTGACCACTTGGTGCTAAGACACTCAATTCCACTAAATAACTTTGAGATATGGCTTCCATACTTTCAGGCATTTTACCCTGTTGACCCATTTTAAATATCTTTGAAACTGTAACTTTCATCCTGCCTTTACGAAACATGTAACCACGTGCAATGTATTCAAAATCTAATATACATCCAAGTTCTGTTAAGAAGTCAACAACTGTGTTGCTGGTTGCAATATCTAAACTGCTTCTAACAATAGTTGGACGTGATTTGTCACCCAATTCTGGTTGACCAATATAACGTAATTGCCATGGCATATCTTGATAATCCAAAGCTCTCCTTACACGTAAAAGCAATGGTTGCTCCGATGCTCTGAAATATAAATTGTTATATGTTTTTACATCACACCATACCTTTAATTTTATACTTTAAAATTGATCCACGTACCTAATACTGAAACACATTTCATGATCATTAAAAGTTTCTGGTCCAGTGTCAACATTGTCACATAAACCACGTAACCTATGAAGTAATACTTCTACAGCACTATCTAAAACTGATCCTTGTAATAAATATTCTTGATTTGGAATTATATTAGATTTAAGTGCAGCTGTTAAACTGTCCATGGCTGTGCTTATTGGAGCACTCATTTTTAAAGTTGTAAATTTTACACAATAATGTAAACACAATAATAAATTAATTTTAATAATATATATACGTATAAATAATTGATAAATAGTTAATTACAGAGGTTAACGTGTATCCTCATCACTTCATTGTTGTTTTTCAATCATGCAGTACTACTCGTAGTATTTCGAACTATTAGAAGCCAACTTCAGGTAGAATGTAATGCTATTGAACTTTTTTTTATAATAATGTTGATGCATCATAGAATAATTTTTATTTATATTATTTAAGTAATACTATGCATTTAATCAATTAAATATTTCTTTAAAAATATTATATAGTTAATATAATAATTATTTTTACTTTTATTATTTTATTAATAAGGTATATTCAGGTATATTTCAATACAATTGCTTACGTATTATCAGTAACTTAACTTACTTTTAAGAATTTATTTTGTTCGTGCATTAAATTATCGCATTACTGAAATGCTTCTTCATTACACTGATCTTTCTTTAAATTTCTGCAGTAGCAAAAAAAAACATCCTCTTATAAAAAAAAATAATTTAATAAGCTAAAAATATTATGCAAGCGTTATTTTTATATATTTCAAGAATTGAAAAAGCGCGTTCCAATAATAAAATATGTAGCAGTAATTTAAAACGATTTAAAGTACGAAATACGAAGTTTTTCAAAGCAAGTTAAGTAGATACAAATATTCTCTTAAACATAATAATTTAGTATTAAAAACATTTTTATTGCAAAAATTTTGCTACACTTTTGCTAAATAGATAAAGTTGAGCGCGCAAGCGCAAAACGAAATTTACAACATGGCGGAACGTAGGAAAAGCAGGAAGCGTAAAGATGTAAGCATCGCATATGGCTCCAATTATTACAGTATTATTTAACTCTATATGTATATTGTCGTATTTATTTGATATGCAGAAGTATAATATTCGTTTTTACATTAAATTGATTGTATATTATTTATGTAAATCACGTGTCAATGTGAATGTATTTCAACAAAGTTCGACGGATGACGTAGCAAACACATCACTTACTCTCGCTTATTCAAAATTATCAAATTATTTTTAATTATACATTTACTATACTGATTTCAAGACTATTTCATTGCTTTGTTTTTAATAATAAAACAGGTGTTTTAAATGCATTTCTTTCCGTAAACGTTTTAAACGTATTTTAGTATTCTTGGGGTCACCATCTGTATCAGAGTAATTTATGATTTCAATTTGTTGCAAAGCAGAAATCTTACTAAATTAATAAGTTTTCAGTAATGCATGAAACATTTCATTAACTAATGTTATATTAACAGTTGTTTGTGATGTATTTGCAGATTTTTACAAAAACAAAGATTAAAGTTTAATTTTTTACAACAGGAAATATCAAATGTAGATAATGAAGTTGTTCAAGAAAAACCATCCAAAGAGGAA
The DNA here is from genome assembly GCA_022405125.1 of Anthidium xuezhongi. Classification (NCBI taxonomy): domain Eukaryota; kingdom Metazoa; phylum Arthropoda; class Insecta; order Hymenoptera; family Megachilidae; genus Anthidium; species Anthidium xuezhongi. The sequence goes on along the minus strand of CM039638.1, from coordinate 9,208,190 downwards.
TATGCAGTAGCTAAATGGATTCGCAACAATGTACCATCAAAGAAGACAAAGTTTGATAGAAATCATAATGTTGAATACTTTACTGGCACGCGGGCAGTGGATGCTCTATTGGAAAACTCACCATGGAGCAAGACCAGATTTGAGACACGTGAACAAGTTAGACAATTCCTTGACTTGATGTTACGACATAAATTCTTTCATAGAGCTAAGAAGGTAGTCATTTCTGAGGAAGAGTTATATAAAATACGTGGAATAAAGAAGAAAGTTAAAGATCCTAAGAAAGAAAAAAAATCTGAGAAAGAGAAGGAAGAAACTAAAGAAACTAAAGATGCAACAGGTGGAAAGGATAGTGAAGATAAAGCCGAGGAAAAAAAGAAGAAACCAAAAGTATGTTTTAAATAAATGATAATCAGTTTATTTATTAAATATTTGAATCAAATATACAGCATTCTTTGGGTTATATATTTTGTATATAAAATACAGTAATATAAGCAATAATATAATTTATTTATTTGTAATAAGCAATAATATTGGTAAATTTAGGTACGCTTGGAAATGCACATGGAACAATATTTTGTTGATTGCAATGATGCTTATGTCTGGATATATGAACCAATACCTATATACTACTGGTTCTTCGGAACACTGGTAGTTTTAGGCGCAATTGGTGTTTGTCTCTTCCCGTTATGGCCCTTAACAATTCGTCATGGTGTATATTACATAAGCGTTGCAGCTGCAGGATTTCTTGTATTCATTTTGGCATTAGTGATTATTAGATTGATCGTTTTCTGCCTTCTATGGGTTTCAACACTTGGAAGATGTCACGTCTGGCTTTTCCCAAATTTAATAGCGGATGTTGGATTCTTTGCTTCATTTTGGCCACTTTATCAAGTTTGTATTAGTTCCTTAGTTAACTACTTCTTAATGAATAGTTATTACAAATAAATTTATTTTCAGTATGAATACTACGGTTCTACTGAAAGCAATAAAAAAACTAACAAGAAGAAAAGAAAGAAAGAAAAAGATTCTGATACAGAAGACGCATCATCAACAAATTTGTAAGTTGAGATTTATAATAATATAGGTATTTTATTAGTAAAAGTAATTTAATTATGTTACAAATGCTATGTATCTTGTTTTGTAGAGAAGAGAAATCTAGTACAAAAGAATTATCTAAAGAACATACTCGAATTGAAGAAATCGCTGGTAATGAAGAAAAAAAGCTTTCTTCGTCTGAAATGGTAGAAGGCGAAGAGGGTAGCGAAGGTTCGGAAAGCGAAAAGTCTAATACAGGTCGGGATTTTGTGATGCTTTAAAACAGGAACTCTTGGCAATAAATAGTTTCCCTTTTATCTCCAGCAACTGCCGTGTTAATCGATGGCTGATTCTTGTCAATTCTAATTAAATGTATTATAATTTTCGTATATAAATGAAATATTTATGTGCCACCATTAACTTGCTCGAAACATATATGATTTATTTTATTAGAAAAAGACAGGATTTTAATAGCGATCACGGCAAGAAGAAGACAGTATGGAAATTTAGCAAATTCAATTCATTTATTGCTTGTATCAATATATATTTGCATTTCTTGCATTTAGAATGTTATAGCCAATTGAACAAGAAAAATCACATCTATATTTTAAATAAAAGAAATTTTTGTAAATTGTGGTATCAGATCGTACCACTTCTGAGATTCCAGTTAAGTATATATTTATATTTAAATCATTATTAATCAGTGTTTTAGATGTTTACATGATATTTACAAAAAATTACGTGGAAACGTATGATTACGTTTAACACAGGTGCCTGAGGTTTATCTGTTTTAATGTTTGAATTACATTGAAATGCAGTATTTTATAGTAACAATAACGAACATAAAATTTCCGGTAATATGATTTTCTCAGGTTACACAATTGTACAAAGCTGGATAAATAGAATCTCCGTAAACAAGACTAAAAAAATTATTTCGATGGATTGTTACTCTGCCTGTGAGTTCCTTTTTAGCAGAGAAAAGACTTGATATTTCACAGATTTCATACAACAAATTGTAATTTATATTTTTATGTAAAAATTCCAACGGTAATAGTTATTATTGCTATTATTATTGTAACTATTATATTGATATTATTATTACGGAATATCGTTTTGAATCATTGTAGGTACACGGATCGTGACTTTACCTATATTGAAATAAATCGTGAGAAAAACATATGGAATTATAAACATATGAATATATTATTTATTAAATAATATCAAAAAAATATTTATAAACCTTATATGTAAGTTTATTCTTTTAATTTTACGATTGTAATATTTTTTATTGAAACTCTGATACTCATAATTATTTACGAACTTACTTTAAACACCCGATAGTTAAATGAAGTTTTAAATCACCTACTTCTACAATTAAAGAGAAATATTGTATATACGGTTATGTATAATTATTTTTAAACTGGTTTTTTATGATTCTTTTAGATTTTTAATTTTTAAACAATTACGTATTAAAATCTGTTTAACAAATTACGTGAGTTTTCAGTTATAGAAGATAAGAAATATGGAGATTAATTCTGAGGTATGCTACATGATGATTAATATACAGGGTGTTCAACGCAACTGGAACAGGCTGTAGAATAAGATGTTAGAAATAAAAGTTAAATGGCATTAGACGGTGCATAATATGCAATGAAATTTTAAGTACTTTCGTACATTGCAACTGCATTTTTTCTTTAAAGGGAACCTATACTTTTAGCAGCATCAATCGATGCAGTTTCTTGCACTCTACATTAAAGTGCTAACATTCTTATGCCCTAAAAACTTATTCGTTTGGAAGTTATTGAAGCTAAAATTTCTCTGAATTATTTCTGCAAGCGTTCTGGTATACCTACGTTATGATTCATTACAATGTTTATAAACATGAAGCGACCGCTGATACCAGTCAGATGTGTATCAGTAGTTATTCGGTACCCGTGCACGATGGTCTGCCGACTCAGTGTTTCGAAATCGTGGCATTTACGAATAGTGAACGAGTTGATGTGTTCATTTTGTTTAACAAGTGCAATCAAAATGTTACTGAGGCTGCAAGGCTGCATCGAGAGGCGTATTCTAATCGTATTTGTAACGTAAGTACTCCAGTACACTTATCGAGAGACCGAAATAATTCACAGAAATTGTAGCTTCGATAACTTTCAAACGAATAAGTTTAGGGCGTAAACATGTTAGAAACTGCATCGATTGATGTAGTCAAAAATAAAGGTTCCCATTAAAGAAAAAGTGCACCATCTGATGCCATTTAATTTTTACCTTTAACATCTTCTGCTATTTCCATCCATTTAGGAGATACAGCCTGTTCCATTTGCATGAGACACCCTGTACAATATTAACAATTGTCGAAATGATCAATAATTTTATACAGAATTATCTATGCGTTCGTGATCGTTACGCAAGTTTGAGTCACAGTTCATCATCGATTGTATTTTCTAGACGTTCTCTAGAAAACACGTTTTCGTTTGTCGTTTTGCCGTGAATTAATTGCATTACGTCACACGTTAGTAAATTCTTTTGGAATGTCGTCGAACCGGCCCTAACTTTTCCCATTACAAGGAAACATTCGGACGCATGTACGATTTTATCTGAGATTTTTTTTCACGTTTTATGAATAGGATAGTTGGAAGCGTTGCTGAAGAAAGGAACATCGACACGATATTTTCAAAACTAATATATGTACATATATATATATATATATCATCGTATTACGTTTGATTCAATGATCTATTCATAGAGGGAGGAACATTAAATCAGATTGAAAATTGATCCCGGCAGGGAGGTTGGTTGACCATTACGTTTCCTCGTTATCATGCTAATGAGCGTTTAACATCGCGCTTTTTACCAAGTCCCGTAAATTTACCGTTAAAGCTGTTTAGACGTTGCGTTTGTGTCGCATCTTTCCCACGAGCGTTATATCGAAAAAGTTGATCCCTCGAACAGACCTTCGACCGGCCGTGTGACGTCGTCGCAAAGGTATACTTTGAAAATGAAAATCATTGTCAGAGTTCTACCATTGAACGTCAGCATTTTTTATTCTTCACGCTTTAGTCAGCTACAATCGCGTTCGAGGTCTATCGAAATCGTTTTAATGTCTCCGATTCAATGAAATTCAATTAATTCGAGCAAACGAGCCACTTATTGTTAGTTAAATGCGAACATTTCGCCTGGAAGAAACACACGACGGTCATGCACGTATGCACGTATACGTATACGTATTTTTCTGCAGGCGTAGTGGTGGATTCGTAGAGTGGCTGGTCGCGGAGCGAAGGGCCGCGTCACGAAGGCAAAGTTAACGGCCCATAATTCATAGCCGACATATAATAAATATCGTTACTCCATCGTGAGTGCACGTAGACACGCGCAGCCGTGGTTTTACACGCACGTACCCCTATGGTATAATACGTGTGTAAGGATGTAAACGTTTCACGACTCCGTGCAGGCTTTCCCCTGAGATTACGTGTGGTGAGCTTTCGTCCTTGGCGGAGGTAATAAAAGTTCCCTTTAACAATGCACTCGCGCGCAGAATAAAATAATAGTTGCCCCTTTTGAACGTTTCTTTACCCTCTGACTATACGTATCCGTGCATACAATGATATTTCTCCTTTTTTCCAGACTGTAGGTCATTGGATTGTCGTTTCTGCCACCTTTGCGTTCGTCCTTTTAGCGCCTCTCCGACAGTTTTATTTCTCATGAATATGTATTTATTCGTAAAAATTATCGATCAAGCACATTTTGATACGCATTTACTGCCGCGTTTCGTGCTCGAATCGATTTCGAGTAACTACCCTTATGAATCGTTTAGTCGATTTTATAAATGCTATTACTCGACACTTCGATTTAATGTTTATATTTGTGCCACGCCCTCTCGATCAAATGGATATCCATTTTAAATTATTCATTTCATTCGAGTATCCGAATGATCTTAATTTTATTGTCTATAAACATATTTTATATTACTTATTTGATTGATCGAAAATAATTTGATTGTACGCGAAGTTGTAAAACGCTGTTTCAAATATTTCGAATATTTTCAGATTGTGTTACACGGTTTCGGGTCATCGAACCTACGAAACAGTATTGTATCCTTGAGTTAGCCTTCTGTTTCTTGTTTCCTCAACTTCTCGAGCACGAGCGCTCATGTATATGCATAAATATGCATCGCTCTTGGTATTCGTTAAAACCCAACATTTTCTCGTTTAAACAAAAATTCATAAACCCCCTTTCTTTACAATTCCGCAAATTAAACGTTTAAGCGATTCTCAAGCAATAATTTGGTATACTAATAATTTTCACGTGTGTTCAATAGGTATTCGTTTTGCGCTGGCCGCAACGTCTGTACGAAAGCAAGAAACCGCGAATACGCTTGTAAACCCCGTTTGCGCGCGAGCGTCAAAACGTAGCGAGAGATAAGAAAAAAAAGAGAAGAAAAAGAAAAATGAAGTGAAGCGCAGAGCGGAGCCCAAAATAAGGCGAATAAAAAAATACCTTGTATGGCCGACCACCGTGGTTTGCGGTTACAATGTGCAACGAAAAAAGAATTCTTCGTATTCGTCTTTCTCCCTTGTCCGCCTGTTTTCAGACCCTCTTCGGCTCTTCCCTGTCCTTTTCTCCGTTCCCCGTTCGTGAGACTTCCAATGTGTGTAGACAGCCGGATTTATATTCAAATGAATCGCCGTGGAAGGATCGACTTATCAACGTATCAAACTCGACAAGGCGAGGAATAGACGAGGGGGTGAGTCACGAAAGAATGTTTGCTTCTTGATCGATCACGGTTACCAATTGGGAGGATTGTTGTTAATTATTTGAAGGACTCGAAGATCAGCAGATCTTCTGCAAACAATATTAATTATTTATTAATGCTTTTAGTTTGGACGACTTGATACTTGAGTACCTATCTAAGCTTTAATCTTTAAATCTTATAACATTTTATCATTTTTCTACTTAAAAGTAGATATAGATATAAATTACTCAGTGTATTGTTATTTCCTCTCTTTATATAAGAAATGGTATTAACGCTAATATTTCGAATTTTTTGCAAAGTAATATTATAATATTTCCATAAGAATATAAAAATGGTTACAAGGAAATAACAAAGATTAATCGGTAAAATTAAATTACTTTAATGAAACGATTCAAATATTATTAAACCTCGAAGTCAGTAGAGGAATACGAAATTGGACACATAGTAAGGAAATTACAGTTATTGGCATACATGTATAAATTGTGCAGACATATAACTACGCAATGATGATTATTGTTTTGAAATATTATGCAGCGAGTAATGATCGTTTCGCGAATGAGGGCCAAAAGTTTTTCGAGGGTGCAATTATCAACGGAACGATTTCCTTCGTTCGCGCCGGTACATGACTTTATTTAGCTTTAGTTTGTCGAAACCGGTTGCAAGCGACTTCTCTCCTCTCTTACTGCAATACCAAGAGTTCGGTGCTCCGCATCATTTAGGGTTCCTTGCGTGGAGGAAGGAATTTCGCGTTCACCACGCTCGACAGCTTCTTTCGCATAGAAATAATTCTTGTCGCTGAGATTTTCAAACGATTTCCTACTACTTTTACGTTTATCGACCGAATCGTTTCGTTATTTTAAACAAGAATTTTTCTGAAATTTGATTTTTCAGCTACTCATTTGCAAGAAAATTGAAAAAATACCACATATTTTTATTATCCTATATCACGTACTAAAACGTGATCAATAGGATAACCAACTAAGTATATTATTTATAAAATAAAAAATAAATGGTTCTTATGATATAAAGATAATACTAAAAGTTTCTAAAAATGTCTGATAAAGAATTAATTAGAAATATATTATATTTACTTTATGGACCATAATCAAGACTGAAATTAAAATTTTTATAAGCAAAAATTTTACAAACAATTCAAATCAAATGTTATGTTTTATTTTCTAAATTAAATGATGGTTTTATGTTTCTCAGCAATTTGCACAAGCATCGTAGGTATCCATTTGAATCAACTCTATTACCATTAATAATTGAAATTAATTCTGATGAATGTGTTTCAGGGAACAGTTGAATATTAATACGGAGAACTTTTAAAAGCTATGAGCTTTAGAGATTGATCTTGAAGTGCAAAGAAATTCGGTCAGGGCCGTCATACGACTCGATCTTCCGCTTTTTGCCGTTAAAGGGTCGCGGTCTTAATTATCCTTTTTTTTCCCCTTATTTGCCGGAGCTTGTAATTTACATTCCATGGTTGGTCGACGTGCCAGAAGGAAAGCGGTTCACCGTGCTTCGCATTAGATCGAGCGTGGGTAGCTTGCGTCATTAAACATAGTAACTTACGGTACAAGAATGACTTTGGCTTTGGTGGAGAAAGTGACCGGGTGTGGCCATTGCGAGACATTATACATCGTACGCATTTGTGTACACTAGCCACGGGGAAGGATTTTCGCTGTTCAGCCTTTGACAACGTCTATTGTTCTAGCAATTTTTCCCCTGCCCGAATGGTTAAGACGTCTCTGCGGGTAAAAGCAGTCGCGAACTACAACCCGTAAGGATATAAATCTCGTTTCTAACAATGCTAAGCATACCTGTATAGTAATTATCACGGGAAAGGGATTGGTGAAACCTTTTTATTGCAGACACGATGCATTAATAAGGTAAATAAAATTCGTAATATGTAGGGTAAGAGACTCGATAGTTGGTATTGTTCTGGTTATTGGCATTTATATGATCTTTACTTGAAAATAAAGTAAAAATTACATTGTACTGATAACTGAAAGAACTCGAAGCTGGTGTTTATATTTTTATATAAATGTTATTTTTACAGTCAAAGAGAGAAAACCTTAAATTTCATAATACTAGTAGTTATAGTTGAGGAGTTATTAATGTACTCGTATATTTTAATTTAATTTTCATCGAAGTGAAATAATTCATTTTGCTCGAATAGCATCGTAAATCTATCACATGTTTGCTTCAGATAATGAGGAAGATGTCCAGTATATCCGAACTTAAGATGAAGGGAGAAAAACTGCCCTCGTAGGAAAAAAGAATTCGAGAAAACTTCGTGCCAAATTCAGCGGGTTTTAATATTTATGTTTCCTGCTGAAGTTTGTTCGCCGGTAACATTGTTACGGGATATTTGAAGGAAAAAAGAACGTGCAGTGCGTACAGGCATCACTGAAGATTTTATAACCGAAGTAAAAGAAGTGCAGTAAAACGCTGCGTTTTCAGATAAGGATTATAATTTTTGCAAGTTAAATTGCTTTTAGTAATACTTACCACTAAATTATTACAGTTACATTACATTACAATTATTACAATTAATAATTACAATTAAACAATTACTAAGTAGCTTTATAATTTAAAATCAAATGACTTTAGAATCATATTAAGAATATTATAATATTCTTAAAATACTGTGTATATGTGACCAGGATTAAAATATAATATCAGTTCCTTAAGAATGTTAAGTATTACCAACAAATGCTAGAATTAAAATAGTGATGCGGAGGGCATCAGTAACCGGTACCACGGATTATAAACTCTAAGTACCAAGTGGAAAATTTAACACTTTCATGGTCGCAGATTTTTATCAAAAAAGAGATTATCAAGAAAATTATATGCGTGAAAGTTTCAATAAATTACAGTACAAAATTACGAATTTTCAAACTGGGATTAGTATATATTTAACACGTTAAGTGCAACTGAAGCTGTTGAAAACTTCATTAGTAAAATTAAAATACATAACATAATACACAACTACTGTTAATATCTTGTGTTTTCACCCTTTGCTTTGATGACAGAAAAATATATATGACATAGTGTTATAGCTACAAAAGTGAAATTTTCATACGAAATCCTAATTCGATGGCCAGTGACTGTAAGCGAACAAATTCCTAAAAATATAGAAATTCAAGTGTCACCCATTCTTGGGTATTAATATTATAAATAAGAATAAATTAAACAACACTGACATGAACAATTATATGCAAAAGTTATGAATGTGTTAAATGGAAATGGTCTTCCTATAAATAACGAATTTAACAAACGTATTTTTGTGAAGGTAATATGCGTCAGTAAAACCGGGCACAGTGCATTAAACGTATTAAAAGGTGATTTCCTTTGGGCGTGGGATAACGACGGGAAGGGGTAGAAGTTATTGACAAGGGTGTTGATATGGATGAATTTTATGCTTCCTATCTGATGGCCACGATCTCCGGAAACGTGGTTTGACGGGAAGAGCAAGAAACGCGAGGCATGTTTATACATACGTTATTGAGGAAGCTCAGCCTCCAAACTGTACGTGCAAACGGTTTGTCCGGTTTTCGAGGCAAAGAGTTCATCGAACTCCTGGTGTACAAGGGATCGATCGTGTACGGCTACCGAACGTGTCGTATGTGAGCAAACGATCATTGATCTGTGACGCCAGACCGCCTACATGTTATCTAGCTCGAGCAGAACGACAAATAAGACGCGCCGCTTAGATCACGAAAGGAAACCTTCCCTCTTATCACTTTCACTGACAACAGTCATTTTACAAGCAATTTCTGGGCCAAGGTAAATAATATCCACTATTCGTGCCAATCCAGTTGAATTAACCTTATGCATTATATTTTCACAAAATTTACATTACCTCTTTTAAAAGAAATTAGTCGTAAATTAGAAATATTTCTCGAAGAAAGTTGCAAAGTATGTTTCAGATCGATCCTGGCTCTTCAGGTTCGTTCATCGAAATTTTCCCTTTTCTTCGCGGCCAGGTTGGAGCCCGGGATCATTGTTAAAACTTTTTCGACGTTATTACACGTACGATATGTAAATGCGTGGCTGGGTCCGGTCCTCGACGTCGGAGGACCAGCTCCTTTCTTTTTCTTTCGTTTGTCCCGATCCTTCTCTATTTCTCTTTTATTCCACTTGGCTCCTTCTCTCATCTTGTCAGGGGCGGATCAGATCGGGACGGTCTCGATAAAATAGACCTGTTTCAGATAATTGCAAGTTAATTGGAATTCATGGAATCGGAAACACGTCGCTTATCGAGGCGATCCGCCAGCTTCAGCTTTGTAATTGTACCCGTTATAATCTTCTTACGTTAATTTCTAAACGGTCTATCCAGTTATGTTTCTCCTTTTGTTAATTATTATTTATGAACGATAGAGTTTCATCGACAAACAACAAGGAGGACTGATGCGTGTAATAGGACTGATTTAATTTATCTTTTATAATCGCAGGCATTTCATTGAAACACTTTCGAATTCAAAACGTTCGCCGCAAACTTGTTGCAATTCTATTTAACTAATACCGTGTCAAATTATCAGTACTCGTTGAAAGTTTTTAATGATTTTTTCGAATAAATACATTTTATGTCGATGCTGAAAGTGTAACGTTTAAAAATCGAAACTTCTCACAGGCGTGAATCGATTTTCAGATTCTACGGTTCTCCAATCCTGAAGAGGAGAAAAAAAAAGAAACGATTCCTCTCGGAAGGTTTGCGTGGATCCGCTCCTGTTGTATGCCACTACCACCTCAGCATCGTCATCACCATCTCCCTGGCTCCTCCGTAACGGATAGGCTTCACCTCCAGAACGGAACTCCAGTCTGCTTCCAGTTTCTCCCTCGAGAATGCTCGTTGCTTTAGTCGGAGTTTGGCTCTCCCGACGCGCGGTTCGTTGCCACTCCATTGACTTGTCCCATCAGAGAACCGATCCATGCGTTCGCACAGAATTTCTTTCGCTATTCAAAATCTTAGAACATCCTGCGTAGTGTTCGTCGAACACCGGTAAATTGGAGAAACGTTCTCCGATAGCAGGGGGATTTCTTACACAGTTAGTGTCAAATTAATTTACAACGTTCACGGTGTTTCGCTAGAAACGAGCAAGATTAAGGTATTGTCACTCAGAGCACTTGATGCAACAGAAAAATATGTGGGAAGCAATATCGTCGAGATATCGAAGACAGAGGATGATCGACACTTAAAAGGTTCGGTTATTATAATGATCAAAAGGATCGTTTATTGTTAACGTTCGATGTAAATTCAATTACAACGATGTAGATACATCATAGAACGGCTGTTTTCACGGTTTTACTACGGTTTTAATCAGTCTATGCTTCACTCTACTTACGGCTGACCCTGTTTATAATAATTAATGGTGTTAGCTCCGTGAATGCCTGCGGACTGGTCATGCTTGGCTCTCACAGAGAATGGGCTATGGTTTATTTGGCTTTGTTAGTAATGAAATTATTCCACAGAATATTTGTGAACGAGTCGATTCTATTTTATCGTATTATACTTAACAAAATAATGCCTTTTAATCGTTGGGTTTTTATAAATTCTATTTATTTAAAAAATCTAATTTTTCAACTAATTTTTATAATTCCAATTTTCTGAGAAAACAAGCGTATCCTTAAATTTGTATTAGTGAAATAATGAACCTCTATTGTCAATGATAGGCATCGACATGATTTTGAAATGGTACCTCGTTAAAATCGATGCTTAAATCCAGTCAAATGAACCGGCAAGTCTTAATTACCAAGATGAATCGTAATTGCAGGAGTGCCATTTGTCCCGGTGAAGAGAGGGGGGCGCATAAGGATGCGCTTACGCAGGAAACGGTGCATGTCTCGGTGACGTTACAGAAACTTGGATAGAATAGAAGAAGAAAAAAAAAAAAAAAATAAAGGAACGCCATAAGCAAGAGATAATCACGGAAGCACGGATGACGCGATGAGACTTAGCCCGATTATCCTGTCGTGGGCCACAGCGAGCTGGCTCGGTCCAACCGGAACTACGGCGATACGAGCTCAGCCATCGAAGGATTACGAGCTGTCCACGGAATTCTTCCTGGTACCCAGCGACGTAGCGATGGACAAGAACGGTTTGGCCAGCGTGGCCAGTGTCATCAGCGTCCCGGCGCCGAACAGGACGGTTTCGGTGTTCAAAATGCCGGGAAAGAAGAGCCAGGAGATCGAGCACGATACACGACTGTACCCGAGGTCCTTGCTCAGACAACGACCCTGGGCTCTTCCTCTGGCGGCCCTCAGCGCAGCCACGATGCTCCTCATGGCTGGCTTCGAGGTTTTCGTACTGCTCAAGGTCGGTTCGCTCTTATACCTTTACGAGTACGTTTCCCAAACTGACTTACAAGTTTTAACAGGGGGGAACGTTTGTTAAGAATTAACTAATTAAAACGCGAGGATTAATTGTATAGGCAACGTCTGCACGCGATGCTCCACGACACTACTCGTCGATTCTTAACTGCTTTCATTTTATTTATTTATAAACTTAGCGTTTTGGGGTGTCTAGGTGCACCCAACTATATCCTCTTGCATTCTGATCCACTGACTAATGTTTAATTTTGTAATTAACGATTTACCCCGTGGAAGCTTGGTATCGGTTATTGAAAACCAATCGATAAACCTTCAATTATTATTAATTTATAATTCGGTCAAAATTATGAAAGTCAATCGTGCTACTTCTTAAAGGGATATATACAATTAGGACCTTATAAAAAATCAATTTTTTTTTAACGATAGAGCTACATTTGTAGAATGTTCTCCCAAAATTTTAAAGCAGAATTCGAAAAACTTACAAAATTACAGCCTCGTGAACGCTGCGCCTCACCGTTCAGATTTGGAGGTGTGAAAACTAAACGCGTTTATCTAAAATATCGATCTTTTCCTTTAAATACATGCCTTTTTTTAAAATTTGCATTTTTTTCATTTTCGCCGACGACATACTCAAACTACATATGTTCTAAATATAACAATATTGTTTTTTTTTGTTGCAAATCAAAGGCTACAGCCCTAGCAACTTCGTGCACCATTTTGCAGTTAACATAAATTAACAAAATTTTGTTACGTACCTGAATACATTATTTCAATGTACCTGCAATTTCATGGGTGTAGAATAATTATTTCTTATTTAAAAAAATCCTCCAAGACTGACTAATTTTGTGTCGTCTAATTGTGTACGTCCCCTTAAGAGAGGATTGAAAATCGAAGCCACACCTTTAAATTTTTATATATTATTTAGTTACGAGGTGATGATATGAAGATCATATCATAAAACTTTATGGATTGTTTTAGTGCACATAATCCCTCGAAGTGAGGATGCTACTTGAGTAGAATTTGAAGAAAAATTTCACCTTAAAGCGCAATTTGTAATCCCATTGTTTTATTAACCGGAAATCGAGCGAAAAGTTGATCCGCTTAACAGGCGTCGAGGGGGAAAAAGAAAGAAGCGGGAAGATCGTGTTTTACCAAGTGAACCTATCGCGTTTAATGACACGAAACGCGTTTTCGCGGTCGTACGAGCATCGATGATGGAGATCCGAGGAAGCGGCGGGTTTAATAGAGCCTAGAAAAGAATCTTTATCTCTTTCTCTCTCGATAGCACGTGGAAACGCGTACAAGAATCTGTGGTAATTGTTTTCTTTCGTAGCCGGACAAGCTCCAATAAGTTGGCTCGACGTGGTCGCAATTTCGCCGAGACCTAGGCCTAGTTTGCATGTCGATTACCTATTTCTCCTGGCTGAATCGTTTACCTTTATCGATACACTTCATTGAACAGAAGCTGTCAGGGAAACTTCTGGTATCGAGCCGAACATTTATAGCACCCTTAATGCCACTTTTACCACTAACCGCCTTCGTTTTTTGCACCTTTAACGATGATTCGTGCAAACCACACGATCTTGTTCGATTTTATACATTGTTTCGTATATTAATCATTAGTGACACCATAAAAATATTCTGTACACGATGTAGTGTTCTTTGAATTATGGGGGCAGCAACGGCCCGCCCCCGAATCATTCAAAGTTTATATAATTCTTAGTTATTTTACTAAAACTTTTAATGTTACAAAGAAAATTTATTTGGACTTATTAACTTTAGAAAAATGACTTTCTAACAATTGTCTAAATTTAGATGTTCATAAAAGGATTAAATATTGTTTTATAAACTTTTATTGTTTTTAATTGTAAATAATCAAAGAAATATTTACTTTGATATTCAGATTTCGATATTTATTTTTTGGTACTTGAACAAAATTCTAGTATATTCTAGTAACTTTTATAATCACAATCATGAAAAATTTGTCTTGAAATGGTTAATAAAAATTGAAGTTTAGATATTTCCAATAGCCTTGGCATATTAATTGCCACAGTGCAAATGGCCATGTTTCAAACATTTAAATTAACTATTTTATTTGTTATTTCACGTAATAATATAATATTAAACACTTATATTTATATTTAAAATAGGATTAGTGGTAATATTGCATTTATTATAATTTTATTATTGTGTATTTATTTTAATCCTTGCCTTTAGGCTTCAGATGGCTTCCGGCTTATATGAGTTTGCATTTACCTGTTTTATGTTATTAATTTCTTATTATTATTCTTTTACTTATAATACTTTTAATACTTTAAAGTATCCATTTTATTATATTACTATCGCATTTCTTATGTGGTATTAGATTTTCTTTACATTTATCCCAAGAAGTCTGTAATTACCAAATTGTAATTACTATGCAATTAGAAACAAGGATTTGGATTATTTTATTCGTCTCGTAGAAATTAACAATAACAACACGATTATAAAAACGAACTCGCGTGTTCTCACTTTTTGCTTTAATTCTTTTCCAGCATTAATTAATATGGAATTAGTTAAACTACTTAAACGTTCTACATTGTCCCATAATCAGATCGAATTAATAGAATTCGTTAGATGAGGTTATTGATTCGCCTAATTTACTTAATTTGCACGTTCGAACGAGTTATAAATCATCGTAATTAGAGTAATTAATTCGTTCAATTACCGTTAATCTGTTTGTAATATCGTGGCACGAACAGTTCTACGGTACGCAACAGTTCTCACCGTGTGTTTTTAATTTGTCGAAAATTAATAGAACAAACTGAGGGAAAGAAGAACGAGAGTCAGATCCTCGGAATACATGAAAGATATGTACTTTCTTGATAGCCGTATCGAGATTTTCCTCGCCAACAACGGGAAATTAGAGCATGCTGATGATGTTTGCGTGAAACGACGGCGTGTTAAATTATTTCCCCATAAAATTCGCGAATACTCTTGAAAGTGCTTTTTTCCCTTTTTTTTATTTTCAGTAAATAAGGATTTATCATCTGCTAATTAGACGTTATACGAAGATACTTTCTACTTCTCTTTTTTTTTTGTTGTTGTTTGAAGTAAATTTATTAATTGTTCGGCTCGTGTTCTCCGTTAATTGCTTACACGTTCAAGATTTCCTTACACGCTTTAATTTCGAGTTTCTTGCGTTTAACGCAAAAGTAAAACTTTACGACTGGAAAATATCTTTTGCATAACTGCGATGTTCACACTTTCGAGAAATATGGGTCAATAAGTTCTGGGCCACGTGGATCACGCAGTGTTTGTCGAAGGCACGGTTTTAATTAACACGTCGATTGCCAATTAACATGGTCTAAGATATACAAAATTCGCATTTTAACACTAGAACTAGACTTGTAAAGTACACTTTTTTCGAATAGAAAATAAGTAAAGGATGAAACATACACTATAAAACCGAACGATTCTTTATTTTAATAAAAATTAGCTCACATTTTGGCAAAGGCGATAAATCTTGTAATATCAAATAAAAAAACTGGAACAAGTCATTTTGGTAGTTCTAGTGTTAACACTTTGACTGTCACGTTTTATTTTTAACAAACTTTATATTCTGTTTCTATAATATTTTGCTATTCCTATTATTTATAGTTTAAAACGTCTGATAGAAATATTTTCAACCAAATAAACCAAAGAATTCTTAATTATATAGCCGACAGTTTCTAATGGAAATCCAAGTGTCATCCAAATAATGAAATTGGTTAATGAAATTAAACCTATTTTGTAATAATTTTTTAGTTATTCAAACAACTGTCTGCATACTTGTTGGCTTACCAGTTAATATCCTGAAACTAATGTTTGAAAATTGTTTTGTTTCAGGCAAGGGTTACCGCCCCAAACAGACGACACTTATTTCTGGGACAAGCTCTACTTTTAGGACTATTCCTTCTGGCAGGACTCTCCGCAGCAGCTTCCCTAAGTCAGAATCCTTTGTCCTGTGCCGCGTTTCGATTAGTCGGTTTACCAGCTGCCCTCGTGTTTGCAGCTCTATTGGTCAAATGTGTGTTTCTACTTTCTTTGAACAGCGGTGTCTATCTACCAGCACCTTATCAGGTGAGTAGTAAACTTAATTGTCTCACTATATTAATTTGTTTCTTTTGGTCTTATATTAAAGTGTTTAATGCATTATTTAACCATTTATTATATAAAATATTTCAAGCTACATAAGTGTAAAAAAATGTAATTACTGCTAAATACACTTTTACCATTTCTTTTCAAGGACATAGAAGGTTTTAGTTTATGAACGAATTGAATTTGTTATAAGAAATGCATTACAACACTGATTTGTTAAATACACCAAGGGATTTAAAGAAGCAGAGGGTTTATAGAAAAAAAAGCAGATACCATATCCGAAAGAAATTGGAGAAGAAGAGAACAAGAATAGTCCATTGTTTCAGGTGGCGAACGCGTTTCGAAATCGAAACAAATCCCGATTGCGTGGAAGGCAAAGCTTCTCTTATTCTGATTTCGAGCTATCTAAATTTATGCATCGTGTCCGAGCAAACGAAAGTCCCGATCCCGTACGACTTTTGCAACGCCACATTCCACAATCTGGCCGATCTAACCGATGTCTTTATTGGTCTATGCTCGAATCGTTGCTAATCGTTAAGCAATCGTAACACAATCGAAAGTTTCTTGCCCGTCCAGACCATGTGTGAATGCAGCCTTAGAAAATGGGCCGCAGAAACTCGTGGAACGACTCTCGCGAAGGATGCGCGGCGATTTTTCTTATTTCCACCGTGTCGGAGATCCGGATGTCGATCTCGATCGACTATTTGTACGCGCACGGACGGGATCTGAATGAAAAGTAATGCAAGTAGTAACTAGTAATAGCAGTAACCGGGGCTATCGTGGTCGTTGAGTACGTCATGTTCTAGGTTGAATAGCATTAATATCCCCGCGATATCTTCGGGCCCCGCGTAACGGATCCTCAACGGGTCTTTCTTTTATTGCTCGTCATCGGCTAGATACGATTATACGTATTAAAGGATGCGACGATTAGAACGTAAACCTGTTTATGAAATATGACATAACTTGTTAGAGAAATCGACCGTGATCTTTCTGCTTGTACAGGGTGGTCCAGGCGACTGTGTTCAGCCTGTAACTCTGTTATCGGTCTTATTCAAAAATTGTTCGTGTATTTGGTAATTATGCGATACACACATAAATTTGTGGATTTATTTCAACTGATATGTTATATACAGTGACTCCCAGAAATATTTGGACACCAATGTATGGCTAGCTTTATGACAACCCTTTGCTATACTTAGACGAGCGAGACTCGTGATGCACCTTACGCTTCAAGTGTTACAAACCTGACATTTATTTTTTTCGCAATTGGATTTTAAATGTAATTACAATTATAATTGGTATGGTATACTATCGTTAAATGTAAATTATATATGACATCAGAATTTTATTTGTTTGTTTTAATATTGCAATGATAAATATTTAGCTTTGTCTGAAATATGTACCTATGTCTTAATCATTCTTCTTCGAGCCTAATTTTGAGTTCCTCTTTGGAACAAATGGGCATCCTGCGAATTGGTTCTTTGGACTTTGGAGCAATTATACAATAAAAATTCTTGCAGAATACGCGACTTATGTTTAGGATCATTACTCTTGTAAAATTTCAAATCTTCAGCAATCCCCATTTTTTCTGCACTTTGTCTTAAGTTGTTAATGAATGACTTATTATTGGAAAAAATAACGAATACGAATTCTGGGAGCCACTGTACGTGTTTCTCGATCGCAGTCTCGTCTTAGACTGCTCCGACGCCACCTTCCCGATTCCTCTCCCAATTAATAACAAAAAGCAATAAAAGTGAAAAGGGAAAAATATAGTTCGAAAAGAGCTTGTAATTTTAAACGTGTGATTATCTACAATCTGACGCATGTATCTTGTTGTTGTTACAGGCCTTGGTATTGGGATTCGCTGTGCTGGTGCAAGTAGCTATTATTGGGCAATGGTTTTACGGTGAACCACCCGCGGTGATCCAGGTACAAAATACAGGGCCAACCTCGTCAACCTCCTGTTGCAAAACACCTCTTGGACAGATAGTGGCTTCCCTCGGGTAAACTTTTGAAATGTAAACCTTCCACCGACACTATTTTTCTCAGCTCTAGATCAGAGTCGCTATCCACGCAGAATTACGATTTTAATACGCTACTGTAATCATTTAACCCCTTAACCTACAACTACGGGCATAGCCCGTGTAAGATGATCGGGCCAAACGTAAATATTACGGGCATTTCGGCCCAAAATATATTATTGGTTTTAGTATAATTAAAGATAATTTAATATAAACTAACGTAACAGCATAAAAGCTGATAGGCAAGGGTTAAAAGGCACAGGTTATTTTATATTAGATCGCAATACAAATTAGCAGCAAAGAAGAAATTTAACATTCTATTCTTCTTAATTTGGAAATTCATAATTTGACTGGTGAGACACGGTTTGAGAAATCCCAAGGGTAGTGTCTATCCATAAACAGAATTGTACAGGAAAAAATGAAAAAAAAAACTGAATATAAAGGGCGAAATTTTCCGAATCCCCCAAGAACGTGTTGAAATATTACGCAGACCGTTCAATTATCGAACAATTTCAGGTATCCAGGCGCATTGCTCGTGGCGGTGGCTTGTTTAGCGGTTCGAGCCCGCGGCGTACGAGACAACAACCGGGAAGCGGCGTTTATCGGGCTGGCTGTTGGTTTATCGCTTCCGATTTGGATATCAAGCGCGATCGGCTCGGTGGCAGCCTCCACGGAGAGCGACAGAGAGGCCTGGCTCGCTTATGGTTTATTGACTACTTCCCTTCTTGTGTTCCTGACGATGTTTCTGCCGAAGGGCCGCCAGTTAGCTGCCCTCGGTCGTGAGGCTCCCGCCACGGTGATCCGTGATCGGGACGATGCCTTGAGCTCACTTCCTGGCAGCGGTTACTCGCCTTCCTTTTTCCATTTCAAACCAGTCGAGGCCTCCTTGAAGAGAAAAATGCATTATCACAGCGGTGGTACGTGTACATCCTGCAGACTAGTTTAGTAGTTACTTGCACGCATGAAAATATCTCCAACGAACCCAATCGAAGCCGAGAAATTTATTAACCCTTGTACGACGAACGACGGAGAAAGCTGACCATTTAAATTGCATTTTAAACCACCTTTTAATTTTCACCTGGACTTGTTATTCGTCAAGTAACATTTGTGCTAACAAATTTAACCCTTTGCACTCCGAACATTGTTTTTAGATTATTTACCAGCAACTCGAGAGTACTTAATTACAAAATAGTCAGCAACGTATCTTCGTGTTAGGAATAATTATTCTATTTATATTATATTTGGAAAGAAGTTTAGAGGGGACAACCAAGTGGAAAGGGTTCAAGTACAAGGACCTAAGTAGTTTTTTCTAGAAATTAAAACGATGTATCGACTGTTGCGTCGATTGGAAGATACAACTTGTCTTATTGTTAGTTGCATGGAACATCTAAAGATGCATAAAAAGGTTCAGATGAAGAGAAGTTTGACCTTTAACCCATTTGCATCATAAGGAAATATGAAAAAAGGCCTTTGTCACCAAACTTTTTTTCATTATATTTAAGTACAAAAATGACTACAAGTAAAAGAACATGTTTCCGTATTACAAGAAAAAATAAATTGTCAATATGTGATTTACGTTCATATATATTACTGATAATGGCGAAAATGTTTATTAATAATTTTGTGAATTACTACTCATACTATCAGAATTACTACTTTCATCCTCAACAACGCTCTCCATTTCTATTTTTAGCTAACGAATAATGAAAGTGACCATCAAAGTTGAGCGTATATATACGCTAACAATGCAAATGGGTTAAAGATCGTCTCGTGTCAATAATCGTTCAATAAATGTAAAGGCGACGAACAATGGCGCGTTTTTAAATTGCCGAGTACATTTTTGAAGGAAAATGGACGTTTTACTGCCTTTGGCTCACACGCGACGATTTCACCATCTTTTTGTTCGCGTGCTTGCCATTACGTTTCTCGTGGTTTCTACGATTCCCGTCTTACTTTTCTTTTTATCGCTTTGCACAACAATTAATAGGTCATATCGCTTTCTCGCGTAACAGCTTAATTAAAACTATCTGGTATCGACAGATAACAAAACCTGACAGTCAAGCATATTCTGTCAAATTGCAAGAATACTGCAGAAGCAAGAAACCGACAGCAAATGTCAAATCAAATCGGAGAATTATGCAAACAATAAAATTTGTACTAAACAAAACCGCTGATTGATGCACAAAACGAGAATATTTAATTAAAATGTTTCTCGCGCGAAAATACATAATTAAGTAGATGCTGAAATTTAGTACCTGATACTTCCGGAATATTATTGTAAGCGTATACTAATTTATATGTTTTGAATTACAGATCGAGTGGCATTAGTTTCGTCAGCTATACCTGGATGCACGGCTTGCAGGCACGGTGGAAGTCCCATATATTCTGACGGTAAGAGTTTCCTTCAAATATTGTCCATCACAGCAGCAATGTAATTCACAGTCTAAGATTAAGCGTAGCGTAAAGCATTTAATTAAATATCCGGTGAGCCTGAGTTTACCTGCTAAATGAGTAAATAAATTTGATTAAATCCGAAGATACCGAAGATATAATACTTAATAATGTTCATTAATATCTCTACGCTGTGATGTGTTAAGAGTATTCATTATTTTTTAAATTCAATAATTACAATAATTGCAGTATTTCCGCAGGACTAAGGTACGTTATTTTCTTTTTTATCAAGTTGTACTTGTTATTTAGAACAAAATAAAATGAAAATTATATTTCAACGTTGGTAGCCGGTGCAATTCAGGGAAGTCGTTTGAAGAGTTTCTTAGTTTGTTTTCTTAATGTATTCTGCATCTAATTTTTCCACCGTTATGGAGTCGCCTTTTGCGACCTTCGCCTTGCGGAACGAACGAAAGGGAGGAAAAACCTTCCACTGGAAAGGCGGGGGGGAGAAAGTTTCGAGGCGGAGGTCAAGAGCTTCTCCGAGAACGAAACCTGGAAGGGGAAACGGGTCCCGTTAGATTAGACGATGCTAGTTAATCGGTGACCCGTTGTTAGTGGTCGATCAAAATTGTCTTTCTCCTTTTTTTATTTTTCTACGAGAAATTTTTATTCTCCGGGTAATAGTTAAGTAGCATTCTTCCACGGTAAACGTTCTGTCCAATTAAGTCGTTCAACAAACTTGAAGGCTCTTTCCCAGTTTCTCGATTCCTATTAATTTTAACGCTATTATAGAATCCTTCGGCGGAGGTTTCGCCATAATTTATTTCGTAGGAGACAAGTTAGTTCGTCTTATCTTATCCGCGCTTGACCTTGGGACTGATAATTCAAATTGCATCGAGATAAAATACCGGTTTGTATGGATCGATGACTGAAATGTTGTAACGTAATTAATCCTCCTGTACTTTGCATGTAATCATATTTTCTTTGTGGCTCTTGCCAATAGCTGAAGCTGTTAAAAAATTATCTTTACAAACATTTCTGAGCAATTAACACGAGCATTTGTTACTGGAAATTATATTAGGAAGCGAGAGCAATAATGGTAACTTCTATTTTTATTTTATAATATATCCATAACAGAAACAGATAATCAACATTTGCTATCAGATAACCGAACGAATTTCTTACGATGCAGATGATGTTAAGATTACTGTCGTTCTGGAAGGCGTAGATCTACGCGATTAGTAACAAATGTGCTAATGATCTGGGTGTTTTTTTTGTTTGACAATATCTTTTCTAAAATGAGCAACGGTAATTGCGTTAGCCCGGTAATACCACTATTTACTACAACGTCCATTATTACGAGCGGGGCGTGGAATATACTACAAATTGAAAGGCAAAGGTCTCGTATCCTACCAAGCATAAACCATTTGCTCGTTTACGACACCGGTGATGGTTATCATAGCCAACCACTTTGTTTCGTGATCCCCCGATCAATTTATTAATTAATTTGCCGTATTAGAAATGGCAGAAATTCTATTCTTGTCTTCTGAATTTACTTTTCGATTAACAATTGTATCTTCTTGTTTCTTCAATTCTCGTAATGTCTGTGTAGGTGACCTTCGTACAACACGGCTCTTAGATTCCTGAAAAATGCTCAAGTTTCAAGGATTAATAAAACTATTCTTCTGAACATGAAGGCAGGCCAAGAAAACATGTATTTTCAAACTTCAAATTTCAAATTTTTAATTTTTAAATTCCAAATGATTCGGCTCTGTTATTCGAGGGTTAATTCACGCAAGTGTTACATGTATAAAATTTCTTTTACACGTGCAATGTGAGCTGTTTATTCCATTCTTGTTGTTTTGATTAAAATAATTGCGGTGTAGAGCTTCTGTTACATTTACTGTCATTTTCAAGAACCAAGACGCGGACTGAAAGTCACCGATCTGTTTCGTTTGGTCATCGTTGCCTCTTTTCATGGTGGTTCGATCTTAACTCATCCGTTGTAAGAAACTTTCAAATAATCACCAGTTTCCAAGGAAGAGTGACAGGTGTGACCCACTTCAAATCCCGGTTAAGTTTCCAGGGTAACTGAACCTCTGTTTAGAGTGGATCGTCTGTCGTTATCCTATGATTAATTTATGGAAAGTGCAGAAAAATAACAAAAGTGTAGCAGTTCAGTAGATAAATGGATTATTACTTTGGTCGAACAACGATTGATTTAAAACGATGAGTCTAATTATCTCTTTCCACTCGAGTGTCCCCTCTGGGGAGACATGAAAAGAATGCAGATGATTTTTAAGAGAAATATAACTAATTTATTTCCTTCGAAATATAATTTAAATATCACTTAGCCACGATAATATGTTGCTCATTACTTTGTAACCAAGTATTTTTGATAATTAAGTATTCGATTAATTATTTTCGAGTGCAAAGGTTTAAATATGTAGAACTTTGCACGCGTTTTACAGCGGACAAATATTCTTAAACTAAAAATACTTTGTCAGTTTTTGTTATAATAAATCAAAATTAAAATTGCATGTTATATCAGATAAAAGCAGTCGTAGAAAAAAAATTACGGTCTGCTGATCGACATAACCGGAAAAATCAGAGGAGACGCGGTGTTTACATCGTTACCGGAAATTAACAACCAGTCGTGGCAGGGTATTAATGCAGATGAACAAGTTCAGATTCGATGTTTGAACTCGGGTGCTATGTAATTCGAACTATGAATATAGAAAATTCTATTTCATTATTATAATTCTGATATTTATGATGATAACTAAATTCGCTTCCTTATTCGAGTATATATTTCTGTTAGATATTTTATGTGTTCTGAAAATTTTATTATGGATACGTTTCAATGTAAATAAAATTGCAGCAGAGGGTTTTTAACTGCATAATATTATGGGAATAGTAATAAGCTTTCATATTTTAAACTTTCAGTAATAATTACATATAAATATAATCACAAATAAATACATAGAATATTAAATTTATGTAAATATACAGAAATTCTTAGTTGTTGGTTTATTTTAGATACTTATTGATATCAATAAAACATAAAAAGACAAAATTAGGTAAAATGGCGAACTCCATAGACTTTCCTAGGACTAACGATGCCATCTTTGGTACAATTGTTAAATTACTAATTAGTAATTATGAATAATTTAATAATTGGTGTTGGACTAGGTTAATCATCATTTCCAGACACAATCCATGGTAATTTTCTAGTATTATAGCAATGCCTTCAGGAACAATGCCATTTTTCTATGGCAGCCTACCTTGCTCAACATTGTACAATTTAAATTAAACTTTACTATCGAGTTATCGGAGCAGCGCCAATTATTGTTGTTCCAGTATCAGACGAGCATGTAAATTAACAAAGAAATATGTTTTGCAGATGTTCATGGCCCGATGGAGACGTTTGTGCTACCGCCAGGCATGTACCTAAGGCCAGAAGACGCAGGAAACCTGTACACAACTCTATCGGCGAATCCGAATGTATTTTTTCAACGAGCAGCTCATCCTGGGATGATGTACTGATAATTCCCCGGAAGTTCTTTCAAACAAGAAAGACGGCGAATTCGATAACAGAACTGCTTTTCTACATTTTTTAGATTAGATAACTATGAAACAACGGACTTCGTTTCCTATTTGTTTGTCTTGTTATTGTAAATAATATTGTGCACGAGGGTTGCCAGAGACTTTTCGACCCTTCTTCGTCCCGGTCATGCCCGATTATTTCGATAACAAATCAAACTGTAGCAGTTGAAAGCGAATTATGTGAGAAATTATAATAAAGAGACAAACTTTTTAATATTTCGTCTTTCTTTCTTTCCAGCATTTTAATCGTCAACAAAGATTCTACAGAAACAAAGATTGGTGAGGATTTAGAGATTAAATCTTTCATATCTTTCTGCATTTATATTTGCCAATCACTGAATCATGATCAATATCTGATTATCACCTTTTTATCGCCTTCATCGTTAAAGAATCATTTAGAATTAAAGTATGCACGACAGGAGGCAGTGTCTGTTGAGTCCTTCTGAGTAAAATTACTATTTATTTAATTTAATATATGTCAAAAATACCATAAAACATACTAGCTTTTTTCAATTTTATAAAATCGAACACCTGGTTTCTGAGTCTATCTTCTCGAGATTTCTTGGAATCTGATGTGACTAAAATTCCAAGAAGTGATACAAGGAATACCTTTTCCCATATTATGTTCTCCTGATACAATTTTATAAACATGAACACCTGGTAATGTTGGTAATTAGTTCCGGCGCGCGCCACCAGGTCCAGTTTCCGAAATTTGAAAACTGCCCCTGGTAGCCGTAGTACAGCCGTACTTCTGTGTTAGCCTGGTCAACATTCTCAAGAGGTATGCCCTTGGCGCACTGCAACGGCGGCACCCGTTATTCCGGCGTACATCTGGTCATCATTCTTAAGGGGCATGTAGACGAACGTTACACATGAATCAACAGTTGATCGTAGCGCATTACGTACTTAGAATTTTGCTATAATGTTTTATAATTTTTATTTCTATTAGTCAAAGTCAGTAAAGATAATACGTACTTTGTTAACAATATAATTTATAACGATTATATTATTAAGTATTAAAATACCAGCTGGTGGACCGCGGAACTATTGTCATTTCCAACATGGCGGCTCTGTTGTCGATTTAATATACAAATTAGAAAAATGTTATTTTCACAATTATTGATAAATTATTGATACTTAAAGGTAAAACGCATGTCTAAAAACACCGTCTGCATAATCATTTGCAAGAAATAAGTTTGCATTCATTCGGTTTAGAGCATTTTTTATCACTACATTTCAGGGCCTATATTTATTATTTTCTTGCTTTATCGTGATTGTTAACTAATTAGAAACATTCATGGTACTAAAAAGCTGCATTTATTCAATAAACTACATGATTCATACATTCAGCTTTACAATAGTTATTATATTATTTATAACTAACGTTTACAATTGTAATTTTGCGAGATTGCTGTGGAGGGAGTGGGATGTCCGATCGGCGGACGAGTGTCCTCTCGCTCTTACATTGGTGTTGTGCGCAAGCGCGAGTTTGGCGTAGAGGGAGTGAGAGACTAGATGCTCGGTGCTCTCACTCGCACATTGAGAGAGTGAGAGGTGAGATTGGCGGACTAGTGTTCTCTCTCTCGCACATTGTGGGAGTGAGAGGTTCGAATGGCGGACTAGTGTTCACTCTCTCGCACATTGTGGGAGTGAGAGGTCCGAATGGTGGACTAGTGTTCACTCTCTCGCACATTGAGGGAGTGAGAGATCCGATTAACGGACTAGTGTTCACTCTCTCGCACATTGGTGTTGTGCGCAGGCGCGAGTTTGGCGTAGAGGGAGTGAGAGACTAGATGCTCGGTGCTCTCTCTCGCACACTGAGAGAGTGAGAGGTGAGATTGGCGGACTAGTGTTCACCCTCTCGCACATTGTGGGAGTGAGAGGTCCGAGCATCTAGTCTCTCACTTTCTCTACGCCAAACTCGCGCCTGCGCACAACACCAATGTGCGAGAGAGTGAACACTAGTCCGCCAATCTCACCTCTCACTCTTTCAATGTGCGATTTAATCTTTAATATTTCAATATTTCGGGCTTCTAGGATTAATCGGACAATTGGAATCGATAATTAGTGTAAAATAGAAGCGATTAGATGCTTCAAACACGCGAAAACAGCAAAAAATTATTTTCTTAAAAAATAATCATTGTAGGTACGGCAGATTCCTGTCAATTTTTGAGCAGTTTCAGCACTTTTCGAAGAGATGGCGCTAGAGGTAAAAAATATAATTATTTTAAAAATTGTAAAAATAATAAAAAATAGAGCTTGTACGGTGACAAATTGATACTTTTATGATAATATAAAGTTTCCCCTTCCTTTAGTTCAAATTTGGTGATCCTAGAACATCATTTAAGTATATAAATCGATATAAACCTGCGCTTGATTACGAGACTCGAAGACTACATTTCAGAGCCTTTATTTATTATTTTCTTGCTTTATCGCGATTGTTAATTAATTAGAAACGTTCATGGTACTAAAAAGCTGCATTTATTCAATAAACTACATGATTCATACATTCAGCTTTACAATAGTTATTATATTATTTATAACTAACGTTTACAATTGTAACTTTGCGAGATTGCTGTGGAGGGAGTGGGAGGTCCGATCGGCGGACTAGTGTTCTCTCCCTCTTACGCATTAGCATACTGCGTTGGCTTGGTGCGAGTGAGAGGGGTGACGCTCTCGCGGAGTCTTTTAATCGTTCCGTTACAATAATTAATAGTATGAGTTATTCGAGTTTCAGACTATTGTAGATCGGTTTTTCGTGTTCGAAAATGTAAAATTCGATACCAAATTAGCCAGTGCTTCTACGTTTTCTATTATTCATTAATGGTCGGGTAGTTACGTTCATCCCTTCTGTGTGAGGTTATGACTAAGTCCCTGTAATTTAATGTACAAGCTGCCTTAGTTTAATGATACATAACTAGAGAAATACAATTTTGCAAACTCGAGATCATTGGTTTCTGAGTCTAGTTTCATGTTACCAATAAACAATGGGAAGGATTTATCTACTGAGAGTAAACATAATCCATCAAATTCAAACCTGATTGAAAATGATCAAGTTTGTTATATCGTATGTAAGTATAAAGTATTATAATTTTATTCAAGTAGTTAATAATAACGTATTTTGCTGTGTTGCAGATTAGAAGATGTATTTGTTATACATTTCTATGCCACATAACCTGCACATTAACATCATCAAATCAACGGGAAACTTTCTGGCAGATTCTCAGATATCAGTTTTCGGTAATTTTTGGAATTGGACACTACTAAAATTTCAAGAAATGGCACAAAGAATACTTCCTGTCACATCATGTTCTCCTAATACAAATCTGCAAACTTGAAATCCTTGGTTTCTGAGTCTAATTTCATTTTACCAATAAACAATGGAAAGGATTTATCTACGGAGAGTAAACTGTTCTTCAATAGTTATACTGAATATATAAGTACATATGTAATTGTAGAATGTCTTTATTTCATAAGAATATTGTACTGCGCTTAAGCTATATCTTAAATAATTATAAAAATATGTTGTATGTAAAAATACTGATATGTAAGTTTTACAAGTTGTAGTTATAAGTGCGTTAAAGTTAAGAATCTAATATTTAAGTAAGTTTTACAGTTAGTAGTTATAAGTGCGTTAGAATTGTGAATGTAATATTTAAGCAAATTTTACAATTTGTAATTATAAGTGCATTAAAGTTAAGAATGTAATATTTAAGTAAGTTTTACAGTTAGTAGTTATAAGTGCGTTAGAATTGTGAATGTAATATTTAAGCAAATATTACAATTTGTAATTATAAGTGCATTAAAGTTAAGAATGTAATATTTAAGTAAGTTTTACAGTTAGTAGGTATAAGTGCGTTAGAACTGTTAATGTAATATTTAAGTAAGTTTTACAGTTAGTAGTTAGAAGTGCGTTAGAATTGTGAATGTAATATTTAAGTAAGTTTTACAGTTACTAGTTATAAGTGCATTAGAATTGTGTATGTAATATTTAAGTAAATTTTACAATTTGTAATTATAAGTGCATGGAAGTTATGAATGTAATATTTAAGTAAGTTTTACAGTTAGTAGTTAGAAGTGCGTTAGAATTTTGAATGTAATATTTAAGTAAATTTTATAATTTGTAATTATAAGTGCATTGAAGTTATGAATGTAATATTTAAGTAAATTTTACAGGTAGTAGTTATAAGTGCGTTAGAATTAACAATGTAACATTTATGTAACATGTATAATTGAAAGAATTTTCAATAAACATAGAGTTAAACTAAAGCAATTGTTTATTCATTTATAAACCTAACTCCCTTATCCAGCCCTTACAAAATTTCACTTAAACAGCAAGAAATAATGTAGAAAAACATTGCACAGAAGTTTCGAAATACAAAAGTAGAAAAAGAAACGAAAAATATTGGTTTGATACAGAGAAGAACAAAATTCGGTTCAAACGGTTTCCAGGAATTCCTGGAATTCGACGTCACTAAAATTCTGGGAAGTGGCACGAAGAATACCTCCTGGCACATCATGTTCTCCTGATACAATTTCGGGATCCGAAATTCGGTGAATTTAAATTTTATAGTCTTCGATTTGCTATTGCTAATTTTCATTATTTTCTGAAATTATTTATGGGATAAGGATATCAAGAGAGATTTATTTAAATAAATAAACGAGTACTGTGTTATTTTTGAAAATCTGCATTTATTCAATAAACTAAATGATTTATTATACATTGAGCTTTAGAATAGTTATTAAATTATTTACAACTAACGTTTACAATTGTAATTTTGCGCACTATCTATACAACTTTAATTTATAATCGGATTTGTTATAGAATTGATACAACAGGTATCTAAGTTCCGATTATTAATTAAATCCTTGGTTTCTGAGTCCAAGTTCCCGGAAATTCCTGGAATTCGACGTCACTAAAATTCTGGGAAGTGGCACGAAGAATACCTCCTGGCACATCATGTTCTCCTGATACAATTTCGGGATCCGAAATTCGGTGAATTTAAATTTTATAGTCTTCGATTTGCTATTGCTAATTTTCATTATTTTCTGAAATTATTTATGGGATAAGGATATCAAGAGAGATTTATTTAAATAAATAAACGAGTACTGTGTTATTTTTGAAAATCTGCATTTATTCAATAAACTAAATGATTTATTATACATTGAGCTTTAGAATAGTTATTAAATTATTTACAACTAACGTTTACAATTGTAATTTTGCGCACTATCTATACAACTTTAATTTATAATCGGATTTGTTATAGAATTGATACAACAGGTATCTAAGTTCCGATTATTAATTAAATCCTTGGTTTCTGAGTCCAAGTTCCCGGAAATTCCTGGAATTCGACGTCACTAAAATTCTGGGAAGTGGCACGAAGAATACCTCCTGGCACATCATGTTCTCCTGATACAATTTCGGGATCCGAAATTCGGTGAATTTAAATTTTATAGTCTTCGATTTGCTATTGCTAATTTTCATTATTTTCTGATATTATTTATGGGATAAGGATATCAAGAGAGATTTATTTAAATAAATAAACGAGTTCTGTGTTATTTTTGAAAATCTGCATTTATTCAATAAACTAAATGATTTATTATACATTGAGCTTTAGAATAGTTATTAAATTATTTACAACTAACGTTTACAATTGTAATTTTGCGCACTATCTATACAACTTTAATTTATAATCGGATTTGTTATAGAATTGATACAACAGGTATCTAAGTTCCGATTATTAATTAAATCCTTGGTTTCTGAGTCCAAGTTCCCGGAAATTCCTGGAATTCGACGTCACTAAAATTCTGGGAAGTGGCACGAAGAATACCTCCTGGCACATCATGTTCTCCTGATACAATTTCGGGATCCGAAATTCGGTGAATTTAAATTTTATAGTCTTCGATTTGCTATTGCTAATTTTCATTATTTTCTGATATTATTTATGGGATAAGGATATCAAGAGAGATTTATTTAAATAAATAAACGAGTTCTGTGTTATTTTTGAAAATCTGCATTTATTCAATAAACTAAATGATTTATTATACATTGAGCTTTAGAATAGTTATTAAATTATTTACAACTAACGTTTACAATTGTAATTTTGCGCACTATCTATACAACTTTAATTTATAATCGGATTTGTTATAGAATTGATACAACAGGTATCTAAGTTCCGATTATTAATTAAATCCTTGGTTTCTGAGTCCAAGTTCCCGGAAATTCCTGGAATTCGACGTCACTAAAATTCTGGGAAGTGGCATGAAGAATACCTCCTGGCACATCATATTCTCCTGATACAATTTCGGGATCCGAAATTCGGTGAATTTAAATTTTATAGTCTTCGATTTGCTATTGCTAATTTTCATTATTTTCTGAAATTATTTATGGGATAAGGATATCAAGAGAGGTTTATTTAAATAAATAAACGAGTTCTGGGTTATTTTTGAAAATCTGCATTTATTCAATAAACTAAATGATTTATTATATATTGAGCTTTAGAATAGTTATTGAATTGTTTACAACTTTAAATATTAAATTATTTACAACTTTAGAATAGTTATTAAATTATTTGGTCCTGTTTTCAATCTATTGTAAAAATTAAACAAATTTTATAACTATTTTAATAACTATTCTAAAGCTCAATGTATAATAAATCATTTAGTTTATTGAATAAATGCAGATTTTCAAAAATAACCCAGAACTCGTTTATTTATTTAAATAAACCTCTCTTGATATCCTTATCCCATAAATAATTTCAGAAAATAATGAAAATTAACAATAGCAAATCGAAGACTATAAAATTTAAATTCACCGAATTTCGGATCCCGAAATTGTATCAGGAGAACATGATGTGCCAGGAGGTATTCTTCGTGCCACTTCCCAGAATTTTAGTGACGTCGAATTCCAGGAATTCCTGGAAACCGTTTGAACCGAATTTTGTTCTTCTCTGTATCAAACCAATATTTTTCGTTTCTTTTTCTACTTTTGTATTTCGAAACTTCTGTGCAATGTTTTTCTACATTATTTCTTGCTGTTTAAGTGAAATTTTGTAAGGGCTGGATAAGGGAGTTAGGTTTATAAATGAATAAACAATTGCTTTAGTTTAACTCTATGTTTATTGAAAATTCTTTCAATTATACATGTTACATAAATGTTACATTGTTAATTCTAACGCACTTATAACTACTACCTGTAAAATTTACTTAAATATTACATTCATAACTTCAATGCACTTATAATTACAAATTATAAAATTTACTTAAATATTACATTCAAAATTCTAACGCACTTCTAACTACTAACTGTAAAACTTACTTAAATATTACATTAACAGTTCTAACGCACTTATACCTACTAACTGTAAAACTTACTTAAATATTACATTCTTAACTTTAATGCACTTATAATTACAAATTGTAATATTTGCTTAAATATTACATTCACAATTCTAACGCACTTATAACTACTAACTGTAAAACTTACTTAAATATTACATTCTTAACTTTAATGCACTTATAATTACAAATTGTAAAATTTGCTTAAATATTACATTCACAATTCTAACGCACTTATAACTACTAACTGTAAAACTTACTTAAATATTAGATTCTTAACTTTAACGCACTTATAACTACAACTTGTAAAACTTACATATCAGTATTTTTACATACAACATATTTTTATAATTATTTAAGATATAGCTTAAGCGCAGTACAATATTCTTATGAAATAAAGACATTCTACAATTACATATGTACTTATATATTCAGTATAACTATTGAAGAACAGTTTACTCTCCGTAGATAAATCCTTTCCATTGTTTATTGGTAAAATGAAATTAGACTCAGAAACCAAGGATTTCAAGTTTGCAGATTTGTATTAGGAGAACATGATGTGACAGGAAGTATTCTTTGTGCCATTTCTTGAAATTTTAGTAGTGTCCAATTCCAAAAATTACCGAAAACTGATATCTGAGAATCTGCCAGAAAGTTTCCCGTTGATTTGATGATGTTAATGTGCAGGTTATGTGGCATAGAAATGTATAACAAATACATCTTCTAATCTGCAACACAGCAAAATACGTTATTATTAACTACTTGAATAAAATTATAATACTTTATACTTACATACGATATAACAAACTTGATCATTTTCAATCAGGTTTGAATTTGATGGATTATGTTTACTCTCAGTAGATAAATCCTTCCCATTGTTTATTGGTAACATGAAACTAGACTCAGAAACCAATGATCTCGAGTTTGCAAAATTGTATTTATCTAGTTATGTATCATTAAACTAAGGCAGCTTGTACATTAAATTACAGGGACTTAGTCATAACCTCACACAGAAGGGAAGAACGTAACTACCCGACCATTAATGAATAATAGAAAACGTAGAAGCACTGGCTAATTTGGTATCGAATTTTACATTTTCGAACACGAAAAACCGATCTACAATAGTCTGAACCTCGAATAACTCATACTATTAATTATTGTAACGGAACGATTAAAAGACTCCGCGAGAGCGTCACTCTTCTCACTCGCACCAAGCCAACGCAGTATGCTAATGCGTAAGAGGGAGAGAACACTAGTCTAGCGAGCATCTAGTCTCTCACTCCCTCTACGCCAAACTCGCGCCTGCGCACAACACCAATGTGCGAGAGAGTGAACACTAGTCCGCCATTCGGACCTCTCACTCCCACAATGTGCGAGAGAGTGAACACTAGTCCGCCATTCGGACCTCTCACTCCCACAATGTGCGAGAGAGAGAACACTAGTTCGCCAATCTCACCTCTCACTCTCTCAATGTGCGAGAGAGAGCTCCGAGCATCTAGTCTCTCACTCCCTCTACGCCAAACTCGCGCCTGCGCACAACACCAATGTGCGAGAGAGTGAACACTAGTCCGCCAATCTCACCTCTCACTCTTTCAATGTGCGATTTAATCTTTAATATTTCAATATTTCGGGCTTCTAGGATTAATCGGACAATTGGAATCGATAATTAGTGTAAAATAGAAGCGATTAGATGCTTCAAACACGCGAAAACAGCAAAAAATTATTTTCTTAAAAAATAATCATTGTAGGTACAGCAGATTCCTGTCAATTTTTGAGTAGTTTCAGCACTTTGTTCGCAGGTGGCGCCAGGGGTAAAAATAAAAAGTCGGTAAAAATTTTTTATTAAAAATCGGCTTTTTAACACCATTACATAAAATATTTTATTGTTATAAATGTCTCTATAACTTTAGTTTATCCGAAAAGTGGCCTGGTTTTTGAAAAAACACAATTTTCTGTTTCGCTAATTTCGTCGGTAACACCCCATGTACCGTCCTCAGTTGCTCTTTAAAAAAATTTAAAAATAAAGCTTGGACGATATTAAATTCATTATTTTATAATAATACAATGTTTTATCTTGCTGTTATTTAAACCAGACAACTCTAGAACTCTGGTTAATTCTATTAATTGATATAATTCTATGTTTAATGAATTAAAATCTGTTTAATGAAAGTGATGCGATTTATCAGTTTGTAACTGTATATAGTACTAAATAAATTTTTTATATTTCCATTGACTTAATTTATTTCATTAGAGGATGCAAGGTGGTTTTTGAAATACTAAGAATTCATTAAAATACGATTAAAAACTTTATTTTGGTTTGCTTCATAATTGGGAAAAATATATATAATGTTGCGTGTACCTGTAGGAACTTTGGGCTACAGATTATGTCTGGGACAATTGTCGTTTAGGTAACATGCTAGTTTAAAAAGAAACGAAAAATAAAAAGAATTGAACCTAGAACGTGTCGAATACGTTACCAACGAACAAGTTGCGAACGAAGGAGAGAAAAAAAAAATATTGAAGAAAGAAGTAGCTTAAACCTACACTAAGGCTAATGTTTCATTAAATCTAAATTTATACGTTGGTAACAAATGTGGTATAAAATATGGTATTCCGTAATGTAATTTACGTGCCTCTGTAAAACGAACAGAATGGCAAAAGTATTCGTGAAGATTGAATAATCCGTGTGTATCTCGCATTCTGGTCACCAAATATGATTTTCGTTTTATCATAAACGAATAACGGCTTCGATTACAAAAAAAAAGAAACAAAAATAAAAAGAAGCAGAAACGAAGAAAATAGAAAATAAAATGATACGAAAACGACGGGATTATAAAAACACTCAAATAATCTACAACTCAAGATTCGTTCAACATACAAAGCTGACCATGAAATGAATTTTATGCATGGCACACGGTTAACCAACTTCTTAAAAAACTGACGCTGAAGAACCCTGCTAGCATGTATAAAATTATGTACAGCATCACGAAAGATACAGTTTTGTGCCTCGTTCTTCGTTATAAGCGCACAATGCCAGTTACTTCTGGCTTGTTTCATTTTCTGTTTGGAAAAAAAAAAGAAGAGTTGGGAATTCTCGACTAGCGTACATTGTACGACATGCATTATTTTAAATCTAAAAAAAAAAAGGAAAAAAAAGAAGAAGAAAGTATCCGATACACAATGTTTGTCACGAATGTTTATACCCGACATAAATTCCTATTACAGTTAGGAATCTCTCGAACAATTTGTCCTTTGGAAGATACACGTTAAATGCGTAATTTCAGCAGGGTTAATACTCTCTATTTGTCTCACGAAGACCTTCGATCGTTTAATTTGTCTGATAACGAATAAAAGCAACGCGATGATATTACGATTAAGCCAACGTTCGTCTCGAATTTGAATTCTAAACATTTTTTTCGCATCGAGATGACAGGAGTTTCATGTTTTATCCATTCGTCCCGTAAATACTCATTTTTTTTTCTTTTCTTTAAATGAAAAAGCGCTATGAAACTCTCGACGCTTCTTCTCTTTTACGAAATAAAACTTATTCTTTACAGATCAAACATATTTTGTAGAGGTCCTTAAAAATATACACTTCTCTGTTAATGTTTCTCCCCCTTTTCCCTCATATCGTACTCAATACGCGTTTTATATTCTTGGCCATTCTTTTCTTCTATTGTTTGACTAGATTCATTCTCAGTTGAACAGGTATTTAACCCAATATACCAGGAGTACGAGGTTTTTAGCTTAATACGTTCCCGTTCTTTAGCCGGAACACACTTCCGAATGCTCGTCCCAGGCGGCAACCTAAAATATCAATTATTTATCTAAATAACAATCTACGACTAATAGTTTAATAAGTTTAACAGCAATTGTTCATAAAAAGAAATAGAACAAAAATTATAACATCTTTACTTGACATTCGCGGCTGCAATACCACTGATGACCACAGCCCGCGCACACAAACTGCGCCACACGCTCGTGACATCCCTGGCATCGTGGAGGACTATCTCTATCTTCTCTGGCGTCTCTACCACCCGAAGAAATGCGAGTCTCCCTATCTTCGATTACTGCAGATTCTTCCTCAACATCGTCCTACAAAATCACTGAATTATTCTCAGCGCAAGTATCACTACCTTATCGACGGATGACACTTCTGCATCAAACTGATAGATAATTACATATAAACCAATATTATAATAAATATTGTTCCACCCATAATTTTTAACAGTATCAGATCTGTTTATCGAAAAAAGAAAATAAAATTGCAATTGATAAGTTTCTTTGCACCCCTAATTGGGGTGGTAAGGGCATCAGTCTCGTTGATAAGGCGTTGAATCGAATATACAATAAGATATATATCGTGAATTAACATTATAAATAATATCACTGCTTACCACATGAGATTGAACCGGGGTGTTAATGACTGGTGTTATTGTTATTTCAGTTCGAGCCTACGGAATTGATAAACAAATGTTAGACGGTATCGATATAAGCTGTCGGTATAATATGAATATTTTCGAATGAATGAAATACCTTGGAAGAAGACAGGAGGTCACTGATGGAAACCGGATTAGAGCCTTGATATGTCTGCAAAAGGTGCTGGGTTGCCGCACTTTGTTGTGGCATGGTCGCGGCTGTCGGTGCATTCCTTTCTCTTTCAGGTGCGGTGAGTAATCTAGCTAAAGTAGGTGAAAAAGTAGTGGGTCTTGGAGATTGTGATTTCGTGAGAATTCCATGAAGCAACGAACCACTCTGTTGAGGTAGAGTATTTTGAGGTGCCGGTGACGGCGCAACGGGATGAAGCGTCACATCCGGATAATTTTGAGGCGTTTTTACAGGCTCACCTGAATACATCCAAACAATTTGAAGCGTTAATAACCCCGTTGCTACACCTTTTTTCTATTTTTACTATTAAAAACCTATGTCTTCGATTTACAAAAGGGTGGTACTTGTTTCAATTTTTATAGAACAGAATTCTTGTCTTCTATACCTTGTTGCTGGCTCAATTTGGCGAACTGCACAAGCACGTCCTTGAAGCTCATAGAATTGTTAGGATCAACCGTGTTCGAGTTACTTTTACAAGAATCCGTGCTGGATGGTCTTGAATCAACGCTGTGCCCAGTTTCTACCATGGCTCCGCCAGCTCCGAGGCCGACGTTCACCGAATTTCTCATCCTCCTACCCCTGTGTCGTTCAAACGGTTACAATTTAGTTTATTAAGTCTATCATTGAATCATAAATCAAACTTTGATAATTATAGATATTAAGATTTCTAACAGATCTAGTTCTGAACTATAATTTTGTAATCTATAATTTATAAATAATATTAATAAACAGTAATGGGAACCGGTAACACAGACCTCACACACCTACTTTAACAACAGACAGAAGATACTGAAGTACGTTCATTTACAACAGGTTACAAGTGCTAAGGTATAATTATTCTGTCACATGAAGCATAAATATGTTTAAACGGTACGCGTTTACAGTAACTTTCTTCGTTGTTTTGGAGATTCTAGTCTGCTGTTGAAGTAGGTCCCAGATGTTACGCTTTGCGTTTATCGATACTTGTCGGTAAATTACCTGCGCGGTACAGCTTCGGGATGCCTAAGTCTATAATCAGCGATGATGGATCTAACATCGACGATGGCACCTTGGCGACCTTCGCCGATCTGTCTGTTTTCTGGGCTAAGCGCCTCCACCTGTTTCCGACCGTTTTCACCACCCTGTTTAGGAGACGTTGATTGACGCTGCGACATTTGCTTCGCACCTTTCTCCTTCTTAAATGCCGGCGAATCTTGGGAACTGTCCTCGGGTATATCGTCTTTCGATCCAAAGCTCATCTTCTCTTTGGACAGGGGGGTCGTGTTACCGCTACTCTCCCATTCTGGTCCGAGCGCCAAACTCGCTGGTGGTAAAGTGTCCGCCAATTGTCCATTGCCCTCCATGAATCCCATCACTTGTCTTCTTCGTTCGATTCTCAGGTACGCTTCCTCCTTCAGCTTTCTCATGCTCAAGATCTCGTTCCATTCCATTTCTTTGGCACGCGCTAGCTCGTCCAGGGCCTGTTTGCAATAACAATGAACAAACAAAACTTTTAACACTTGCTTCCAATCGATTGGGGAGATCTTTCATTTTGTCTATTGTTAGTCAAATACATGACACTATTTCTATCTTTATTTATACTGTTACTATCATATATTTTATGTAAGTGTGTGGAATACAAAATAATTAGTACTTTAATGTTTAACACAGTGACTGCTATAGTGAAAACAGATGTGTGTGGTAAGACACACTTTAATTCCAATTATTAACCCTTTGCACTCGAGTGCAAAGAGGGCATCGTATGAAATTAGCTAAAATATTTTAAAATGTGAAATTTAAGTCTTATTTACATTAAAACATAGCAAACATGTAACTTTTTTCTTGCAAATTAAGGTATTTAAATTTTTCAAATTTAATTCGAAAAGAAATCCAGATTTAATCGTATTTAAACATTCTTTGAGTGCAAAGGGTTAATAATTAGCCATAATTTATACTACTGAATTTATTATAGATATTAGAAACTCTAATATCTATAAAGTAAAATAATGTTTGTAACATCTAATTGTATTTTTATTCGATGAAACTGAATTCGACAGCTGTTTATTTAATTCAAATTTATTTTTTAACGCAATTGATTTAATTGCAACATTACAAATTTCTTTAAAGATTCATTTCTGCGTGGAATTAAGATTGAACCAAAGATAATTTAAGTGGCACGGAACGTGTTAATAATTATTTTATACTCGACAAAATTTTACTTTGCCCCTGTCCCATTTCCAAATGTTCCTCGAATCCAGTTCCATCTAAAAATAAAAATCCCTGCTAATTATACAAACAATTTGACCTCTATCGCGTGCCTCTTCCTAAACCAACCAACCTTCGTTCCTTTGACCTACAGAAATCCGGTTAGATACACAAACAGTCAGAATTTCTGAACTATTTTCAATTTTCATATAAATATAACTAATTTATTTTTCTTCTTCTGTTTCCTTCCAAATATAATTTGATGTGACAGAACCTATTGTGCAATCAGACTCCGAAATAATAATTAATTGTTTGTTAATTGGCTGAGCCGCAATTTGCTGACCACTGTTCTAGGACCACCGGAAGAGGCGTCAGAAGGGACACCCAAAAGCCTGCGTTCTCCGGTTCGAGCACAAGACCTCCCTCCCATGAACACCCACGCACTTTATGAGTAGCGAAATTTAGGTATTGAGCGGTATTGTTTTAATAATTAATTTACCAAAGTCTTGCATTTAGACTGGTCTGCCTCCTTAAGAAGAAAAAGGTAAAGTAAAAAGAAGTTACCTGCACTTCAGCTCGAAGTTGGTCAGCTCTCGCGGCGAGTTCGTCCGCGGTAACTTTTTCACAGCCGACCAACGATGAGATATACTGTTCCCTTTGCTCGAGGCAGAACTTCTTCGGGGTAGAATTGCCGTTCGACGACAGCTGCCCGTCCGTTGACTTTCGTTTCCGGCCGCTCTCCGTTTCCGATTTCGCGCAACGGGTCGCCACGCTCTTCTGCTGCGCGACGTCCGCGGACGAGGAGAGGCTCTTGGCCGCGGTTTCCGGTTCCGAGTCGCACTGTGGCTCCTTCTTTATCGACGCGGATCGAAGACACTCGACGGTCGTCGGCGCGGCGGCGGTCTCCTCCGGAAGCGCCGCTCCGTTCTGTTGGTTTTGAGGAACTTTCGGCGAGGCCCTCGACGACGTATCGTCCTCCCTCGACTTCTCGGCCGAGTCCACCTTCTTCCCGTTTCCAGCGGCACCTTCCATCGCGTGCATCTTGTTCAAACTGTGAACAAACATTTCCCCCCCTGATGAATAAGCATTTCCTGTGTCCTTCGGATATTTCATGTCGTTGTCCTTGTGCCACTCTGCGCAACGCTTGTTTAATATTGCAAAATGTCGCATTCATGAGTCTCCTTTGATCTCTCAATGACAACGGCAATTAATAGAAGAAAATTAAATAAAAAAAGAAAAAGTTGTATTTATGATTAATAGAGAGTGAAGTTTTTAATGGAAAACGGAATTAGTTTCTTAAATATTATAATTTCTTCTGACGTGTCAGCTATGGTATTTGACATCGATTGTAAAATAAAATCGAGAGTAGCCTGTGTACTAATGGAAAGATTAGTCAGCTGGAAAACATCCGCTTTCCAGCGGTGGCATTGATAAACCGATAAAGTGTTTGCCCGCAAAGTTTGTCCCGACCTTACGTAGAAAAATAGTCATCATGTTCAAGGACCCGTAACGAGAGGAAAAGAATCGAAAAACAACAAAAAAAGGTTGTCATGTGTCTCTGTATTGTCATCTTTATGGCATCGTGCGCGGAAATCTTCATGTCGCCGGGCGTCTGAAGCCACGGTGTAATTAAGCATGTTGCATAAAGGACACTTAATTAAGTACAACGAATGTACTTTGCATCGAGCAACAGGAAGATACAAAATTTATGTGCTCGTTAAATTTGTTAATTGCAAACTGTGTATGGCACAAATAATTTTTAATAAGCGTAGAAAATTTTCAATTTAACGCTTGAAATTATAAATTAAATAAGGTTGTTACCAATGGGTTCTCTATGGCTTCATAGTAAAACTTGCATAAGTATTTTAATTTAGATTTAGTCTTTTGTTACAAAATATTATTATTTATTCGACAAAAGCTGTATACGAGTCATTAATATTATTAATATTACCAATTATTAACTTAGTTCGGTGATTACTAATTTAGTCATTTATAAACTGCTACTATTTTAAATGAACCAACTCCTTTTAGTAATCAGTAATTAGTAACTTACTAAATAATTACAAAGTACGCCTTTCTACGAATTCATCAACGTAAATGAAGTATCCCAGCACCCCTAAAATGAATAATCTTCGCGCATCTGTTAAACGGATTTCAGAATTTGATCCTTTCTTCGATCGATACTCGGACACGGATGAAAGCGTTAGACGTGGGGTTACTCCCGCGACGAAGATGACCCACCCACACTGTTGTCTTCGCAACATTCTGCATTCACCCTCAGCAAGAGGCACGCTAACAGTACGCGCACTAGAATAGAAGGTGACCACACAGTGGGGTTAACGCTTTCGCGCCTCCCATCCGCTCTGCTGCCTACTTGCAACACAGAGTTCCACCACGGAATCGCATCTACGCATCGTTCGAGAGTTGAAATCGAAAATCTGCGTCCTAACTATCGATTTATAGATCTAACAACCTAATCTCAACGAACATCGACTTTCCCTAACAGTATCGAGAAATAAATGATACATTATTTATCGAATTTCAGACTATAAAAAACAGAAGCGATTAATTTAAATAAAGTTACGAGTGTTATAATAGTGGATGAAAAATGGTATGCAATTAAATAAAATTCGAGATTCGCGACTGTGTTTCGTTGAGAGAGACGCGGTGTGAACGCGCTCGTTCGCAAGAGGAGAAGAAACAGAGGAGGGGAAAACAGCACGCGAGGAAGGGAGACGACGGCAGAGAGAGAGAACAAAAGAGGGGGGAAACGAAGTTCGTTGCACCCGCTCGCGTTCACTGCACTTTATAGACGCGGATATAGGTTTCGCGGTACCAATTCTGAAAAGCCCTCGAACTCTTCTCCGAGTCTTCTCGACGCTTTCGATTGGAATAAAAGGATTACCGCTAATTCTAGTTCTTTTAATCGGCTCGCATGGTAACCGCGTTGCTTGAACTTTCTTTACGAACGGAACAATCACGATTCCTCGTTGAATGCACAGATAAAATTCAATTAAACAAATGGAAATGATAAAAAAAATGTGAGCAATTCCGAGAATATAATCAATTTATATCTTCGATTTTAGTCGTATCAATAATATACGATTAAACGAGATTATTCTTTTTAGATTAGCGTATAATTTTTCTTCTCGTTAATCGTAATTGTAATTATACTTTTTTAAAATATTATAGTTAATAATTGAGTTTTATTTTCAATTATTACAAAACAATCTGAATATGTCTATCGACAATGCAGTGGCACCGAACTTTGATACGTAGAACAATTAAATAAAAGTATACCATAGACCACGATATGTATTTTATTACTACTCTTTTGTGTACCATTTTTCTTTTTCTAGACAGAGTGTAACAGGTGGTTACAGGTCGTATCGACTTTCGTTTTCAGTATTCGCTGGTTCGCCGATAATCAAATACCAGTTATTGTTTTCGTACAAATTGTTTATATAAAATTAGAATTTTGTTCTGTCACAAACATTAAAAAAAAAAAAGATTCAATCAAACGTTCAATGAATTCTGGTAGCTACTCGACACTTTACTTACTTCGTATCACTGTAACAACCATTTTAACATCATGATTACCAACATTCGGTGCACTGTACATCGAACAACGTTATGGAATTCACGAATTGTCAAAAGTTGGCTGATACAGCAACGAAAT
Source organism: Anthidium xuezhongi (assembly GCA_022405125.1). Taxonomy (NCBI): domain Eukaryota; kingdom Metazoa; phylum Arthropoda; class Insecta; order Hymenoptera; family Megachilidae; genus Anthidium; species Anthidium xuezhongi. The sequence goes on along the minus strand of CM039638.1, from coordinate 9,166,120 downwards.
AATGGAAACGAGACAACTAGACAATGAAACACACCACTGTATTAAATGTATTGTGTTTTGCCGGGGTATTGTACCTTTCACGCTTTCCTTGGTCGCACGAAACGGTAATAGAGTCTAGAGTTGTTTAGCTGTAGCGATAGCGAAAGCGGAGGAGAAAGCGAAACCGACCCAGCAAAACGGTCATTAAAATCCGCCGTATGAATGAACACACCGGTTTCAAATGTAGAAATAAAAGTTTCGTCGTTAAGGAACGAGAACAACGGCCAAGCACACGGCTTTGACGCAATCGAACAACATTAATTTCAATGTTAATTTAATGCGGCGGACGCATAAAGTAGCGGTACGCGTTGTAAGGGGTTAATACTCCCCCCTCCCTCCTCCACGTGATACACGTGAAAGAACAACGGTAGGATTAATATCGATCCTATTATCGAGGTCACTAAAAGAATACCATAAGCGTTGTAGATTTTGCTGAAAACACTCGGGTCAATGAAGTCGATCGTAAAATATTTTTAGTCGAAGTTCGAACGGGATGCACGATTTTGCTGCGAATAACTAAATAGCGAAAGGCCGCTCTAAAGTTACTTCACCCCGTTTCGCAAAGAAGAAGCAGAATCGTGGCACACCACGGACATCAAAATTCTCTTTAAATAACCTGACATAACTGATACTTCCTTTAAATCACTAAAATAACTACCTATTCGTGTATCAGTCGCGACACACATAGGAACTTTAACGATCGTGATCCGAAAGGACGGGAAACAATCGACGCACGATAGTTTTTTTTTGTTTTTTTTTTTTTTTTTTTACTCTTCTTTGTATCGTGACAGAAAGTAGAGCACATCAAACAATGTCTCCGTAACGTTCAGTCAACTGTCAAACCCGATGCTCAATTTTATAAAAAAAACACCTGAAGACAGCGTTACACGTCCCCTATACGTAAAACTAGACGTTTCATCAACATAGTGGTTACAATGTACGTACATTGGTTCTAAACGTATCATAAATTTCACCGGCGGATTACATCCTCACAGAACCGATGTCCTTTCGCTTAAAATATTGCAGGAGGAATCGAGCAACATGCACCCGCGAAAAAAAAGAAAAGAAGAAACTAGAAACTGTTGACACAGGAACCGAGCGGCACGTCGCATGCACCGTTTACAGTCCACTTGCACTTTTCACCGAGCGTTCCCGCGAGCCGGTCACGACAGTCCTTTCTTTCTTCGGCTCCTCCACCCCGGAGATAGCCGGACGTAGTCGATCGGAGCCGATCGTGGCCAATCGTCTGCGCTTCGCGTCTTCTTTACTCAAGGAACTAGACACTTGCCACCTCTCACTGTCGTAACACCGACGATCCCTTTGCAGCGAGTGGGTGAAACGGCAAAGGTCACGAAAGGTTGTTCATCCATTCGATAGGAAAAAAAAAAGAGATAGAAATTTCTGTACGAATAATCCTTTATCGAGAGGGGGGTGGACGACTTTCTCAGAAGCGACTACGGACAAAAGTTCTATGACCGTGCGAGAACTGTTAAGCGTTTGTACACACTCCTCGAACGCGGAGCCTGTTTTCGCGCATTTACAGTTAGACGAAGGACGTCTAACCGACTACGATGCGTGCGAGTACCACGAATACCGTGGAGTACGAGCAGAAGTACAAACGACAAAGACAACTAGTAGTAGAAATATACAGATATAGCAATGGAGGAAGAGAGAGAACGAGAGGGAGAGAGCGGAGTGCAGCAGGTCGACCGGCTTAGGTGGGGTTGCCGCGGTTAATGCGGTGGGCTCGAGGGGGGCGAGCAAGATAGAAGCGCGCGCGTGTGCGTCCGTGCCTAGATTGGGCTAGGTTAGGTTAGGTTAGGTTAAACGCTTGCCAAGGGACCTTGCAGCGGCGTCCTACTTCTTCGCGAACGAACGCGCGCGCTTTCGTCCTCCGTCTCCTCCTACTGTCCTCTACTAGGCTTCTATGTTTTAGTCGAGGTTATTGTTGCTGTTATAGTCCTATTCGAACAATAGCATTTGCTCGAACCAACATATTTGCATTAAAACATGTTCTAATTACATATACATACCGCTAATTAGTTAAATATTCATATTTTCATTATCACAAGAAACATTGAAAAAAAAAAAAAAGACTTTCCAACAGTCAATGCAATTACAACGATAGTACTGGTGTTCCTTTAGTAACAGAAGACAAGTTACATGTGTCCTGAAGAAAAATAAATTGTCGGGGACGTTGCGCCCGTTCTCCAAAGTTACCAGCCTTCATAGATATAGGACGTGTACGTCGAACATCGAACGCTGCCATTTTCCCTAGGGAAGCCTAGTATACTCGACAATGCACTATTAATGAAATACAGTAATCGCAATGAAAACTAATAAAAGATCGTATCCACTAATTTTATCAATATATTCGTTGTTAGGGTTAGAAGGAAACATTGTACGATAATTTTGGTATCAGGGAATCCTTTGAATAGACGAAAATAGAATGTACTTTAAAATTATAAATTGGAACAACGATAGAGGCAGAGGTCGACGTCAGCAACGTACAGTCCATGGAAAGACACGTGAAAAAGGTCGACTTCACGACCCAAGAGAGGGAAGAGCACGAAGAAGGAAACCTCTGCACGGTCGAAGTCTCGTGCTATTATTATTGACATCGAATGGTTGCGAGAGAGACTTTCCTTTCTCACTCGAACACGTCAGAAAGGTTTTCGTTCCTAAGGGTGGAAAAAAAAAACGGAAGAAATAATTTCGACCTTCGTTGTTCCTGAATCTGTTCACAGTTCGTTGTACTTTAAAACATTTACCATTTCAATAGTTTATTTTTTTAAACTATATCAGAAACCTTTACGACCACGATAGTAAAATCATGGTCATGCAATATTTAAAACAATGATTTTTCTAAGACATTCAGAGGTCAGAGTTAATCTCCATAAATTAAAATTTGATTACTAAATAATAGGTATACATTTGTACTTTGCAATGAAAAATTGTTATCACAAGGCGTAAGAGTAATGGTCTTAGGTAAAAATGTTATTGATTTAAAATACAATAATCCACAGGTCAGCAAACTACGAGAGCCAAACCTGGCACATATTCAGTTTAGCAATTTGTCATGTGAAAAAACTATACCATAATGTGCACAATTTTTTGGATTGCTTCTCTATCATTGCCAGCCAGTGGCATATGTACACAGTAAAATAATTCACCTACAAAAATGAATCTATTCAATTTTGTAAATACAGTTTAAGGAAAGCTAAAAGTAAATTAGAATTGTTAAATAATAAATAAAAGGTGGTATCACCATTACCTAATGGAACCACCATGAAATAATCGTTATAGCTAATAAAATAAGAGTGGTAAAAGCACTTTACCATACATAGAATAATTTTTGCAAAAGTAGTATCGTGGTACCACTAACTTGAGAGGATTAAGCCTCTTTTATATAAACTTTGATAAGACGAAACCTCCCAACTCGAAGACTTCAGACTCCATTTACACAAAGATTCGACTGTATTTGCCAAATTACAAAATAAAAGCATCGATGAGAATTCTCATCGACGCGAGTAACCCCGGTCGTTTTGGAAGAGATCCCTACCTCAGGGTCGAGAAATGGTAACTGAAATTTCTGGAATTTCCTGTAAATACGAACCGTTCACGAAATGTCAGGAGGGTAAAAAGTCGAAGAAGGAAAGCTCTATGCCAGTGAGACCGGCGCTATTATTATTGACATCGAATGGTTACGAGAGAACGTGCTCTCCCGCCCCGCTCGCGTTCCTCTCGACCTAATTCGCGGACGCTGACGATCGGAGGAGCGTTCTCGCCTGCTCGAGGTGTCCCTGAGCACCAAGGACGTTCTCGAGCGCGTTGGTGAACCGTGATGCAGGTTGAAGTTTTCTTCTCTGAAACCGAGCCGGGTACCCTCTCCTCCATTACAAGGATCATCCAATGTCCCAACATTGTCTTTCGACTAATGAGCCGTCGAGGAGAAAATAAATAACAAGGGAGAGCATCGAACATCTGTCGCGGTCTTTCCAAATAAAAATCTTAAGGATAACGATGACTCAAAGCGAATCTTGGATCGGCTAAGTTGGGCGCATTCGGCCAGAAACGATCGGGTCATCTCGTCCCTGACCCCGAAAGCCTTTCTTGAATGTCGCTGCATCGGTCAAGGATCGAATTGGGTTAAGTCTAGACCGAACTTCTGTCGTAGTTCGAACGACAGCCGATTTTCCTTGTGTTTCCAAACAACAGCGAAACATCATGCATTCGACCTTGCCGACACAATGGATCGATGGACGGTCTCAAGTCGTCCATGGGATAATTCAGGATCGCTGAACATTCTCGAAGTGAAATTTCAAGTAACCAGCTGCGAATGACGCTATAATCCAAGTTCTTCGAATGTTAACAGAAATAAAAAAAAAAAGTGTGTACCAGAGAGCGTATCGCGTTATCCGGTCGTAAAACAAAGCGACATCGTTGTCAAACAATAATAAGGTGAACGCACTTGCGCGTCTTTGGTCATCGAAACTCTAGCAGAGAGGCTCGAGGAAACGACTGCGAAATTACAAAATGTTGTAACGAGACGCGTAAAAAAAGGAGAGAGCAGGATTTAATTGAAGAAAAAGATGGCCGCGTAATAAAGATCGGTTTAACGGTGTTGGAATTCCCGAAACCAGTCACGTGTTTTCATCGAGGGAACCATCATGCAAATGGTGTTCTCCACGCGGACCTTGCACCACCAAGGACGTGCAGACGAGCCGTGAAACTCGTCCCCGGTTTCTGCGCCTTTTTTTCCCACATAAGATCATGCGGCGTTCTACGAGAAACGACGATATATCATGAGGTGGAATGACGAAAGGAGGACGGTCGATTCTCGGCCCGAGGTTGTCCGTAGGTCAAATCGCCGTCGTGGAGACGACCCTGGTCGGCTGTTTGTGCACCAAAGATGGTCGGGTCGTCGCTGATCGTTTTCTCGCTCTTTCCAGCCGACCGATTTTCGACATGGTTACGCGCAATTTCACCAGGTCATCCAGTTGTCAAGGATACACGCCTTGAAAACCTCCCTTACACGATTTATACGAAGGCATTAAAAGTTTTGGTCAAGAGGGTACACGCCTGTCGGACGACTTCGAAAAGCTGATCATCTTTCGAATTTTTTTTCTAAATAATTACCAAGTAAAATGTGCCAGTTTCTTTACAGGATTTAACTTCTTCCTTTAGTTTTTAATTTATTGAATTAAAAATGGTACACAATGGAAGAGCTGGTTGTCGTTTCTTAAACCGCGTAGGTTTGAACATTGGTTACTAGCCATCGTCGTCAGGGACGTGGATATGTTAAATCAAAAGTCCCTCTCGATTTATAAAGAAAAATGTATTTCCTACAATTCAGCGTAGGAGTTTCGATCAATTTCGGTAATTATAGAGATGGTGTATAAAATTAAATTAAACTGAGTGCTTAAAGTTAAATAATAAAGATATCGCGAAAATCCTACGCTACATTATAGGTAATACATTTCTATTAATAAATCAAAAGAAATTGTTTATGTTAGTAATTCTAGCCCTTAGAAACGATGGCCAACACTTTACGTACGTAGTTAAAAAGATAACGAATAATTGCGCCATTTTGCAGAAGTTTTAAATACAAAAATTTTGAAGCAAAAATCAAAGTTAGATGTATATTTGTGAGAATAATACGTTATAGATCGATAAATAATAATTTTCTGATGAGTTTAATATTACTCTGGGAGTAATTAATTTTTTTACCTTAAACATACAGGTATTTATTAAAATTACTTGCAAGTGGATAGGTAACATCGTCTTCATCATCAGTTTTCGATTACTTTGCATTGCAAAGTATTCAGTATTTTTGGCAATAAAAAAAATGATGAAATTTCATCCAGCAATGTCGTTACTTGATTAGAAAACCTCAATGATCTCCCTCTTAAGCTTCTTCCTAAAATTGCCTAACATATTTTGTCCTGTTCCAGCATTTCAGTAAAAAAAAAAACAAAATTAAATAGTTACATTATCGATTTAATTAAATCCTCTGGTAATTTAGAAATTGCTAGACCAAATAAAGCATCGTTCAAACGAAAGATATAACCTGACACTGAGGAGAGACGAACAGATACGCGTCCTTGACGGTATCAGATTTGTGAATAGAGTTTTACGTAAACTAACAGATATATACTTTACAGTGTATTCACGGTTCACGATGAAGACATTAGAAATATTTACACGTATCGTTATTTCGAATCGTGGACTGTTTGATAACGATTCCCCAACATCGATAACGAACCGATTCCCTATTTTTCTCGTTGTAACAACTATGTCCTTCGAGGTTTTAGATTAGTTACCACACAGCAGGTATTTGAACGAGAGAAAAAAAAAACAGAGGAAACCAAGAAGAAAAAAAAAGCACACTTGACGCGATAAAGATACAAATATATAATTATTAGGTCGTGAAAAAGGAAATTGCTTTTATAATTGGGTCGAATACGACGAAAAAAAGAGATTGAGAGGTGTAAAGACATGTTCGAGAAGAGTTTTAAAATGAAAGCAGACGTTGAAGAAGCATTATCTGCACGTGTGTCACGGTGAAGATAAAGAGACAGAATTTTATTGGCCGATCTGGCACGGTTGAGCCGCCAAGAGTATACGTCGAAAGACGTTCCTCCGCATCGAAGAAGCGTTCTCCAGCTACGACTGGCAAGCGTTACCCACGCAAATTTCACGAACTAGCCGAGCATTACGTACATTGTACTTCCATCTTTACGCTTGAGCGCAGATAACGAGCTGTTCGACTCTTACAATTGTAACACTTCATGAATTAATGATATTAATCGCAGTTTGACCTTTGTTCTAGATAAAAAAAAAACAAGAGAAAGAATAATGAAACTGGCTCGTATAAATATAGACGAAGTAAAAGAATAAAAATTAACGCAAGATCGAGGGTTTCAAAAGAATTCGATATAAAAAAAAAAGGAGAAAATTTGAGACTCCGGTTCTAGTTACCTTAGGTGCCTCGAGACAGGCCTCGTTCAAGACTGAATTACGTTACCGCAGAAAAATTAACGAGACCTTACTAACTGTAATCATTTAATAACCATTTTATGCACGTAAAAAATTATGTAACGATCTTCCCGCTCATTACACCTCGTTAATTTGTATCTTACCGTTTACGCTCATAATAAAGTTCGTATCTTTTGAGTATACCATTAACGAAAACTTAATATTTCCGGCGAAATACCGTTATAATGTGTACTTATTTTCGTACAAGGTCACGCGTAAGCTGCGACCTTGAAACGTGTATCCGGGCGTTAGTGACTTTGAAACTAAAGGTTCCCCGAAGAAATCGTGGAAACCCGAGTTTATCGGATTTCTCCATGGTTCTATATAGCTTCTGTTGCGCGCACGTCAGGAGAGAAACCAGGCGAGAGTTTCGAGTGATCCCTGATTATGAATCAATGCGCCGTTCCTGCCAGAGGTCGCGCTAAAGGTCTTCGTGGTTGCTACGCTAACCGAACGTCGCAATTCTGAATAATTTCCCATTAAAACGAGCGAGTTAACGTTTATCGGCATAATTAATTAGCATTCTACTATACACTTACAAGATACTTTCCTTCGTTCAATAACAAAAAAGAAAGAAAAAATATGAGATAATCAAACGATCGCAAAAATAAATTTAAAAAATTCTTTTTTTCAAATTCAAAATTAATTTTCCAAATTTTCTGAAAAATTATTGTTACAAGCATTGTATGCGTTAAGAAAAAAAAAATGAATAGATAACGAAGTATAGAATGGTCTTATCACTTCCGGTACCAGATTCGTCCTCGAGTATTCTTATCGAGAACGTAATCGTTCGGTCCGAGCGAAAACGACTCACCGTGGCGCGGGTTTAAGACCGAGGGCAAGCAGCACGTCGATGCCCGCCATCTTTTGCTCCTGGTTCACTTGATTGCCACTCTTGGCACGTTGCTGGTGTTGGTGCTGGTGCTGCTGCCGCCTTTCCGTGGCCGGCTGATGGTGCTGCTGCTTACTGTCGGCCAGATCGTTGTTGCCGGTCACTTTCTGGCCGGTTAGCATTTTAGCATGGGTGACCTTGAGGAGGGAGCGTTTCGCGTCCTCGACCAGCATCTTGGTGACCGGTTGCACGTTCACCGGCACGCCGATCGTCGGCACAGCGCCACGACGCAGCCTACTACGCACAGGAAGACCGAGCACAAGGTGCTCCATATCCTTCTCGTAAGAATCATTTGTGAAGTGGAGGGAGCATATGCGAGCCGTTTGTATGTTGAACGGTATCTCGCCGTTCGAGAGGGGCACGCGACCGCACGCGCGCACCCATCGTGAGCGCACTTCCGGTATCTGGGGGAATCGATGGTAGCGGATACGACGACCGCGGGTACGGCGATGACTGTTGCGGCATGTAGCCACGGCGCACTGCGGCATCCTAACCTCTTAATTCGTTGTCTCCTTTTGGTATCGAATATATGTATATGTATATATATACACACGCACACGCTCACGCACACACACACACACACACACGGAACCAACCGACACGCGATAACGTCTCTACGACATCCTCGCTGATACTGCTGGAAACTCTATCATCGACGATCCATCTTCACAATGCCACCATTTGCACATCGACCTTGTTCATCGCTGACAAGATACGAAGTCGTGTGTTCTTTGGATGCGTAAGCGTGGGTTTCCGTAGCGATCCTTTGTTTCTTGGTCGATATGTGCGTGTTGGTAAGCAGCGTTCGATCAAAACAGTCTTGTTTTTTCGTTTTTCGTCAAATGATATTTCAAGCTTGTTTTACCTCTATTTCGTCGTCAGCGAAGGTCGTAACGGTCAGCGGCGAGCTTCGTTTACTTTGGTTGCGAACGCGTGACTAGATGCGTTTTGCTAGGATTCGGTGACACTTGGATATTCCAAACAGGCGCACGTGGGTGTATACACAGCGGCGCGCGGCGAAAACTGCTAACACGATAGATCTTCAAGTTGTTCGATCACCTTCTTTTTTTTCTTCTTCGATCTTTTCCAATTTTCGTTTCTTCGACGCGCGATACACACGTGCGTCGAGCGTCCAGAGGGGGAGAATGAGACGTAAGCGTTCTCAAAGGACGACCATCGCGAACAGAAGAGAAGCTTCGAGGTATAGATGTGTAGCAATGATGTCGCGAAACGTGAGAATCGAGAACGAGACGGTCGCGCGACGGAAGCACTCTTGCGTACTCTCGATGACCGCGGGAGGTCGAAAGGGCATCGGTACCGCCCTGCGTGCGACGCCCTGCGAACTGTGGCTAGCGACGTAGAAGGGGGACTGGAGACCAAAGAGCAAAAGAGACGGCGACAGAAGCGACAGTTGGAGAAGGGGAGGGGGGAGGAAAGCACAGACGGCGGTGTACCGAAAAACGATGTGTGCGTGGGCCTCCCGGCAGACGCCACCACTTCCTCGCACGACTCAAATTCAAAACGTCACACGCACACGCGTTTGCGGCGTTCTCCTATAAATCGACCGTCCACCAAACGAGAGGGGTGGCGCGCGGGGGGTTGTAAATTAGAGAAAGAGCAACTGCACCGCGGTTAGAAACGCGTGTACCGCACAACACCGTTCCTTTTTCCGCGACACGTGCGATAGCCGGGTCCCCGTTGCCGGCGAAAGGTGTCGCCTCGTGTACCTTTCTCCGTTCGTGACGATCAGTTGATTGGTGGGCGGACCGTCAAGATGGCGACGGATGACGGTGGCTGAACCGACGATCGTCGACGAGCGCGCACGAAAATCGCCGAACTTGCGTACGCACGACTCGTGGTAGTCACGAGAGAGCACCAAAGGGGCAGCCGCCGCGTCTTCACGGTTAACCGACGGAAGTTGTAGAGAAACGGAAACGTTGAATCTTCCGGAAGATGGCAACGAACAATGTATATAAACGAATGGTAACCACCACGCGTGTACACACGATCGTAATAAACAAACCGTGTTTATTATAAATATATGTATATATCACGCGTGACAACGTGCTAACTACTGCACGCGCGCTGCTTCTCCTCCGGACTGGCCGATCGGGTCCGGCCGTGGAACAAGAGACAGCTAGTGGCAGCTGCGTGTGCCTCCTCGTGTCTGCGTGAAACCGGTGAACCAATGATCGTGCTCCGGTGCCGTCGCGGCAGGGATGACGGCCATCGTGGAGGGGGCAGGGTTGGAAAGGAAGAGAGACCAGGGAGACAGGGAAAAAGAGGGAGGAGGTCACCGCTACCGACTAGGGTCCTTCAGGGGTTCGCCACCCCTCGAAGCACGCGGTCCTCCTCGCCTCTGTTATCCGGTATAACCAACCGCTACCGATCTCCTCTCTCTCCTTACCACCCCTCATGACCGACCCCTCGGGTTCTCCTTTAGCCACGTTGCGCTTCCTCGACCTGGTCTTCGCAGGGCGTTAGGTTACGCGCTCTTTTTCTCTTCATCCCCACGAACGGTTCATTCGCTTTGTCTGCCGAGAACACGCTCGAACTCGACGGCGACTATTGTACGCGGCCCAGGCACACACGCGTTAAGAGAATTGTCGCAGATCTTGCCTTCAACAATACCATGAGACTCGACGAGAACGCACCGTTGTACCCTGTACTTTTTTTCCTTTCAAGATGAAATATGCCTCGTCGCGTATCGAATAATTTTCAATTATTAAACACCGCAACGAACCATCAGGATAGAAAATTGCATAACGTTTCGCCTTGTTACGAAAGGGCTCTTTCATCGAGACTTAACGTCACGTCCTATAGGAGAGCAATTCTAAAAATAGTCGAAACGGAGGAGTTCGATTGCAGCAAGGAGCATTCGCGATGGTACGAACCTTCGATCGAACTCTCCGAATGCGCAATCGTTTCTTAGAACGCATTATCCATGTGGCTGCTGCGTCCGTTTTATTTTAAACAATATCCATTGCTTTTGTAGAAAAAACATTTTTCGTGCAATTATCTTTCTAATTATTTTAATTAATTAAAATCAGTTCTTGGTACCCGATACCAACAAGATACCTTGTGTATAAAAACCATATTTGATACATTTAGTTTCTCCACAAATTTAACGAACGAAGAAAATAAATGAATATATTCGGATGAATTTGTACAAAAACATTTCACAGTCCACTTTTACCAACGGTAAAATAACGGCGAACAATGAGGTTCCTTCTTTTATGCGTTACGGAACTTAATTTTCCGTGACCAAGCGTAATCAGGACTTGAAACACGGTTGAAGAAAAAGAAAAAATGTATGTCAAAACAATTGACATTCCATCGTTAAATTCCAATCTTGTACTTGGGAACGAAGGTTATGCAGCTGATTTCACTTTCCATTTAAAAACCTGCCCCACCAAACGGTACATATTTTTCAACATTCGGTACACGAAACAATCGAAAATTCAAACTGGGTACACTATGGTGAAAGAAAAAACTACCCTAGAAAGTGATTCACCATTTGCCCTGGTATCGGAATGGCAACGATGTGTCACCAAGGGTGAACCGCGTGTTACATTCTACGCAACGATTATTTGTATTTCGACGGAATTCTATTACGCCACGACGAAGACGCCACTATTTCTCCCCTGTTGCCGCTAATCAGGTTCTCATGGCATCTTATACGTGACACAAAGGAAGGAGAACTTGACCCCGTTCGATCGTAACCGAACCGAAACTGTATATTACCAGTGCTCGATCAATAATCCCGGTTAATTGTCCGAATGTAAGAAAACTCCCTAAACCGATCGACCGGGGGGGGGGGGGGGGGGGGTTGTTCTCTGTCGCGATCATCGATATTTCGGTAAAAATTCATCGAAGCTGCGAAACGTTTCCAAAAATAAGAAAAAAGAACCTCGTGAGGCTATTTCGAAGACGTGTTTGTTCAAGAAGATGGTGGACGCGGTAGGGCGAACCTCTTGGAGGAAAAAAAGCGACGAAGAAGAGAAGGGAGGATCTGGCATTGAGCGAGGAATCACCCAGGGATGTTGGCACACGACACCCCTTGTCTCTGCAACACCTTAAATACTTCATCCAACGCCTCGTTCCTCCGGAAATTACCCTGCGCTGCCGCGTTATATTTTAGTATCGTTTATCGTCGTTTCAAACAAATGAGCCGGCTCGAATATGCCAGATCGGAAAAATTTCTTTTCCAGGAAATTAACGGGATAAAACATTGCACCTTTCGATGAAACGATTTTTTCTCGATACGTTCTCCATTTTGTTTTATAACGGTAGAGGCTAAGAATATCGATTAACGTAGTAACGAAATTAAAAATAAATAAATGTTGCTTAAAAATAGTTTACTTTCTATTTATTTTAGCATTATCTTTGGATAATATTTAAGTAGAACGTATAGAATTGTCAAAAAGCAATGTTAGAGTATGAAGGCTATAATTATATTTTTATCAAATTTACGTTTATTCCTTTTCTAATAAAATGTTAAATTGCCGTTAAATGTTAAACAATCCTATCAAAAATCTTTCGGTATAATTTCCAATCGATACTCGTGCAATCTTTAAGTACCAAAATAAAAATTCCGAAACACTTAATCGGTTTCCAATAATGTAATCATGGTACGTTTAAATTAATGCAATAATTAGACCTATAAAAATTGTTAACGAATAATAGAAACTGGTTCGAAGAAGATCATTAAGGGCGGTTGGTAACAAATTAACACAGCCGGTTCACAGCGATACTCGGTTCGCCGCGTCAACCATTTTGGTTTGATAATGAAGACACGCATACCAGATAATAAATGCTCCTTCGTGTATTAGTAGGATTAATGGTTTTCAGTTGTTATGTTAGTAGCTCGCACTTTGTACGATAGGCAGATCTCTTTGGTCAGATAAAGTACAAGTGCAAATGTTCTATTGACCGATATCGTGTGTTTGCATTGATTCATCTTCATTTCGACATTAATGACTTTCGTTGCCTTGAACTTTGTAAGTTACATTACCCGATACGTTTCACTTCCATGCGTATTGTTGGTACAATTACTTCGAAAACAATACGATAAATATAGAAAACTGTCGATAAATCTACGAATAGCAAATTTAATATTATTTCCATTATTTATAACTTCCAGCACCTATTACGAATATTTCTAGTTAAATAAATTCGAGTGTCACCCAAGGTATGGTTTACGTGGGAGCGTTAAAAAAATTCAAAGTATTCGATGCTATTTTAAAGCATCTTGTAAAAATAATTCTTCGCTGGTGAGAAGCTGTTGAACAAGGTACACCATAAATGCTCCAGTTCCAAGGCAAACGTTCTCCTGCAACGCAACAGCTTCCCATCAGCTCGTTCGTCGAGGATCTTTTCCCCTTTTGCGATATCGTATAACCGAGCAGCAGTATCTCCCCCACGTTCTCGACCGCTCTTTCTCCTACACGGCTCGACGAGAAACGATTTTCTGAGAACGCTCGGGCTGCGGAAACCGTCGACGTCCTGGTACCAGAAGCGTGTCCTCCTCTAACGGAAACGTCTTCGCGGAGGTTCTTCGGCCGGAGTTTTTGCCCTGGCCGCTGGCGGTGTCCCTGTTTTCGAACCGCGTGCAGTCAAAGAGAAGCCATCGAAAAGAGGAGAAGCAAGGCACGAAAGGCCAGGCCTCGGTGTGGTTCACGCGGCCTCTCAAATAAGGACAGACCGATTTCCGGTGGTCTCGCTCCCCTCCCCGAACCACCGTGGCAACCTGACCCCACCATGAACTGATCGAGGGTTGCCTCTCTCTTTTTCTCTCTTTCTCACCGGCCGTTATCTCCGTTGATCCAACGTGCCGGTGAGAAAGAGAGACGTAGCGCCTCTTTTCTCTCCTCGACGATACACAACCATTCGTCTCTCTTCGTCACGGCTACTAGAACACGTTTCTCGTTCCTTCTTTGTCGGTGGCTAGAGCGTTCGTGCCCTTCATCCTTGTCTTCGCAACGCTAGAGTCATCGAGTCCGTCTTTCTCTCCGTTCATCCTCGTCTTAGGCAGGGCAGCCTGTGTGCGGGCGATCCGCACAGCTGGCACAGGAGGGAAATAAGCCGAGGCGTCTCCGACTCGGGGCCACCAGACATGACCGCCTGGAGAACGACCAAGAAGGATGCGCAGCTGCGACTCCCTTTCGCCGTTTTACACGGCCGCGACTCGTGTGCACAGGTCGAAAAATCTTCTTCGTGGGACGATGGCAGGCCTGGCCTCGTGGGACGGCGGACTCGTGCACCGAGCTACGCGCGATTTCAGCGCTTTTTTCTTTTAATCTTGCTCCCTCGTTATCTGCTAGAGACGGAAATACCGAGGCGATAGGGCCCCCGGTGACGTTCCTCCTCGTCTCGGTTTTAATTTCGTCGATGCACACTCCGTTTCTTCCAGCGCAGCTGTTTCCTCCGCAGGTAGAGTACCGAGGAACTTCCTTCCCGTAATCTCGTTTCGAACGAACAACAAAAAGTTCTCCGTCGATCGCAAAATTGCTAACATCCAGGGCTCTCTTCGTCGCCGTGAAGAAGTCAATAATTGCAAGGCTGTGGGAATATATTCAGCTAGCGTCACCAGAAACGGTAATTGGAACTTGATGTGGCTGATGCAAGCCCAGCTTCAAGCCGGCACGAAGACCGGAGCATGCGTAGTTCGGCCGCGTTCTCGCACGGCACGCAGAAGATCGAAAAGTTTCTGCCCGAGGGCGGTTGTGAGATGGTACCGCAGTGACCAGCGATTCTCTGCTCTTGCTCTTTTTTATTCCCTCTTCCTCAATTTCTCCTCGATATTTGCTCGGTGAAAGCTTGAAAGCTGTGTCTCCTCGCTGCTGCGCGCACACTTTCGATCTGACACTTTTTAATTTACCATGCATCGACGAAACGTGCACGCCTCATCGAATCGCAAAGTTTATTTACGAGCCGCAAAGTATGCGGGCGAATCAGCGAAGTCAGTGACTCAGTCGCCGAGGCATTCGCGGGACAAGAAAATATCTCTGACGTTACCATAGAAAAAGCATGACGTCACGAATCGCCTGATACGCCGTTTCGACCATCATCATCGACGAGAAAGATCGTTCACCGCGACGTGGTTCGAACGGAAGAAAAATTCGTTTCCCCTCGTCAGCGTTCAGTTCACGCGTACGCGACGGTTCCAGCAGCAACGAAGAGGGCGAGAGCGAGGAAACGGAATTCTCGTTGGGTGCATGGCAATGCAAGAAGCACCGGTTCTCCAAGCCATCGAGAAGGAACAAGGCGTGCACGTATAGAGGTTGTTCCGATGAGTTTTCACCTGGCATCTCAAGATTTTCCAGAAGGGTCACCCCTCGCCACGTTTTCCGACCACTTCGGCCCCGCTTATTACACCGGCCTAAGGGAATGGTATCTTTGGTGCACCGCGCGTTCTAGGTGGTTCACCCGTCTCTCTTAAGGGGCAACCACCCCACTCACGTGCTTCCTCCTATCTTCGTTTCGCTTTAACACCGGCTGACGGTGAGGCTGAAGCGTGAGGGGACGAGAGAA
This sequence comes from Anthidium xuezhongi, assembly GCA_022405125.1. Lineage (NCBI taxonomy): Eukaryota > Metazoa > Arthropoda > Insecta > Hymenoptera > Megachilidae > Anthidium > Anthidium xuezhongi. The sequence goes on along the minus strand of CM039638.1, from coordinate 9,150,618 downwards.
GGGGAGACACCCTTCATCCTTGAGGCGGGGTCCCGGCCACCCCGCTGCTAGGTTCGCTAGGATCAATACCCGCCATCCGAACCGAAGTCCAAGCCACCCTCTCTTTGCCTGCGCTGCCTGCCTGCCTGCTTGCCTGCCTGCCAAAACCTGCCAGCTACGTCCGTCCAAGTCTCCGGAGAATTCGAGCGGCTTCCCGAATCTCCTCCGTCAGGACAGATGCTTTCGAATTGCGGTACACACGCGACAGGAAGCCTGCCGCGGACAGAACGCGACGACTCGTTCGCCGGGACTTCGATGCAGCGTCCCGGCGTCTCACGATCAATCATCAACCGCGATGAACCGATCGTGCGAACACGAACAGAAATAAGATCGTATTTAAGGAATTTTTTCTACACGTTTATGATTATTGAACACGAAGCTGGCTTCGGATGGCGTCCCGGCACGCGAGGGTTATTGGATTCTCAAGGGCGGTCGTTGAAATCTTCAAAGTTTACTTTGGCGAACAGGAAGAATCTTATTGACATTCAAAATGCATATCATTTTTATTTCGTTGATCTTCCTTTTCCCTTTTTTATCGTTTCAATTTTATTGAATCAGTTAGATCAACTGATAATATCCGATTAAACCCGACCAGCTGTTGTAACAACTGGACATTTGGATTCGGTTAATTTAACAGGGTACTTGAACTTGGTTGTTCACACTTCTTTTTCTTTTTTTCTCTCGCGTAGATATCTTTCGAGCCGAGGAAACACCTTGCGCCAAACAAAAACAGACAGATGCATTGTCGTGTGGTTAGTAATGTATAAAGTATGACCATCCGATTGGTTGTACGAAGTTATGTTTAATTCATCCTTTCTTTGTTCACGTCAACGGGCACAAAGCCGATATTTCCAACGCTTCCAAGAATCGTTTTCGTAACTGGAGAACCGTGAATTGAAACCGTACGATGCGATATTTTCGAGAGAATTCCTCTAATTTTTGGAAATGAAAATCATTCTTTGAACAATTCAACAATTTTTTATGGGGGTAATAATTGATGAATTTTGTACGTCAGGAACGTTAGTCGAAAAATCAAGAAGCATCTTTTCCCTTCTTGTACCAGATGCCGAAACTTGTCACGTCGCACTTGGGGACCGTTGCACATTTAGTCGATTCACTGGATCTATTTAAATAAGTTACCACAGGATCAGAATCTTGTTTTGTAAGCGAGTTTAACGGGTACCACGAAACTATGGCCTGCTGCCATGTGTTTGGAATCCTTTGGTATTTTTTATTTGCAAGATTCACAGTGATTTTAATGCATAATCCAAAATCTTATCTTTATCCTATTAATTAGTAATATTAACAATAATAGTGAATTACCCAAAAAATTGTGTACAGTTAATTTAATGGTTCGTAAGAAAAAGTGGATCAAAGAATTGAAAAAGACACGTAAGAAATCATTAAAACATAAATACAGTGAAGCTAAGAATAGTAAAGAAAAAATTAATTAATTTAAGCTAAGAATTAATTCAAGAATTCCCAAGAGTCAAAAATATATTACTCCCAAAATAAATAGAAGTGCCTATAAATAAATGGTAAGTTAAATATTTTCTTGCATCATTATAAGTACCAACATCTTAAGTATTTATATAAAAAAAGCAAAAATTTATGACACGATATTTATAGAAAAACTTGTGTCACCAATGGGGTAATTGCAACAATGAGAACGGTAACGCCAGTTAGTCAAAGTTAGCCTGAACAATTCAACATCGTTTCAACACCCCGTCTTGCATCTCGCTCGATCGATTGGTCGTTAAAGTCCCAGGTTGCAAAACACCAATTAGCTAATTGAACGGATTGCTCAACCATCGTTCAATGTAACCAGAAACAGTTGAACGCCTTCGCGAACTCGCCGAGCTGACATTTTCTTTTTTTTCCCTCTCTCTCTCTCTCTCTCTCTTCTTCCCCACTCTTTCTACGTCGAGAAGCAGAAGGGTTGAAAAAGAAGACGAGGCCTCGGGTTCGCAGGATGAAACCCATCTCTGGCGTCGCGTTGGGAACCTTCCTCTCTTTCTTCCTCCGGTGATTGCCAGGAACGCGATAGCGCGCGAGGGGTCAGAGCCCGTTTGGAGGGCGGAATTGCAAGGGGGATGTCGGCCAGGAGAGGGATGCCGGCGATGGTGAAACACACAAGGGCTGGAAGGCACACCCGAGGGTGGTATTGCACGATGGTAACGGATGGTAACCGACCGGGGCTTTGGATTACCGAATGACGTCATTGCTGCGTTACCAGGATACCAAAGGATCAAAGACCAATGAAAACGTCACCTTCGCCTCGAACGTCTGTAATATGCAACCATCTCCGCGGAGGTCGAGCCTCGATCCAACAATAGATTTTCGTTTCCTTTTTGTTTCGTCTTCGACGACGTTGACCGTTGTACGCTTATGGTAATCGCGCCTCTTCGTCTTCGTTGTCGATCTCTATCGGAAGCTGCCACCGGTCGGAGGAAACCTCGCGACTCACAGGCCCGAGGATAATGCGTGGCTTTCGCTTATCGCTGATATTTTATTTATATCTGTGACCAGATATCGGGACGAAGGATAACCGGGGCACGGGAGAACGAATAAACTATGATAATTATTCCAACGATGCTTTATTGGGCGCGCAACGTACGATTTGCCTTCAACCCTGCGACGCGGAAGAACGCGAGACTCATGGGCGTACCGAATCTGTATCGACCGTCCTGTCATTATCGATTTTCTAAGAAATACAAGGAGAAATTTTGGAAAACTGAAGATACGTGGAAATCAGAAATAGAATATAGAAATGTGATGTATCGTTAACCGTAACCCTTTCGTCCTTTGCTTCGGTTGCAAATATTTTAAATACCTATTTAGAAACTTCGAAATATATTTGAACAAATTTAAGAACCTCGAAAACTTTGTCTTTTAAATGATTCATCCGCCAAAAATATTCAGCCCTGAAAAGGTCAAAGCAGTTCCATGTACGCTTTTCCTTTACGACGGAACGGAAACTACCTGTTAATCCTACGATTCCTTGAAACAATTACCAAATGACCCTTTTCATTCGAGGCGAATAATGAACAACGAGTTTCAATAACTCTAACAGGTAGTCGGTTAATAACTCTTGAATTAATAAACGTACTTCGGCACAAAAGGTGGGTTGTTCTGTTTCGAATTAACGGCGGGATCTCCAATTTCGACCAGTTCCAGGAAATCGAGCGATTCGAGCCGATAGAAGCCACGAATTCCGACGTATTCCATGAATTTTGCGGCCTACGCAACCTGGTTTCGACCTTTCGGTACCTACACAGGTCGAAATTCGGGTCATCCGGCCGGGATGGACACGTTCGTTCGTTCTCCGATTTCCGTCCAGCCTCGAGGATCGAAACGACGGACTTTAATTGTAAATGAGGAGAACGGTACTTCTGGTACCGTTCAAAGTTCTACGTTATCCTTCGGGTAACAATAAATTACGCGGTTCCGATCGTTCGCGTAGAAACACGCCTGAAGCTCGACCAACAAGCCCGCGAAATGTTCGAACTTGATTTTCTTTTCAAGTAAGCGAAAAGCTTATCCATTACTGGCCGCAATTCAAAAATACAAAAGAAATTTAATTAACTGTATAACGATTTTATTGCTTTTATATTAGCTTCAACCAATGTACTATAGATATGTTTACTATAGTATGTTTCTGAGTTTCTGGTAAATAATCTGAACAAAGTTAATAGAGTTCGAATTCTAAAGTGCAAGAACGAATTCTAGTAAGATTTCGTGATATGTTTCTGGGTGAATATTTTCTCGTTGATGTACGCGATAGTTACCGCGTGTCAGCCCCTCGTCGAGATCCTTCGAGCGTGCGTGGTGGTACCAGCTCGATGGCGGATAGAAATCCGCGCTTACCTGTTCAGAGGGGCTCTCTTTCGCGCTCGTGCGAACGCACCTTGGCTTCCTCGAGGTCCCTTCTTCATCGGTATAACGGCTGTTTCCTGGAAGTTCTTAGGTATCGAGGTTCGCCGATGCAGGCGGTTCCCCGCGCGGCCTTGAAGCTTTGGTACCTGGGGCCATGGAAATCTTTGTTTCGAAAGGATCAGAACGGTACCCCACGGTCGGCCCGGCAGGATTTCAAAGCTTTTTAGTTTCAGAAACTCGACAACGCGTCCCCAACACAATAGCTTCACGAAATATTCACGAATATTTCTTTCATCCTTCGATTACTCGTTCCTCTAACGAAGCATTCGCTGGTAATTTACAAGTAATTGTTGGAAATTTCGACTGTAAATATACAGCACTTTCTACCACCTTTTATCTCAGAACCCATGATGCAATGCAAAGATCAACCTCGTACTTCTATTTATGCATATTGGAAAATAACCCTTGGTGCACCTGTCGATGAGCAGCATCCTCGTCAATTTCAATGCCCCTAAAATATCAAGGTTACCATTCTGAACAACCTTTGCTCGTACATATGTAGAGTGGTCATTTTTGTAGTTAAATATAATAAAAAAAAATTTAGTGATAAAGGCCTTTTCTTCATTATTTCCTTATGATGCAAATGGATTAATATTTGAAGTTCTCTGAAATTTGACTATTTGCTAAAAAATATCTAACCTCAACTCTGACCCTAAATCGGCGAGGACAAGTATGCGAAAGATTCACAACATACTTTGGCGTATACCTCGAAAACTAAAAATAGCCACCCAGTACAAAATTGTCCAGGATCGTAGCTTTGATAATACATTTCAAGGACATTGAAATCGATGAGCATGTAGCTTATCAACAGGTTGGCTCGATCCTTTCCTAATTCCTGCATATTTCTCTGGATACTGATATAGAGATCCTTGAAATTCTATGGTGGTTACAGAAGATCACGAAGAAGCTGAAGAAGTTGGCATCGAAGTTTACCTCCAGGAAAGCGCGTTTCCCCGAGGTTGAAGCGTTCGCAGCGAGGAGCGTTCGAGCACCAAAAATACCCACGAAGGATAGGCAATACCCGTGATCGTGCAGCTACACGCTTGCGTACGCCTACGTCGTGAACAGAGAGGTACGCGTGCACACGCACACATGCACACCGCTAAAGAAGCGCGTGCGTGTCGACGTGGTCGCAAGGATCGTCAGCCGACATCTGGCTGCGGTCCTTCGCCCGAGGGACCCAGGGACAAAGAAGACCTTCCCCTTTTCTTAGGGGGGCCTTGGACTGGATTATATCGTGGTAGGTTTGCTCGGTTGTGTGCGTATTCTGGTACCGGAGTAAGCCCGGAGTGGTTGCTCGATGCCGGTCTACAGGCACACGTAACGACCCCGCCGGTACCGTTTCTATGGTACCGTTCGCAGGGATTAACGCCCCTCCCGCTCGTAGCAGCCCGCTCCACTTTCATCCGGGATACGGGGTGAGACCAGCCTTGGCCTGGGACCATATCTCCATACGCGTTCTTTACAACCGATACGCGACCCGTTCACTGGCCAAAGTAATTAAGGGGGCCTATATACAATTAGGACCTTCAACAAATAAACGATAGAGATATATTTGTAGAATGTTTTCCCAAAATTTCAAAGCGAAATACAAAAATTTCGGGCAATTTTTTCGGGCAATTATTATTGTTTGAAAAATGTAAAATTATTCGAAAGTTTCGAGGTTCTTAAAAATATAATATTTCCTTTGTTAATTCTTGGGGTTAATAGACGTATTATACGCCTTCAGAAGTGAAAGGGTTGATAAAAATCACTTGCAACCGGTTAACGAAAATTTATGACACGGCGTTCAAAGTGTTAAAACAAGAAACGCTGGAACGAAAGGGGTTAACCCTTCGGCCAAAAAACGTGCGACACGATATTTGATCGTGTGTGAGGTGAATTACCTGAAACAGGCCCGTGAATTTAATAACAAGCACCCCGGTACAAGAACCGTCGAGCGAACTTTCTAAATGTAATTACTGCTGGACGATTCTGCCGATTGTTTATTGCGAGTAACGAGGTCATAAAATGGTCGGTTCGTTCGGTATGGTGGATTTTATGAAACGGGATTAGGATTGAAGAAGACTGTAATGGAATTTGTTGTTTGAGAAGAACCTTGGAACTAAGGTCCTGCTTGTTAGCGAGTATCATGGGGACCCAGGTAGTCGCGATGTTATTTTAGACTCATGGATGAGAAGGAGTTTGATTCGAACGTGTTTACTAGGGACGTAGGTATTTATACCGAAACGTACGATGGTTTTTATAGCGAAGAATTAAATAACACGCTTTTAGATCAAAGTATATCACCCTGGGCTATTTTCAGAATCAATTTTTCTAATTCGATTGACGCAAGTTTGGGGTACCTTGGACTCGACTTTTAATCAGTTTTATTTCGAGTATCTTGAAATTCGAAAAATATATACCATCTATTTAAACTGCATTTTGTTTATACAGAAATCACAAGTGTTTCTAAAATTAATTAATTTTAGAAAATATAATTATAATAATACTAGAATTAACAAAATTATAGTACACTTTTATTTCAAATTTAGTAAAAAGAAATGACGTATTCTTCTGTAAATTAATAAACGGCAAAAGAAAAATTAAAGAGAAATTTTTAAATTTATATTATTAACCCTAGAACAACGGTGACCAGATTACTCATAGCCCACAAAATTAGGCACTCAAATTTCCAAATAAAATATTCTTATATATTAAAGAAACAGTATAAATTTATAATATACCAATGTACCTGTTGCTAAAAAATCCACCCTTCTTTCGCGTCTGAATCTCAGAACCGCGATATCGCAATAAAATTTTGTATATAAACGGATAATATAACAAGAATGTTGAACCTACCAAGACAGCCCTTAATAGTAGGCATACGAGTACCTTTGGTGGGGTACAAAAGGCTTCCCAAAGGAAAATGGCACCGCAGGATGTGTCCCCATTATTCCTCTTATGCTCCAAGCATTATTCCTAGATGCGATAATTACCCCAGCTCATTGTCTATTTTACCTCTGCACTAAATTAACCTACTTGCTTTGAAATTATTACCAAACTGTATACTCGTCACGTTTAACTTAGCCCAAATATTAGTATCACTAGTGATATTATTTATATTAATTGTTTGGATTAAGCTTATCATTAAAAGTGCCCGACTTGATAATTACTAGCTAGCAATTACAATCAATGGTTACCTCCCCATTTTTCGGGGAAGAACAGTTTCCCACGAATCTTTTGCACAAATAAATTTGTTTCCTAAATGGCCGGAAAGATCAGATGACTCAAAATAAACTTTTACAGATAATGATGAAAACTGATGCGTTCATCCTTTTGCCGGAAGTAACTGATTCACTATACCTTTACAAGAGAAAAGTGGCAAAGAAAGCCAGAGTTCCAAAATAAATTTATATTATTTCTTATTTGGTACTATGCTTTTATTATCAATTGCCAAGGCGTGAAAAATATTATTTAGGGTGTTCGTAATTTTAACACATTATCTAAATTTTTTTAAGTAAATATTAATAAACTGCAATGTGTATTCCTAATCACGTGTTCCGTTAGAAGCATTTATTTTTCAATTTTAGTAATGATTTTTCCTTTGGTGTTCATTCCGTTTGCAAAAATAAAAGAAGATCGCATTTCTACCCTTACCAAAAGGAGTATCATCGATAGCGCTAACGTAAGAGTAGTAAATAGAAGTAATAACACGAGATTGTCATAACTGGTGTTACGACCTTCATATTAGTCTCGTTTAACCTTTATGTAACAGCTAACTCGAACATCCACAACGGACCTGATAATTTAATAAATTTCGTGTTTCCTCAAAATTTGATTGTTTCGTAATCCTGCAAGTTAATTATAATTCCAACAACTACTTGGGAAACCTGATACTCCGGTTAACGCTGATACGTTATTAAACAGCACAATTTTTAACGTTTAATGTAATGAATCAAATTTCGAACTAGCACTGCCCTTCGACTAACAACAAAAATTGATTAAAACATCTCTACCAGGACTTTTTATTACGACTTCATAAAATGTGTTACAGATTTCAAAGTTCATCCCAACGTTAAAATCCTATAATGGATAACAATCAAACTCGAACGAAGTTTTTCAACCGTGCATACCGGTATCGTGTTACTCTAATACACGTGTAGGATTCGAGAAAGGTGTCCGTTTCGATAAGCGAAACACGAAGAAACGATTCACATTTAAACGTAAGATTTCTGAGTAACAAATCAATTCGACGAAATATAATTCCGACCAGGGTTGTCCATCCGTAACGCAGAGTTTCATGGCAAGATTTCCATTTTGCCGTTTCTCCTTCAACCTTCTTTATACCTTAACCGATATTTGAATTCTCGGTGCGTTCCCGCGAAAAATAGTACGGGACGCTCGCTTGGTAAATACTTTAAGACGCTATCCGATACCTTCTTAGTAATTTTAAATGAAATCCATTGTTAAAACAAACCGTACAAGTGTTCATTATCCCATTTTCTATATCGAATCGAAAATATCTCTAATAAAAGCAGGACCCGGAGATTAAGATCACAAGCCGAAGAAGCGGCCGCCCTAATCTTAACGCGCAAGGGGTTAACGGCCAAAAAACTCTATGGTTGATTTTTTTTTTTTGCGTCTCCTGTTGCAACGATACTACTATCTCGTTGATAAATCATTCATTTGTTTGAAGTAATAAAAAAAGAAAGAAGAAAGAAGGGGTTCTTCAGTCTCACGGAACAGGTAAACGAAGTGGAAGGCGAAGACGGCAGAAATAGTCATCCTGTTATCGACACTACCGCTTTGCTTATCGTTCTACGGTCAATATTTCTCTCCCCGTTTCTTTTTTCCCTTTCGCTCTCGCTTCCTCGTGTCGACATCGTTAGCGCGCGTTTGCGCGCTTGTCAACGGCCCTCTTATCCCGACTTTATCGGCCGATAACGCTAATCTCGTACAGTATCGATGATTATGGCAAGAAAGGGAAAAAAGGAAGGAAGCAGAACGACGCTTGTGGAAGCGCTTTTCACCGGATCAAATTTATCGTAACTGAATGTTCTCCGCGTGAAGAACGAGCGCGATTTTGTACGCGATGTCTCAACGCCACTCGTTGCTGGCCATTCCTTGTGAAATACAGGACACATCTATTGTGCACGTATGTGCGTGTTCCAACAGATCTAGAGCGAAATAACGCCGCCAATCGGACGATTCCGTAATCGGAATGTCAATCGATCCGGGTATCGAGCGACTACCGCTCCATGGAATTTGATAACGCGAATACGGTGTCGGAATAACTAAGACGTTTGTTTTTTTAATTTGGTAAATTAGTGTTTGGCAGGAGTGAACAATCTAATATTACGTATAATACAATGCTAATGATTGAATATGTTACTTGCAATTATTGTTAAATATGTAATTAATCCAACATGACTTCTCTTATGTCTATTACAATTAATACAAAAAGAACTGTTACTACATGGCAGATAAAATTATGCAAGTAACATTATGCAAAATTTTTAACTTCGGACAAATATACTTGTATTAAAAATTGTAAAATATTACTCACCATTTAATACTCTTTTTGATAATGTTGCTAACAATTCGTTGAGATTTCCTAGTAGGTAAAGCAATAACATCATTGCTTTTCTTCTTTCTGGTCCTCTTCTCTCTAATGTTCTTTTTCTCATGCTGAACATCTGAAATACCAGTTTCATCTTCTACTTCGACTAATTCTTCAGCTTTAGCCGAATTCTGAACCCATTCTGCAACATGGTCTTGAAGTTTCTGTTCAGTCGATAATGCAGATTCTTCCCTTAATTCTTCTTCACTAATCAATTCGCTAACGGTCGTTGGAGGTCCTACAATTCCAACCTCCATATGTTCTACTATTTCTACAGATTCTTTTGTATCAGAACCTCTTCTTGAAGTCACACTTTCAATTTGTGCAGTAACACTTGCTTCGTCACTAACAATTTCTTCTATATTTTCTTTGCTTGTTTCTTCTTCTGTTTTCTCTTTATATTCTTCAGCACTGCTGTTAGTTTCATTAGTTTTTAAGTCTTTAGACTCTACTATAGTTTGCTTAACATCACTGGAACTCAAGTTTTCATATGCCACTTTTAGTAGATGATTAAGTAACTCTGTTTCTTTCGAAACAGCACTCTCTAAATTTTTACTTTTTGTAGTTGCATTATCCGTTTCTTTAGATTTCTCTATTTCATTATCCATTTCACTAAGCTCTGCATCTAATGTTATCTCCTCTGTTTGATTTTTTTCTTTTTCAGATGTAGTATCCTCGGTTTTATTTGAATCATCAACACCTTTTACGCTTGTTTTTTGCTCTTTGATTTCAATTGGTTTAGAGTTTTTCTTGCAAGAATCATTTACTTCTACATTATTTTTATTACAAACGTCTTGCATTTGTATTTCAACATTTTCCAATTTTTTCATAGAAGTAGATGGATCATTTAATATTTCCTTTTTATCCACAGTCTTTTTTAAATCTGTGGTTTCTACTTTACTTTCTGCCATTGTTGGGTTGATTTTGCTTTAGAGATTCATTTAAAATATTTCAACGAGTATAAATATAATCAATAATGCAAAGTTTCTGAGGTATGTCAAATTTGCTGCTTAGATGTTACCGTGTGAGTACATATCGACATGTCTTATAGGATTGAATTAGAATCTTTTCAATTCAAAACATTATATTATCCATTTGAGTGCCTCATTCTTGCCCTGTAAAAAAAAAGAAAATTATATAAGTACTATTGAAATATTAGGCGTTAGTTAATGCGTACGAGTATTTTTTATCGATACATAGTCGGTAAAGACGATCGCGTGAATTTAACCTCTATTTTGAGGTTAGAATCAAGATATATTTTAAAAAGCAGTAGTACAAACATTATGTATACAACATTAAATTGTTATAAAAATACTTAAAGAATTAATATTATTAAATTATTTTTAGAGTGAATATCTTTACATATTACTTAACGTGGCATACACATTTTTTTATTACTAAAATTCTATTGATAATATGCTATATTTTCGTATAATCAATAAAAAAAGTATATAGAGAATAATAAACGGCTTTAAATGAAATTATTTTCTGCGTAAATGATGTCTCAATATCTGTGTCACCATTTTTTCTTTTGCAGAAATAAAATTTAATGTTCATATGCATAATAAATTTGGAAAATACATTAAAATATCATAGCTTGAACAAAGAAGATTATAATTTATTCGTACATCACTTTTATTATGATCATTTGCCAATGAATAAAAGGTTATAGTAATTACGTTTGAAACGTCTTGAATTACCTTCTATTACATACTTTCACTTTACAACAATGAATGCACTTTTGTATTCACAATGTGAAAAACACTTTACAGTAAATCACGACATTTATTCAACTTGAAAGTTACTTAATAACACCATGAAAGAGTAACATTATTTGCCAGACACGTTCATAACCTCACTTATTTTCTTTTTGATAATTTGATTGCGACAGTAAATCGAACGAATGCGCAAATGGAAAAATAATGACAGGTGACAAACTTCAATGGAGATAACAAGTGTTCAAATCGAAAAAAACAAATAGAAGGCACATAAAGTACTGCGCACTGGAAGAGTTTATAAAACCACAGAGACGTGTCAATCAACTTTGTTATATTCTGCTTCTCTTTTTTAGTCTTTCAAACTCTTTCATAGAGTGCTCTTATTCTTACATCGTGGTTGACAATCACGGAAACAATTTAATCGAGATAATGTACGATATACCTGAAAGTTTTCACGGTACCGAAGTAAAACGAGAACACGATCCCGTGGTACGTAAGGCTAGTGACCTCTACGTTTTTGAAGTGTGCGTTATGTGTGCATTCATATATTCTTGTGCGTCATACATTATAGTATACCGATGGACTTACTCTAATTTACACATTGTCGAAGTCCATAATTCAAATATCCATGGAATACTTTTTGTCAGAGTCGATGTTAAACTGATCGTTGCACATACTGTTGTATTTGCGCCGCATTATATGATATTTCATGCAGACTGCATCTTCGCGGATTTTTTTGTTCTGACCAATCAAACGCGTTTACACGTTTCTTTGACAGCGACGCCGATCGTACACAGTAGATGCAACGTTAATTGTAACACAGCTTGATTCAACGTTATGACATAATCTCTGGGCGAATAAAAACAATGCAAAACAGTCTTCAGATAGAAAAATACTATGTACTCACGGCACACTAGTCACAGACTATTTTTCGTTTGGGGCTAAGACGCGCGCGCGTGTCTTAACAAGATGGCGGATGTACGATATAATGCTACTGTTGCGTCTTGTCACTCGCATTTTTTACTTCGTATTTTTTTCTTATTACATTTAAATAATTTTGTTAATCATAGATCACTGTTTCTAGTATGTTTTCTGAAATAATTAATCCATTTATATTATTATTAAAAATGAATTATAGAAATCAATAATCAAAATGTGAGAGTGGATAGTATACTTTATAGTGGCGCCAATTTCGAATCCAATACAGGAACTCAGAAATGTTGAAGCATAACCGCATTTGCTAATACGATTAATTTAATTAAATGAGGAACGTTTCTGTGTTTTCGACTTTTAATTGAATTACAAGTATTATTACAATATAATAAAGTTAAACGATTTATATTATTCATCATTATTTTTAAATTTATTTCGTTGTCACATTAAATGATATCGTTTCAATAAAACAAAATACTTATTATAATGCATATATTATAAATAAGTGATCATGACACTTATTAAAATATCAATATTTTTCATAATTAACCCTTTCTCAGTTACTATTTTTTAAAACATTCCTTTCAAGATTTGTAGAAATTTTATCTAATTTATTTTAGTGTGATTACACAAAGTAAAGTGCACAAATTTGTTTTCTAAAATATGGAATATCATTTAATATTAAAGCATATATTACATGTAAAAAAAGATTTTTCTTTAATATTAGTGAATTAGATTTGATGGTACTAAAGAAGTAGAAGTAATAAAATTGTTAATCTCACTTTATAAGACGAAAAATTCTTATTATTATTCATCAATAAAATAAATTGTCATTTTTAACGATATGTTAGCGATTATTAAGGACAGTGTGAATGATTTTGAAATAATAAGACACGGTATTGCGTTGGTCTCGTATATTTACAGATTATTTATGATTCATAATCAATAATGTCGTACAATATATTTATTTATATATTTATATATATATCAACAAAATAATGTTTTAGTTGTTCTTATATAGCTAATAAAATCTAAAGGCTAAACAGTCAAGGTTGATCTAAAAATTAGCTCCTGCACCGGCAACCTTCCATTCGTGGTTTTTTTTTCTCTTTTTACGTTTGCTACCTAACAATAAATAAACAAACAAGTATAAATCTATACATTCCACGTGCCACGTGGTAGTGAAAGGTAATTTATTATTGATAATTAATAAATTGTGTACCACGATAGCAGTAAACACGATGTCGAGCAGTCTCTTTTCAGTCTCTATCTAAATGCTTCTAAATTGTCGCAATAAAAATATCCAAGATATTTTTTTTTTCCATGATACAGAACAAGGACATCCCTCTAGTCGTACACTGTATATTCTTTTTCTCTCTTTTCCATAAATTTGGGAGAAGGAGTCGTTACACTTAAGAGTAGGTAGTTTTCCTGTGCCGTAGAGCAAGACTATTTGCTTAGTCTTTACTTTACTTTTTATATTAATTAATATTTCTCAGCGAACTATATTTCATATTTATTCGATAACATTAATAGGTACTGTTATCTTTTCCCTGTCGGAAACGAAACAAACGTTCCTATACAAAATATCGTTCCTCAACGAAACCATTTTCAATCGTAATTTTCTTTAATCGAGACATTTAAACAATCAGAAACTGTAAAGAAGAACTTTTAGTACGCGTCTCGTCTATTTTCCTTCGAGAAGGGGAAGTTCATACATATTTTTGATCTCGAAGCGAACGTGAATCATGTCGATGCTTCTTCGTATCAAGAAGCGTTTATCGTGTACTTTATCGAGTGGATTCTTCGTGAACTCGTTAAGAATGTAACACATACACGCATGCACTCGTACGTACACACACACCTCGTCGGATTTTCTTCTAACACGTCTCTCGTATGACTTTGCACGATGTAGGACATTTTCCTCATCCATAAATCATGGAAAGTACGAAACGTTATCGAAACAGAATGGCACACGGCAACCTGTTAACTGCAAATCGGGAACGTGCACGAATCGAACATCGAATGTGTATCATCTATTTTGGATACGCGCATTAATAGTATACAATTCCGTTATGAAACCTCGTCCTATACAAACGTCGGAGCTCTCCTTTCGTTATTCTAGTCGTAGCCGAGTCGTTCGAGTTCGCTTCAACAGTAATCGACTTTCCCGGTCTTTGCCAGTTTCGCATTTATAATTCAATCGACGACTGTACGCGAAATAAAATATTTCGTTAATTTCCGTTCGTCGAAGTTCCAATCGTCCCTTCAGAAACTTTCATTCGTACAACTACCTCGAAGCTTAAGTGTTAAGATATAATGAATAACTATTCTGATTTGAAAATTACAACTTATAATGAAGCGCCGAGTCTGAGGGTTCATAACCATTTTACATTTGACGTTAGTGATACAACAAAATCGTTTCAAATTTTGCTTTTATTGAATATCAAATCTGAGTTATGTTTCTGTTTCTAAAAACCACAATGACTAACTCTTTAGAGCTCAATGCTATCTTTATAAAAATTATTTTATTTATAATGCAGTAGTTTTATAAAATTTCATTAAAAAAATTAATTACAAGAATTGTTGGATAAAACGTTTTTCATTGTAAATGCTTAAATACATTTTTATTTTGATACTTCTTAGTGGCTTATGGTTGTTATATCAAAAATTTTAATCTATTTCTTTGATCAATTATATATTATGCAAATTTTATAATCACAATTGTACAAAAATTGAACAGATTTTAGAAATACAAGTTTTAAAAAGTTTCCCTCTAAAATTTACCTTCTTTGAAGTAGTGATATTTCTTTTTTCTTTAGACGAAATTTCATAAACATTTATATGCATTGTGTGCAAAATTAAACGATATTTTAGTTCTGCAAATTCTGTTGGTATTTTAATGCAACACGTTAGCAAATGTACGTCAAATAAAATAATAAACTCCAATTAAAACAAAAAGGTAAGCGTATCTTACATTATTCAAATTTACTTTCTCTTTTTTTATCCGAGCCAGCATATTCTGCAAATAAAAACAATGATTTTCAAGTATTTTGTCTTCTCTTTGTTAAATAAAACTTCATTAATACTTCGAATCGAAGTCTTAATTAATAGCCACAAGTTCGCCGAGTCTTATTCGAGCGATTCAATTAGTTACGCGTTTTACAAAGTGCAAGGAAAGTGAAAGCGACTTGGTAATCGAGTTTTCTTGTAAATACATGGTTGTTAAGTTAAATAAATCGTGATATATCGCATTTTTCCAAACGGAAGATTACGAGTTTGTTAGAAAGTTATTAAGATTTCTTCGAAGACGGACCACGGAGAGAGCCGATAATTAAAATTAAGATTTAATTTCAGAGGACTTCTTTAAACATTCTTTCGTTTAATATTAAAAGATCTTCGAATATTTTATCGTTTAACAATCGAAGGGTTAAATCGTTGACTGCCATGGTGGTCCAAATTTTCCCCAATCGAATAATTAATCAAAAAGAAGATAAAATAAACAGTGGGTGTACCTAATATTAGGCTAACAAAGCAAAGTACCAATTTGAATGGTCAAATTTGAAAATGAATCGACAAAAGGTTTAATAATCGGAATTAATGTGTCTGTTTTCACTGTGGCAGTCAACGTGACTATTGTACGGTGCTGGAATAGCAGATTAGCCAATAAGTCATAAAATGATACATTTTTGTCTTGCCGTAACTTTAACATCTTGACTGCCACGTCACCCATGTATGGGTGACACCTGAACTTCCATTAAAAACTGTCACCCATATAATTAAGAATTCTTTCGTTTATTTGGTTAAAAATATCCCTATTAGACGTTTTAAATTACGAATAATGGAAATACTAAAATATTGTGGAAACGTAATATAAAATTTGTTATTACCAAACGAAATTTTTAGTAAAGTGTTAAACGCGATTTTCTCGAAACTTATCTTTACGCTAAATTGAAAGACGGTGTACACAATTACTCAAAAACTACTCAACTGATCGGATTGAAATTGCGAAATGAAGTATTTATTATATAGTCCTCAAAATATTAAAAATATTTACTCATTCTTTAACCGGAAAAATAATTCTTGGAAATCGGCTTCATTTCGGCTTCCTACATAGAGGTTCCCCCTTAATATTAGGTTGTAACATATAAAATTACATATTAAATTCTGTTCTGACCAAAAACACTAACATTTTTAGGGATATTTTACATCCTGTCCTTCGTTAAATCGATCTAAACTTGTTTTGCTTGTACATCTAACAACGAAAATACATCTATACATCAATACATCTCTCAACGAAAAACCTTCAGGAGTCAAGTGAACGTCGAAGACACCGTTCTAGAGTTTATTCACCCCAGAACGTCGGATTTTTATCAAAATTAGAAAACTTGTAACTCGTTGGAATAAATGTCGGTCAAACATATTAGGTTGGTGCAAAAATAATGACCGATTTTGAATGGCTACTTTAAAATGCAATACCTCGCTTCGAGTGAAACTTTGATAATTAAAACAAGAACCATTCGATTTAACACATTTTAACTAACGAGAAACGAGTTTATTTGTTCCAGTAGCGATTTTATTTAAATACCATTGCTTTTGCACCAACCTACTATTTATTAGTAGAAAAGTTGTGTTCGTTTAAAGTTAGCCTTAAAAATCGGACATTTGATATGTTACAACCTAATAGTTAAAATACAAGTATGTCTTTCCGGCAGTCAACGCGTTAAATAATAAAAAGGATGAAAATTATGAAGAATATTTTATATCTGTTTTATTGTTACTGTTTCGTTTCATGTTGGCTGTTTCATAACTGTTCTGAATTGTGCAGCCAGAAATTCTGTCGACAATCGTTCTTCGTGTATGCATGGGTACACTTAGTCGTGGATACATTCGCGTGTACTGTGTGTGAATTATGTAAAATACCTTCTCTACCTAACAAGATTTATCTAAATACGATTTTCCGTGCCTCTCGTTCGCCGAAATGATCTTTTCGTTTCCTTTTTCCTTTTAACTATCGAATAGCACCTATTTCCGTCGCCTCGGACGCGCGCAGTCACAGTTTTCTTTCCATTTTTCTTTCTTCCGTACATGGTCGTAGTCAGAGTCGAGTTTACACGGGGCAAAAGATAATTGTCGCTCGAACGAACGCAACGTAACAATCGCAGGTACACGCAAGTTCCGCGAGACCTTAAATTGCTCGAAATAAAAATACCGAATATTTACAAAATCACGTCCATGATATGTTTCTCCCCGTCCAGACCGCTCTCGTCACTTAACGAAGCACAGTAAATTAGGAAAATTTCGATAATTAAATTTAACGAGCGCGCTCGATTCCTTTGCTGTACAATTCTTTCGATATACTTGATTATCGGTTCCCTCTCTGTCGCACGATCCTTCGTTTCGCTAAATTTAAATTCACGCCCGCATAATAACCAAGAATATTCCAGCAAAGTAGTTCACGGAACAATTTAAACCTTAACGGATGGAGGCTATAAAAAATTGATTCGACCTAATTAGTCGGGGCTATATTAAGTCCTTCGCGAACGAACGGATACGCAAGCACCGGCCGTATCGATTCCGTGGAGCGGGGCGATTTCAAAAACGATTCACCCTTTTTCGATCGCCTCGATTTTTTCCGAATAAACACGATACCGTGATTCACCGTGCATCGTCCGTTTAAAATAGCCGAGACCATCCGTGCGAAGAATTAACTTCCTCGTTGATTTGCATAAACGTTAGCGCGATCTGTGTACTTCACTTGTTGCATGTAAACTCGACCTAGACGTGCGAATGTCTGTCTCGCGCTAAATGTGTCTCGCCGGACAGATTCGTGGGAAAAGCTTGTAATCGTGACGAACTGTCGATAGAATGCGGAAATTAAAAGTTATTGCACGTTCTGCCGTTAATATTCTACGCTTTTTAGCGTCGTCGTCTCGTCGCGCTGCTCGACGAAACGATTATAATCGCACGCGAATACCACCCTCCTTCAATTAATCGTTCCAACTAACATTTCGAAGTAATCAAATCGAAAAGCAATTCAAACAAATAAAATTCAACTATTTATAGATCTCTGCTAAGTACGTAAAGTCTTTTAATTTTCTTTAAAAGATAGAAATTATGTCTTTAAACACGAAGAAATGTTAGTTGAGATGTTTTAATTGAGAAGGGTAGAATAACAATAGTAACCGAGTCGAATAGAATTTGAAGAAATATTGTAATTAAAATAGAGAAATTAATTCAACGAGAATCATTCAGTTGGTTGAAATAATTTTAACATCTTTTTAACACGTTAAGCGCCGTGTCAGATATCGATGATTAACGATACAAAATTGATTAACAACATGCCCTATTTAAGAAGACGAAGCTATGACTTTAAAGAATAAATAATTGTTTCCTTAAATCGAATTTTTTTAATCATTGAAGATAACGAGGATACTTAATGGTAGGTGATTCATCCTATGTATAATCCATTATTCGAATTAATTTCATTAAAACACTGATATTCGCTTAACGTGTTAAATAAAATAAACGATTCTTATATAACAATCTTTTACTATCTGTATAAAAAACGTATTCAATGAAAATTGCACGAAGTTGAAATCACGATTAAATAACGCTATTATTTGCACAAGTTCAGTGTAACGTGTTGATAATTAATCACAGGGAGACTGAAGAGTTATAATAAAAACCGTGGAACAATATTTACGCCGAGTGAGTAAAGAGTATGACCGCAATGTACAGTATCGAGCACGATAGGCTTCCCTAGGGAAAATTGCATCGTAGGAGAAACTCCCATTATTCGCCATAACGCTAGAAATTTATTACACGTTATGCTTAGGTTAAATCTGGACTATGTTCAACGTGGTAAATTATTAATAATTATTTCAAGGTTCTTGGTAATTATTTAATAACTATTATTGAACTATTTGGTAATATTCATAGTAGTAGTAATATTAATTATGTAGTGATAATGATTAAATACCAAATTAGCTTAGCGATTATTTCAAAGCAAGTCGGTTGAATTAGTAATAGTAATTACTGGATTGGCAATTATTAAATTGGTAACTTAGTAATTTAGTTACTTTCAGCGTCTGGTACAATTATATTCGGCAATTTAGTAATTATTCGTAACGAGTAATTACTAACTTACCGTGTTACTAATTTACTAAATAACCAAATTGCCAAATTATTAATTTAGGAAGACAGTAATTAACGATTACTAGCATCTTTCTAGTATAACAGCGAATGATGAGGGTACCTTCCAGATTTTCTATTTATATTACAAAATTGATCAACACCCTTTCGTCGAATTATAATTTCCGTTTCATCCCTTATTTATTTAATCTTCTATTTCATTTCTAATTTAAACAAAGTGTAGATCGAACGTCTAATGTTAAGGAAACTTATTCTGCTCGAGGGTGTACATCAGCAAGCGATATGTACAAAACGAAAAACATTGTTGCATCGCTGTATTTTCAGTCTATCGATTAATTAACCCCCGTACGACGAACCGCGAAGAGAGCTGACAAGTTAAACCGAATTCTTGAAATTTCCAAGTCCCGCGTTTAACAATGATATTACTTAACGTTTCCTGGTTCTGGGTCACGACTGACCCAGGCTTCGTCGCTCGAGGGTTGAAGAAGAAAGTGGTCGGTTACAGTTTATCGTACGCGATCGAAGCGATTCGAAGCAGGAGGCAACAACGATCGTCGTCGCTCGCATCGGTACGAGCGCTATTAGCATTAGCGTTAATTCGCCAGCGGACAATTTATCGTCGAAGCAATTACTTTTTCCTGCGAACGTAAAAGGCGAACGTTCCGCGAACGCATTTGTCACAAATATTTTGCATCGGTGGTCTTAACGCGAACGCGCGCTGATCGCTTCGGGTCGTACAAAGATACCCGTTGTCTTTGGAAGCACAGCGGGATCTTTGTGCAGTTCGGAATTCTATGAAATTACATCCATTTATGATACATTGCACCTCGCACAACCACGATAAACCACGCGAGTTTTATTTACATTCTGCTCCCGATTCGCAGTCTATCTCTATCCGACAATCTTAACATCCTATCTCTTTTGCGGTTAAATACCTTCTGCTACTCGCTACGACGGACCGATCTACTTCTGCTAAAGGAACGAATGAGTCAGACACCATTTTGCCGTGTTACAAACACCGAGACAAGGAATCCAATCCCGTGCCGATTGCAAGACTTTTCCTATCGTTATCCAAGAAAATGCTGCACAACGTTCCAGTGTCTACAGTGTGCTCGTGAAAGAAACAGGAATTAAGAGTTACAGGGTAGACAGTATTTACTAAACGAAGCAGACAACCTTGACGCGGTTGCATGCAACATTTCGTGTTAATTGAATCGTTCTTACGTAAATATTTCATAGATTTGCAATTTTTTTATTGCCAATTTAAAAACGATAGTGTAATTTTTAAAATTCATTTAATTTTTCCCTTTAAAGTAAAGTTATTTTATATTTGGAAAATCTATAACGTCTATTTGTGAATAAAAATGTTGTTAGAACGCTTTTCGCAGTTAAAGTGTATTGTCAAATGGCAACATTATACAGTTAAGGGGTAGTTGTTGTTTTGACAAATTTTGTATTTCAGAAAATATAAAACATAAAAGAACGATTTAACAATTTTTAATTATTTAATATTCCCTATCTACCCCGTAAGTCTCGAAGCCTTTTTCTTTCTTTAAGCACGTTACATAGAAACTGAGATACACGGACATCGATTACCACGGTTATTACGATAATTTACGGAAGTTCTTCAAAGAAAACCGATAGGCTGAATTTAGAGACATCCACGAGACGTTTGTGATATGGGAATTGTCATTTTGTCACGGCGTTCGCGTATTGCACCGCTGCCCCGGACGTAAAAAATGGTGTTTAACACGTTCTATGCTGCGTGAATTGGTCCACGACATTTATTCGACGAATGAAATTCGTAAAAAAGAAAACATAATGGATGGAGTCAGATCGAGGAGCCCCCCTGAACTTGGGTCACCTTAGAACTTAAGTTCAGGGGGCTGCAATTCATGCTAAATTGAATTTGTTTATCGTGACATGAATAATATATCATTAAAAAAAATAAAAGTTAAATCTTAGTTGCATCGCCGTTAGTTCAAGTTAAATCGCCGTCGTTGACGCGAACGCCGTGAATCTATGGCGAGGATCACGGGGGAAATTGGACACAGCAGTCTCCGGAAAACTCAACGAAAACTCTATCACACAGGCAAACAGACTCACGACAGAGACACTACGAAGGGGAGGTGCCCTGTGTGCAACAAAGATGATCAAAGCGGAGAGCACCGACTAAGAGAAACACGGTTGGAGATGATGTTCAAAGCGTGTCGCCAAGGTCCCTCCCCTCGTGTTTTCATCCTTTCGATGGCCCTTCCAGGGTTCTTCTCGGCAAAGGAATCGCGTCGATACGTTTCTTCGCCGGCGAGCAACCCTTCTGCCTCGCGCCAGGATTACTTGGCTCGCGGTCAGGGTCAAGGTCACGACGGTCAGGACGCCAGGGTGGTCCTGTGCCACGAGGGATGCTGGTGCTGATGTTGGTGCTGGTGCTGTTGCTGGTGGTGCTGTTGCTGCTGCTGTTGCTGTCTCTTCTGGCTGCAAAAGAGCAACGATTGTACGATTACTTTCACAGTGTTGGTCGCATTCCTGCGTGGGCGTGCGATGACCGTGATTTTAATCACGACGAGCTAGAAAATCGTTTTAACAGACTCTGCGAAACAGAGAATCCTTACGGTGATTTTCCACCGTATGTCATTCTCCAATCTGTTATCCATTGATTCTATAATAATTTTCTCGATGATCTTTCGATACGAAATTATTGCCGTGTTTATTCGATCCATAAAACAAACAGTGCCAACAATCTGCAACCGCTAGTGCAACGACGGGTCTTTGAAATGATCGCAACTGTAATTTATTTGGGACGAATATGACGGAATTCGATTGCAAAGTTTCACGAAGTTAAAACAAATTGTGTGTTCACCTTTTACCGGTACAATGGCGGAGTAAATCTCGGGGAAGAAACGATACATTGTACGGTTTTTGTGTTATATGAGTTTAACTTGACGCTTTCAGACGCCTGGCTCGAAGAGCTGAAGTGAAAGGGACATTAAATACCATAAAAATGTAAGCTTGAGTTATTGATCATTAGCAACAGAGTGTTGCGTGTTAGAAAAATTTAGTCGTCACAATGCCTCTGTTTAAAACAGATATTGACCGGTATGCATATTCCATGGCTTATTTTCTTTTTTTTTTTTATTATATTTTTTTATCACGAAATCGAAGGATCTATTACGCGGTTATCAGAGAACCCGTTCGAGTTTGACCCACTTGCATCGTGACTCAATTTGCAAACACTGTCATAACGGTGATTATCATAATAGTAATAAAACAGATGACAGTATCATTAAAACTTATACGACTGATCATGTGTAATTTATTAAATTGTTTATTTATTCAGATTTTGCGTTAAAGCTACTAAACGAGTCAAAGCG
Source organism: Anthidium xuezhongi (assembly GCA_022405125.1). Classification (NCBI taxonomy): domain Eukaryota; kingdom Metazoa; phylum Arthropoda; class Insecta; order Hymenoptera; family Megachilidae; genus Anthidium; species Anthidium xuezhongi. The sequence continues at coordinate 9,127,864 of CM039638.1, read as the reverse complement.
ATCAAGTTTCTTACTTTGAATTAGAAAATTTATTAACATGCTCTCGTTCAAATGTACGATTTATTCGTTTCCTTAGTAAACCCTAGTTTATTTTATTTTCAATTTCGAACTATACATTAAACAATGGATATTTCTTTGAATTGTATCGCTGTTGAGAATAGATTAAATCGATTTTCCAGTTTTTGCATTTTGGTTGAGTACATACTCTCGAGTTTACCCACAAAAGGACCCATTGTATGGTAATAAATTTATTGTAATAAACTTTACCATCAATAACCCCTTAATAAACATTTCTTACATTTTTCTCTGCGTAAGCGATTGAGTTGAATCTTTTATTTGCTAATTAAAGATCCTCAATAATCACAGATTAATCAACGAATTTATAAAGGGTGTACTTTTTAATCGCAGAAAGGGAATTCGGCTTGAAATGGTTGGAATAAAATTGAAAAGTAAAAGTTTCCATGATAACGTGTCGATTCATTTTGCCGGGGATTAACGCGGTTTAACGATTGATAAATCTGTTATCGTATTCGTGTCCACCGTTTCCGTCCCCCTTTTAACCGAATTATTTTCATATCACGGCCACGACAGCGTCGTCCGAAGAGAAAAATAACGTGTAACAAGGCTCCGAGAGATCGTGTTCCTTTTTTTTTTTTTGCGTAATCGAGCTGTTTTAATTGAAACAAGGACAAGGTTTCGTTATATTCGACGCATCGCGTTTCTTCGCTAATTGTGAATATAATACGACGACGGGGAACCCATGACCCACGAGATAATTTTAAAGCACCCATGGAATATTTATTCAGTGAATTTTTTAATCTACGTTTACGCAAAATTATTATGCAGTGACCTAAAAGTAACTACTTTCCTAGAATATTTCAAAATGTTAGGTGGTAGAATATTGATTTTTAAAAAGAACAAATATTCGTAAAATTTGAAATCGTCTCGAACCAACATATGGCATGGTTTTTGTTTTTGATCAAATTAGAGATTATTATTATTCATGTATAATAAGGTTAATAGACATCCTTAACGCGACGACGCTTTTAATCAGATCATAAATTTAAATTAAACTATATATCAAGATTACGTTAAACAAGATTACCAGGCAATAATTCAATTTTCTTTCGCGTCTAAGAATTGGGGATTTAAGTTTTAAACTACGCTATTCTTGGCCCGAAGATCTCATTAGAATCACGATGACACCCAACCTTCGTAATTTTCTGTAAGCATATTACTTCATAACCCATCGGTACGTGTTTGGAAGCTTCGACAAAAAGCTAAAAAAGAGATATTTTTTCGAAGTCAAGTCAATTTTTACTTGAAATTTTTTAATTTACTGGATAGATATATATGCGCCTTTTGTAAATAAAGGGTTAATTTTTCACTGTAATTAATAATATACACGATACAAAAGAATATTTGTATTTCGCGTCAATATTTAATGTAACAATTAAACTTAATCAATCAAACTTAACAATTAACGTCAATACTCGACGTTACCATATTTTTGTATCGACAATCTTTGATATGAAAATTAAATAACCTAAAGAAATGAATGGAATTTGAAGAGACTTTCAGTAAATAAAGTGTTAACAAGATCACGGTCTGTAATTATTTTTGTCAGATCCAATCTGTTCGATTAATTATAGTCCTTCGCGTCTGCAAAGCGAGCTGAGCAAAAAAAAAAAAACACAGATAAAATTCCGAAAGTACTCGAAGTTCTTTCATTTCGAACGCAACAAGAGTTCATTCATGCGATCAACAGGATCGCCGCTTGAAGTTGCAGGCAATTAATTTTCTCGCGGTATCGTCACTTCTTTTCTGTTTCAAACGAACGCCACCGGTTATGAAATATGAATTCACGATCGAAGGCTCGTCGGAACATCTGCTTTTTCAACCAGCCCTGATGACTCCCCGTTGAGAAGCCACAATCGTAGAGAAGCTCACAATATCGTCAGCAACATTTCTGTCTGCGCTACGCGAACGTTTTTCCACCACCGCTCTTCGGAAATCTCGCGTCTCATTAAGTCGACAACAAATCGATGCTGATATTTCGACGGATTAAAAAACGTACAAACTTCTTCCGGCGGTCTGCCGATACGTCGCGAATGAAGAAGATCGTGGTTTATGATTCATCTCTTTGCCAGATTTTGCTCCTTCGATAACAAATATTACATTTTCGTTCTTAATTTCGAAACCATATACTTTGTTTGGCTGAAACTTATCACTTTATCGACCGGAAGCCGATTAATCGGCTTTTTTGAAACACTTTTTCCAGCGGACTTAAAGATGAATTTTTATTCCTCAGAAGATACACGCGTGTACCATCCGCGAATAATAAGAAATTAAATCGTACCATTTATAAGTATAATCTTGCCCGTTCTACATCACGTCGGCCGTGCTTTTTCCGAAGTTTATACATATTTATAGAGGAAGTAAAGCGAGGGATCCGCGGTCATATCTCAATTATTCAACGAGCATGACTCAATAAATTAAAAATACACGTAATTATGCTCGACCTGTTGAAGCCCTTGTTGTTTGCTATCTTTAAGATCGTTTAACACTTCGTATCAATCTTCCCCTGAGTGTATTCATAAATGAAAAAAAAAAAGGAATAATAAAGGAAAGAAATAAACTAAAACGTGTAATTGTTTTCCTTGAATATTCCTCGTTTTTCTTCTTTTCGATCTGTTTTAATACACGATGGCCTTTCGCAGACGTAACCGATGGATAATAAGTATAGTCCGATAATCATCGTCGAACGTTATAACGAGGTTCATTGCTGAAACACCGGTCGTTATTTGATTAAGAGTTCTCTTGTCATAAATGTGACGACCTCGATTGAATTCCTTAATGAATACGGCACTTACGTTTTCGTGCTTTCAGCGCGATTTGCAATGTCAATTAAGCGGGCAGAATGATAAGCCCTCGGCAGCGAAAGAGTATAATCTCCTCGTGATAATAAATTTGCCGGGCCACTTATGCGTTGCGTCATTTAAATACATTTCCTTGTCATCTTACCTTTCCTTGTTATCATTCGCCTTTAATTGCTCCGACACTGTTCAAGTAATAATTGTTTTTAATTTACAAAATTATTTAGTTAATACTTTTACAATATTCAGTTAAAGTACTTTTTATGTAATTCTTTATACAATTTTTTATTGGTTAATTAATTGTATTATTTAGTTATTTTTCAATTTCAATTTCTGGTACATGTTTTAGAGTTTATTAGAATTTATATTTTCAGTGCTTATTTCTTTATTTATATTATAAACTTTTTGTCATTCATATCAAAAATATTTATTTCAAATGAAATAAATAATTTATGCTTTCATGCAATCTTTATTGTATTATTATCTTTATAATTATGAAAGGAGATTGCAGTCAACTCTTCTATAACTAATTCGTTCTATATTTTATCGTAACCGTGTTAAGCAGAACGTTCGTGTTGTACGTGAGTTATCCAAGTTTGTTAAATCATGTCGCATAAAAACCGTGTTACAAGAGTATTGTAAAAACCTGTGTTTACAAAGTACCGTATCATATGTAAAATACATATAAAAAGTTCTTATATGGAAATTTGTTTGCACAAGAATAAACATCCTTTTATTAAAAAAAATGAAACAAAAAGATATAGTCGAAAAAGTTGCACAATTAAGAATGGTAATTTTTGATAATTAATATTGTATGAATATCGTATGAAACGTTCAGTGAATTTGATAAGTTTTAAATTACAAAATAAAAAAGATTTCTTGATTTTTAAAGGGACAATATTTAACCGAGTTACGAGAAAAGATTTTGAACGGTGTTTACGGGAAGTTTAGACGATAAATTGAAGTAAAATAATTTAATCCGGCGTGCAACGTTATCTTCCCACGATTCTAATTGTTTCACTTCAACTTCGAATCCATTTTACGAGAATATTCGTTTCTTGCGGATAATCACCGGAAGTGAAGGCAAAGTTTTGAAACTCGACGCTCTGTATTTCTTTATGTTTCAAATATGATCCTTAAAGCTATCGATCTAACATTTTTCTATATCGATTTCTTATCTGTTCTTTGTATTTTGGAAAAAGTCTCTCACATAATCCAATTATCTTGATTCAATGTAACTTAACTCAAAGGGTTAACTCGTGATCGGTCAACAATGTGTTAACATTTTTGTTCATTCCGGTATGTTTATTTTAACAACCGGTGACGAATGTCGACAATTTATTCCGTAAGCTTCGTCAAACGATACGGCGAGAATTTATGTAATTATTTTTAATAATTATAAGCTATCGATACTTAAATAGATCCACATAGTGTCGCGGGGATAATCTGCTGAAGGGTTAATTTTTGGGCGATGGTCGGCCGAACCGTGGAGGATCGAACGGCGAACCCTGAACGCAATTAAATCGTGGGTGAAAAAAATGAAAAACTATCCAGAAGATTCAGAGTCTGCTACACTTAAGAATAAAAGTGCCATCGTAAAAGGAGTGTTTCCTTAGTTTCGCGTGGCTGAAAATTTTCGAGTGGCCATAGTACACGCGGCTGTCTGACGCACGGCTGTTAGTACCAGCCCGAAGAGTACCGGTACTCCGCTTCTAACGACTCCTCGAAACGAGGAGGATCGATCGAGGTGCCGTTGGTCCGCACGTGCGCACAACATATCCTCTCCTCTCTTCCTCTTCTTCACCCTTTTCCCACTCGGGGATTTTCCCTTTCTCTTTTATTACTTTCCTTTCCCCTAACTTTATCACTGCTCTCTTAACCCATCCCCCACTTTATCTCCTCTTCTTTATCATTCTTTGCCCAGTTCTATTTACAGTCTTCCTCTCTCGCTCCCTCTCTCTCCTTATGACTCTTCTATGTTATTCTCATTACCTATTCCCTTTCATGTTGTCTCCTTCTATCCCTCCACCTTCCAACACCGCGTCGTACGACATCGAACACCCCCGCGGTCTGCGCAGGGTGTTCAAAAAGTTCTACGAATTATTTATTCCAAACTTTATCCACCTGTACGCGCACGAAACTTTTAAAATAATTATGTGATCGTCGCCAGCAGTTTATTAACCCGTTTGATGGCTTAATAAACTGATAAACCGTGCTTGGAAGTACCGAATTTAAAAGCAAATTGATTTTCTTCCTTTTGACATTGGGCAGGATTAAATGAAAATGTAGGATGTTCAAAATAAAATTTGTGGATTGATCCTTGAACGCTGGATCGCTGATTATTTTCTTTTCTTTCTATTTTTCAATTTCGTTCTATTACTTTAATCTTTGGATGATACTTGAGACCAGACGTAGGTAAAGGTAAAAGACCCAAATTTCATTCCCTACAAGCTTAAAAAAATTAATATAATCACTTCGAAAGTTTAAAACCAAAAGTGTATAATCAACGTTTTGTAAAAGTTCATACAAATATAGAGAAAAATATATATGTAATGTGATGCTTCCCTTAGTTTTTCACGTGTTTGATAAACGTTTTATTTGTTCCATATTTATATAGAATGGCGAAATTAGGTACATAGCCCTTTTTGAATATAATTCTTATTATTAATTCGTAAGTAACAGAAGGAAATACTTAAAAAGAAAATAATAAATAGTACAACTACACACCCTGGGTCAGTGGTTTCCAACCCTTTCTAAGCTGCGCCCACTTTTCACGGCACCCAAATAACCTCTGACCTTTCACCCTCCACCTAAGGTGAAGTAAATTTGAACTTTAATTTAATAACATTTAATTACTCGAACGCACATTTAACAAACTGTATGAAAACTTAGTATTGTATATAGAAGTCGTCTACAAAATAACTTCAGTGTCATATTCAAAATGAAATAAATCGGTATAAAAGATTTCGGAAATAACGAAACAGCGAAAGAAATTTCAATGCTCAACAACGAAGACGTGTCAGGGGACGAAATTTAGATTCCTTTATTCTGCCAGACTGATTCTTATGGATCAAAATACGAGGGCAACGAGCAAACGATTTCATTCTGCCTTGTTTGCAAATCTAGGCGAAATCGAATAACATAACTCGCGCCGAGTCTTTCGCGCACGTGTCGGGCTAAGTTCGTCGACCCTTTCCTCGAGAATGTACGTACATTATATACAGGTGGATGTTTTTTTTTCCTTGTTTCGTGAGATTAAACCCTCCGGGGGATGGTGGTCGTTGGTTAAGAGCCACACCGTAGAAATGTACAATATTCGTATTTCGCAAGTCATTTGACCTTCGTACTTACTCGCACGTGTCCCTTGGACATTGAACTTCCCTCTGGATATGCTTTCAGCCAGATTTCTTCCCGATAAGGGAACGGAAAATTTCATAAATTTTACAACAAGTTGAACGCTCGTTCCTATGGGTGGCTATTCTCGAGAAACGATGGTGGTTTTTCCTAACAAGACTACACGGCATTGACACCTTCGCTACGACCACCTCTGCCGCTAAGTTAAATTATTTAATTTAATGTTTTTACTATTAAATTTTATTTGCAATAACTATGATTTATCATTTGAAAATTCCTTTTGATTGCCTGACATTTTGAAATACACTATTAAAAGAAATTAATTACCATTCCATGATCAACAAAGTTTGTCACTTTAGTGGTGTTGATCTTAATTATTAAAAAAATCTGATAACTGGTGCTAGAAGTGAAGTTAATCATTTTGATCTATGAACGACTCAGTTAACATTTTCAAATATAAAAGAAATAAGGTTTTACTAAAAATAATTGAAAAATCATCATCACACCTTTATTATATATTTGCGGCTATTTAATAATATAAATTGCAAACTATTATCTAGCATGTTAAAGTTGAATCGGTATAAAATTTATCAGGGTGTTTGATTTGGGTCAAAATCAGCATGTGATTGCAAACTTTTGGCCTGCAGTGTATACACAAATTGAGAATGACGTGTCATCTCCGATTCTATTGTGCGAATTACGAAAGACGGGGAGGGAATATTCGTGAAAAGAGGTGCCACGTGGCGATGCTGGTGACACGTGCTTTTGTGTCCCCTGACCTTCCTACGGATATGTTAGAAGCAACAGTGAAACAGGTCCAGAATTAACCTGATTTGTGTTATTCATGACCGTACAACGATAAACTGACTTCTTAAGCACTTGTTTACTACGTTTTCGGGAACACTGTGTTTGCCGTGCTGTTAGAACTTTTGCATAATATTTTTAACTCGCTGAAAGGAGGAAGCTGTCAGTATTTCTTACGATTTATATCGGTAACATTTATCATAAACAACGAAGCAATTTTTCAGTATTTAGTATTATTTAAATGCAGTATTTCAATGTTTTAGTATTTATTGAATAACATACCAGTATGTTAATAATATAAATTAATTATTATTCAATATACTATACATATTTTTTAAAAATGCAAAAATTCCACTTTAAACAGTCTAAATTTTAAATCAAAGAAATGCCGAAATTAATTTACAGGGTTAGAAGAATAATTATGTTTATTGTACTAAGAATACAGACACTCTCATCATGCCAATCGATACTGTGTGTATTAATAATATTTCTCCACATTATTATTTTATTGTATATTGCATTGTATTGCAAGTGTAAATTACAATTTGGAAATAGAAACTGATGGAAGAGGCTTTACAATATACTCTTAACAAATTTTACGTAAGTCCAATAATTTGAATACACTGTTTTTTGAGAATCACCATAAATACAAAATACTCTTAACTTTCATAAAAAAGAAACAGCTACTAAATGGCTTAAAATAAATATAGAAATTATTAAAAAATTGTAATCCAGAGAATTAAACTATTTTTCCGTCTACAATTTTGAGAATAACGCGTCAGTCCGAGCGTTTCAAGTTCTCCTGTATTTTTAACACCTCATTATTTTACTGTCAGATGAATTTTATAACAGAAAGCTTGCTTCCTGTCTAAAATTGTATTTTCGTATTTTTCATTCCTTTTTCTCTTTCTTTTTATTTTTTCTTACGTAAACATGAAATCATTGACGGTTCTAACGTGAACGGCTCGACGAAACGTTGTACGAATGAAAATTTTCCATGGCTACGAAAAGAACGCGAATGAAAATGTCGACCGGATGGAAATACACCGTGGCCCGTACAATGGAAGCAGTATTAAAGCAGCTAGGCGAGCTGAAATAGCCCATTTCGTGTGTACGGTTCAGGATATCGTATAAATTCGAATTTTTTACAATTTTCCATCGAATGAAAGTAATTTCGGAAAAATTCTTCAGTTTCGTTTTGAAACGTTCTTGAACGAGAATTATTCGGGAATCTGTTCTGAGACGATATACTTATTTACGATATAATTTATTAACCCTCTGATTCAAAGTAAAATTTAGAACATAAATTGATCTTTTTACTTTTCTTTCATTTATTTCTTCATCGCGATACCGCGCCTCTTTTCTATGAACCGTAGCTTTATGGTGCATTACCTGATCCTTTAGACCATAAGCTTTCAATGGGGTTCATATCAAAGCCATTACTTGGCCGCAGCGTGGTTCGCGCATGCTGATCAACCAAAAACTTGGCGACACGTTTGGTTTTACGGTATGGTACTTCATCTTGCGCAAAGACGCGATCTGGAATCCAATAACGTGGCTGAGGTAACAGCAACTTTTGTAATATATTTTGGAACGGCTGTTACGCTGCAGGTCCTTCCAAACAGCCCAGAACCATGAACAAATACAACATCCCACAGCGGCGTGGAAGTTGGACGTGCTGCAATCTAATAACTTAAACGCGTCTGTATGCAGCACGAGAAACAGGATACTTAAGTACCCTTGTCGTTTATAGAGGAAAAGTTCATTCACGCAGGTGAGTTTAGTCATTTTTTTTGTAGCTTTGGACATAATTGGAATTTTACCATACTTTACATTAGGTTGAGTCATAAGTAAGTGCTGTTTTCTCGTATTAACTTTATTAGTCTTCTAAGACGGTTACAAATGTACTCAATTTAAAATATAACCTCTATTAGTATATTATAATCTCTGGACGTTTGCTGTGGGTGTTGCTTTATCTTTGGACATGGTCATCGATATCAATTGATCGTCCATTAATTGATCTTGATTCCAGAAATATTAATACTCGCCTAGCGTCAAAAAACTAAGTTTATTGTACATTTTTGGACTGAAAATACAGAAGAAATTAAGCTTCAAGTAAATACAGCATAAATACCGTTCCATGGTACTTTTATGTCATCAAATCACGTCTGACTTTCTGTATTTCGAAATCGCTCATTTGTTGTACCAGAACCCGGTATTAAACGTTTGATGTTTAGATCGATCAATGATCTGGAACAGTTCTAGTAGCATTTAAAACGTGAGAAATGGATTGGAGCATTGACCAGGGTCTATGAACTGAATGTGCCGAGCAGAATCCACCCACCTAGCTTGCAGGAACACATTGTCTATACAGCCGGTATATTATACCGAACATCGATCCGTGAGAGAGGTCTCATGGCTCCCAAGAGTTAAGTACGGATCTTGAACGCCCTAAAATCACTGCCATGTGTTACGGCATGTCTGTTTTCGTCGGCCCTTCGTTCATACGAATACGCTGAAATTTAATCCTGCTGGAGGGATCAATCAATCGGATCAATTAGGGACGGTTGCGTTAACCGGCGAGGGAAGATGCCCGGCTGGCAGATTCGGCAGTAATTCGGTAACTTTTTAGTGATGGTAAAATTTATTACAATAAACAGTTAATCATTAATCAGAAACACAAATGCAGGGCTTGGTAAATTAATTATTAAAACAAAACCGCTCAATACACAAAATTGAGAATCAGAAAACCAAGATACTTTTCAAGTATTTTCTTTTTATAGATTTGCATTTATTTTAGAGTTAATCTTCGCCTATAATCTCCAAGAGCATCTCCAAAAATAGGCGTCCTGTAGTGAGCAAGGTATCTCTGGACCAGGTATCCAAAGTTGAAAAGCAAAGATTTGTCTTTAATCGAAGGAATACGCAAAATGACGGCGTTTCCAACAAAAATTTTCATTTTCTACAAAAAATGTCATTTTAAATTGTTTATAAAATGAATAATATTGATCGTATCGAAAAGACCTTTGATTACAGACTAAAAGATAAAGCTGTAAAGCTTATGTAAAAATTTAAGCCATGCACTGTATGAGTAGATTAATTTACCAAACCCTTGCGTTTAGACTGGTCATAGAGCGAATTAACCTTTCCTCGAATTACAGGGGTTAATATTTTTAATCAGAGCCAAAGAGTTGATAATGAAAATACGAAGAATATCAGAAACAGAAAGTTACACTGCACTCGCATCTTCAAAGTCTTCCGAAGAAACGTTAATCACGTCTCGACTTTGTTTCTTTTTTCGTGCAACCGATAAACTGCACGCACGATTTCTATTAATCAGCCAACGACTGCGATAAACTATCCCGATGATTCAGGGTGATTTAAAGGCGAGCACGATGAAATTCATAATTCCTGAAAGCGGCCTAAGCGCGGCGGGTTCTGGAAATAGATTCGAGCGTCCTGAATGCCAATGGCGTCATTAAAACTAGATCGTGCACTTTCTTGCGACCACTGACCGAGATTCGTGCTCGCAGTTCCCGTACCTTCTGTAATTCGAGTGTCTTCTCGTAATCCGTACGCTTTTAAACCCGACTTCAGCTGTCTCTGACCCCCTTCGCCTCACGTGTCCTCGAGCCCAGGTATCTCGAGTATCGACAAGTATCTCACGTATCTCGCGTAACTCGAGTATCATCTCTCGTCTCTTTGTAGGGTACGATGTGCCCAGTAGTAAAGTACGTACACGTTGGCCCGTTCAAGTAGTCCAGACAGCAATGACTACCAGCGAGCAACACGTCACTGATACCCGGCTTTTGCATATACAGGGTGTCACGTAACGTGCTGGTACCACAGGCTTCCACGTAAGACACCTGGGCTGCGCGACGGTATCGCACGAGCTAAATTTTTGCTTTAAATTTGTCATTTCTACAGTTTAAGCCGCAGTGGAAACAATGGCTTAAATTTCAATTATTAAGGACTCTATGAATCATTCAAATTGCTATTTTGCGCTGTTAGTATAATACTGGTAACTTTGTGAAAAATACTAGCAACCGTGCTTAAAAAAAGGGGAAATATTTAATAATTTATTAATTTATTCATTATTAATTTTTCACACGATGGTACAATTTATCGAACCATGCAAAACGAAAGTTTCAACACTTTTAATTCACCGCCTGATTGTTACGATAAGGATATAATGATACTTGTAAATGCAAATTGTCTTTCGCGTCGACGTGTATCTTGAACTGAATTTTGTAATAACACACATACTTGCTTCATGGTGAAATTTGAGCATTCAATTAACGTTTCAGAGTAATAAAGTCACTCGAGAAGATAATTCTCCAATTAAATTGAACGGTGTGTTATTTACGAACGTACCTCTGCAAATCGGTAATTTGAGGTGAGATGAAAATGATATATCTTGTTAATAATAACTTTCCTGACAGTGAAGGTATTATTCAATAATATTCAATAAAGAAAAAGTTATTGTACCGTTACTATAAATTATTATTAACAATCTAGTAGTTGTTAATTATTGTCATACTAATAATAAATTATTAATAAATTACTACAAATCAAGTATCGTGCCTAGGCATAAACACTTAGTAACTTTCGAGTACAAGACAAATAGTGGAGTTTCCCTGTGTCACCAGTTTTCCTAAGGGAAGATAATTCACTAGACGTCATACTACAGTTTTTGTAATTTTATTTTTAATTTTATTTTTAATAAAATTGCAAATATCGTAGGTGATACCGATCTTTGTTTAATCGTTGAATTCGTTATTAAATACCAAAGTTATGCTTAAAAGTAATACAGTATAACTTTTTTTTCTAGAGTAATGAATAATTAATTATTCTTCAGGGTATCCCTAGTCCCTAGATAATAATTTAAATTACGCCATGAATTTGACAATTTTACGAGATAAATATTTCCAAGAAATATACAAAGCTGTAAACATTTTTTGTAACGCGATGCAGCGAAGGGTTAAGGATTAATTTTTTTTTTTACTATTCTCCACCGTGTTACTCATTTTTTTCCATACACGGTTTGTTCGGTCCCCTTTCTTTTTCTCCTTTTGCTCTGTCCTTCGTCTATCTTTATATCGCGATAAAACGCTGGAACTCGTTGCAATTCGGGCCATACCGGTCGCTAATAAGGCTCGTAAAGAGTTAGATTTAGAAACGATAATCTTGATCGTGCAACAGTCATCGACGTTTTCGGGGCTTGTCGTTGGCTCGCGAAGTCGCCCCGTTGCTTGTGAACGCCCCTTTAGAAACGGATCGATGAATAACCAGCGACCTGGACACTTTTCCTAGGAATCGATTCGAAAACGTCTTGGCGCTTCCTCGATCGATCAAATTCAAGGTTGCTCTTTCTTGGTTTCATGGTTTAGTTTGGTCGAGGAAGTGCAGTATATTTAGAATATCAGTGACAAACAAAAGGGCGCCATTTTAACACTAGAACCACCGACGTTCGAAATTGAAGATAAAATAGAAAACGAACTAAATAATAGATGAAACGTGACTTAGAATATAGAATGATTCTTTATCTTAAAATAAAGAAAAATATTTTGAAATCTTTAAAATATTCAACATTCGCGATTTAAGATACTAGTTTCATTTATCTGAAGGGAAAAATATACATTTGCATAAAGATCCGCAGTCAAACTCACAAACTGCGCAAAAACGTTAGACGAAAAGTGTGTCTAAAGTTCAGATATATTCCAATTGTACCTCCATCCTTTTTTACGGATATCCCGGTGCCGGTTGAAAAATTTCGATCGAAAAAGCTATTTTTGCCGGCCTGGAATAAAGTCTGAAAAATATGGTGCTTTTTGAACCGGTCAGTGTAATCTAACCCCTCGAAAGAGGCACGGAAAAACAGGAAAGGGAGGGAATGAACGGCGGCGAAAAAAAAAATAAAAAGAGGGGCATAGAGATCGGGATGGGCGAGAGAGACAGAGGCAAGTTCTTATTATCCTTGTCGTTTTGTTTCTCTCCTTTGTCTCTTTCCTCTCTGTGGCAGAAACGTGGGCGTGGACGTAGGCGAGGTAAGCCTTCAGGGCCGGCGAGCATCGACCGATCCAGCTGGACGCATCGTAAATCGTGACCAGACTGCTGATCCTCCGGTTAACATTGATAGACAAGCCGACGTTAGTAGCGATTTTTCATCGGTCGACCTTCGATGTTCGTCCTAACTGGGCGAAAAACAGCGGACCGATAGCCGCCGAATTTACAAGCAGTAGCGAATCGTATAATTAAACCGGCTGCTAGGCGGCGAAGTAGTACGAGTCGGTCGGGCTCCGCCGTGTAATCTTATCTTGGTCCTCGTCTTTTGGGGAAAAAATGGTTCGTTCACCCTCGCGTGGCCGACAGGGGTGTTCCGAATACCCCTTTACATCCTCTGTTTAAGGGGTTATACCTAGTCAGAATTTTCAAAAAATCGATTTCCCAGTTTTTGCACTTTCGTTGAGTACATACTCTCGAGTTCACTCAAAAGAGGACCCATTATATGGTTCTGGATTAGATGACTCCGTGTAAGTGAAAGAAAAACATTTTACTAGGTAAGAACTGTTTTTGAAACTGAAAATACGAGAGTATACGCGAAGATTAACCCAATTTAATGCAAAAATATTCATTAAAATAAATGCAAATCTCTTTCAAAAAAATACTTAAAAAATCGTTTTTTTTTGTTTCCTAATTAGGTATAATCCCTTAATAACTTTTCTATTTTCACATTTTATAACTTCGTTGGGGTTATTAGCTGTAGATGAATGAACTTCGATCAAAAAGAGCAGATTTAGTTGATCAAGGTTATTCAAATCGAAATTTATGTAAAAACCCTTCGATAACTGAGAGAGTTTTAAAACAGTAGGAGTATTGATTATATTAAATAAGTGTGAGTTTTAATTAGCTGATTGGCCACTATGCAAAGATTAAAAACATTTTTTAATTGAGTTGAGTTTAAATTTAACTTGCATGAAATAACATTTCTTGGACATGGGCAAAGGGTGGAAACACAAGATATTAACATGTGTTAATAACGTGACGTATTTTAATTTGATGTGAAGAATATCGAAAATCTGCAGTGGTCCTAATTGGACGGTCAGAGACTGTAGCGTTAATAACGAAATTTTTCACAAGGACAACGAAAGGTTCGGTCTGGAAAAAAGTCAATGGGTTAATCGAAACAAATCATCTCCACGTGGAACGTAAAAGATGAGCAACGAAACGAAACGAATGGAAGGATAAACGTGAAAACGAGGTGAAGACAATTAATAATCGTCCGACAGTGGTAATACGAACAATCGGATGGAAATGCAATCGGAAGACGTCCATAATTTGCCGCTCGATTACGGACGAGGGGAGTACTCGGGGGGCGGAGGGGGATGAAAAAAAAAAGCGAGCGAACGGATTTATCGGATAAAATGTGTGTTTTAAAGCGCGCAATATTCAGCGAAAAGTAAAACAACGATCGCTGGTTATCGAGACAACAGAAGGCCGTTCCTGTTGACGACGTGAACGGTGAAAATGGTTAAAACCAGCTTTGATTTTAATTTCCTGCACTCCCCCGTAGCCGGGGCCTGCCTGCGGCTTTCGAATTCCCGTCGCCGCGATCGATGAACGTTCGTGTCGTCACATGAGAACCCTCCTTTAATACCTCTCCCTCTCATTAAAGTCGTCCGCTCATCGCGCAACGCGGAGAGTAGCATCCTAATGCTATTTACACAAGTGCTCCGGCGGAGCGAAAGGGCGCCCAAAACCGCCCCTCCTCGCCTCGCGATGCCCTGTTACCGTTATAATAAAATGTTCGCTCGCTTTGTCGTGCGCGATTATTACACAATGGAAGAAAATCCGAAAAGTTGGCGCGAATCCAACGAACGTAAATCGAATATCTATTTATATTTGTAAATCTGACACGCGGAGGTTCGTTTGAATCGCAACTTTTGATAAGAAATCCTCGTTACCGAACTCAGCGTGATACGAGTAATTATGATGTTTGTATGGTTGATCCGATATTGCCAATTTATAAACAACTGTATTTGGGAATGAATGCACGTTTCAGGGAAATATTTTTTTTTTTTTTTTTATGTAGTTTAACGCCGCATCAACTGCTGGGTTATTAGCGAGGCTTGGTAGTTTTTATATGAGTTTTGTTACAGTATTTGGTTATACAATTTGGTTTCTTTTTAAGAACTTTAGCAGGTCGTGTTTTTTCCCATCTTTCAAGTTGTCCTTGATGAGTGGTTTCAGTTTGTACTTTTGCCGAAATGTACCATATTTTGGGCAGTGTAGGATAAGATGGTCGATTGTTCGCAGTTAGGAGTTACTAGTACTACTAAATATTGTTTGTATAATAATATTTAATTTATACAAAAATAAATCTTTACATTTAAATAAAATCATAAACAATAATAATTTTAATTATTATGTTTCTACAAATTAGAGAAAAGGAATCGTGAAAATATTTAACAATATTTAGAAGATAGTTGCGAATAAAAAAAAAAGTTAAGAATCATTGCCCTACATACGATTGAATTAATTTTTTTACTAGCTGCAACATGTTACTAATTAATACACGTCGCTCCGTTTAATGAAAAGATGATAATCTTGAAATTGTTGAAAATATAATTTTCAAACGAAAATCTTTTTCCATCGCTAGAATTGCCTTCATGAATCAAGTATATTTTCCCTCGGATACTTTCTAGTATCGTTAAAAACAACGAAGGTATTGTAGGTTTTAACGTTAAGTGACCAGCCCTGTATACGAAACGAATGAAACGAAATGCCGGGATAAAAGAAAGTAATAGCCCGGCGTTGCGGAAATAACAGCAATAACAAGAAGCGATAACGGCAACGCAGAATTAATTATATTTTCAAGAATATACGATTTCGATTCACAGTGGGATCTTTGTCGGTTCTATACAGCGAAGTTTAAACTCTAAGTAAAAACTTTTTCCCAGCCGGGGATTCTATTATTAAGCCGACAATGAAGGCAATTTTAATGGATACGTTATAATAAAGGAGCAAACGGGGACAATGGAAGAATTGAAGCTGGTAATGACTTATACCGAATCGTAGGTAACGAATTTCCTGCAGAAACGAAGTGACACTTGGAAAACTCGAAAATTATTTTCATTAACTTTTAATTGACGTTGCAATTACTTGGCCGCGTCTTAAAGATTATTTTCATTCGAATCAGAATCATTGATGCCTCTTAGCTTGCATTTATTCAGATTGAAATGAATAATTTAATAATCCTTGCGCGATAAAGGTAGGTCAGTTGTGTTCCAGCTAAAATTGTTGAGTTATTCTGTTCGTTTGAACTTTTATAACAAATAGTTGTGAATAAAGATTAATAATTACAAAAAGAACGATTATTGTCTAGAATATTTTATTATAATATTTACTATAATATTTTCAATTATGGCAGTCAATTCAATAAATAGAATATATTGTCACTTTACAAAAATGGTGACAAATAAAAATTCCTTATAAAAAATGATTGACTAACACTTTAAAAAAAGGAAGCAAGGCTGAAGATCTTCAGTACAATTATAGAAACAAAAATTATTAAATTACTGCAATAATTTAATTAATAAACTATTTTGATTTGTGTCAACTCTTTTGTAAATCAATGACATATAATTTGGAACAAATCTTAGAAAAAAGAATTGTTGAATTATTGCTGCAAGGCTGAAATGTTTATCACAGGATAGTTTATGCAAAAAAATTTTACAAAGAAAATTACAAAGCTTGTTTATAAGTTTTATATAAATATATAATATCGCATAGTTTAACTTACGCGTTGATAGTGCACGATTATGTTGTTTTTGAATAAAATAAGTTGTTTCTTTAAAGGAATGTGATAGGTATATAAGAAATGCCTGTAAACCGAGTGTTAAAGTCGAGTGATACGTTCAAGATATGCTTGTCACCAGGTTGACAGCATATTTTCGAGGTAAAAGACCCGAGCAGCGACCTTATTTCTCAGGTAAATTGCCTCATTTACTACATTTTGTTTCTTTAAAGTTTTACCTCTGTATTTACACTGCCGTTCAAAAGTTTCAAGCACACATTACAATCTCAAAAGACTCCTATTTTCCTTAACCCTTTTACTTCGAAGAACATGCATATACATCCTCGCTTATGAAAAACATAATAAATATATTTATAAGTTTCTAAATTTCTAAAAGTTTCTAAATTTCTACATCCTTAAACATCCTAATGCTTCTTTTCTTCATTTTTCTCGAGAAGAAATATAATATTCGCAGCTAGAAAGGATTAAGAGGCTAAATATTTTGCATATAGAATAATTTAATAAAGAATATAATTTAATTTAAATAAATTATTTAAATAAAATAATCTAATTAAATCGATAGACCCGTTTATTGTTTCTCCGCTAAAAGGTGTCAATTATGTATACCGTCTGTTGAGAACAGTACAAAACTTTTCCATGCGCCAAATAACGATAATAATCAGATTGCATTTAATTACGATTAAAATTACTCGGCTGGTTTAAGGGTCAGGGTTACCGATCGGTGTATCAGTTATCGTATCGCGATTGTCCGAATGACTAGAAATGTGGTAATGAGTAACAATGATTGACGTGACGTTGCGCAAGAAGAAATTATTTAACGCGCGGTCGCGTTGATCAAATGGTAATTAATGCCAACCACCGGCATCACAGAATTTAAATAAAGTCCTGGATTAAACGATAGGCGTTGCCGACGTTTAGATAAAAGATCCCATTAATGCTTGCACGTAACATCGTATTCGTATTAAAACTGTTTATTCATTTGCAAAAAAAAAATAATAAGCAAAAATTCTGAACCAGTTAATGTAAAAAATGAAAGTGAATAATTTTGTGTATCTTAATTACATTCATTAGACTTGTAATGCAATTAAAAACAATTTAGAGATACGAATCGTAATTAATCTCTATCATTTGAGACTGAACTGCTGTTACAATAATAACGGGATTATGATAATTTATTCAATCGGAAAGTGACAAGAAGGCGGCTGACCGAAGCGTTCACGCTGAAATAAGGCACGGACAGGAATGATTTTTAAAGTGGGACAGCTTTGCAAAAGTTAGTAAACGTAATTTATACGACTTAGTTTGGAATGTCGGAGTAATTGGTGAAGGGGAATCATTTGATCACGTAGATTAGATCATTCGTTCCAAGACGAGGAGTCCGAATTCCTGAACTTTCTAGCAGTTAATCTTCGCTAGAATATCGGGACCAAAGTAGATCGCCTGGCCACCAAGATTTATTTATCGTTGAACTTCTGCCATATGAATTTTCACAATGTCTGGAATAGAATGGTCGCCAACCTGCGGACCCCGTTCTTTAAACATTTCATTTTTCTCAAAGAGTTCGATACAATTTTTAATATTGTTTTTTAATAAAATTTAAATCTTGGAATATTATTTATTTCGAATAAAGTGAGCGATTATTTTTTTCTCTTTGTTCACACACAGTTATACTTTGCGTCGAAAACATTAAACAACAGTTTCCATTCTTTGCCGATAATAAATTCAGAACTGTATCAATGACAGTTGAAAATGTACAGTATCTGTAAAGTAAACTTAGTTATTATTATTTTAATTCTACTTGTTTAACCACGATAAAATATTATCCCTTCCCACTGACTCTCCCCTCTGAGGGGACATGAAAAGAATGCAGGTTGTGAATTTTAATTTGAATAGAATAATTATTCCTGATACAATGGCACGTTGCTCACTACTTTGTAATTATTTTTGAGTTGCTGGTAAATAATGAGTTAAAAATTGACTAAGGACACTTTATAATCTCGACACTCGATACAGCAATGAAAAATTCATTGCTTTCGTTTTCAAAGGGTTAATGAGAAATATCTGAACCGTCCTCGCACTCGGACTTAAAAAATGACGAATCGGATGTTTGGAAAGGTTCAAGAACCTTCTCCAGGTTTGATCGTAACGTTTCTCACGAGGTGGTCGAATTCTTGATGGGCGATCTTGTAACACGTGGCTTCTAATTGGTGATCGAGACTTCTCTAATTAGGACTGCGTGTTCCACGATCAGCAATTGGCACGGCACGAAAGTGGGTCGTGGCTCCGTGTCTCGCCCTACGGTTCGCTGTCTACGTTTCGCGACGACGACGATGCCGGTGTGGTTGCGCAAGCAGATATTTCAAATTCATAGCCTTCAGTCCTGTCTCGAAGGATTGATAAAGATATCTCGGATGTTACATGTATTGTAGTCCGTCCGAGAAGAAAATAGTATCAGGCTCAACCTTGGAATTCCGTATGCCTCTTTCGTTTCAACGTGATACGATAATTCGCTGCATGTAATTCACCCGCTTCGACCAAAAGTATTTTACTCCAACGTTAACAAACGGTGAGCCCAAATAAAAATAGCCATTTTA
This sequence comes from Anthidium xuezhongi, assembly GCA_022405125.1. Classification (NCBI taxonomy): domain Eukaryota; kingdom Metazoa; phylum Arthropoda; class Insecta; order Hymenoptera; family Megachilidae; genus Anthidium; species Anthidium xuezhongi. The sequence continues at coordinate 9,108,419 of CM039638.1, read as the reverse complement.
TAGAGGAAACTTAAAGAAATGTGACGGTAACTTTGTGGATTTACAGAAACGCACTCTTGCAAAAATAAACTCTTAAAAACAATACAAACGACTTTGTGAATTTTGATTTCGATCGGAAGGTACCGAACCGGTGTAAAAATCGTACCGTTCGAATGAAGCACAAAGGAACGGTCGAGTTTCAATGGTTTTTAATTGACACGAAGAGGAACCGTGTTCGGTCGTGCTCGTGTCTCTCAACGTAGGAGGTGGCACGGTAGTTTACCACGTTCAATCTCGTTTAAATATTTAACGGTGGTCATGTATGCACGTCGATCAGCTCGTTATAACCGACCTGACAGACCGGAGGTGGAGTTTGCGAGATACAGTCGCCTATCGTGGTGCCGGTATTAAAATGCAAATGATCACACTATCGCCGAGCGTAACTCGTATCAACGTGCTACCTCCGTAGCCGCGGACTCGTAAAACACCCTGACATCCTCTCCTTTCCCGTTCTGTATGCATAAAGCAACGCGACAACACGGGCCCTTCCGCGCCTCGATCTGCTCACCAGAAATTTAATTGTCCGATCCTGATCAAACGACCGAGGACAGATCGAATTTCGATGATTTCACGATTAAATATACAATTGTATAGATTATTATAGACTCGAACACTTCTTCAAAATTGTTCGTTATTATATCTTAAAATGTTGCTTGTCAAAGGACAAAGGTCAATACAAAGCTGTCAAGAATTATAATTGACATATTTACATTTGGATACTAATAAATATTAATTTTGAAGCAACAAGTCGCAACTGTTGTGCAAAATTTTATGTATTTATTATAATTAGCTTTATCATGGCAGAATAGAATTATTATTTATTTCCAGTTTTCAATTTATCGAAAAATTTAATTTATTTTATCGATAAGGAAGTAAATTTTGCAAGTCGTTTTTGTTATTTAAGTTAAGAGACATTAATAATGTTTAAGGGGTCCATTTGTCCATAGGAACTGCTGGTTAGTATTAAATCTTGATTTAAACCACGTAGAAATCCTATGGGATATTCGTACACTCATATTGTAAAGACACCTTTAACACTTTGACTGCCACGTTGCAGCTAGTAAAAGTTCCATTTGATAGTAATTTTATTTTTGACAAATTTTATATTCTGTTTCCACAATATTTGGTTATTTCTAATGTCCAATGGGAAAATTTTCACTCAAATAAATGGCAGTCAAGGTGTTAATTAATTACCGAAGGAAAAATAATGTGTGCATCGATGTGGATAGAAATCCCAATTGAAGATGCAAAGAAATTCTAGACAAGTGGAACCGTGATTGCTGAAATACGAGAAAATATTTACCCTTCTAATCCGTTCTTACGAGAGTGAAGGAAGATACAAAGGATTATAATGACTTCGAATTGGTCACACGAGATTACTTAATAGCTAACATGTAATACGAGACAGCCGATGAAGAATATATTAAGCAGTTTCCTTTCTAGAATAATTTAAAGTAGCAAATGCTAATTGAAATTTGAAAATTAGTCATTTCTTGGCTTACGCTATTAAAGCTTTCAAACATCATTTTTCCAGTAATTTATTCTTTCAAGATTACTCTTATGAATAATTCACGACAGAAATCGGTAATAGTTAAACCGCTGTATTATTATATCTTTAATTCAATTTGTTTTAAAAAACCGAATGGTCTAATTAGTCAAACAAACTAGAACTACCAAACTCATAAAAATGACAAATTACAAAATTCTCAAGACGCTTTTGCTGAAATTAATTTTTGTCAAGATAAAGACTAACTTTATCAGCATTTCACCTTAAAATTTTTAATTCAACAACATTAAAAACATTTGAAGCGTCTCGTTTGTAGTTCATTCAAAATAAAAACTTTTTCTCCCCCAGGCAGGAAACATATTTTGAAACGATCTATAGTTTGAAAAATAATCGAATAGGAAACTCGAAATAGGTCGCACAACAAATTTCTTCTTAATTCGTTAAAGCATTCGATGATAGAATAATATCTGGCCTGCGAGATGTTGATACTTAATTATTGATCGACACACGGTGAATGTGGTATGTCTTCTATGTATATTAGAAGTTGTTCGGTAACTCTTGATCTCTGACAGACGAGTTTCCATTCATTGAACGAACGATCGTGCATTCCGACGACGCCTTAATGCGTGACAAATAAAGTCGGCAATTATAATTATGATAATTCACAGGCATAGATAGCCGGAGATAGGGATCAAGTATCGAGCTGTTCGAAAAGTTGCAAATGACTGTCAACATTAACATTTTGACGGCTGATGTCATACATTTGCAATTTTAATACGTGTGTCAATTTTTATATTGATATTCTTTACTGTTGTTGTGTCATTTTGTTATATTATCTTCGCCAATTAGCGCGATTACTTATTTTCAAGTTTTCGTGGCGTAAACAAGGAAGTACTGGCTTTTTAAATAAAAAGCACCATCATTCGCTATATTATATGTAATATTTTAAAAACTTCTAAACGTGTCTTACTTTATTTTATTTAGCGGTGTATGAAAATTATTTTCTTTCGAAGGTGGTTCTATCGCAAAAGCACTTTATTACAAAATTGCTTTAAAATTTAATCCGATAGAAACGACAACTATATTTAAGCGTTGCTACATTACGAGATAATTTTTTCCAAAAATAGAAGTAATTACATTTAAAATTATAACTTTAAAAAATGAAAATAATCTGCTATGTAATTAACCAAAATTACTTGATGCTTTAGGGAAAAGGAAAATAGATAACTTGTATGTGATGTTTGATAAGAAAAACATTAGAGCTGTTAAAAAATGTCCATCGTTTATAAAGTAACTTTCTTTATTAACATTATGTATTTGTTTCTGTTGCAACATGTTAATAGTATAATAGGTTCATTTTTTATAATTTGATATAACAATTTGATTATTCCTGATAGAGGAGGAGACATCCTATATATCTTCCATTTATTATAAAAATTATGTATTCCTAATCGAAGTTAATTTATCTACCAATGTCCTCTTTTGAATCTGACTTCGCAACATAACCACCTTCAAATTGTCACATTCAAATTGTGACAAATTGTGTCTTCAAATTCTGCATTCGTTAAGAAAAGTGTAATTTCCACGAGTCGATTAGAGGGAAATGTATTAACATTTATTGGACTTTATCTATGTAAATATGGTCCGAAGGTAAAAGTTAGAACAGTGAATTTTCTATGGTTGATATCGTTCTATTATTGGAACAGTAAAAGTGCGATAGGAATGAAAATAAAGATTTTATTGCGACTATAATTACTCCTACAGTGGAACCTTTCTTATTCGAATTAACCCTTTTGATACGGCTTTATTTATGACTAAATATTACATTATTTAAGTCAAATAATTTTCTCTTTTAAATATTTCCAAAATTAACCAGAACTTTTTTAGACATTTTTAATATAAATCATGCTTATTAATTTTTGTTTAATATACTTAACTGAAAATATTAATGGTATAACTATATTCTGATTAAGAACGTTTAATAATTTTTCAATTTATTGTTTTTATCACCGAGAAGAAAGAACACATAACTGGAGCACTGCCAACTATCGAGTCTCTTATCATATGTAATGACCACCCACGCACTTGATAGGTTAATGTAATTATTGGCACTTTAAACGAGTTTGTAATTTAAAGGTACCTTTTTAAAATATGAGTTGCAATTTTTACACAATATTTCTGACATTACATTTAAATCATTTTCCTTGCCTAATATTGACTTTTAAGTCAATGTTTTTACTTTGAAGTCATTTTCTCTAAAAATTAAATTTATATAAAAATGTACAAATCTTTGACACTAAAGCTGGTAATCGATATATGTGTTATTTAGTTATTGGTATTTTCTAAGATACCCAACATAACATTTTTCTACCAATACCGTGATCGAAGTAACTACCAGCACCCGCAAGACGATTTTACATCTATAATCTGGGCGCAGATTACAGATGTAGCAAGAGGTTAATCCGTGGACTCTCGATTTTATATGCTTTTCATCGCGTTTCTTTTTTTTTTTCTACCCTTCCGTTCGCCACCCTTTCGCATTAATTGCAGTCGACGTCATACAGACTAGACGTATTTCATTCCCGACGTGTTCCCCGCGTGATATTTCCCTTTTCCCTGTCCGCGTACCAGAATACGAGCAAAACAACCGCGGATAATTATCTTTATCGGCCGAATAATAGCCCCGAGGAGAAAAAGATCTAGCTGAAAAGCGTTTCGTACGCGAACACGTAAGACAATGACGACGCCTCTGCGCTTTGGACCCATTGAAATATTGTCACCCGACTGTGTACACTAGACGCGATTAAATGATTTCAACGCGTTTTTTCGCGAAGGAACATTGATCGAAGGACACGTAGAGAAAAGTGCCCTGTCGCAGCACACTAGACTTTTGTAAAAGGTATAATATCTTTAAAAATCGAATAACAGTTCTATCTTTGAACGTCGGATAATTAGTAAATAAACTTATATACTTTTCAAGTTTTGTATGCAAGATATGGGTTCTAGATTATTGTTTGCACAAATGGAATCTTAATTCTTCTAAAACGAAGATCTATATTTAACCCTTTTAGTGCCAACGACGACATATCGTTGCGTATTCAATGTATTACACAGTGTATGCATCAGTAAGCATCAATGCTAAATCAATTATTTGTGAGAGTAATAATAAGTAAATACTACATATTTTCAATAGCCAGATAGAAAAGTATATAATCCAATTTTATAATAAAGACAATAAAACGAAACAAGACCAATGAAATGTCCGATTTTGGTTTGTTGTTCTGTAAATATAGACATTATTTTTGCACCAACCTAATATTTATTAGTAAAAAGAGTTGCGTTCATTTAAAGTTAGCCTTAAAAATCGTACATTTCATATACAGTTACAAGCTAATACACGAAACTAACTGCACGGTGAAAGTGAAAGAGAAAGAAAAAAATTACCTGCCGAACAGAGGATGCCAGAGCTGCGAGTCATCGGGCGAATTGGCAGTGGAGCTCACTTCCGGTTCCTGTTTCAGCAACCCGGCCCGTACCTTGAGCAACGGCGGGTAAGGGCTGGTCCTGCGGCTACTGGACAGATCGATCGGTGCCGGCATCAGCGTACCGATCGGTTTGCAGCTGAGCTTGGGCTTCGTTTGCGATGCGTTTTTCGTCCCGTTGTTCGCGTGACTGGATCCTTTGTTAGTGCCGTTGTTCAGTCTCGGATGAGAGTGTCGTGACCTGGAGACCGGACCTTCGCCGTGATCGAGAACGTGCTGAAGATGCGCCAACGATATCACCAATAAGTCCGGATCTCTCAAAAGATCCGGCCTGGTTAACGCTTCTGGTAGCCTGAGCTCCGGTCTGGAGGCGAGCAATTTGGGGATTTCGGTGGCTGGAGCCGCCGCTAGACCGGGCAAGTAATCCCTCGGCACCAGCAGTGGATCCGGTATCAGATGTCCGGACGTCTCGATCAATTCTCTAAGCTGACTAGCAGGATCGAGAAGTTTGTCCGTGCTGGTTGACGTGGCGCAGGCCTCCTCCATCGCGTGCATTCGAAGCTTCCCGGAGGATTTTTGATAGGAACTCGACTGGCCCTTTTGCCTACCGATAGACCATTCGGTGTACATCGGCCTTTTGGGCGTGGCACGATCCGCCACGATGTACGTGCTGTGGATATCACCGCTGGACATCGGTCTGCCGGAGTTCCTCGTCTCTTGAACGTTCAACCGCTCCTGGAAGTTTCTGTTGCCCTTTCGGCCAGCACCGGCTCTGTCGGTGTCCTTCGCGTGATCGGAACGTATAGGAAGATGATCACTGGGAATCTGCTCGCAACGGATCGATATCTCCTTCTGCTTCTCGTAGTCCCTCGCCTCCAACTGATTCGGCGACGACAGGATACCCTTCAAAGTTAAATCGTTCTTCGCGTCCTCCGAGCAAGACACCGAACAAGGTGGACTGGGTAGTAATCTCTCGAGATACGCCGAGGAGGGCCTCCTGGAAGCCGGTGAACACGGAATTCCACTCGGCTGCGGCGACACGACCGTGCCACGAGTACGAAGTTCCTCGAGGACCTGCTCGTCGAAATGTTCTACATCCTGATATTTGCATTTCGCTTGAGCCTCGCTGCTTCTGCTCGAGCTTATCCAGTGGGCCTGATTCTTCGCGTTCTCCAGAGGAGTTCTACGGTCCTCCGAATTCCCGGCGCTCTGTCGATGAAAGAAGTCTCTGTCCGACTCGTATGCCAAAGAATCGGCTTTCTGCCGTCTCAGATCCTCCAGTACCTGCGAGTCGCAATCGTCTTCGTCCTCCTCCATTTCTCTCTCCTCGTCGTCCTCCTCGTGAGGGAATCCGTCCAGTTTCGATTCGTCCGCGTAGACGTCGTTCTTGGGGAAGTTCACGGTGCTCTCCGGCGATTCGACGCGCGCCTTCGCGCTGGGAGAACTCGAATGAGTCGCGACCGTCTGAGAGTTCCTGTACCGATAACTGGGAATAATGATCGACAGACCGGGCAGACTCTTCGGCGAAGACGTCGTGCCGTGCGCCTCCGTCGCGGAATCGGCGTTCTTCAACAGCCTCTCGACGCATTCCGCCTGAGAGTCCGGCGATCTGCTCGAGGACGACGCCTTCGACGCCGGCCTCGTTATGCTCTTCGTGCTCTCCGGCGTGTGAGTCCTCGTTATGGACACCGAGAGACCTGGAGTGTTCCTGAGCGCGTTTAGAATCTTCGAACTGTCGTTGTAATCCAGCTTGATCGGTTCGCCCGGCTCGTCGGGACGCTCTTCCTCCGCCTCCAACTGCGCGTCATCGTCCACGGTCACCACGTTTTGCCACTTCGAACGAGAACTCGATCTACACTTTGCTCGATTCCCCAGGCCACCGTCCGCTTCGACGATCTTACACGATTTCGCGTCCGAATTGTTCTTTACGGACACAATAATCACATCGTCCTTTATTCGAGGCTTCTTCTTCTCCTCCTCGTGCTCCGCCTCGTAGCCGGTGAGAATTTTCTCCTCGTGTATCTCTATTTTATCGTCGGCGAGATTGTCGTTGCTTTTGACTTCGTTCTCGTGCTGATAACTGGAGATCACGTCCGTTCTCGTTTGATCCTTGATTTTATTAGACAACTCCATCAACACGGTCGAATTCGATTCCTTGGATCTGCCGTGGAGATTCTCGTTGAGAAGCTCGTACGTTTTCGTAGAGTCGTCGGGCAGATCGGCGCTAGGCGTATCGGTAGCTAGAACCGGCGAGGCGGTGGCATCTATCATGTTCAATATATCCTGAATGCCCGCCTTGTTCATGTGTCTTCTTTTTTCATTATCCACAGCCGACTTCTCCTCGACGGAGATAACATCATCCTCGTTCTGCCCCTTCTGCTCTTTTTCCCGTCTCTGAAGGACATTCTGATGAACGCCCTCGGGCAATTGAGAAAAGTGTAGCTGTTCCAGCACTACTCGCGGCTGAAATAGCTTGTCTTTCTGCAACCTTTCCAGATTACTTCTTCCATTGCATTTAGTCGAGTCTTTGTTGAACCTATTCGCCTCCTCGACTTCGTTCTCGTTCTCGTCCCTCTCCTCCTCCTCCTCCTCGTCCTCGTCATCGTCATCCTCGTCGTCGTCGTCATCCTCGTCATCATCGGAGCATGGCACTCGTCGCAGTTCGTCCAATGGATAAGTATAATCACGTCGATGCTCGATCTTTCTGTTGACCTCATCGTAACTCCTCTTCTTTCCAGCACCGTTTACGTCGACTAAACCGTTGGTACGGCCGTTCGCCAGCTCTTTTGCCGGGATATGTTGAAGACTGGTCGCGACGCACCCGGCCGGTTTGCCAGCGACGTCTTTTCCTTCGTTTGCGACGGACGAATTCGAAGTGTTCGCGTTGCTTGTCTTCTGGAAATTGACACCCAAGCCGGTCGAGTACATGTTGGAGGCAGTCCTCGGTATCGAACGCCATCCTTGAGCGGTTTTCGTCAGCTTGATGCGATTCCTCTTGTCGTAATCCTCGCATCTCACCTCGACGATCCTCTGTTCCCGTTGCGAGGCCCAAAGGAATATCGGATTCACCTTCGGCCGTTTCTCCTCCGGCTCGTCCGACGATTGTTCCTCCCGTGTCTGCTTCTGATGTTTCTGATGATGGTGATGGTGATGATGATGACGTCTTTGACGACGGGGCGCTGTGCCCCGTGCAGGGGCCCCGCTCATCACTCCATCCAACGAGCGGTTGTTACTCTGCCACTCGTCCACGGAGACGACTTCTTCTTCTGGCGACCACTTCCGTTCTATCAATACGAACGTTCGATCGACTAATTAACAGCCACGAAACGATACTCTGGATATTCAAGATACATGAACGATGATTACGTGATCGACGAACGACCAGTCCTCTTAAACCATCTGTCCCGTGTTATCCTTGCGGCACAGGACTCCGTCGACTAAGTAATTAGTTCGGATCATGGGTGGACTCACACCCCACGTTACGACTCACCCTGAAGTCAATTTCTCACCGTCCATTAACAAACAAGTCAGTTTCGAGCAAGCAACGATCGATCTTAAGGGCATTGACATTGTTGACCCAGCACTTCCGCGAGCCAGATGCACCGGACACATAGGCCACGCTTTCGTCTCTAACTCGACGCATGTACTTTCTTTATCTCTCACGAGGAAGAAGACCCGTGTAAATGGGTTCACCGACACCGGGCACAACGGAATTTCGTGGTTCCACCGTGAGATAATTCGACGGCTACCGAGGTTGTTCCAGCGGGGACACTCTCAGATACCGGAGGTCGTCGACGTTCGTACGGCTATCGAACCGTGATGCGGTGGCACTACGACGACGAGATGATCAGCGGGCTCGTCGATTTTCATCGTGGCATCTGTATAACGTCGATTTGCATCGAGCTTGCGGCGTCGACTCCGTCGAGCTTACGGCTGGCAGCACTGAGTACGTTCGACCCATCGAGCTTCTCTCGAACCATTCGCCTCTCCTCTCCTTCTCACTCTATCTCTTTCCCTCCTCCCTGAACGTCACTGTTACCTGTCTCTGTCTACTTACACGGTGGTTGCACCGGCCTTGTCGCACCCTAAATCTCTCCTCCTCGAAATTCTTTTAATCCTTTCCACTGTCTCTCGACCGCGGCGACTTCAAGGTCCGTTTTCAGGGCGCGTTCGTTCAACGACAGGACACAACCACTTCGGCCCGTACCGAACGACACATTCCTGTATCCTTGACCGTGCCGCGAATTTTCCTCCTCGATGTCGTCGAATTGTCATCTATGACATAACACACAGACAAATATCTATTCACCGGTTACATGTCGTTACGCGCGGAGTCACTGTCTGGGAGCTACTGTCGGTGCCTCCTCGTTGCCTTCCACTTCGCCGCCGCCGCCCCCGCTCCACGGAATCGCGGCCCAGGGTCGGAACTATCTACGGTGCCCTTGCTCTAACCGTTCCTATATACTCTTCTTGCATCTTCCCCGACTGTAAACAGTTATTAAGAATATTTCAAATTTTTCGCCGTTTGTCAAGCAGTCTTATCGATCCATATTTCATATTTATCAACATTTCAGGTATTAGAGGTATAAGGGTTAATTTCTTTTATTTAATACTTCTACTCGGGGCTTCAAATTGATAATATAATTTCAATACAAGGAAATAATTCATAAGTAAAATGAAAGTCATTTCAAGCATTCTTTAATTATTTATTTAATTTAAGATAATACAAACTACTCTGTTCGCTAAGGTACGCGGGAATTTGGTTATTTTGATTAACCGGTTCTCACTAAATAATCTCTAGTATGCAAAAGTACCATCATAGGGTCAGATGCGACCCTGTCAGAATTTGTAGCTTTCCTGGTTAAAGTTATTTTTTATATAAGAGTTCATTATATTAATTCAGTAGCCAAGAATTAATAGACTTCTGATGAATAAAGTGTCGAGTGAATATTAGAATTTTGGTACGAAAGGTAGATGTGAAAATTGTTTATCTTGCTGCTGAAATATTTATTATAAATGACGAAAAGGGTCATCAGTTAGGTTGAATCCGATATTTCGTTTATTTAAATAACTTAGACGTTACCGTAGATATTGTAATTTAACGCTTTTCAACCACATTATGCGAACTTATTTATACATACAGAATGGTTAAACGCGTTCCAAGTTATTTATAAAGTAAAGTGTGTTTCAACATTTTCAGGGCGAAGATTCACTCTTCAAAATTCTTTGCTGTGCAAACCGTTTGGCAATAAAATAACACTTTTATGATAGCGCAACCGATCGTTAATTACTAACTGACAGGGTTTCTCAGAAACTATAATTACTATTTCATAACATACAACGATATACATTTCTATTTGCCATCTGTATAAACATTTTGCTGAAATATCGTATCTACATCCACCTCGATGATACATACACTTGCGACAACTTTGTTACAAAACTATGGAAATTGTACAACTTTTTCATGAGTTTATTTATTAAATTGATTTTTAATTTAACACAAGTTTAACATAAAGTTTAACTCGGTATATTGCAAACAGAACGGGACGGTTAAAAACTTTATTTTGGACAAAAGACCTACAAAACAGTTTAACGATTTTTAGTTATTCTTCATTTAACTCCAATTCGTTTAAAATCAAGATTTGTATAAAATATATATTGAGAACCATGGATCGGTTAGATTTCTTCCAATTCTTAAATTTTCATTTTGCCAAGTGTCTAAACGAAAAATTTCTGGAAGCAGAGTTCACAGATACATTTTGACAGATGATCGGAGCTGGGCGACGAGGGAATCGGAGTCGACACTGTCGCGTTCTTACCCCTTACCCCGAGATAGCCAGCTCGCGGCCGGAGCACCGACCATGAAAAGAGACCGAAGGAACAAGCGACGAAGACAGACGCAGAGGAAGAGAATGGGATAACCTGTGTGTATGTATATACGGGTATACAGAGTGTACCGAAGGTAACTTCGATTACAATAGTATCAACGATTTTACCAGCATTAAAACAGAGAAAATTCTGTCGATTAAGGGCGCGCGTACCGTTTAATCAGCGATCTTTCCTTCCGTTTCTCTTCGTTTCCCCCGTTCGAGGATTACCGATAACAATGTCCATTTACGAAAATTGGTACGAGCACGCATTTTCGACAACCCCGATCGTTTCAATTTGTACGTTCTCGTCGGGTGTAAAAGGTATTCGGGGAAATGAATACGTCAACCCGTCCGCTTCGAATTCCGTGCGAACGCTCGAATTTTTAAGGCCCTACACGTTTTAGGTAGCCCGGACCCCGTGTTGCCGTTAATACATTTGTCCGTTCACGTGAAAAAGGGAGGAGAGAGAGGAAAAAAAGGCTGCTGGTATTTTCTGGACGAAAGATTTACCCGTGTCCCCGACGAGGAACTAGTTTTCGATAAACGAGCACCTCCTCGTTAAGTGGCTCCACGAAGGGGGCCGAAATCGTACTCACCCTATATCCCTGCGCACGGCGAGGACAGAGAGGACCGATCAAAGCGGAAGAGGGACAAAGGTGGACGAACCGGCGGACCGGGGTTGGACAGAGACGGAGAAATATTTTTATTAAAAGGAGGGAGGCAACCTGACAGAGGAAGAGAGAGGGACTCACGGCGCACTACACCGTGTCGGATGCTGATGCTGCATTAAGCCCCGTTTGCACTTCCGCCCTTCCATTCGCGGGCTTCGATCCTTTCATACACTCCCTTCGCGCCAGTATCATGAATTGTTCCCAATGATTTTCATTTTGTATTAGGCTGGAATGCAATTTCGTTTGAAAATATACTCTTTTAACCCTCTGTTACAGACCTTACTGAAAAACCGACAAAAGATCAGAATAGTTACGTTATATTTATTCCTCTGTCATATTAACTTTACAAATAAAAGTACCAAGTTCTCTCGAAATGATTTAAAAATGAACGTCTACAATTTAAGGGTTGACTCGTATATAAAATGCAAACAGAATTGTACGGCTAAAGATTTCGTTTCGAAATTTATGTTTCACCCCGTATTGCAAGATAGATGTTGTTCCATGGGGTTAAGGAAATTCTACGAATAGAAGACGGTATTAAGGGGCCCAATATTTCCGTAATTCAAACGAGGCATACGAAATTTCACAATGCAAAGCCCCGTTGCACTCGAGAGATCCATCGACAAACAATGGCGCGAAGAGGGAACCCGGAGGATGTAATCTTAAAAGAGAATCGTACCAAACGAAAGAACCATTGACTCCCGGTAGCTACGCGATTTATAATCCCGTCTACTGTTACGACTCTGTTTATCAAACTTCTCATCGGATTAGAAGATTAGAAAAATTTGCTTCGAAACGTCGTGGTTTGTTCGCAATTTAAATCGAAGAATAACGTACGAGGTTTCATATTTTTCGCTGCGAAAGAATGTGAAAAACGCGAAGCGACTCGAGACGTGTTTCATTGACGGAACGGAACGGTAGACAGTGTTAACTACAGACGGTTTTCCCCCTTACAAGAGAAGCTGTTCTTCCTCGTGTTTGTTCGCCGTTTGCCCATGGACTTAAGACAAACGCACAAAGTATACCAGCAAGGTCACGTGATGGACTTCGTCCAGGACAAGACGAGGGAGCATGCATAGAAGGGAGACGTCACTGACCGTGGACGCACGCGAGACTCGCGACAGTTTTGTCCACGACATAGCAGGAACTCCGTGCATCGGCAGATAAAGCGGAAGAATGCGGCCTCGGTGAACTCTGATTCGAGGAACACGCGCCTTTTACCATTTCCTATCGGCCCTTCCTACGGACGGGTAAAATGGACGACCCAGGCGACTGCGCTTGTCCACCAAAACTTAAGTGACAATGGCTAGCTAGCAATCATTATCGACCTTATCGCTGACATTCTACAAATTTTCAATCGGTATTGACCCTTTCCTGTATATACGTCCTTGGGAAATAAATTCTTGCCTGCAGAGTGTCATAAGTACGTTAAAAATGTACTATTTGGGAATTTCTAAGTTCCTCAGAATACAGCAACTATTTTCTGAATTTTTCTTACAAAAATTGTAATAATTCTGTGGAAGCCAAAGAATTAACTATGGTTTGAATGAAAATTCTTCCTCTTTCAATTATCGAAGGTATTACTTTACACGTTTTATAGACTTTTAATAATTTTTAACTCTTTTCTTCTTGAGAAAAAATTATTTCCTACAATTAATTAAAATGTATACGTCATCAGTGACTCTACATCAGAATTACTTAAAAAATGAAAGAAATTTAACACCGTAAATTACGTACTGCTTGTTTCTTTCTCACACATTGAAAAGCAACGTATCGGTGTATCGTACAGACGTTAAAAGGTTGCAGTTTTTATGTAAGATTTTGTCTTTTTCCCCCTTCGGAAACGAGGGTTGAAAGCGTTTCGAAAGCTTCGCGATGTATTTTGTTCGTAAAAAAAAAAAAATCAATGTCACTCCACCCTCGGGCACGATCAGTGTTAGTAACAACCGAATCACATGAATGGCTTCCGTCAGGTAATCCAAGGGAGTGTTCAGTCCACGAAATGCCGGGGAAGTGTATCTGGATTTTGATACTGGATACAGTAGCCTGACAGTGATTAAACGAGAATTTTTGTACTTGTTTTACGCAGGATATTTGGAATTCGCCGTTCAATAAACTCGCGTCGTTGTTCCTGATGAATATTGGAAATTAAAAAAATAATCATTCAGTATTGACTTCCGTGTTCGCATCGCTCCATTGTCTGCTATGTTGTTAAAGTCTTTTTTTCAAAATTTGTTTGCTTCTTTTTTAATTATAAATTATCGGATACCTGAAATAGCCGATGTAATAATTTTTATATTATATATTTTCAAATAGAAAGTTTCAAACATTTTGAATTAATATTTAAAGTAACAGAAAATTACATTTAAGTTGTAATTGCTTCAATGGTCCATTTGACATGAATCATATTTAAACAAATTTCTAGAATATATTTTGAAGACTAATGATTCCTAAAAATGTGCATAATATTTCTTTCCTCAATTTCATTTGAACAATATAATATTTTCAATATAAGTGCAAGCGTTAAGAAATTACCATTAACACTTTAACTACCACAGTTAATTAAATGTTATATAATTGAATGATTAGTCAAATGAAGAACCCCTTAAACCTTGAATAAAATTGGTATTACTAGTGTAAAGTAACAAACTGAAAGCTTAGATTGTAAAATTAATTAACTGTATCCCCCATAATTAGTGTCTTAATAGATCCAATTATGTACTGAAACTGATTATAAACGAATTAAAACGAAAACTATGAGCAAAACGATCGAATAAAGGTTGTTCTGATATAAAGAGGATAAAAAATGAAAAAAAGGTTGATAAAAAACAACTTTATATGTAGAGATCTATGTTATCGGTTGAATGAAGTTAGAAGTTGGGAATCCCGCTTGTTAGAGAGCACGGCGGTTCGCGAATATCTGTTGCTATTTCAAACAAGTTTAAAAACGATGTAATTCTTCGATCGTTCGACTAAATATAACACCAGATTCAAAGATTAGAATCTGGTCCGTGATTGATGTTAAGAAATTTCAATTCTGACTCATCCGAATGTTTTGGGATTTAACGAAAAATAGATTGTAGTTCATGTAACTAACATTCCCAGTTAATTTTATCGATCTGATTTAGACATATCCATCTAATCTGCACGATGAATCATTTCATAGGAATAATGAACTGTAAATTTGTATAAAAATTGTTGAACGAATACTTTACGAAGATCTAGCCTCAAACATCATCTTAATTACATTTTTATTTCATCCGAATATAATATCTTATAAACTTCATTTAATTATCAAAATTAATGTAACATTGTTTTAAGATTTATAGAAATTTATGTTACTATTATTTAACATAAATAACTTTCGATTAAGTATTCATTGTAACATTAAAAGTAAGTCACTCAAGTGGATCAGTGTAAAGTGGATTAATCACTCAAGTGGATTAGTTTGGAAATAAACTTTACGCTAATGTTTCCCAAGATAAGTTTCAGTCAAATAAAGCGTATAGTTTCGAAATTAATAAGGAAAATGTAAATGGATCTATCTTTTTGTTACGCACTGTAATACCTATACCATCATTACGAACAATATCATGACTAATTCAGCTTCTATAGCATAATATTGTTACGAACGCGCGGGTAAATAAACACTCTATTAAAAGCTACTCGATGGCCAATGTAAACGACGGATCCAAATTTGGATCGACAACACCGTTCGCAGGTACACAAGTTCCAGTAAAAACACAAAGAAATACGCACATTCATCTGACTGTTGGTTGCTACTTCCTGATCGCTACAGGTGGTCCCCGGTAAAAACCCTCTTCTGGGCTTGGCACGCCTACACACCCGAAGACGTCATTGGATTTTCTCAGGTCCGAGTTATATCCCGTTCCCTTGTCCGATTTCGTTGACGCCAACGTAAACCGCTGTACCCGTGCGTCCATTGCGTCAATCTCTAAATCTAAATCTTCATTGGACTTCGCAGAAGCTAACGTTTTCAGAGTACGTTGATTCGAGCGATCGGCTGCACCACGATTCCATCGGAATCTATCAAGCTGCGAACGATAAGATTCCATCGGGTTGGCAGATATCTGCCGTGTTTCACAAGCACCGTCGTCCATCTTGGATCGAGCGATAAGAGAGGATGATTCGTTCCCGATTTTTAATCCCTCTCGTTGCGAACGGGATTGACCACATTTTACTCGAACGATCGTTCGGTGTAATAAATTATTAACGCGCGTGATATGATTCATAAAATAATTTGGACTAACCTTTTGGTGCAAGTAAACTGAGCTTCGATTCTTAGAGGAAATCCTGTGAAAGGATTCTGAGAAGTCGGTTAAGAATAGCACACGGATAAATATATTGGATAGACGACAGTGTCTGATACATTCTTCAGAATTTTTTTATAGAGTTTATTATTGAAATGAATCATAAAAGTTTGTTATTATTTCAGTTTTCCTATCAACAGGGAAATATTTCGAAGCAAATCGGAGCCCAGAGATTGGTAGACGGATAAAAAATGCTAATTAAATTTTGGTCAAAACAGGATAACTGAACTAATATGTTGTATATTGAAATATTATATTATTAATAATATACTATTAGTATTATCAGTAATATATTCACATTCTTAGAGAAGAAATTGTAATTTTCATCACTTTTAATGGTTCGCAGCTCTTAAGTAAGTTAACTAGTTACCAACTAGTTAAATTTTTATTGCAGCCTTGAATAAAGAATTTTCTTCGCGACTTCGACCAATTGCAACTCTGTTCCAAAATTAATATACTGATTCTTCTAGCTTCTTAAGAAGGTTTAAGTTCTCCGGTCTAATTTGGAAGAGATTGCGTTGTATGTACGAACAATGACAAAGTCACGATCATGACAAATCATTTTTTACCTGTCTGTGCCAAGTGTTTAAACGAGTGTAGTATTCGCCTTCATTTAAAATAGTATTTGAAACTGTTTAATCATCCACAGTGCTAATATTTATTAGGAATAATGTAAGAACTTTTTCATTTTTATTACCAACTATATGATTTTTGACTTTCTTAATATAATTTACCGCCCGAATGGTTAAACTGTGGGTGGTGTAACAAAAATTAGCAAACATTCACAGGTATAGTGCACATATTCCAAAAAAGTATTCAAAATACCATTCCTTTCATTTGAAAAAGGATCAAAAGGTGAAGGAAGGCTAAGAGGTCCTGGTACCAAAGGAAAAAATGAAACTAAATGTATCATAGAACTATTTATAACATTTGAACATGTATTACAACTAGAATGATAGTAGCTTTCCCAGAACTTTTGATTTACGTCGATTCACGAAATTTACTATATTTCTGTCGTTTCTGAAGATGGGGCAATGAAATTTATATGGTACATGGAAGAAAGAATGACATACGTATAAAAAGGGACCACGGCGTTCTGAGATCACTTTTAAACTGAACAATACAATTCCAAAAAAACATATCACCTACTTTCGACCGTTCCTCGAACAAACTCTGGTTTATCGTCGCAATGATGTGTTCGACTTTCTTTCGGATACACATATATTGACGTCAGAAATTGTTTTCACGATGAACATCGCGGAATTGACGAACCATTCAGGAATTTAATTGTACATACCTGACGACGTCCGTCTTCTTCAGCGGTCCAATGATAACTGTCCAAGCCGAGTGGTACACAAACCACCGTGTTTTTAAATCACGCTTGCTGCAGGCTGAAGTGTTTACAAACCGAGCACAACTTCGTACGATTATTACTCGTGTCATTCAGAATAATAGCGACGTATCCTCAATTTTATCAGCCCTTGCGGTCGTGTATATAATTTAAACAATTCTAATCGTTTCACATTTTTTTATAAACAAAGAGCAATAAAATATTTAATTGAAGCATTTATTATAAATCGATATTCATCTCACGTTGAGTTTCTACGTTTAAAAGTTACAGCAACTTAAATAGATTAGCCCTTTAAATTATACCTTATAAACATTTAGATCATACGGTGTTGCTTTTATTTCTAGAATTAATAAGTGCAAATGAATTTTGTTTATTAAAGCCTTTACGAATTGGGATAGAGTTATATCAATTTTAAAGCATTTTTCATTTTTAAATTTGGAAGATGGTCACAGCAACCCTTCGAGGAAGGGTTAAGGACAGAAACGATACCAAATACATGTTCAAGGCTATTTTAAAATTTATTAGTACTTAGCCTTCTCTAGAAATTAATCACAGTGATCGTACCACTATAATTCAGAATGACTTGACAATACGGTATAGCTTGCATTTTTAATTAAATTCTGGATAATGTCTCCTATACGAGAAAATTTTCAGTTAATCATTTCATGGAACAAAGTTATGCATAATTATGTTTGATTATTAATTTCGTAAAAACAGAATCGTATATTAACCCTTTCATTTTTTCCACTGATTGAAGGTATCCCTGTAAGCAACATAATAAAATGTATATTTTATTGTACACTAACGAATACACTAAAGATTGAAATTTCAAAAATATAGAATTTTTCATTTATTTTGTATTATATCGATTAATTTACGAAATAAGAGAAATATTCAATAGTTGTAGAATTTTAACTTACGGTACTTTCATAATTAGTGTCACATACAGTCTGTTTATTATTATTTGCTTTGAAAATTCTTCTTCCCCATAAAAAAAAGTCATAATTACGAAAGGGTTGAATGCAAATAGATCAAAGGAAAAATTTCTATTGCATAGAATCGGTATAAATTGTTTACACAGAGAGATATATCATTGACCATTAAAGTCGACCGAATGAACTACCGAATTTTTGAGCTTTTATTCAGACTGGATGAAGTCAAAGATAATATTTTTCTGGATCTGCTACCTTTCTAAATTTATCGTTGGTGATTAACCTCTGTAACGTAATGTAAACCTCGAAAATCACGGAACGATCGTGTTACGTGCCCGATCTGGGATTTTCGTGCAAGAATCATAATTATTCATCAAAATATAAAAGAATTACCCTTAAATAGATTATTTAATCCTAATCACATCGTAAAAACCTGGGAGGCACATAAAAACCCTCTTTCTCTTTTGTTTAAAAATGAACCGGAAGTTTGTGTTAACAACTTTCAAGATTACTTTGTACGTAACTTTCGACCACTTTAATTTGCAGGTAATTGTTACAAAGAATTTCACCTAGAGCATTAATTAAACCTTAGGTGCATATATTTTTCCAGAAAATAATAAAATATGTATTTTAAAATTGTCAATTCGAGTATCAAGAGTTGTAAAAGGATAATAAATTTTAATTTTTAATTCTCCACCAAAGTATTTGTAAAACGTGTACTGAAGTTTTAAGTCGACGTTGAAAAATAATAAAAATACAATAAATCGAAGACGTGGTAACTTCTCTTCATAAAATATAAATAAATTGTAAGTTAACTGTTGTAAACGTGTCTGAATGGCAACATTATGCATTGAAGGGAAAATTTTATTTTAATGTGTTGATTGTTACAACAGTCAACAACGAACATCTTAAATATTTAATAAATAAAATGAAAAAACATCACACTAATGAAACATGGAAATCTTTAAGTAAAATTGAAAGATTATTACAATGTACCTTAAGTATAGAAATTTATTTAATTCCTGGTGATTAACTTATTAAAGATCAATTTAGAAAATCCTCTAGATCAAACGAATCAGTTGTTGAAATTAATTCTTATGCAATCGATAGTTATCAGTTCCCAGTCAAGAGTACTTTAGTAAATTGCAAGTAACAATATTCCGTGTTATCAAGAATTCCAGCATACACTCCCGTCCAAAAATAATAAAATCCCTACTAAAATTTCATCAAAATCTAAAAAAACAACTGTAAAGATAATTAACCCTCAACTATCTTAATCCAGAATCAGAAATGTAACACAGAGAGCATACACTTTTTTAATTTATATATTACTGCACAGTTTCTATAATTTTCATCCTAGTTTTTTATAAAAATAAAATAACAGTAACCACTGATATTTTTGATTAGAAAAACACCATTATCAATTTTAACACCTTAGCAAATAGTTTCTTTTTTACCATTTATAAATTAACGGAGATAAAATACAAGGAAGTTACTGTAACTTAACACTTTGCGAAAAAATAATTCCATGTAATAATTTTATTTTTAATATATAATTTTGTCTATAAAAATGTAAAACACAGGTATAACAAAATACTTGTAATTGACTAACTTACATCGTTACCATTATAATAATCGACAGATCGTACGTCATCCAGATACGGGCAACACGACATCCAAAGTATTTTAAAAGAACGAAGAACAAATTCCATTCGTATTAATCATAACGATACATTTTTACACTTTAAACGTATTACCATCCACAGTTAAAATGTCCCACCTACCATTTTCTCATTGTTTCAGGTATGAAGTTTATTTTACCCTTCCTTTTATACATTTTATTTGCAATGCTTCGTTTCAAATTACTTTTTTTTATCAAATTCACCGTTAATTAATTAAACTGTTTTGGAATTTTCACAATGATTTTAGTCCATAACAATGCGGAGGAACAACGGTATCGTTCAGATCGGAGCTAGCGCGTCTTCAGATGCACCCCGCGGCTCTGAAAGCTGCAAATATCACGAAAATCAAGGAAAATTTGCGCATAAAGTCGATCGACGGTGCAACCAATTCGCAGAAACGGACCGGCGAAACTTACGGTTCGCAGAAACGGTGTTTGTAAAGTTCAAGACTCGAGTTCTTCCGTGACGAGGAGCTGTATTCACGAGTATAACTCACCGCCTACGTCATATCGTCAACGATAGTAGAAAAATTTCTCCGATATTACGTCACATTTTCGATATCAGTCCGAAGGTATTTTTTATGAAGGTAGACAGGGAAACTGACCGATTCATCGAATTGCGAAACCATTCTTTCGTGCTTTCTCTCGTGCAGGTCCATCTAATTCAAATTCACATTTTGAGACATTATTCGTACAAAATATATTTAACACGTTGACTACCACAGTGAAAACAGACGTCTGTGGTAAGACACACTTTATGATTTCTATCGATTAATTTCTAAATGTAACTTCAAATGAGTACTTTACACTATTAGCCTAATATTTGTAATATTCAAAATTTATTCGACCTTTTCTTTTATTAATTATTCAATTATTCAAAATTTAAGGCGCCGGTCACCGGTGACCACCATGATAGTCAAACTGTTAATACTAAAGCTACCAAACTCGTCAAAGTAAGATTGAGGATTTTTTAATTTTAAATTACACAATTTATCGAGATGCATTTGTATGTTACCTTTTACAAAGATTAATGATTGCTTTGTATGTTTTTACTTTGTGTTCAAACTAATTTGAATTTAATTAATTATAAATGATTAATAATAATGTTATGAATTATTTCGTTGGAAATATTGTATATTTTATGAGGTACTAAATAAAACTATTAAAAAATGAAATTATTTAACATTTTTCTTTAGATATTTCAATTCACGTCTTAGTTGACATAAATGGTCCCATACTTTTGATCGATAGTGTAACCGTATGGATCAAGAATATTTCACAATCCTCCAATCCACATGAATTGCCGTAATCTTCATTTAATCACAGCTCTTGAAAAGTAATAATTCATATATACTTATAGGAATTTATCAATTTCTTAGTTTAATAAAATTGCTATTCCTAATAATTATTTGTATCGTATTGTAAGCAATTACATGGATTTTTTAAAAAACAATTATGTAAATTGAAAAAGCTATACACTTGTGTTTGTATTTTATCCTGTTTATATTTCATTTTTACATCACTATTACTTTTAAATTATTAATTATATTCTATTAACATTAATGTTTTAGTGTGTAAAGATAATTTACTCACTGTATGGATGTTCGATCTGTCCGATCACCAAAGTTAGTTCAATTGAACGCGGGTGATACTTGGATGGGTGACACTTGGGATACTCCGCGTGTGATTATCATCTGCCCTTTTTAGGGTAGCCAGGTCGCATTTGCTGTCTCTTCAGAGACATTGTCTCTGCACTTGTTGACAGTGAACAAAAAAAAAGGTATTTTTACCTTTTTTCCAAATTAACGGAAGGAATAAAAATCAAAGGAAAAATGATGCTTCCACTGCAAAGGGTTTCCGTTTCTCTACGATCTTATGTTACGATTAAATGCACTACTAATTCGCAAAATAATCAATTATCGCTTAACGGAAGCGTTAGAATTACCACACCTGACCGGTGAATTTTTTTCTGACCGTGTATGCATCATACGGGCAATCGTGCACCGATAGATAAAGCCTTCGCGATCCGAAGAGTGCGGTCAGTGTGGTCCCGGACGCCGATCGGTGAACCACGTGAAACATCATCGAGATCCGTTCTCCGTTACGTGATCCAGTGTATTCCGTTATCTTCAGTGAGTGTGATTCGATCCCGCACAAACGTTTCTGTCACAAAATTGTTCCACCTTCGTGATTTACGATCACCTTTAGCCGCTAAATCCCCTTACCTGCACAAATTGCTGTTCGTGAATTAAACTTTGCCTCCGTGCCGCTTGAAATCGTAGACGACAGTGTCGAGTATCTAGACATACAGTTTAAATTATTGATCAATGCTTCGAAGTAAGTAAATCTTGACAAGGTGGATTTGCATTTCTTTATCTTTATGACGGATGAATGTTTTCTTGAATGAAAACGCAGGAAGCGTCCTCGTGTAAATTTTCTGTCGTGGAATTAGAGTTAGATTGCAAAAATTTAGGAAACTTTGTATCATCGAATAAAATTATTAAATAAGTTCACGTTAAACGTAATACTAATAAAATATTCGTATTTGTTTAAAATCTATCATTTTTGTTTGTCGGGATGAAACCATAGTCATCGACAACACGAGGGTCACCCGTAGAACTGGTACACTTCCTGTTCCTTTCATTAAGAAAACGGCGGAGATTAGGTCAACAACTGTTCATTCATCGAACTTTCTTTTCAAGATGACTTTGATTACTCCGCACTGCAATAATTAACTTTCCAAATCAAAATTGCCAACAGAAACTGTTCTTCTTCGAGACGTTTTTTAAGCAACAAAATTATTGTCTATCGTAGAGTTTTTGAAGAGGATCGCACTTTGAACCGCTAGATCCGACGAAAGATAGAAGGCAATTATTTTCAATCGAACGCTGAAACATCGAGCACACTGTGCTTTTGCTCCACCGACACAGAGATATTCTGGAAAAGAAGAAGAAGGAAGACGTGTTCTGTTATCAAAGTTAATATTACGCCAACCGTAGAGCTGTTATTATCTTACGCACCGTTCAGCCTTTAATCAATAGCAAGAAAATAATCAGGGAAGGAGAATCTGTAAACTGATAGAGCGCGGAGAACACGTATCTCCAATCGCATAGCTGAATCTTTACCAGGAAATCAAATTACTTCCGGATCGAGTGCGAGTCTCCGTAAAATCCAAGAAGTTCGATCGTTCGTTCGGAAAGTGTGTTCAACGATGTCCCAAAGCATCGAATAAAATAATCTCCGTATCGTTTCCGGCAGAAAGTGATTCGCGAAAAGGGTGAATAAAATACGAAAGATGTTACTGGTTCAACGAATGCTGAGAAATTTCTATTCTTCGTCGATTTTCGATACGTGATACGGTTTCTTCGTCGTCTTCGACCGGGAGAAGTTGGACCTTTCGAGTTTTGATTCAACATTTCGGAAACGTTATAAAATCTTTACGACAATTTTCGCCAAGCTTATAAACAGAATTCAAGGAAACATGTCTGGAAATTCTGAAACGCTTTCGGCGCTGCTTTGCATTCTCTTCTGTGTCCTGGCGACTTGCATCGTTCGAGCCGACGATAAAACGCCAACGATATATTCGATACCATTGGTAAGTACAATCGTAATAAATAATCAGAGCGCGACACAATAATAATCTTTCGATTATTAAAATAGATTTCGGGACTGTATCGTTCAAAGTGTAAATGTAGACTTTTAAATTTACACGCGGAGTTTATTATTATTTACCGTGTAGTGTTCCAGTGTTCGTAGTTCAACCGAAAAGGGGATGATTCTACGTGAAAAAATGCATCGAAAATGTAGAATACAATTTTCTTTTATGTCGACCTTTGTTCAATAATTAATTGGTGTTACAAACTCATAAATGTAATTATTAATTCTTGATAGGCAATCTGGATTATTAGTGGCACCAGTAAAATTTCATTTTTATTATTACAAGTTTTTAATGAACAATTGTAAAACGTAGAGAAGACTTTAATAAGTATTTCAGAATTTTTTTTTTTTAAGCTTAAAACAGTAAAAAGTTGTGAACCAACTAGTTTAACTACTAAGGATTAATATAACCCTTTCTAAATCAGTGATGTCACACAGCAATATTAAACATTAATATGAAGGGAATATTTTCTAATCTGGACTAGAAAGGGTTAATATTCGCTTAGTGTACTAGTTATACTTATTGTTAGTGATACTATTGGTCAATATACTTCAAGGTTACCTACTTTTAATTAAATCCATTACAGTACAAAGGATACATAATTGACATTTTAACATTCAATATTTATTTATAATCATCATTGCATATGATAAACAATTTTTTTTCACAAACATTATTTTAAAGAATTTTCAAACTCAATTTTCTCGAAAACAAAGTCACTATAAAAAAATGTTATTTCACATTTTTGGTTTATTTTCTCAAGCAGAATTATTTTCTTCTCAGTTATACTACGAATACTGGTAAATTCTGTATAATTCTTTGAAACATAAATATTTCGTTTCATTTACATTCGATCAAGAATGCTGTGCTAAAAATTGTTAGTTACTGAAAATTAAATACGTAATGTTCATTGGCTTTTTATAATAATTTTTCGTCATTCTTTTGCAGTATGAATATTTTAGACTAACATTCTACGTTGAAAATGATTATATATTGAAAATTGAATGCATTCGAATATGAACAAATGATAATATAAAAAGTAAATATGCATAGTTATGGAAATTTAAAATACAATAAATTGAATCCAAAAAGTAGCAAAACGGCAACAAACTGTTTTATTCGTGGAAAATATAGTTTTTTGAATATTTGTGCAGTTATTTCTCAGGATCCCGCTATCCATTTATGGCTATTTTTGCAGTATTGGAACTTCAGATTTTCCTTTTATCATGAACATAATTTAACTTGTAAACGAATATGTAAATATTTCCAAATTCGAAAGAAACTCGAAGATTTCATTTCAAGAACAAAGAGGATACTTTGGGAAATATGGTTTCATATTTTCTGTTTGTAAAACAAGTTTTAGAGGAAGAAGCGTACAGATTGCTTTCATGACAAAAATGTTTTAATAACAGAAAGATGAATTAATTTTAAATAAAAATTGGTGGTAAAATAAATATAAAAAAATATTGAGCAGGTACCTAATTTTAACTTCATTGAACACATTTAAGAAAAATTAAAATCTAAAATATATAACTTTTCTTACAAATATCTTAAAGAATTTTCAAATTTGATTTTCCTGAAAATAGAGCATCGCATAGAAACATTTTATTCCATATTTTTTAATTATATCTGTATTTGTAAAATACAAATATGTATTTTTGTATTTATTTTTCTGCCAAGTTACAAACTTTAACCCCTCCACTAAAAAAGTAGAAAATATAATTGAACAATCCTCTCATATGATAAAACGTGATTATATTTTAATTACTCGTACATTTTTGTATCAACTACAATTATATTTCATTATGTAAGAATAATACATTGATTGTTTAACGTTCTGTTACAGCAAAATAGAACAGCGATACCAAACAATTATACGAATCTACCAGTGGTCGGAAAGTGCTGTCCACAGGGGGAGGTTTTGGAGACAAAACAGGGTTGTGTTGCTGCGAATTCAACGACGAATCTGACTTTCTCCCCATTATTTAACAAATTCAACAGAAGCGGATACGAGATTCCAGCGAGACAACACAGCACATTTGTAGCTATTGTTGGAAACCCATGCAAACGCAGGTGAGTGATTGCATTTTAACCCCTTCATTATTGAAACTGGCTACACTTGATATCGTTATTTAGTATCAGTGTTTAACACTTTATTGGATATCTCAGAAATTAATAGAGATGCCCTTTTCAATAATAAATTTCACTTTTTATTTATATAAAAATTATCATGCTACAATTGTGTAATATTTAAAATATTAAATACCTTTTATTCATATGTAATTCATACAAAAAACACAGTTTCTGAGGTATTTGATAAATTAGGTATATCTATTAACCTCAATTATGAGAGCTGTTGTTACAATACCCCTATGTTATAACAAAATCACCATGTGTTAATTAAATAGTTTCTCGTGTAAATATTTGAATTCAATCGCAGTACAGTTTCCTTTTAAAAATTAAATAAATATAAAATAAAACAGAATTATAAGTTTGCAAATTTGTAAACATTTTGTTTATATAAGATTACGTTTTATCAGAATAATGTGCTTTAATCCCTCTAATAGCAGTTTCTCTATCCCAGGGAAAGAAACAACAATCTATAAATATTTTATCTGCTTACATAATAAGTACTTAATTTATCATTTTTAATTTGTTCCTAAAAATAAATCGATGGAAGCACGCCGCAAATCGAAGAATTACGTTTATCTTTAATCTCAGATATCGTGATAAGTACGAAAGGAAAAGAAAAATGAACGACACCAAAACACTTTTATTCTTCCTGATATCTGTATAGCATCCTGCATTTTTCATTCAAGGATAAGACACTCTGTCTTTTAGTCTGAATACTAATTGCCGGCATAATGAATTTTAAATCGCCTTAACTAGAAATTCGCAGGAATGCGATGCAAAAAATATTATACAAAAGAAATAATATTTCCTTAAGGAAGAATTCAGAATCACTCGGAATATAAGAATTTGTATAATTTTCATATTAATTTTAGAACACAGATGCTGTAACATTTATTTTTATTTGCAAATATGTTATTAGTGTTCTAAGTTTCTAAGAATACGTTTTACCAACCCTCGTACTCTAATTTAAATTAGATTATTTTTGTTATCGTTTAAAAAGTTTTCAAGGCTAAAATCGTTGTCAATCATAAAAATAGTAGGTGACATTGATATGTATTTCAAATAATAAAAAATTTAGAATATTAGACATCAAATACAAAATGAAATCAAAGTATCGTTCAAAATTAGCTAAATTAAAAGATACACCGGAAATATATGAGCTTATAAAACATACACTTCTGTAATTTAAAGTTTATGGTTGCAAGCATTTTTTAACAAATACATGTTTGACGAATTGGCTCCATTTTATTTTAAATACCATAGATCTTAAAAAATATGTGTTAAAGAAACACACGAACATTCTTTCAAAGTTAAAAAAGATTTGTAAAAGAAACAGGTATAATAAACAAATGAGATGAGTATAAGGTAATGACTAATATCTACTAGAATTTGAAAGATCTACGTTGCTAGCGTTTATTACAAACATCTAGTATAAAAATTGATAATTTATATGAAAGAATGTTTCTAAAAAATATTTCAGTAGTCGAATGACGTACAGAGACTGAATATTAAAAGGTTAATAAATGCTTACTAAAAAAAATATTGCAATATTAAGTGAACCCACGGTATTAGCCAAGAATTAAATGTAAACTTCTTCCTTATTTTACACAGTTATTACTTTTGGAGTTTTAAAAAATTGTGTCAAATGTCTTGTAACTCTACATCGTACTCTTTCTTTCAGATATACTTTAGATCCAAACGAATCCAGTATCGACGCGAATTATTTATTAATAAACGGATCGGTGTTCGCGCCTCATCAACCGGTGACGATGTTACACCCCGGGATCGATTACTGCATGGAAATTATTCCAGAACTGGGACTGAAAACTGTCGTATGCATTTCTGAAGGTACAACGATTGACAATTTTACGCTTTATTTTATTTTCATTTTCGTTTTCCCAAAGGAAAAGTTAGTAATGAGCTTCTGAAAAATCAACAAAGGAAATTAAACGCATTATTAATCTTAGAATCTGGGTCAATTGTGAAGAATTAGATACAATAAAAATAATCGAAAATTTGGAAAATTAAAATGGAAAAGGGTCCGCTGTTTGAAAATGAAATATCAGAGAATTAGTATATTACATGCATCTTCAATTCATATTAAATCGTTCGCAGTTGCAATAAAATAACAGGAATAATAACCGTTTCAGATCGCGTGGTAATAACCGCAGACTCGCAATACACGATTTACGCCTGCGGACTGTTAATATCCGTGCCATTTTTTATTCTCACCATTCTGGCGTATTCCATTACCCCGAAATTGAGGGACGTTTTTGGGAGAGCGTTGTGTCGTTACTGTGGATGCTTGGCGTTGGCTTTCACCACCTTGGCCATTACACAATTGAAAAGCCTGCATTTGTCAAACGAAACATGCACCAGTATAGGTAAGACAATTACACGTCAAAGAAAAAAAATTAATATTACAAATATCGCAGTGTTAATCATTAAATATCTATCATGAACTCAACATTTTCCTTTTTATCTTTTCCACTATGATTATTAAATTATCAAACAAATTATCGCGATGTCGCTGTATAAATACTATTAATAATACTATTCAATTTCCTTCTAAGAAATAAACATAGAATATTGAGATTACAGAAGAATAACGATAGTGTCAGGAATTTCAAAAAATATTATTTTCTATTGCACCTTTGTTCATTGCTCCCCCTAGAACTCCAGTTTATAGAATATAGTTGTAAAGAACTAAATGCTTATCAATTTCGATAACATATGTTTAAAAATATAGATACGCTTATCATCCTATGTATTTTTAAAATAATTAAATAGATAACGGCGGTGGATGGAAAAAGCGATCACCTTTTTATTATTTTATAATAAAAATAACGAAAAAGGTAAATTAAAGGTAAATTACACGGACATTCAATGGTGGTGAATGATTAATTATTAATTATTAATATTGAATTACTATTAATTATATTATTATTATAATTACAATAATGAGTAGTTATTCATTCAAAGTGAATTATTTTGGTTCAACATTAAATAAAACTTTGATTTGCTAATTAAATGAACCAATTTTAATTAAGCATACTTTAAGGTGACCTAGGTTAATATCAGAAAAGTGGTAACCTTTTCGTCTACTGCTATAAATTTTTCTTATTTTTTTCTATAAAAGAATTTTTTCTAACAAGTTCCTTGCACGTGTCTTAAGGTTCTAACTTTTATTACTTATAGCGTATTTAGATGTGAAAAGGATAGCACGTTTCATTTTTCTTACGAGGAATAACACGTTTATCTTCGTTGACACGAAAAATATTACGTTTCACTTTTTGCAACGAACGTATTCGCAGAAATAATTTCAAGACCCATAGCGGATATACGAGACCGTGAAACCATCAGTTCACATTGATTACGTGTCACTAAACACTAACAAAGACAACTAAAATTAAATAGTGAAAAATCTGGAAAGCAAAATAAAGTAAAAAATTAAATTTAAATCGTTTATAACGTTTAAGGTAACAGTGGAAAATTTGAAAAATGGAGATAAAACAAATATATAGTCCCAGCGGTCCCTCGTTCAATGATTAAGAGCGTTTAGCAAAATGATTGCAGACCCTCCTTGATTCGTCCCTGAGAATGCATTGTACCCCGTAAGAAAAAAAACGAAACGTGCCACTTTATGGGACGCCATAAAACGCTACGACGCAACGCGCGATGCCTTTCAAAGGAACATTAATGCTCGTTCGCGATCATTTAAGAGACAATTTGGTTTTCTAGCGTTCGTCATCCAGTTCTCCTTCGTCGCGTGCTTCTTCTGGCTAAATGTGATGTGCATCGAGCTGTGGTCCCTGGTGTGCAGCCACGTAGATCGCGATACGTACAAAAGGATGAAGCCGAAGACATTATTCTTCTGGTACTCCTTATGGTGCTGGGGTCCCTCGGTGGTACTTATCCTCGTCTCGATGATTATGGATCTGAAGCCGACGATACCCGCGTCTTACGTGAAACCGAATTACAACGCGAGGAGTTGTCGGTTCAGATGTGAGTCAAATGGAATGTTCAATTCGCCGCCGGCCAAAAATATAGGACCACCTTAAATTATATTACGACACAAATAACTCCAGATAAATTCCAAAGAAGTTTTGTCGATCTCGTCGACTTCCTTATTTGCTAAAGGCGTTCAAAATTAGTTAATTAGTTAATTTGCTCTACAGACAAACAAATTTTTTTACGTTCCGTGGAATGTATTATAATCTTGTTTCTTTATTTTTTAATTTGCAGCGAGTGGCAAATCGATGCCATATTTTTACATGCCGATCGGGCTGCTACTTCTAGGAAACACGATCCTGCTCGTGCTGACATTTATCAAACTGACAAAATATCAAAAGGATCTCGATCTGAGGCGTCTCGCGAGGAATCAGGAGTCCGATCGGCTCGATCGAAGATTCCTGCGCAATCTTATGAGGACGGCTTTCGTTTGCCTGACCATCTTCTTCTTGATGGGTCTGAACTGGACGCTGGAGCTGATATCCTGGTTCGTCCACGGCAATTCCTTCGACTGGTCCACCTTCGACCTCATCAACGCTCTGCAAGGCGTTCTCGTGTTCTGTTTGTTCGTTCTGCGAACGCCGCCCAGGGACTTCGTCTGGCACCAGATACGACGGCTTCGCGGCGAGAACGCGACGGAACCGGAAAGCAGAAGCATGGATCTGTATTTGCTTCCAATAATGAACGGCGATTCCGTGCCCAGGCAAACAATAATTCCGTGAAACTGCCTCTCATCGCGCGTCCTTTCCTTTTATTTTCGTTCGAAAGAACTCGACTGCCTCAAGATGCCTCAAGGTTCCGTCGATACAGACTTCCGTGCGCGATTCGGTTTCACGAAGTGTGCAAGCCGGTCGGGTATCGGTAGGATCTGATGGATACGTTCTGGGCGAGACTTTTATTTAATTATTTATTGCGTGAGTGGAACAAAATGGCGAGAAACGTTCTTCGTGCACTTACAACTCATTGTGTAAAATATGCGGACGTCATCGATGCGAAACAACGATACCAGTTGCGAATACATTAATCTTCTTTTTTTACCGTAAAATAATTTATTTAGGAGAATGTACCGTATTTGGAACATCGGTTTCGTCAAAGCTTCGTAACATTATAGAGCATACTTAAAATAATAATTATCAGCGCTGCTTTATCGTTGCTTAGCGAGTATTCATCTATTTTAAATTAATTTTAATGAATGAATGAAAATTTTTCCCTCGTTTTAGTTTCGCACAGTTATTATTTTTGGTGTTCTCTTTAAATACACAAAGTTTAGACGAAGTTGACGTTTCGAAATAATGTTTAGGATTAAGTAAGACTTAGAAGATGCATCGTGTAGAAAATCCGATGTAAACTTTTTGAATTAACAGCGAATATCCGAGCTGTCGTATTCGAAAGCAAGTTCAGGATCGATACACGATGCTTCACCGTGTATTTTTTTTTTTTTTTTTGGATACAGCATGCTTCTCAGAAATTTCTCGGTTATATAAAAGCAACTACAACTTGTTTTACAATGAAACGCGCAAGTTCTGATACTTGCACTTCGATTATATAACGATGGGATTTCTCGTTGAATGCACGCATTCTGCGAATCCTGTAACATTAAAGCATTTTTAATGACTTTTAAAATACACGATCTTCCTGAGGACATGACAGATTGTTAGTTAAGAGTTCGGTGTTACTAACGGTTCCGTGTTGCCATTCGTCACTTATACTTGAAAAGCTCGTGTCCGGTGAGATACAGCGTTACCAGATTGTCGTTGAGGGGGCAGACCAGTATAAATGTAAGGGTTTAGTGAATTAATTATTAAAAAAAAACCGCTCAATATACAAAATTGAAAGTTTAATGATGTTTCGATAATATTCCAAGCTTTAAATTCTACTACTCGTGAAGTGTGTGGGTGTTCATGGGAAGGGAAGTCTGGTCCTCGATCTGGAACACGCAGGCTTTGACGGTGTCTCTTCTGACGCCTCTTCCGGTGGTCGTAGAACACTGAAATTTGATATGAGCCTTCCTATTACATGTCGCTACCGTCCATACCACGATCGTTACTATAAAAGAATTATGAGTCTGTTTTTTGGGCTAAATTTTCATATTAAAAAAATATGGGACGTTTCAAATTGACAGAGATTCCCATATCCGTGGTAGGGACGATAGCGACATAAGGTGGTCAAAAGTGACGGGTCATTCGATAGCTTATCAAGAAAAAACAATTTATGCCAAGTTTGAACTTGATATCTCAACGTGCGAGGTAGTAAAGGGCAATTTCTCCCACTGTAATGCATGAGAAATTCTGAAAAAAAATCAGAGGCATTTCAGTTAATGGGACACATGTAATAGAATTTTTTCGCGGATCAGTGATCATATTTTGCGAGCAATTGCTTATTATTGATACTGTTATTCTGACATTTTTTGGGATTTTTTGGTAAACTGCGCCGTAATAAAAAAAATCAAAAACCTGCCGTCAAGGCATGCGTGTTCCAGTTCGAGGACAAGACCCCCCTCCCCATGAACACCCACGCACTTTATCAGCAGCGAAATTGAAATTTTCAATTTTGTGTACTGAGCGGTTGTTTTTAATAATTAATTTACCAAACCCTTGCATTTAGACTGGTCTGTCTCCTTAAAAACGGGACAATATCTGTACAAATGTTATTTTTGAGGGCATTTTTTATCATACACATTTGTTCATACACGACTTACACGTAAGCTCTTCTTTCGTGAAATCCTTTCATGTACAATAAGATCGCATAATTTCATATTATTTATTTATATTATCGATATATCGTTCGAAAAATGCAGACGAAAGTACTTTAACCCTTTGCGCTCGAAGCATTTTTGGACAAGGCTTATTTTAAAAGAAAAGAATTACAAGTGTTGTATGACCCATTTTATTTCTTTCATCAATTTGCTACTTTCTAGCATAAACAACTCGTAAATTTTACATTTGAAGATATTTTAATTAATCACGTACCTACGTCGCCCCAGAGGCGCCACTCGAGCGCAAAGGGTTGACTCTGTGTACCGTAATTTTCAATATACAGGGTGTTAATTTTAACTCGAGCACCTAAATTATTTCTGCCACTTCTGAAAGTAAGAAAAACTGATTAAATGCATATCTGATAAAAAGAAATCCTGAGGAGTAATTTAGGCGCTCGAGTATAATCAACACCCCGTACATACGTTATTTAAGTTGTTCGCTTAGGTTTAATTTATCGATTAAATGTTTCCTCGTAAAAAAATCGTATTCTCTTCTCTTTGAAACACGGGTTAAAATAATTTGTCGAACGAGTTAAAAATATTGTTCTTTATTTTGTATCCCATTTCATACCACAGCGTATATTTGTTCGTTATCCTCGCGTCTCCTGTCGCGCTAGAAAAATAAAATAGCATAGGTTTGTACAACCAAACCGTCGTAACAATTCGCCAACCCAATCAAAAGGTTTCCTAAAGCTAAACAATCGATTATTGTTTAATCTACTCCGTGCTCGCTCGTACATCAAGTGTGTGGAGAGACACGTTAACACGCTCGTAAAGCTCTGCAGCGTAAGACAATTAAGCACTAGTGTCTTTGGGTGGTGACCCAAACAGCAAAAAACCAGGTACCGAAAGTAAGTTTTGAACATCGATCGAGATAACTGAGTTCTTTTCCGGTCTTCTAGCAACATTCTTTAACATTTACACATACATATATATATATATATTATTCCTACGTTTTATAAAATATTGCTGTACGATTCAGTAGATACCGTTACTGGCAAAGAAATTATTCCTAATTTCTCCAAATTTTCCGTACAAAAAATTCAATTCTGAAGGTAACACATGATCTCAGTTAAAAAAATATATTATACAAAGATTTCCTTCATTGGAGACTAACGAATAAAAATAAGTTTTACATATCTACTGAAAAACGCAGTCGCAATTTCGTTAAAAAACATTATCTACATCTCTGATTTTGATAAAGTGCCGTGATTTAAAATTATATCGCGTGTGAACCCTTTGTTGTCCTTTGCTAAATGATACCATTTTACTAAAAAGTATTCGATTAATTTGTTCAAGTATTAAAAGTACTCAGTACGTTCTTTCAAACTTTGTAAGTAACGTAACCGTGGGTATATTCTAATTTTATTTAACTGGACCTCAAAGAGTTATCGTTTGTTCAAACAATAAAGCTACTCTTGTGAATTTGTCAATTAAATTGCGCGCGTATCTCGATAACTTATTTGCACATTAAGAATCTACAACAGAGGCGGCCACGATTTTGTCCCCGCGGCGACCATTTTGTTTCGCGTGGCTAAGTGGTACAAGGCGTTTAAATCAATATCGCTGCTAACCCAAACAGGTGCTGTGCCATGGTAAATACAGTCCCTGGCCATCGAATTAGGACCACGAAAGAAAATTTCACTTTTATAGCTATAAAATTATGACATACATATTTTGCTGTCATCAAAGCAAGGGTGAAAACACATGGTATTAACATGTATTAACACTTTGACTGCCACGTCACCCTTATGTGGGTGACACCTGAATTTTTATAGTTATTCAACGCCCATGTGTTATATACCGAAAATTTGCAGTGGACCCAATTCGATGGCCAGGAACTGTAAATGTCGAAGCACTAGACACATGGATGGAACAGAGTCGGGTTCCGGAAGTGCTTCGCGACTTCAGAACGTCGGGATTCTGAAAAATTTCAAGAACCTAAACCATCCAAAACAATAGCTTTATTAAACGCGCAATCCAACGTTTCGTTATCCAAAAACATGATTTAAGTTCTTGAAATTGCCGAGTTTTAAGATAGCTTCGAACCCGACCCGATTCCTCAAAAAGTCTCGACTCTTTGGGTTCTCAGACATCGCCTTCCTATCTCTAACTTCTTTTTTCTTTCTTTCAACGATCTTTCCGTTTGTAGGATTCTCAAAACACAGCTGTGGGATGTCAGATGTGAGATAATCGTGGGATGAAGATTCGAAAACAGTTTAACCCTTTCGCTATTTTGGCTGTGGTCGCTCATCACCAAACAATTACCTATATATTTTAAAGAAAATTAAAAATGCCTATTGTACAAATACTAAGTTGCAAATAAAATCCGATGGATAACATTGTTTTATTTGCATTTATATGGTAGGCGAAATAATTTAATACATAAATGCAAGGTATAGTTTGGTGGGCGAGTTGTCGTACTAAAGCGATTTTCCGAATAACAGGATCGTTGAAAATAAGAAAAAATGAAAACTGAATAGGGTAAAAGGCTTACTCTACTTATCTTACCGTAGATTTATCTCGTGGTAAACTATGGTGCCCTAAAAGCTTCGGGACATCCCGTGACCGCTTCTGATCTATACTAAGCAGGTATCATCTGTGATTGTTATGTCGTTAAAATAAATATTGCAAGGTTATCAAGTTGGTCTGTGGTGTCCTGGAAACGGAGGACTGACGCCTAAGATTCCAATAAGATTTCCCCGTTGAGCAACGTAAACAAGCTGGTACATCCCCGGTGAACGAAGAGCGGTGTCGCTGAAGTAAATTCTCTCCGTGATGGCGTGAGGTTCGAAAGGGATTGGAGACGATTTACCTAATGCAAACCTTCGTCACAAACAACTGATAATCATGATTGAGAAAGTGTGTTAAGACGACATCTTACCTCGACCTACATATTCGTACACGATGTACTCGTCCAGGCTGGAAAATTCGTTGTGAAAAAGTCCGACCCAATCCCCGCTAGCGGGTCTAGCATCTCCTAATAACCTATACGATACCGAATTTTCTTCGTCTATAAACCACGCTGTCACAGGCTGGAATTCTACGCCATGATCTTCCACGCTAGGTCTGATCTACAAACGTAAATTAATTGATTAAATTTAACGAGTCAATCGTAGCGCCGTTATAGATCCTTTTAACGCCAGTAAGGATTTAAGGCAGTATGAACATTACAATAATATCGAATTCCCCTGTGACAGGTTTATGGTCCGATTGCACGTAATTGTAATGACTCTTGTAATTATGCTGAACAGCGCTCAGTTTAACGTCGTCATAAACGTGCGCATTTACTTTGTACAAAATTCTATCAGTCCATGATGGTCGTCGTCTGTAGATAAAATTCATAGATAAAAAAATGATATATCGTGACAAATATTATCAAGATAAGAAATCCGTCGTACTTGAGATCAAATTCTTGGGAGGAAAATTCATATTTGTACGTAGGCGGGAATGTAATAGAATTTTCATGCAATTCGGCGAAAGCTTCGCCGTTCTCCATTACTGCTTTCAATTGATCCCTTGCCAACAAAGGTTTCAACTGCTTTTTCTTAACTAGTAAATCAATGTCCATGGCAGTTAGATCATCCCCGTTTAATCGAAAATTTAGATCACCAATCCAAAATACATAACTGAAAGATTACTGTTGTTAATACAAGCTGTTAAACAATGTTAGTTCGTTAAGATTCTATACTCACTCATGAAATAATATCTTAGATGTATCTGAATAGCTAAAACTATGGTTTGTGAGTATTGTATTATAGTCCATAATTCTATCTGCCAATAAATGATCGTGCGGTGTTAAATGTGTGTTCACCACACACATACTAACCCCATATATATTCAGTCTTATACTGACTGCCCCCTTATTCCCCTAAAAACAATACATTTGTATTGAAAAATATCAGGAAGATGTAGTATGCAAGTGAAATTTTCTCTTACCCACATACCCCCAAACCCTGTCCTTGTATATTGAGCTTCTATTAATCTTAAATGCGTAATATGTTTTCTGAGACAAAAAGCATTTAAGACAAGACCCTGTAAACGCTGTGTACGTACTTTTACATAATCATATTTCTTCAATATTTCTCTGTAAAAATTAAATGAAAAGCACCAGTTTTATTCAAACAGAAATTGATATCAAACAAGTAAATACTTTTGACAGTCTCAATTTTAATATGCGCACCTGAAAGATTTAGTCCATGGATCCTCAAAGAACATATCTAATACCATATTTTGTGGTTGGGCTTTGACTTCCTGCAACCTAATATAATATATAAATTCAATTATCTTGCATGTAATTTATACATTTCTTAAACATTTTATATATACCCAACGAAATATAAATCTGGTAATGTTCTTGATGCATTACAGTCAAGAAGTTGATTTAAATCTTCTTCAGGATATTTAGTTGCCACATTCCATGTAACAAAATAAATCCTGAAATACAAAATAAATATATGATGTCATTCAAATGGTTTACAATTAAAATATATATAATCAGTAAACTTAATAAGCTAATAAAATAATGCGTATTACTACATTTTAATTCATTGTTTAAGAGTCAAACATTAGAATTAAAATTTAATATGAAATTAGAAAAGGAATCAACAATTAAAAGGGGAGTTACTATAAAATTTTCACTTACCTAAGATGCTCCAATCTGCTAGCCATTTTTAAGAAGATATTATGTAAATTTAAAAGAGATCAAATTAGAATTCAGGTAATTTTGTTAACATTTAAAAACAGGTTATATTCCAGTGACTGTGCAGTGTCTGTCACAATGTTTTGAAGGTTAAGATATATATGGAATGGCAACGTTTGGCCAAAGAATTGTTCAGTCGTAGTCGTTCATGGGTGTATTATTTTTAGATAATTCAATTGATGAATTACAGAAATTATGCTGTTATCCATTAGAATGCAGTAAAACAACTACTTAAAGAACCATACTGTTGACAGCTGAAAAGAAAGTTGCCCCCTCCAACTACGCTCAGCATGTGACGTCAAATAGCAACCTGTCGTTTACAGTCAATGAATGCATTATTATACGTAACGCATACTATACGAGTGCACTACTATACTCTGCAAATGTGTAATGATGTGTAATTCATTGATACACATACAGGGTATCCCAGAACTCCTGTAGGAGCCGGAAATGGAGGGTAGCTGAGACTATTCTGAACAACAATTTCCTTTGCAAAAATATCGGATGGGGCTTCGTTTTTGAATTATTAGGCAAAAACACTGACCAATCAGTACCGTCAGTGTAGCGTCGAGCCTAGTCGCCCCGGGACAAGCGCCTCGGTAGAACAAGAAGCGATAAGCACAAGTAATATTGGACATAAAAGTAAAAAACAAATGGTAGAATGTTATGAGAGTAATCATACCTTAGAATAAAGGGAATGATTGAATGGCTGGATATCCCAACAGAAGGAATAAGTAAAAATTGCAGAATATTTTTCGGTATTATAAATACAGTCCTGGGGTCATCTAATTTGAATAGTAGAAAGATAAAACATTGTATTATTATAAAATAATGAATTTAATATCGTTCAAGCTTTATTTTTCAATTTTTTTAAAGAGCAACTGAGGACGGTACATGGGGTGTTACCGACGAAATTAGCGAAACAGAAAATTGTGTTTTTTCAGAAACCAGGCCACTTTACGGATAAATTAAAGTTATAGAGACATTTATAACAATAAAATATTTTATGTAATGGTGTTAAAAAGCCGATTTTTAATAAAATAATTGTTACCGACTTTTTATTTTACCCCTGGCGCCACCTGCGAACAAAGTGCTGAAACTGCTCAAAAATTGACAGGAATCTGCCGTACCTACAATGATTATTTTTTAAGAAAATAATTTTTTGCTGTTTTCGCGTGTTTGAAGCATCTAATCGCTTCTATTTTACACTAATTATCGATTCCAATTGTCCGATTAATCCTAGAAGCCCAAAATATTGAAATATTAAAGATTAAATCGCACATTGAGAGAGTGAGAGGTGAGATTGGCGGACTAGTGTTCACTCTCTCGCACATTGTGGGAGTGAGAGGTCCGAGCATCTAGTCTCTCACTTTCTCTACGCCAAACTCGCGCCTGCGCACAACACCAATGTGCGAGAGAGTGAACACTAGTCCGCCAATCTCACCTCTCACTCTCTCAATGTGCGATTTAATCTTTAATATTTCAATATTTCGGGCTTCTAGGATTAATCGGACAATTGGAATCGATAATTAGTGTAAAATAAAAGCGATTAGATGCTTCAAACACGCGAAAACAGCAAAAAATTATTTTCTTAAAAAATAATCATTGTAGGTACGGCAGATTCCTGTCAATTTTTGAGCAGTTTCAGCACTTTTCGAAGAGATGGCGCTAGAGGTAAAAAATATAATTATTTTAAAAATTGTAAAAATAATAAAAAATAGAGCTTGTACGGTGACAAATTGATACTTTTATGATAATATAAAGTTTCCCCTTCCTTTAGTTCAAATTTGGTGATCCTAGAACATCATTTAAGTATATAAATCGATATAAACCTGCGCTTGATTACGAGACTCGAAGACTACATTTCAGAGCCTTTATTTATTATTTTCTTGCTTTATCGCGATTGTTAATTAATTAGAAACGTTCATGGTACTAAAAAGCTGCATTTATTCAATAAACTACATGATTCATACATTCAGCTTTACAATAGTTATTATATTATTTATAACTAACGTTTACAATTGTAACTTTGCGAGATTGCTGTGGAGGGAGTGGGAGGTCCGATCGGCGGACTAGTGTTCACTTCCTCTTACGCATTAGCATACTGCGTTGGCTTGGTGCGAGTGAGAGGGGTGACGCTCTCGCGGAGTCTTTTAATCGTTCCGTTACAATAATTAATAGTATGAGTTATTCGAGGTTCAGACTATTGTAGATCGGTTTTTCGTGTTCGAAAATGTAAAATTTGATACCAAATTAGCCAGTGCTTCTACGTTTTCTATTATTCATTAATGGTCGGGTAGTTACGTTCATCCCTTTTGTGTGAGGTTATGACTAAGTCCCTGTAATTTTATGTACAAGCTGCCTTAGTTTAATGATACATGACTAGAGAAATACAATTTTGCAAACTCGAGATCATTGGTTTCTGAGTCTAGTTTCATTTTACCAATAAACAATGGGAAGGATTTATCTACTGAGAGTAAACATAATCCATCAAATTCAAACCTGATTGAAAATGATCAAGTTTGTTATATCGTATGTAAGTATAAAGTATTATAATTTTATTCAAGTAGTTAATAATAACGTATTTTGCTGTGTTGCAGATTAGAAGATGTATTTGTTATACATTTCTATGCCACATAACCTGCACATTAACATCATCAAATCAACGGGAAACTTTCTGGCAGTTTCTCAGATATCAGTATTCGGTAATGTTTGAAATTGGACACTACTAAAATTTCAAGAAATGGCACAAAGAATACTTCCTGTCACATCATGTTCTCCTAATACAAATCTGCAAACTTGAGATCCTTGGTTTCTGAGTCCAATTTCATTTTACCAATAAACAATGGAAAGGATTTATCTATGGAGAGTAAACTGTTCTTCAATAGTTATACTGAATATATAAGTACATATTTAATTGTAGAATGTCTTTATTTCATAAGAATATTTTACTGCGCTTAAGCTATATCTTAAATAATTATAAAAATATGTTGTATGTAAAAATACTGATATGTAAGTTTTACAAGTTGTAGTTATAAGTGCGTTAAAGTTAAGAATCTAATATTTAAGTAAGTTTTACAGTTAGTAGGTATAAGTGCGTTAGAACTGTTAATGTAATATTTAAGTAAGTTTTACAGTTAGTAGTTAGAAGTGCGTTAGAATTGTGAATGTAATATTTAAGTAAGTTTTACAGTTAGTAGTTATAAGTGTATTAGAATTGTGTATGTAATATTTAAGTAAATTTTACAATTTGTAATTATAAGTGCATGGAAGTTATGAATGTAATATTTAAGTAAGTTTTACAGTTAGTAGTTAGAAGTGCGTTAGAATTGTGAATGTAATATTTAAGTAAATTTTATAATTTGTAATTATAAGTGCATTGAAGTTATGAATGTAATATTTAAGTAAATTTTACAGGTAGTAGTTATAAGTGCGTTAGAATTAACAATGTAACATTTATGTAACATGTATAATTGAAAGAATTTTCAATAAACATACAGTTAAACTAAAGCAATTGTTTATTCATTTATAAACCTAACTCCCTTATCCAGCCCTTACAAAATTTCACTTAAACAGCAAGAAATAATGTAGAAAAACATTGCACAGAAGTTTCGAAATACAAAAGTAGAAAAAGAAACGAAAAATATTGGTTTGATACAGAGAAGAACAAAATTCGGTCCAAACGGTTTCCAGGAATTCCCGAAATTCGACGTCACTAAAATTCTGGGAAGTGGCACGAAGAATACCTCCTGGCACATCATGTTCTCCTGATACAATTTCGGGATCCGAAATTCGGTGAATTTAAATTTTATAGTCTTCGATTTGCTATTGTTAATTTTCATTATTTTCTGAAATTATTTATGGGATAAGGATATCAAGAGAGATTTATTTAAATAAATAAACGAGTTCTGTGTTATTTTTGAAAATCTGCATTTATTCAATAAACTAAATGATTTATTATACATTGAGCTTTAGAATAGTTATTAAATTATTTACAACTAACGTTTACAATTGTAATTTTGCGCACTATCTATACAACTTTAATTTATAATCGGATTTGTTATAGAATTGATACAACAGGTATCTAAGTTCCGATTATTAATTAAATCCTTGGTTTCTGAGTCCAAGTTCCCGGAAATTCCTGGAATTCGACGTCACTAAAATTCTGGGAAGTGGCACGAAGAATACCTCCTGGCACATCATATTCTCCTAATACAATTTCGGGATCCGAAATTCGGTGAATTTAAATTTTATAGTCTTCGATTTGCTATTGCTAATTTTCATTATTTTCTGAAATTATTTATGGGATAAGGATATCAAGAGAGATTTATTTAAATAAATAAACGAGTTCTGTGTTATTTTTGAAAATCTGCATTTATTCAATAAACTAAATGATTTATTATACATTGAGCTTTAGAATAGTTATTAAATTATTTACAACTAACGTTTACAATTGTAATTTTGCGCACTATCTATACAACTTTAATTTATAATCGGATTTGTTATAGAATTGATACAACAGGTATCTAAGTTCCGATTATTAATTAAATCCTTGGTTTCTGAGTCCAAGTTCCCGGAAATTCCTGGAATTCGACGTCACTAAAATTCTGGGAAGTGGCACGAAGAATACCTCCTGGCACATCATATTCTCCTAATACAATTTCGGGATCCGAAATTCGGTGAATTTAAATTTTATAGTCTTCGATTTGCTATTGCTAATTTTCATTATTTTCTGAAATTATTTATGGGATAAGGATATCAAGAGAGATTTATTTAAATAAATAAACGAGTTCTGTGTTATTTTTGAAAATCTGCATTTATTCAATAAACTAAATGATTTATTATACATTGAGCTTTAGAATAGTTATTAAATTATTTACAACTAACGTTTACAATTGTAATTTTGCGCACTATCTATACAACTTTAATTTATAATCGGATTTGTTATAGAATTGATACAACAGGTATCTAAGTTCCGATTATTAATTAAATCCTTGGTTTCTGAGTCCAAGTTCCCGGAAATTCCTGGAATTCGACGTCACTAAAATTCTGGGAAGTGGCACGAAGAATACCTCCTGGCACATCATATTCTCCTAATACAATTTCGGGATCCGAAATTCGGTGAATTTAAATTTTATAGTCTTCGATTTGCTATTGCTAATTTTCATTATTTTCTGAAATTATTTATGGGATAAGGATATCAAGAGAGATTTATTTAAATAAATAAACGAGTTCTGTGTTATTTTTGAAAATCTGCATTTATTCAATAAACTAAATGATTTATTATACATTGA
Organism: Anthidium xuezhongi; assembly: GCA_022405125.1. Taxonomy (NCBI): domain Eukaryota; kingdom Metazoa; phylum Arthropoda; class Insecta; order Hymenoptera; family Megachilidae; genus Anthidium; species Anthidium xuezhongi. The sequence goes on along the minus strand of CM039638.1, from coordinate 9,065,999 downwards.
GCTTTAGAATAGTTATTAAATTATTTACAACTAACGTTTACAATTGTAATTTTGCGCACTATCTATACAACTTTAATTTATAATCGGATTTGTTATAGAATTGATACAACAGGTATCTAAGTTCCGATTATTAATTAAATCCTTGGTTTCTGAGTCCAAGTTCCCGGAAATTCCTGGAATTCGACGTCACTAAAATTCTGGGAAGTGGCACGAAGAATACCTCCTGGCACATCATATTCTCCTAATACAATTTCGGGATCCGAAATTCGGTGAATTTAAATTTTATAGTCTTCGATTCGCTATTGCTAATTTTCATTATTTTCTGAAATTATTTATGGGATAAGGATATCAAGAGAGATTTATTTAAATAAATAAACGAGTTCTGTGTTATTTTTGAAAATCTGCATTTATTCAATAAACTAAATGATTTATTATACATTGAGCTTTAGAATAGTTATTAAATTATTTACAACTAACGTTTACAATTGTAATTTTGCGCACTATCTATACAACTTTAATTTATAATCGGATTTGTTATAGAATTGATACAACAGGTATCTAAGTTCCGATTATTAATTAAATCCTTGGTTTCTGAGTCCAAGTTCCCGGAAATTCCTGGAATTCGACGTCACTAAAATTCTGGGAAGTGGCACGAAGAATACCTCCTGGCACATCATATTCTCCTAATACAATTTCGGGATCCGAAATTCGGTGAATTTAAATTTTATAGTCTTCGATTTGCTATTGCTAATTTTCATTATTTTCTGAAATTATTTATGGGATAAGGATATCAAGAGAGATTTATTTAAATAAATAAACGAGTTCTGTGTTATTTTTGAAAATCTGCATTTATTCAATAAACTAAATGATTTATTATACATTGAGCTTTAGAATAGTTATTAAATTATTTACAACTAACGTTTACAATTGTAATTTTGCGCACTATCTATACAACTTTAATTTATAATCGGATTTGTTATAAAATTGATACAACAGGTATCTAAGTTCCGATTATTAATTAAATCCTTGGTTTCTGAGTCCAAGTTCCCGGAAATTCCTGGAATTCGACGTCACTAAAATTCTGGGAAGTGGCACGAAGAATACCTCCTGGCACATCATGTTCTCCTGATACAATTTCGGGATCCGAAATTCTGTGAATTTAAATTTTATAGTCTTCGATTTGCTATTGTTAATTTTCATTATTTTCTGAAATTATTTATGGGATAAGGATATCAAGAGAGATTTATTTAAATAAATAAACGAGTTCTGGGTTATTTTTGAAAATCTGCATTTATTCAATAAACTAAATGATTTATACATTGAGCTTTAGAATAGTTATTAAAATAGTTATAAAATTTGTTTAATTTTTACAATAGATTGAAAACAGGACCAAATAATTTAATAACTAATCTAAAGTTGTAAATAATTTAATATTTAAAGTTGTAAATAATTTAATAACTATTGTAAAGCTCAATGTATAATAAATCATTTAGTTTATTGAATAAATGCAGATTTTCAAAAATAACCCAGAACTCGTTTATTTATTTAAATAAACCTCTCTTGATATCCTTATCCCATAAATAATTTCAGAAAATAATGAAAATTAACAATAGCAAATCGAAGACTATAAAATTTAAATTCACAGAATTTCGGATCCCGAAATTGTATCAGGAGAACATGATGTGCCAGGAGGTATTCTTCGTGCCACTTCCCAGAATTTTAGTGACGTCGAATTCCAGGAATTCCTGGAAACCGTTTGGACCGAATTTTGTTCTTCTCTGTATCAAACCAATATTTTTCGTTTCTTTTTCTACTTTTGTATTTCGAAACTTCTGTGCAATGTTTTTCTACATTATTTCTTGCTGTTTAAGTGAAATTTTGTAAGGGCTGGATAAGTGAGTTAGGTTTATAAATGAATAAACAATTGCTTTAGTTTAACTCTATGTTTATTGAAAATTCTTTCAATTATACATGTTACATAAATGTTACATTGTTAATTCTAACGCACTTATAACTACTACCTGTAAAATTTACTTAAATATTACATTCTTAACTTTAATGCACTTATAATTACAAATTGTAATATTTGCTTAAATATTACATTCACAATTCTAACGCACTTATAACTACTAACTGTAAAACTTACTTAAATATTACATTCTTAACTTTAATGCACTTATAATTAGAAATTGTAAAATTTGCTTAAATATTACATTCACAATTCTAACGCACTTATAACTACTAACTGTAAAACTTACTTAAATATTACATTCTTAACTTTAATGCACTTATAATTACAAATTGTAAAATTTGCTTAAATATTACATTCACAATTCTAACGCACTTATAACTACTAACTGTAAAACTTACTTAAATATTAGATTCTTAACTTTAACGCACTTATAATTACAAATTGTAAAACTTACATATCAGTATTTTTACATACAACATATTTTTATAATTATTTAACATATAGCTTAAGCGCAGTACAATATTCTTATGAAATAAAGACATTCTACAATTACATATGTACTTATATATTCAGTATAACTATTGAAGAACAGTTTACTCTCCGTAGATAAATCCTTTCCATTGTTTATTGGTAAAATGAAATTAGACTCAGAAACCAAGGATCTCAAGTTTGCAGATTTGTATTAGGAGAACATGATGTGACAGGAAGTATTCTTCGTGCCATTTCTTGAAATTTTAGTAGTGTCCAATTCCAAAAATTACCGAACACTGATATCTGAGAAACTGCCAGAAAGTTTCCTGTTGATTTGATGATGTTAATGTGCAGCTTATGTGGCGTAGAAATGTATAACAAATACATCTTCTAATCTGCAACACAGCAAAATACGTTATTATTAACTACTTGAATAAAATTATAATACTTTATACTTACATACGATATAACAAAATTGATCATTTTCAATCAGGTTTGAATTTGATGGATTATGTTTACTCTCAGTAGATAAATCCTTCCCATTGTTTATTGGTAACATGAAACTAGACTCAGAAACCAAGGATCTCGAGTTTGCAAAATTGTATTTATCTAGTTATGTATCATTAAACTAAGGCAGCTTGTACATTAAATTACAGGGACTTAGTCATAACCTCACACAGAAGGGATGAACGTAACTACCCGACCATTAATGAATAATAGAAAACGTAGAAGCACTGGCTAATTTGGTATCGAATTTTACATTTTCGAACACGAAAAACCGATCTACAATAGTCTGAACCTCGAATAACTCATACTATTAATTATTGTAACGCAACGATTAAAAGACTCCGCGAGAGCGTCACCCCTCTCACTCGCACCAAGCCAACGCAGTATGCTAATGCGTAAGAGGGAGAGAACACTAGTCCGCCAATCTCACCTCTCACTCTCTCAATGTGCGATTTAATCTTTAATATTTCAATATTTTGGGCTTCTAGGATTAATCGGACAATTGGAATCGATAATTAGTGTAAAATAGAAGCGATTAGATGCTTCAAACACGCGAAAACAGCAAAAAATTATTTTCTTAAAAAATAATCATTGTAGGTACGGCAGATTCCTGTCAATTTTTGAGCAGTTTCAGCACTTTGTTCGCAGGTGGCGCCAGGGGTAAAATAAAAAGTCGGTAAAAATTATTTTATTAAAAATCGGCTTTTTAACACCATTACATAAAATATTTTATTGTTATAAATGTCTCTATAACTTTAGTTTATCCGAAAAGTGGCCTGGTTTTTGAAAAAACACAATTTTCTGTTTCGCTAATTTCGTCGGTAACACCCCATGTACCGTCCTCAGTTGCTCTTTAAAAAAATTGAAAAATAAAGCTTGAACGATATTAAATTCATTATTTTATAATAATACAATGTTTTATCTTTCTACTATTCAAATTAGATGACCCCAGGACTGTATTTATAATACCGAAAAATATTCTGCAATTTTTACTTATTCCTTCTGTTGGGATATCCAGCCATTCAGTCATTCCCTTTATTCTAAGGTACGATTACTCTCATAACATTCTACCAGTTGTTTTTTACTTTTATGTTCAATATTACTTGTGTTTAACGCTTCCTGTTCTACCGAGGCGCTTGTCCCGGGGCGACTAGGCTCGACGCTACAAAAAAAAAAAAAATGAAATTGAAATTGTCTGTTGTGCACAATATTTTCTACACCCATTGTATGTAAACACCAACAGTCTTCGAGAGGCACTCGAAGGTAAATTATTTACCTCGTTTGCATTCGTCTGTTCAGTAGAAAATCTGATTTATACTGAAATACACGAAGGGGATGAATAATTCCAGTAATTTCAAATCCACATTTAGTCGTGAGTGATTTATTTTCTTTTTTTCTTAACTTCAATTTATTTTTCCACTCAAAATCCTTCCACACACTATTAGACTGTGTTTGTATAATACACAATAGAACATTTATTTCGTTTTCGTTAGTCTTCGCAAAATTTTTATTTTAATCATTTGAAAATTGTTTATCGACGTTTGAACAATTAAATAAACGTTCAACCCTTTGCGAAATTGGGGTCTGATAAACCTAAAAAAATAATTGCAATATATTAGACCCTGTCCCTTAAGAGTTAATAAAGTTATGCATAAAAATTTGAAAATTGTTCTGTTTAGGGGAGGAAACGGAAGAAAATTTGGACGATGCGATACTTTTATCTAGCAACGATGAAATTTTGTCGAAATCAGACAACGAAATCTTTTATGACACAAACGAATATTCTTTTTCATGCGAGAGCATTTTAACAGAAAGCGATTTGTCAAATATAAGCGATGGGTACGAAAGCTGTCCAGAGTTTTCAGAAAACACTGACAGTACAAGTCTACTTTCCTTGCCCGCCCCAAAAAATTATTTTAAAAATGTCCCCGGATCGCCACAGAATTTAAACAAATTGCAAAAGCAACAAGATTTAAAAATAACGAAAGAAGAGTATGGAAGTGATGAAGATGTTCCCCTGAGGATTTTATTGAGGCGCATGTTCGATGAAATTTTAGGAAAATGTAGAAAAGAATTAAATACTTGTTCGGTTAACAAATTTGAGAATGTAGTTGAAATAAATAACAACAATGTATCAAACCAATCGTTGGAGAATAATAAATTATCAGAAAATAATCATTCTTTTGCAAAATTCGCGAATTTAGAGCATTCCGATTCAACCATTTTGCCCTCGCACTCTATTTCAAACGATTGGTATCAAAGAAAATTAATAACAATTTGGGAAACTTCTGATGAAAATTCTGATAATTCGTTGTATCATCGAAGTACATTAGACTCGTCTGGAAAATATATGTGTAAATTAACAAATTTTCCCTTTCGAAAACCATTACAACAAATAAATGCACTACTTACCAATAGCGATATGGATGACAGTGCATCCAGTGAATGTAACTCGTCTATTGAAATTCAAATGATGAGCAAAGAAATCTTTAACAAATTTAATGAACTGAAAAATAATAGTTCTTTGAATTCCACTGATCAAAATGGTAATTCAAGTTTTGCTAATGAGAAAATAGTTAATGCTAATAGTAATTTAAATAATTTACTCAAATTAACGAATCGTAATATACCTACTATACTTATTACTCCCCCAACACCGAATTGAATCATTCATTTTTGTAACCTTTTTGAATTTAAGAATAATAAACTAGTTTTGAACAAAATAGTAATAATTTTTATTATTATGGATAATGGATTTATATATGTATTTCCTTTACATCATTTTTCGTGCTGTTATAAAAACATTTTCGTTTTTAATATCAAAATATCATAACTTTATTAGATTTTAAAATTATTTTCTATATTATAACGACTTATTTCAGACTATATTAAAAATATTTAGATTACTTATTAGCGGTCGGATTCTATTTAAATCGTTTTAGTTATTTATCTGCCAGTTGCCTTTTAGAACTTTATTTGTTAACTTTAAAATCCTATCACACACGCGTTGTTAGATGAGGAATTGTCTTTGATAGCATATATAACGTCCTTTTCAAGACAAATATCTCGCGGCAAAGTATTTTTCGTACTGTTTGATAATTATAAATATTAGAAAAAATGACATTTCCTCAAGCTCATCAAATTGAGTTAGTAGCACTAGCAGAATTAGCAGGAATTTCTGCAGTTCCAGGCGTTTATCGGTAATAATTTACGAAATACGTGTACATAACCTTTATGACAAAAAAGGCAGTACCTTAACCTCGTATATCAATATTTTGGTATTTTATGATATATATGACACGCAAATTAACATAAATGAGATTTTTTTCACTCCATTAAATTCATTAAACTAACGTTATAAACTTATACATTAACTTAAGTGAACAATTAATTTATATCATGACATGTCAAAATGACAGGATATAAATTGTCATACTATTACTTAATTATATTTTTAGCATAATATTGGAACTTTTAACGCTTCAAATATCACCAGAAGACATATACATTCTTTTGAAGCAAATATGCCCACAGACAACTGAAAAACAAACAAGTAATAATGGTACAGATGTACTTGACACATCAACTACAACTTAGCATATACTTTTTGAGTTTAATAACCAGTAAGTTTAAAACATTCAGGAAATTTATGTTTTAATTTCTCACTATTAGCATTCTTATGAAATTGATAAATGTCATTCTTTAAAATATGATATTTAATAAATATTATGGTTTAAGATCTGTGAATGCATTAAATCTTATTTTAAACAATGTCTTACATAAATATTTTTAATATTTTAGGCATCCTGCCCTTGCTAATTTGTCAGCCATTTCATTACCATAAATTCCAACATGACCATTGACATGATTCTAAAACAGTAAACTCAATTACATTTCAAATTAAAATTAAGTGTTATTTGCTACATATGTAAAATTAAAATATTAAATATTACTAAAATAACTATGTGTTATTCTTACCCATTCTACATTTAGGGATTTAAGTGCCTCTTCCATTTCTAACAATTCAGTCTTATTTATAACAGGCGCGTTAGTTGATGTTTTCCAACCATTATTTTTCCATTTTGGCATCCAAACTGTTATGCAAGAAATAAGAAACTGTGAATCTGTATTTATTTTCAACTTCTTGATACCTGCTTCCTTCGCTTGTTTAGCAGCTATAGTTACAGCCTGAATTTCTGCCATATTATTAGTTGCTCTACCAATAACTGGCTGTGAAACATTTCTGTAATTAAGAATTCTAAATAAGATTCTTATACCCCATTAAAAACTGAACATGTAATAAAACATACAAGGGATGGTCATCAGCAAACCAAACACCTATTCCTGCCTTTGCACTTTTTTTACCATTTTTACTGCATGCACCATCTGTGTATACATTCACATAACCATCCTTATCAATAATGAACTCTCCTTTCGTTTCCTAAACATTTAAAAGTATATTAAATTCAATTAGTAAAAAAGAAGATGGTATAATTCTGATTAAAAATATAATAAAGCTTTAGAAACATGTGTACTAAAATTATTTAAAGTACTTACTTTTGAGGTACTATCAGAAGTAGATGTTGAGTAATCATTTACATTTGATATCTTTTGTTTTTTTAACGGTGGTGTTTCATCAATAATTTTTATAGTTTTCCTGCTGGATGCATGTAATCTAATAACAATATTAAAATATATGTGGGTATTCTACATATTATTATATTATATTCTATAATACCTTTTGGTGAATGTAGCTGATGAGTAGCTCTGAGTTACTTTTGATTTTTCTGCAATGAAATTCTTAGCTTCTACCTCAGTCTTAAATTTCTTAAATAGCGGCCTAGAATATTCATTTACTTGCATTTTACATTCATCCCTTAATAAAAATAGAAATGAGTTTACATGAAATATATTTAAAATAACAAATTGAAAATTTATTACCATGTTCGATAGATTCCAACATTTCTGCCTCTGGCAACAGCATAATAAAAAGACATTTTTGAATATATTATGCAAAAAGTATATTTGATTTGCCTTTATCTATTTGTACAATAATATCCTTTTTAATTAAATGATTAAATTTCTCATAATATGATACCTAAAAATTTAAATAGAATGCTTTTATAAACTATGTATAATTTAAAATTAATATATTTAACATACATATAAAAAAAAAAACTGAAATCTATTATATTAATACTGATTATTTACATACATCATCATTTTGTCAAATGTAAAATTTATATTATTATAAAATATACACATAAATTAAATAATGTTCACAATCTAACTTTGTTAATATTTTATAAGATTCCAAGTAATTGCAAAACATTAACGTTAGCAAGAAAACTTAACCTATTATTTTGTATTTGTTATTTAGTAAAAGTATATTAATATTTTAAATAAAAAAAGTATTTAGTATTACTCAGTATTACCTAACACTTTTTTAATTAATAATGTTTCGTTTGTAAATATAACTATCACATATTTTAAGTTAGAAAAAAAATAGGAATCTGTAACTGCAAAGAGAGGAACGAAAAATAAAGTATGTTTATAATGATATGGAATCAATAATCTTTGTAATATAGATATTATTTCATACAATTATCACAAAAACAATAAAATTAAGAATATAAGTCTAAATTCTTTATAATAATACTCAATTTATGTTTTTACTTTAGATTATTAACATCTGCGAGAAGATACTGCGTTAACTGCCGAATTAAAATGATTGTATCGAGAACAAAATATTCAAGATTATACGATTTTTATATATGTGGCATATAAGAAAGAAAATTGATATAAAATTAATGAATAAATTTCGTAGGGTACTGTTGTTTTAAAATTAATTTAAATTGTTTTACTCAAAGAAGTTATAAGAAACTATAATCATTATTATAATAACTGATATTATTATACAATCAAAAATTCAAATTGATATTAAAGCATGGTTTCAAAGGTACGTATTTAAAAAATATATTATTTTTTTTATATATAAATATTAGGGTATAAGACATAGGTTAAATAGTTATATATATATGTATATGAATATGTATTTTTCAAAAAGATTTTACTGATTGAAACCTATTTCTTATTTCTACTAGAAGAATAGTAGTTGGCTAATGCCATCATTTGATTTTGAACCTATCAAAAAATCACCAGCAATTAAGCGTACTTCTTCTCAAGTATTAGAAAATAGTATTTCACGAACTTTAAATGTCTACAAGATAGTTCCTAAGAAAAAAAATATAAGTAGTTTATCTGCCTTATTGGAAGCTTGTGAACCAAGGCAACCTACTGAATTACCTGTAAGTAGACAGAAACAACAAGAGATTTCAGACTGGTTTCAGTACAAAGTTAGGAAAGGTAGACCTTGCGCAATGATCTTGTCTGGTCCATCTGGTTGTGGCAAGACAGCAGCAATTAAAGTTCTTGCCAAAGAAAATGGTTTTGGCATTACAGAGTGGATTACTCCTATTGATCAACTGATGGATGAAAATAGTAATTTATATTTTTCAAATAAATTTGTAAATTAGTCATGTTAAGTCATTGATAAACTAATCACCAATTATTTATTAGACAGAGTAATGAGACAGGGGGACAGATTTGAGGAATTTTTAATTAGAGCTACAAGATACAGTTCAGTCTTAAATAATTGCTCTAGACGTTTGCTTCTAGTTAAAGATTTTCCACATGTTTTCTTTGATGATAAAAGTAGCTTCTATTCTATCTTAGAGTAAGTAAAACTATTGATTCATATTCTCTGTAGTGTTAGTTTAATTATAACTAATTTCTACTTGTAGAAAGTATTTTGAAATTGGAAAAGAACCTATAGTATTTGTATGTTCAGAAGCAGGAAATTCAAAATTATTGCAAATATTATTTCAGCCTAATATAAGAGAAAAATTTGGAATTGATTTAATCAAGTGAGTCATTTTAAATGCTGTTACATTCCTTTGTAATTTTTACTACTTGTGGATATTTACATAACTTTTTATAAATTTAGTGTAAACTCTGTTACACAAGCTGCAATGAAAAATGCTCTAAAACGGGCAACCAGTATTTTAAATTCAATGGCTGGGCATATGCTATACATCTCCCAACACAAAGTGGATGAAATATTATCAAACAGTATAGGAGACATTAGAAATGCGCTATTAAACCTTATTTTCATTTCACTAAAAGGTCAGTGTAACTAATTCCACCAAATTTAGTTTGATAAATTTATGTTATATTGTTTTTGCAATTGGCAGTGCCTGAGGAACAAGAAAACAACTGCGAAAGTAGAGAACTAACTTTAGGACTTCTTCATGGTATTGGAAGAGTAATTAATCCAAAAAGTAAATTGATACTTTTGTGAATGATAACACAATAATTAATCAGAATAATTAATAGTACAATTAAATTTATAGGAGTTGAGGATGAAAATTCTTGGAAATTTGTTCACAATCCTGATGAAATAGCAGCATTTTTTCAATCGCAAGCTACAGTATTTTTGCATTTTCTACAAGAAAATTATTTAAACACTATGAGGGGGATAGAGGAAGTAGACGCGTGTGCACCCATATTAAGTTTAGCGGACGTTTTAAATTCTGAATGGCGGGTACGGTAGTCGTTTTTAATACATTTATATACAATTAAACTGAATCTTTACATAAAACGTTAGGCAGATTAAAAAATTAGTTTACATGATTTTCAGGATCCTAATTTAACTAAAGTAGTTTTGTCATTCGCTGTTCGAGGCGTGATGGTATCGAATAAAAAGCCAGTTAGTGGATGGAATCCTGTTAGAAAGCCACCAAATGACGGATTTAATAAGTTAGTAAATATAGCAATAACATGTGGTATTTAGTAAATAACATGTAGATATAACTAAACGTTATTATTTACATAGGAAAAGGTGTTTGGCAGCAGCTGAAGTTCAGTGGTATGAGTCTATAATTAAACCGAAGTCGAAAGGAGTTACGGAAGAACCGAATTGTGATATCGAATTAATTATCGAATAACGTTCCTGGAACATAAAAGGTTATTAAAGGAGTGAACTATGTGATTTATTTATTACATTTTATTTTCTACTATTATTATGTAAATGTAAATGTAAATATATCGATCAGAGATTGAATGACACAAGTTTAATTAGAATTGTTTATAATTTTTGAAATGTATATATATTGTTGAATAATGCGTTTTATTCTATTAATTATCTCGTTTAATACCTTAGAGCGTGTAACAATTATTTTTATTGCGTAAAGCAAATATTACCGCAAATTACGTCGATAGATACTATAAAAAATACATTTTATACATAAAATTCACACACTTCGAACGAAATGCATTTTAATATAAATATTTTTCTTGATAATTAGACTCTTGGCAGTTAAAAATTGATTAATCACTATATGTATATAGTTACGGATACGATATTTTCTTAATTAAAATTTAAAATTAAAAGTGTTTACAATAACGAGTATTTTATTAAAAATATACGAAGATCTTACAACCTATCTTTTCTTCATAAATAACTGTTAACGATTACGTCTAAATAGTTGTGTTTGTACGTCAATGTAAATTTTGTACGCGCGCTAAATACATCGCAAAATATTATTTAATAAAAAACACTCACGATCGACTAAAGTATCTCCTAGAAAATGAAATGCAGTAGCAAACAGTCTTCCGCTCCAAATACCTTAAATATCAGTGTATATTGAATCGTCTCAAATAGTTTGTATGTATAATGCAGTCTCATTGTTTTAAACGTTTCAGATGATCAGGAAAGTATACAGAAGTTCGAGAAATACTAAACCAGTTCAAAGTTATTCATTAAATAATCAGTGCTATAAGGCTTTGAATGCATTCAAAATTTCAAATGAATGAACAAAAATTAACACTCCTTCCCTACTTCATCGATATAAATAAGAATGATTTTTATGAGACCAAAATGGAATATTTACACAGGTAGATTTAATTGATAGAAACAATTGTGAGAACTACGATTTCGAGAGATCCACTTCCTCGATCGTCGAGATAAGGTTATCCAGACCGAATAGGAATCCTTCTTCGTGGTTGCCCTGTTCCCATGGCTTCCTATGCGTTACTCTTTGACCATTTGGTAGCGCTTGTGTTTTTGCAAAATCGATCAACCAAACGCCGACCTTGTCGTTGTCGTAGATCATGAAGATACTACTACCAATTATCTGGAAATCAAATTATTATACGTGTTAAGCATACTCAATTTAATATCAATAGAATACTAATAATACTAAACGTATAAAGCGGAGTCAAATGACCCATTTGAAGATTTACTTTGAAGGGATGATTTAACTTTCTGTAAATTCTTATATTATCTGATTATTCCATTTCTCTTAACTTATTTTTTAAAGAGAAAAGTTCTTTACACACCTTATGTACCATGAGGAGCCATTTGACTCCTTATGGTAAGAATAGGTATGTGTAAGTAACAGCAAAATAATATTCACTACTTAAAAAATAAGAAAGTCTAAAAATGATTTAAATAGTCAATTATATTTTGTGGTAATAATTTCACATATTGTTTATACAGAACATGGAATTAAAAGTATATAACAATTATTTACTTTAAAGTGGGAAAATCAGCGACATACTTTAAAGTGGTAAATTTAATTCTATATCCTACATTTTTTAATTTAGATATTTTGCAAATACTTTACTTTGTAATACTGTACTTTGTGATAAATATTTAAATATATTATATTAGACTTTCTTTTCATTCAGGTTTTATCGCATTACTTTATTTTTACAATAAAATGAATTAGGGTTCGTTAATCTTCTCAGTTACTAAAATAAAATTCTGTCAAATGAACAAACGTACTTCATGAGTTTGGAAATATTCAGAGGCCTCGATCTTTGCACGAAGACTCTTGAGTCGCGCGAGCAGTTTCACGCGCGTGTTCTCGCGCGTTCCCAGGAACAGTTTCATGGTGTCGAGAACCTCTTGATGGGATTTCACTTTCTTCAAGTCCGTGATCGGCGGCGCGCCAGGAAGCTTCATAGCCTCGATCCTGAATCCGTGGCTACAGGTCGAGCTCTGTTGCTCGCGGAATTGCATGTACCGTAATTTTGTCACGGCGCGTTGTTCGTGTTCTTGTTTCGTCGGCGCCTTTGGATCGACGGCGATCATTTTCTGGTAGAGATCCGGTCTGGCGGTCGTCTTCGATACTTCGGACTCGAGGAACGTTCTTGTGCCCATCTTGATGTCCATCACGTGAGGGTCGTTGAAGCCGAATAGCAAATCCTGTAGCTCGATGAACGTGTCCCCTTTGTATTCCACTTCTCGATAGTATCTGTAAATATATTAAAAGAATATAAATTTTCGAATTTATCAGGATTTAACCCAGTGGTAGTCAACCTAGTCACTACCGCTCATTAGTGGGCGTTATAGCTTTTATGGTGGGCCTTTGTATTTTTTAATTTAATTGACTTTTTAAAAACATTGAAATCGAAATTTTATAAAGTAATGTTACTTTCCTACTTTATAAATCACCATTACTGTGGAACCAGTGGACGGTAGGTATAAAAGGTTGACTATCTCTGATTTAACCCTTTGTATTTGGAGGATCGTCTTCAGATTACTTCAGCAACTCGAACGTACTTGTTCATAAAGTAGATATTCTTCTAATACGGTTTAAGAATTGAGGAAAGTCCCTTATAACGCAGGATTCTTATAGTTAAAAATTAATAAACAATAATCACATATTTTGTGGAAGAAGTATTTTTTATTATTTGATGTTATTATCATGTTTAAGAAATTAGTAAAATAAAATTTCTTAAATACTATTATTTTTGAATATTTTAAATAAAAATTTAAATATAGAAAAATTACATCACATTTTTAAATGAACAAAATTTGAATAACACTTACTTTTACGTATAAAAAAATAATGTAGTTGACGGTATCTAATATAAATTTCTGTTTGAAATGAAACAGCAGACAGGAACTTTAATTTAAATTTGCATTAAAATCGGATTTGTGATTCGAGGTAGAGTATTATGTCACCCGAAAAAAAAAAATTTATACATAATTTAGTAATTTGTGTTTTTATATTAACATTTTTTTCCTTAACCAAATTATGTAACCGCGAGTATTTTTATTCGTCCCCAAAGTTCTTTTTTTAAATTAAAAATCGACGATACTTCGTCAATAGTGGCAAAGATGAGCGATGATGTTATTATATATTCGTGGGTTGATCTAGAAAGTTTCTGTTTTTTCTAAATATCTATTTTTTCTGGACAAACAGAACCACTTATATTATTTTGTAACAAAATTCTGAAAACTGTTTTTGATAAAAATAAAAATTCGACAAGAGGTACAAAATTAAAGAGAGTTAAATGATAAATAACCATTCATTTTGTTTTAAGAATGTTTATGAAAGTGATTGTGTTTTTATATATTTTGTACTTAATATGTAATTAATGTTTATTACGCGCTATTTGATTATGAATGAACTTAAATTTTCATAAAATTTATATTAATTTATTATATCATCATATTTTTTCATAAATTTTCAACGTGAAAGTAAGTTTGTTTTACGTAATAAATGATAGATTTGTCCTGGAGAGGGTTAATTGTTTTATCTTTCGCTCACCTTGGTATGCAGTCTCGCAGTTCTTTGTCTTTGCTGAGGGCTTCGTAAACGATTCTCTCTGTATTTTCTGCTCCTCCTGTTTTTCGCTTCCAGACAGTGCCGGGCCCAGCTGGTGCGAAACCGTCTGGGTGTCCGGACAACTGGAACCACGATTTCAACCTGTTCTTTAGCAGGACATTGCTAGCTGGTGCTGTTAAATCCAAGGCATTCTGGAACAAAAAGGATATTTATTATATAGCAAAATTAAAACATAGTTAAATTTCTGAGTAAAGAAAGATTTCTATTTCTAATGTGCTGTAAATTGTTAATAGATTATGTTAAAATTAAGAAAATATACTGTATATATTATTAATATTATACACATTTTATGTAACATCGTTTTATAAAGTATTACAAAGGCACCAATGGGTACCTAGAAGAAGGATTTACATTTCATAAAATTTGCAAGAACTATATCAATAAAATAAAATTTATTTTTCAGAGCAATAAACTGTCTTTTCTGTAAATTTTATTAAATGTAACATAGAAGTACCAATTCACTGGTAAACATTTGTATTCCAAAACAGACAAGTGTCTCGGTTCTGTATCAATGATCTTTACGGTAGCAACACTAACAGCAACAGAGGTGTGTGAACGAAAGGACGTATTCGAAAGAGTAGTACCAATGCTAGAAATTTTAACGACAGGTCCTCTTCTGGCATAGTCGTGTCGGAGAGAACCAGGGGAAACTGTTCCATCTTCTGCATCGTTGCTGAATCATTGGGAAGTTTGGCAATAGCCCTGGTAGAACTAGATCCAACGCTGTTGGACCGATTTGAGCCCATGGACGTGCTCCTTCGCCACTGACGGAACGCGTTGTAAGTGTTGCTCGCCGAAGCATCCTTTTGCCTTCGGTGTTCCTTGTGATTGGAATTATGGTTCAGTCTCGTTTGCTCCTTGCTCGAAGGCTGTAATCAAAGGAATCTACTAAGAACTGAATTCATCCGTTAGGGGTCACGTTCCTTTCACGCAACTTCTTTTTTTCTTTCAACCATCCATGCACTCGTCTAACTTTCAAGCAACATGTTAAATCAAAAATTTCCTTTCCATCTCGTTTACTCCGCATCATTCTGACCTACACATTCTATGAAAAATAAATGCTAACATAATAAAGCTAATATTAAGTGTAATTGATAAATAATAAGTTACTCGTAAAAATACTTATCATTTTTTCTTCTAAACCTGAAGTTATATATTCGTATCAATAAATATTTGTACTGTACAATCTTATTTCTTATAGAATTAATATTTTTAATTAATAAATAAAAATAATGTATGTGTACAATAATAAGTAACATAGTTTTAGGAATTAAGGATTTGAAAACTGTGCAATACTATATCTTCAAAAAGTTTAATCATCGTCAAGGTATTTAAGATAAAAAATAACTGAGACAAAAAATTTGGTGTATCGAGAAAGTATTCAGTGATTTTTGCTTAATTAAGAAGTTTTTTTCAAACTATATATTATTTCTGAATACTTTTTAAGAGAAGATTTTATTTTTATTCTCATAATTTAAAATACTTCTTGGTCATTTAATAAAAATTCATTTTTTTCTGCATAGATCAATTATTTAAATTATTAGAAATAATAATTACTACACTATGACTATTTCTAATATTTTATTTAATAACATACCAGAAATGATACTAAGCAACTAGTATATAGCAACAATACGTTTAAAGTAAATAAATTATTAGAATTTTTTCAAAAGTACAAGAAGGAAACACTTCATTAAGATATGATTGATAAGCACGTTATTAAAGTCGTAGTGAAAACAGTAAGAAGCGTGTACGCAAATTGGAACTTAGATTAAAAATAAGTTTTTCTTTCCGCGAGGTCAGCAGATTTCTTCTTTCGTTTTATTTCTCCTTTTTTCCAGCACAGTTGTTTCCGTGACTTTATTGAGTTTCGTAATCGAACTCGATGCATGAATTAAACTCGAGAGTATTCCGCGTCGACCAATCGGAACAGAGCAGGGTACGATGGGTGCGCAGCGCGCATGCGAGCACGTGGTCCATCGCATGCTATGAATTGATAAGAATCGTTTAATTGAGTTTAGTGAGCCGCGAGCGACTCGTGCTAATTGATGTATCACGGTTACCGTCTAATCCGATTAATAAACGTATCACGTGCGTTCCTCGGATTAAAAGAATCGAGATGGAACGATTACGATTAGGTCAATTGAAGGTACAACGCGCAGAATGTTCAAATTAACGCGCACGGCGCATTTATCGCTACGGCGTGAACGCAAACAGTTGTTTTTTTATCTCTTCCAAAACGGTTAATAGATTTTGGTCATAAAAAAATCTCTGAGCAAATTGCAATACGCGTTAATTTTAGAATTTAGGATTTTACAGTTCATCAAAATGATACGGTCTTTTGTTACGTCAGCTGAACTTTTGCTCTTTAATCGTTGCTCTGGTGATATCTGAAATACCGAACTGAATAATTGCGAATGAGAGATTATTGGAACTTTTAGTTCAATAATACGTGGTCGTGTGTTAATTTCAAATTAAATAATTCATGGTTTTTTTGTTCTTAAACCGCAGCATTTTAATGGTCTTGCATAAGGAATGAATTATTACTTATTCAATAATTCGAACGTTCTTATTTACAAAGTAGACATCCTTCCACGGTTTAAGAACTGAGCAAATTTCTTTATAACGCGGTATTCTTACAGTAAAAAATTGCATTTTTCTACTATTTTCTTTTGATATTAACATTTTAGTTCAGAATAAACAATTTTAATGTCACGTTTATAATTTTGAATAAAAGTTAATAAATTCTTTGATCCTAATTTTTCTTTATATTATTACTTTTCTGTACTTTGTATGAGTTATCTGAAATTCAAGATAACCATTATTTTAATATTTGGAGTTATTTGCTTGCTTGACCCCTCTGACCCCTCTGACGACACTTCAAATGTCCAATAGAAACTTTTTTATACATAAATTACCACTAATTTCAAGGTAATGATAAGCTTGGCTCGTGCTTTACCCAATTATGGTCAGAATCTTTATTCATTAAGCTTTGTATGATTTTGTGTATTTGTTAAATTAAAAAAAAGCTATTCATACAATTCACATTTTTTAAGTTAAGCGATACCATTGTTTTTTTTTTGTTGAAAACTTGAGTAAATTTTTCAATTGCAGTAATCGTATTCAACGCAAGCTATTTGTACTTGCTAAAAGAAAATTTTCTAGGCCACAAATGAAAAAAACATTTTGCAGTTTCGCGTTGTAAGTCATGTAAGATACTCCACGTAAATGGTCGCTGCACGTGTTTCATTTTAATCTCTTTATCTTATAATATCGAGTCACATTCGTTTCAAGGATCTTAATTTAATCCACTTCGAGACTGAATTTTTGTAAACTCTGTAGAAAAATGTCTTTATCAATTTAATACAGAAACCTAAATAAGATTTATTAATCGGAGGAATTTATGAAACTTTATATTTTATCAAATTAATTTCACTGAGAAATTTATGGTTCAGTTTTTGTTATAATGGTAACAATTTTTATTTGGGAAAATAAGTATTTGGCAAAATATTCTAGTAATAAAAACTCGTGGTTCCCAACTTTAGGTCAATAATAAAATAAAATAAAACTCAATATAAATGATACATATTTCAGACAAATCTAAATTATAACTCAATTAACTCCTGCTGAAATTAAATAAAAGTTTTATATTTAATGAATTAAACGCGACGAAATAAATTTCACACGCGATACACGGTCAAATTTTAATTAAATTTCTAAATATAACTGATAAGATTAATGTTTCTTAAGAAATAGTTACGAATAATATTTGAATTTTATTGATAAATGATAAATAGCTATTTTCAGAGTTTTTAACTGTTGAAAAAATTAGAAGGCCGGGATTCAGCCTTTATCTTATTTCTAAATTTGGTAGAACTAATAAAAAACTAATTATTAATAAATCTAATAAACTTTCTTGAGAACTTATTACTTCATCCAAAATAAAATGTAACATTTTAATTGTGTAAAAGACCGTAATATCTGAATACAAACAATTATAAATTTATATAAATTATTAGTATATTTTCTTCATTAAAAATCCAAAATATTTGACGTAACAAACAACTAAATAACGTAGCAGGCACTTAGATAAGTATTTTAGAGTTCTGTCAGGTTATTTAAAAGTTAAAAATAGTAAACAAATTAGAAATGACCTAAATGGCTTGTTTCGATAATACAGAAAAATATGTTTACCTGCGAATGATCAGAGGTACGTAATTTAAGTTTGTTTTTAAAAAATAACTGTATTAAAATATTCTCTGTTAGTTCTTCGTTTTATGTAGGATATTTTAGGAAGTTGAAAGGTATTCGAATAACGAGGGTCACCCGTGCCCAAAAATATAGTCGTTATTATTATTGGCACGTTATTGACACAGGTAGACGTGCTTCGATGCCGATCGAACAGGTGGCTCGGTCGTGGAATTTGATTTTGCGATACGCCATTCATTTCAATTTGTTTGGCAAGGTTCGAACGTGAGGACATCGCGAAACCAACCTCGCGATTTTGTCTTATCCTTCATTAGCGATGGTTTAAAATTTGATAAAATAATTTAACCCAAAAGTTTTCGAGTTTTTAACGTTTTGAAACTGGTGATTTATCGCTGAAATGTTGAAAGAAATAAAAAAATTTGAAATAATTATACATACTTATGAAAATATTTTATTCTACACTTTAAGGTTTGAAAATCTTCTGATATCAAATCACAGTGGACAAAAATGGAACTTTAGATGAAAATAAACAATTTCTCATTTTGAAAGACATTCAATTTAAATTAAAATTCTTATCACATGCTTTCGAAGTGATTCAAAATGATTAATCAGCAGTTACGGGTTCACACGCGAGATCGTTACTGTTGTTCGATCGCGATCAACAACAACGTGACTGTGTATGGTCACGAAGAATCGAACTGTAAATCTGGTGTCGCAACAAGCATTGTCACAACGATAATTGCAACAATCGTCAGACAGACTGCGCAAAAACCAGAAGGTTGAATATTCATTTTCTGTTCCTCAAAACGGAGCGCTTTTATTGCATGGAATTTTGCAAATTGGTAGCATGCTGTTCTGCCTTCCTTAATTAAAACGTCCTAGCTAACGTTCTTTCATCTTCCAACATATTACGAAATGTATGAAATTTTATACCATCTAAGCAGAATTAAAATGTTTCACGTTCTTCGTAAAAATAATTAAAGTTAATTATTCTATCTGCTTTAAACAGTAAATTTTCATTTTTCAAAACGTAGGTTTGCTAGAAGATTGCTAGTTTTGTTAATTAAATCAGTTCTTTGGAATCATTGAAATATCAATTAAAAAATGTTAATTGAAAAAGTTAATTAAAAACTGTGGAGCTCAAAATGTTAGTGTTATTTTGAATAATTTATTCAAAGTACACTGTATCTTGGAGTATCGTTTATATATTTTTTTTTAATTTGCACACACGTTAATTTTCAATCTATCTAATTGTTATTTCAAATATAGTAAGTGCTTTAATTTTGTTGAAATTTTCGAGGCGTTTTTTAATGTTTCATTGTTCGTGAAGGCCTCGATCCTATTGTGTAATTAGACGATTTGAGAAGCATGAGTCAGTGAATCTGATTATTGCGAACGCAATGGCAATTTCAAACAATAAAACCGTCGTTATTCGATCCTATTCGTGCAATATTTTCCAATCGCATATTTTCTGTCCTTGGCGTGACAGAGAAATCAAGATTCGTTTAAATTCCTCGAAATTTGTTTCAAATCAAACGCGAAGCACGTGCATAATCATAATCCGACTGTTTGTTTATAGTTTCCGTTATTATAATTTAAAACAAAATTTAATTATCATAAAACTTGATATCTCTGTTCTCTATTTCTTCTTCGTATTACACAGAATATTTCAGTGACGATTCTTCTTGAGAAAATAACATTTCTTTTATCCTTATCTTTGTTTTTGTTAAAACTGAGTTTAGAAATTCTTCGTAATATTTGCAAAATAATTTGTGTGTAAGGAATGATGACAATTTCAATAAGTGTTTCGCTAATTCAGTAATTCATGGTCTTTAATATAGAAATACTAATTTATAACGTAATAAATTTAATTGAAAGAGGGTAAATGTATCAGTATCATATTATAAAGGATACTGATTAATACAAATGGAATTAATAATTAATTATTGGAAGATCAGCAAAACTCTTCAAAAGCTCTTGTATTGTATCAAAGACTAAAGTGAAAGGATAACAACTTTACTCTATACTTTTAATTTATTTTACTGATATGAATCAATTTACTTTCGATTGTACCATAATTACTGGAACATCCTATGTAAAGTACAGCTACAAATTAATTATAGCGTTCTTTTTTGAGGAAAATTGATTGCACCGTAATAAAGTATAAATTATAGAACACAAAGTATGGAAAATCGATCGAGGGAAGAGTTTGCACCACATTCGCGACTATCCGTAGAGATTTATTATTCGATGTGCGATCATGATCGTTCCGTATACAAGTAATCGTGACACGCTTGCGAGAAAATATGCGAGGAATGTATAATGTGCTGTCTTTAATGCAAATGTCGACGCATAACGAGCGAAATACCTTATTGGAGAAGAGGGTATCCGAAGTTCGTGTGTGTTAAAAATTATTCGACGTGTTGCCCATTAACTGTATGAATTATCCTCGACAAATTGAAACGTGTTTGAAATGAAGAGAAATCGGTGTTTGAAGAGACATTAATAATGAATGAAAACAAGTTTCTGAAGTAGCGATCATACTAATCGAAACAGTATTATGACAATTATGATTTGCAAAGAATTTAGAAATTGAGCTACACCAAGTTGTTGAATATTTTTAACAGAATAAAACCAAATTGTTACTTCAATAAAAGTTTTTAGCACCTGTGTTCGTATAAGAAAAAAGAGGATAAAATGAAAGTAGTCGCAGAATAAAGAATAATTTGCGCTTCAGACGTCAATCGTGAAAGTCTTCTACAAGTTCCACTTTCGGATCGTACTTTCTGTCGTGTACCAAATATTTGATCGCTTATGTTTAATAAATTCCAAATCCATTTGAAATAAAGAATTCCAACCCTTTTACTAAAAAAGTTCAAACCTCAAACAAAGGAGACGGTTGTTTCGTACGAAGAATCGTTGAATAATATTGGAATTAGTTTGCAAAAGATAACGGAAGAACACTAGAGGAAGGAAATGGAAATGTAACGGGAGGAATACTGTTTCTTCGTTTTGTAAATG
Source organism: Anthidium xuezhongi (assembly GCA_022405125.1). Taxonomy (NCBI): domain Eukaryota; kingdom Metazoa; phylum Arthropoda; class Insecta; order Hymenoptera; family Megachilidae; genus Anthidium; species Anthidium xuezhongi. Next base: position 9,044,120 of record CM039638.1, on the reverse strand, counting down.
CATTAAATTAAACAAAGTACGCACCTTAGCCTTAGCCTTCGGGTAAACTGCAGGCACAAGGAAAAAAGTAACATGGTAACTTGCTCGCTTTGCAAGCAGAGTCGTGTTTTACGGAGCAATTGACGTCACTGGTGTATTCAGATTGCATTGTTGCAGATAAGTTTCAATCGAGCACCGTTCCAGTTTTCACGTTTAACAACGGGAACCGGGAGATAAGGCGGATCCACCATTGCATCCACCTCGATAAGAAACTTATTTCAAGGGGAAACATTGTTTTTCTGTTTGATTATTCTCTTTCTATTTCTCTGCTTGTAATTCATTTGTTAAAAATACACTATTCTTAGAACAAATTCTCTGAGAGGTGTCCCATCTTGTAACTTGATTATTGTTAATATTTTAACCCTTTGCATTCGAAGCATTTTTGGATATGATTTATAATTCATTTACTTTTATTTCTTTCGTTAATTTGCCATGTTCTAATACAAATAAGACTTAAATTTCACATTTTAACATATTCTAGTTAATTGCATATGGTGTCCCTGAGGCACCATTAGAGTGTAAAGGGTCAATACTTGCAGAAACCAAAAATTGCTTTAAAAGAGAATTATTTTCTTTCTAAGTATAATCGTATGCTAATGTATCTTTTTTACATTTTCAAAAATGTAGTATTTTATAATTTAGACATTTATTAGTTATGAGTTGACATATCTTAACGAGGGTACAAGTCACTTCTTAGTTTTTAATATTTCTTTAAGACTGCGTTAGGGAAAGTGGCGATAGAAGGAAACCTAGACTTACTTCAAAGTTACTAGGGATTATACCTTGGCATCCACGATCTATTCCACTTCGTTAACACTTTGACTGCCATGTTGCAGCTACTAGAAATTTCATTTGGTAATAATTTCATTTTTGACAAACTTTTGGTTTTTCTATTATTCAAAATTTCAAATATCTAAGAAGAGAATTCCTAATAATATAGGAGACGATTTTTAATGGAAGTTCAAGTGTCACCCATATGTCAAACTTGAAACGAATGCTAATTCGGATAATAATTCTCGGTATCGAAATCATAGCAAGGCTGAAACTTTTCGAACACTCTTTGTGCGATGGTAGGAGGCTTGACCACCGTTGAATCATACTTTCCACAGTATCGTTCGTTGAATTTTCGTAGTGAATCACCAGCGGGAGACGAGCCTTTATTTTCGCGCCTCGACGAATCGCACATGCGAAATGAACAACGTCCAGCGAGCAAGGTTTCGCGATGAATTTATATGCTGGGGAGCAACTGGTAATTCGTGGTCGTTTTGCATCGTTAAAATGGAGTTTGAAACCTCTGAGACGTAGATGGAGTTATTTATGGGACAGAAAAATTGATTCTCGAACAGTAAAGCAGAGAAATTTCCAAGCTCGCTATTTTTGACGTGTTTTCTTGTGATTCTTATAACAATCGCTTGTGGCGAATACAAAGTTGTAGATTATGGGTCGGCAACTTAGGATTTGTGGTCCCTTATTGTGAATAATCAGGTTTCTAGGTCTATTGTAGTTAAAAAAAAAAGCATACATGTAGCAAAGTATTCTTAAGGTTATAGATTAATGGATTAGTGATAAGTACCTAATTACTCTGATAAAATTATTATTTCAATGTTAACCGTTTGTACTCGAGTGGCGCCTCTAGGGCGACACACGTGATTATTTAGAATATTTTCAAAAGTAAAATTTTCGAGTTATTTATTTCAGAAAGTGCAAAGGGTTAATATTAGTATACTTGATAACATTATTATATTATGTTAATAGTGCCATTTAATAGTAATTTGATTTCTGACAATTTTTATATTCTATTCCCACAATATTTTGTTATTTCTATTATCTATAATCTCTAACATTTAATGGGGACATTTTCAACCAAATAATGGAAAGAATTCCTAATAATACGTGACGTGGCAATCAAGGTGTTGTCAATCTAACAAAAAACAAGTGAAGAAAAAAAGATCTTTGCAATTATGTTCTAAGTAAATATCAATTTCGATTGCAAACACCGTGTTATTAATTACTTTATCCTGTAACACAGTTCAAGATTCTTCGAGAAGCTCGGTAAAAAACAGGTACAAAAATGATCCTGTAACATTTAATTAGCAACAAGTAACGTACTGATTACATTTAAAGAAGGAAAATAGAAACTTCTTGCGGTTTCGTTTTTGTATTTCTACGTTCGTTTTAATGCCGAGTGCGAGGAATTTGTTGGCTCGTTTAATGAACGCCTTATTTCTGGCAAACATCTCGAATTATCGTTTATCGAGCGCATCATTAAACGTGTTACAGGCAGGATGCAATTCAGTTTTAACATAAATCACATGGAAATGCAGCGGATAAGAAGCGAGGCCGGTGTCGAACGACGCGAACAGGGTTGGTAGTGAATTTTTCTTCCTTATCAGACAGATAAATTATCACGAATGTACGTCTAAATTGGCTGTTTGATTTGAATCTTTAATTAGTACGACGATATGTTTGTTATGTAAGAAAAAGAGGTTACTGCCAGATTGTTATCGATGGAATTATCGAATTTTCAACAGCTATTACTTCATTAAAAATAATGTTTATATAACACCTTAATTGTCACGAAGAGGTTGTTGAAAATTTCATTAGGTAATGATTTTGTTTATTATTTCCGCTACGCTTCGTTGTTTTTATTATTCGTAATTCCAAGAGTCTTTTAAGAACATATTTAATGTATAGATGACAGAAGGTGTTCATTAAAACCTGTTCACGGAAGCTTATATTTCTTGAAGCTAGTAATTAATGAATATTATACATTCTTAAATAAGAAGTGTTCTAAGCCTTTTTATCTAATAAAATGAGAATTTAATCCTGTTATTACGAGTATCGTAATTAATTTAATAAGAATAATAGTTATAATCATTAATTTACTAATGTATTTAATTTGCTTTAATAGAAAAAACGTAGTTTTGTCACAACTGACTAATTCATTGGTAATAATTTAATTAAATGTTACATTTGAAATACTAATTTTGTACATTTCAATTTATTTTAAATATTTTTGTACAAAATCTCAGTTTAAAGATCAATTATCTTTGCAGTTATTAGCGATTTAGAGAGAACTGAAGTAATTATTAAATAGTTAACAACAAAAGTGCACAATTTTGAAAAAGACGTGCTAAACCTTGGCAACTAAGATATAAATAAATAAATATGTTAATATATTAATTTCCATTGTAGTTTAAATCAGTAATCTTTGAATTTTCACTGTGAGTATTATTTAACATAATTTACCTTATTTTAAATGAGTATTTTTTAATCTTTTAAGAATAACTTAAACGACGAAAATGTTAATAGTGAATGTACTTTTGGATTTGCCAGGTTATATAATTTCAATCACATGACGATTTTTCGAAAAAGTCAATAAAATGGAATAATTCATCTTGAATTCATTCTTTTATTCATAAACGTAGCCTTGTACTAATTAATTGCAAAATATTCAGTTTTTTAATTATAGTGACCTGCATTAACTCTTCGTTGAACGACTTTCTCAAGTTTCAAAAGGAAAGAAAAAGAAAAAACGTTTTAGAAGTTCATTTAAAAAGATGTTATGCTGTAAAAAATAAAACAAAAAAAAGTATCTTGAATAATGCTGTCAATAATGTAAATTATATAAAACATTAGAATCTCAAGGAAAAAATAGGAAGAAAAATACAGTTTTTATAACTATTACGACGAATTGAATAATTAACTACGAATACATTAAATTCGTGATTATTATTTCGATCAGTTAATATATTAAAAGCATGATTTTTATTAAAAAGAAATCATTACCGGTACGAGATTGTAGATGAAAGGTTGGAATAAAAAAACTGTAAAATTAAGCAACTTAATTTTAATTGACAATTAACCTTTTTACGTACTTATGATAATAATTTATTAGGCATAAGTTAATAATAATAAAGATAATTAGAAGATAATAAAATGTGAAATTCGCAATAACAAGGGTTAATTGATAACTAAAATACGTATGAAAGAAGTTTAGTTATTTATTAGGATTAACTAAACACTAACGAAAGTTACTAGTAAAATATAAAAATTTAATTAATAATTGATAATAAAAAAAAGAAATTAAAATAATAACAAGATAGTTATATTAATAGTATAATACTGCACTTTTAAATGTTATAAATATTTATTTTAGCTAAACAAGTAATAAAGCAAAAATGGGTTCATTCTTCGAATCGAACACAGAGGAGTGTTCATTTTATAGACAGATACGTAATTAAAAGGTAATGGAATATTATGAGGGATTACGTAAAGGAGAATAAAGAACCATAATTTCATGCAAATTGCACGATGACGGAAATTAGACTCCACCATCAAATGAATCCTTTTAACATCAATGAGGCACATTCGCAACATAATATTAGTTTCAATTGTTGACAGCCGCTATTACGGAAAGAGATATTATCCACAAATTATACGTTCAAATTATATTCTAATAAAACGAGCAGAAGCACCAATGATGTTTTACGCTATAAAAAAATAACTTCACATTCTTTTCTTCATTAACACTTTGACTGTCGTACCGAAGCTGTTGAAAGTTTCATTTAGTAGCAAATATTATTTTCCATTTTCACAATATTTCATTTCTATTATTGCGAACTTTATAATATATTAAACTTTTTAAAAGTATTTGATATACAAAAAGGACATAAATTATTAAGTGTATGTAAAATATGCAAACTTGGCAAATTAGGGGATTACATTTAAAAATGTTTAATAAAAAAATATACATTTGTACGAAGATTCGTAATCCAACGATTATTTATTATTCCAAATATCCGACAGCAATATTTTTAACCAAATAATTGAAAGAATTTCGACAAATATGTGTTACGGTTTTTTATGGAAATTCAAGTGACACGTAATTAGTCTTTTTAATTTATAATAAAATGATTTTATGCGCGAAAATTCGTTTACGACATGTATTTTTATATTTGATCGTAATACGATAATTTTCTGCGAACAGCAAAAGAGTTCACTCAAAACTGTGAAATTAAATTCTTTTTTTAATACAGCTGTTCCACTTTCATAATAAGCAGCTTATGTATTCGGTTCAAAGTTATACAACACTTATCTGTAAATAAAAGATTTATATCGGGCGATATCATTACGTGTTATCACTTTTTTCCTTCAAAAGGTAACGTCAACATGAGTTCTTGAATACATTATTGAAATTATGTAGCTTTTTACTACTTTGCGTATTTACAAAAATATAGAGTCAATGTTAGCGAAGTAAAAAGAAATAAAATGTTCAAGTTTTTCAATATTTTCAACAATGAGAACGTAGTAAGAGCTGCCATAAATACCGTCTATAAACATAATACCGATGCAGGTATTATAATAAGCTGATTATTAGAATTAACCCTTGATAAAAGCTTCAAATATTATTAATTAATTGTCAATCTTTTAAGTAAATTATTGCACGTAACAAATTAGATAAAATAGAAACACTGGACTGTTTTCTTTGTCCATTCCAATCAGTTTAATCAGCAACATAAATGAAAACTTTTGGTGTTTCATTGAAAAATTATTATAAAAAATACGATAGGATATTCCAAATAAAAAAAGGCTCATATTAATTATAATACCTTAGTAATTCATAAATGCAACTATGTGCTTTACATGCGTTTTTTTACCTCATCACAAAAACAAAAAATATCAAAAATACTAAAATGGTCCTAGTTCAGTGACCAGCGTACTGTGGCTGTAAATAAAAAAGGAAAAGAAAGGGTAGACGAGAAGAGATTGTAGAAAGCTAGTTTTCTAAATATGTACGTGAAATGTTACGGAAATTAAATGCCAGACGACGTCAATGGCACCGGTGCATACGTGCATGTACGTGTATATGCAGCTTGTTGTCGTTTTAAGCAAATGAGGGCTCTAAAATGTCGCCCAATGATCCCCTGCAAACGTGACCCCACAGGAAAAAAACAATTTATAAATCAAGCGTGACTATATTATCGTCGATGGAAAGCGTTTTGGTCACGTGGTTGCATATTTTTTTTTTTCTACAGAACCACGTCAACACTCGAACGCTCCTTACTCGATGCAAATTTTTCAACTACTGGCGCTCAATGTATATTTTAAATTGTAAACAAAATGAAATTAGTAGAGCATAAAGTTTCGATGAAGGTATCTTAAAAAATTTGGTAATTAACCCTTTGCCCTCGAGTGGCGCCTCTGAGGGGACACGAAGAGAATACAAATGACTTTTAAGGGAAATATAACCAATTTTTAATAGAATCATTATTCCTGAAACTATGGTATGCTGCCCACTACTTTGTAATTATTTTTGAGTTGCTGATGAATAATCTGAACAAAAATGTTCGAGTGCAAAGAATGAAAATAATAAACTCGTACCAGTGTTAGACATTTATGATTTAATTCGATTTCACCGAGTTTCTTAACCCAAAACCGAACTTTCCCTTGTTAGGAAAAACGAGGAAAATCTGATGTTTCGTTCTTTGAATTCGTAAACAGTTATGAGTTACAAATATCCAACGTGGTTTTCATACGAAGCACGACCTTTATGGGATATTTTATTCAATTTTCTCATTCATGTCACACAGTCGTGCGGTAAGGCGGTGTTTGTGTTTCGTGATTGATGGTGCTACGTTGCATAACCAAAAAAAGGGGGAAAAAATACTTGTTCGTCAATGAAACCAGTATCTGTACGAGCATCGAACTTTCAATGAATAATTATCAAAATACAATTTATCATCTCTCGGTGAAAAAAAAAAAAGGAAAAGTGAATGGAATTTTGCCCGAATCAAGTACTAAATTTAATTTCAAGCTTTATCACCTTACGCGTGCGATGAAAGTAACATGATTTATTCATTTCGTAATTTATATTATTAGTGATTAATACGATACGTGAAGTTAATACTTTAACTACTGAACAAAAGTTCTAAACATTAATTATACGTAATTATTAAAGAGACTATTATAAAATGGAAATAAAGAGTACAATGTAAATTAAATTACATAAATACTACATTATTTTTTATATAAATATATTTAATTGAAATACAATTAAGAAGTTTGTTAATTATTTAAATACACAGAATTTAATATTTGCAGAGGAAAATAGTTGACAACTATACAGTACTTACTTAACAAATTATACAATTATTATTCTTAATATTTCATAAAATATTTTATATTTTTTTCAAGAATTCAAAAATTATCCAAAATCTAATCATAACTTTTCTTGTTTGATCAATAGTCTTTTAATTCGAATAGGTAATATTAGATCTTTAAACGTTATCATTAAATTATCATTTCATTCCTTTATCTTACAAGATCATCATTTAATTTCAGGATTACTAAACAATTTTTATCAATTTCTAGATACTGTTTAGTACCGATTATTTTTGTCAACGTATATATTTGTAAACGTTGCGAAGTTAGTAAATTGAAAGTCAAAAAATACTCCAAAATCTAATCATAATTTTCCTCTTATAATTGATAATAAATAGGCAATGTTAGATCTTCTATTTTCGTCGTTTATCATTTAATTTCTATATCTTAAAGGACCATCATTCATTTCTATGAATACCGATAAGTCGTCATAATTCCATGTTGTTTACCATCAATTACTTCTACCGGTGTAAACATTTGAAACATCGCGAGCCTTGTTGCGAAGCAGTCAGGAATTCGAGACACTCGAGGATCTATCATTTTTTTCTAATTAAAATTCCTTCGATTAAATTAATGCCTCCCAGAGCAGTTTCGCGCACGAATATATACACAGAACGATTACTATAATAGGTGTTTAAGTATAAACAGTTAAATGAACAAGCGTTAGAAGGTCGTACTAAAAATATCCGGCAGTCTACGCCTCTCCACGCATCTGATTATTACCTCAATTAACATAAATAACTCGATGAAAACAATCGTTTACGTGTTTGCCTAAATGTTATTCGCGACCATGTTTTTTTACCTGGGCTTGATTACCTGTTTCTGTTACAATACTTTCTCTTTCACCTTTCAAAATCGACGTAGGATAAACACACCAATTTATTACGTTATTAAGTTTAAGGACATTTCTTGCATATCTGATTCGGTTTATTTAATACAAATTTATTTTATACAAATAATTAGCAAATGAAATCAAAAGGAAAAAATACGATTCTGGAAAGTTACAGTTTGGAAATTAGAAGAGATGGAAAGAAACGGTAGAGAAAAAAGACCAGTAATGAGAAAGGAATGACAAGAAGGTAAATGAAAAGTGCTGCAAAAAGGGAAGACTACTTAAAGAGAAATGGTGTGGAAGTACATCAGAAGCAATGCAATAAGTTAGAAATCTCAAAAATCTAAGGGAATAATAATTCTAATAAGAGAGATAAAAACTAAGTTATAAATCAAGTTTTTCTTTTCCATGGTTATTATTATTATTTAGCAAATGAAAATTAGATTTTCAATATCTACCACATTATCCACTATTTGAACGAGTGGCTAGTAATTCACTAGTAATTTCTTCATTAATCTACCTGTGTTCCAAGAGATCATTGATCTCTTCAGTTGACTTCTTTTATTGCAAAGAACAAATTCCGTATTTATGCAATCTTAATTAACTTTTTTCTCGTTATTAACTTTTTCGGTGTTAATCAACGTCTCGATAAGGGGGCTTTTTCAAAATTGACTGAATAGAACCGTAACTGCTATTATTAGCTTCAATAACAATTGGGAACGATGTATTTTGCTCAGACACTGTCTGGTAAAATTTTCTATCGATGAAACATTTTTGTGACCCATCGTGCACCCCAAGAATACTATTTTAGTATCGGTGACAAGCGTATCTACATGAGAACTGTGTCACATTGTGCCTCTAGCTATTTCTCAATCTTGTATCAGGATGCAGTAATGACGCGTTAATATCGTGCCTTTGAAAGAGGTCGATTTAATCCATGACGATTCAAAACGATTTATGTGATAACTAGTTTTAAAACCTTGATATTTGCTTAAATGTGAAAAAAAAGAATGCCAAAAACTACGATACTTCAATATCCTGGTCCATAGACGATCTGTCCAATTTACAGGGTAATAAAAAATGAAAGTTTTAAGGATGAATGAAAAAGTAGATTCTAAAATTCTGAGTTAAAAATTAAAGGAAGAGAAATTAAAGTTAAAGTTAAGCAGTAATAATAGTATTAATTTATTGGGCGTATTTATTAAAGACCAAGCAATTAGTAATAATAATAACAGTAGTGATAGTAATATTAATAATAGTTAATAAATTGAGTTAATAAATCCACTAAATGTTAAATAATTAGTAATAATTGTAATAATAGGAGCAGTAGAAATCATTAGTGATGAATTAATTTAATGATGATATTACGGTACTTTTCCTCTTAATTGCTCTTTATCGCATTATTTTTATTTTCCAATCTTCATTAGATAGTAGCATTTAATTACTTCCAGAATACAAATGCTCGTAATTTTGCGTCTGATAAGGATTTTATTAGTTAAATTTGTAGGGATTACAAGATATTAATGTGCATTAATAAAATCTATCTTACGAAACGTTCTGAGATTAAACAAAAATACTCTAATTATCGCGTTTCGATTCAAATTACGGTTCTATTCAAGTCTTATTTATAGAAGTAGAAAATGTTGATAATTTTATCAATTAATTGGACTTAAGTTGACAGAGATACATCTCGTATTGTTCACAGCGTTTTGTGGCAATTTTATTTTCTAACAATCAATCATTATTCAAAGCACACTCATCCTCAAATTATCAACTGGAACAATTTTATTTACATTTGGGGGAATCCGCAAAAGGCAAACAAGTTTCAAAACAAAGTAGTTCCTTGAAAAGAAAATAATCTATGCTCCGACGAGAAAATATCACTTGTACAAAAAAAAAGAAGTTGCTCGTGATGTACGCTCCTTTTTTTCTGGAAACGTGTGTTTATCGTTAAATTGATTATATTCGAGCTGGAAGTAATTTATACCGGGCTCAACGAAGATAAATGAGATTCGATTGTCGACCACGTGGATGGGTTTCAGATTATTTTTGCATTGCCCGTTTTCACTCGTATCAATTATTGTAATCACGATATTTGCATCGTATAGAAACGTGCCGTTATCGCGAATAATGAAGAATGGGATGACACAAAACGACCTTTAACTCCGATAACTCCTTCGAAGTAGTCCAAATAAGTTTAAAATAACGCGGAATGTATTGAGAAACCGGTGTAAATTAATTTTCCACTTGTTACGGAAATATCGAGGTTAAAAATTCTACAGGATGACCAACCGAGCCATTTCTCATAATTATATTTTTCGAAAATTATTTAATGAATTCTTCTAAGTTTTTATTCGGTGCAACCTAAAGATTTAAAAATTGCTATATTTTTAAGATACTAGAAACAATAATTTTTTGCTGTATACTCGTTTCGCCTTTTGAAAATAAACAAAGTATACGATATTATTAAGCAACTTGATTGGACAAAAAACAGAACAAATTATATAACATTTGCATCGATTTGTTGTAATATTAATGAATGCATATATCGTTTAAATATTTATACATATACAGAAACGTATACTTATTTCGAATGAAATATTCTTGAAATAAATTAGGATTTTGGGAGAGAGAAGAACAAACTGCAAATGTTCAGGGAACTGCAAGGAATAATAAGTAGAATATTTTAGAGAATGTGGTAATGTATGAACATTGCAGTTACCACATTCTCTTTGATTGACGTCGTTGGTTACGTAGTTAAAAGTATGCGCTTTGATTTCTATGAGGATTTATTTCCTAGGGTGTCCCCTATTTTTCAACTTTCGATTTACCAGTGTTTAACCCACTACTTAGGAATCAAATTTGTTAGTGTTTATTAGATCAGCATAATAATAAAATTAAAAAGAAGAACGGTCATCTATCAATAAAATTATTCAGGTAACAAACAGACGACACCCTAATGTTTAAATTTCGTAGAATCAGTGGTGATTAAAGATAAAAATCTGAAGTGTATTACATTCTCTAAATGATTACTTCTCGCTAAATTTCGATAAATAACTGAAACAATGAACTAGAGTTTGATCGATGTCTGTTTAATCTTGAGTAGCACCTATGGTACGAATTCTTGAAGAAATCTCCGTGTTATCAATCAGATTACACGATTAGCAAGAAATTTTGTTGTTGTGCTACAGACAATTGATATTTCATACAAGATGGATACATTTTTTTTTGTAAATATTTTGAAAAATCTGATTGTGCAATGCGTTTAGATCAAACCTTTTTTGTTATACTTCAGACAAAAATTATTCTTGTTACTTGATTATTTACCTTTCGTTGGTTTTAATTAAACCGTAGTCGATTTATACAGATAAGAACTACAATATTTTGAGTTTTGGATGAACAGTTAAATAAGCAGTAAAATTAAAAAAAAATAAAATTTTGAAAAAGTTATACTTTAATCCTGCCACTGTTATCAATGCCTGTGGTACCAAATTTTCAACAGAAATTGTTTAACACGTGCCATTAATAATCTTGCGACTTTCGTCTTTTCTCTTCCCAAGGAATATTTAGTGCATTATTAATCAAAGACCGTGTTAATTTGTGCCGAATTTGACTGCAATAAGGGGATTAAAGCAGCGGTTTAAACTTTTTGAATTGCAACCTACATCTACCCAGATAAGATAAATCCGAAACACATTAAAAGTAAACACTTCAGACCATAATTTTGTAGGAATACCGCGTGGCACGCGTGGAAATTACCAGAACAGCGCAGATTCTGGAAGCGTTTCGAAGACGCTGTCCGTCTTTTGTTTTAATACAGGAACACCGCGTGGCACGTGTAGAAATTTCGGGATCGATATAGATTCGGGAATAATCGGGAAGCGTCTCGAGGACGCTATCCGTCTTTTGTTTTATCGTACCAATATAAAGCGTTGCGTTGACCGGGAGAGAGTCATTCAGATTCGTAGAGTTATTCAGAGAGTTGTTGTGTTATTGTGTGACCCCGTGCAGAGAGCAGTGCTGCCGGAGAGCCAAATTTATTTCTGTGTGTGAGTGAATTCTAATTATATTTCCTTTTTATTTGTTCTATCTATTTATTATTCAATAAAATTAAGTACTAAGCTATCTAAACTGTGTGTGTCCATCCCCTTCCTCATCAGAATCCTACAATTTTAACTAAATAACATTAACTAAATAACACCCTGTATACGGTACCTGGTTAATTCAACCTCCTGTTACACCGGATTACACGAAGCGTATCTCTAACGTCATAGGAATTATTTTATATTGTATTCGCGGATACGGATACGAATGCTTCTAGTATCAACCGGTTAAATACTAAGTCCGTATTCGAGCACAAATGCGCGAATTAGGATTTTGCAATACACGGATGTCTGTGAATGTTGCGAAAAATTTCTCCCGTGAAAAGAACCGTGAAATATTTCGAATAATAAGATACAGACGTAGTTGTTAAAATTTTTAACAAACTTGTTAATGACTGTTAGACTTTTACAAAAAGTTAAAAGAATTGTGAAATATTCTGTCTTTGTTATATGATTGCAAAAATATTTTAAATTAGTAAAAAATTTATAGTAAATTTTTTGCAGAAATGCTTGATTATGAAATAATTTATCTCCCGTGATAAAAAATGATAAAATATTTTAAATTTGTAATGAATTTTTCTACACGAAACATTTGGAATATTAACAAATTGAGACAACTGACGATTAAAAGTTATGCAATAATGAATTACCATAACAAAGAGTTTCGTAATTGCAATCCATCATTTGCTCGGTAACGATCTATACCTTTTTTTTTCTTGAAATGTTTCACGGACGTCTCTTGTATACATTCATCTGTTCCATTATTCGCCGTGTTTCAACATCTGTATAGATTCACTTCGAATGAATAGACTTGAAATTGAGTTATTACGTCTTAATATAATTAGAACTTGCTTTGAAAACTGTTACAAAAGTGTTTGACAAGTTTAAAAAATAAGGAAACCGTACTCGAAATTCCAAAGAACTGCGGTCGTACTTCTGTAAAGTTTCTTAAACTTCTGATAAGAAGTCGAAAAGCAATTGGTGTAAGTTAGTCCTTTGGGTACAAATTATTGCTGTTGAAAATTTCAATTGACTGTACAATTATCTGTAAAATTTGTCAGTTAATTATCTTCGTTAACATACTATGTGACTTACACTAATTGAATTTGTCTCAAAGCAAAAACACTGTGCTAAACCGTTATAAATAAAATATTTATTTATAAAACTGCCTTTTATGAACTCTTCCCAAATCGAAAATAAAAAATGAATGAAATTATTTCAAAATTCTTATAAAGTACATGGAAGAGTTACAAATATTTCAAATACCTTAAAACAAGAAGAAAAAATACATGGTGCATTTAACTAAGGAAGACAGAGTAAATAATATGGTTTTCCCAAAAAAGATATACTAATTTGTTGAATAATTGAAAAATAAGCTATTACGGGCTTAAGAATGGTGGAAAGATTATAAATAAAATTGGCAGAATTAGCATATCCTCGAAACAATATTTTTTTCATTTCTCTTTTTAGTTTTTTGTCTACCGACGATGTTAATCAGGATAAATTTTAGACGAAATGTTAAGGTGAATCACTGCATATTTTAACTTAAAATATTATGAATCCTTTAACAGTATAAGGGCATATCAATTTATAACCGATTCGATGACGTAATCGGCTTTTTTTTAAAGAAAGGTTTCACGAAACTGTGTTATTAATACATGTAATATGATAATCATGGACTTTTTGTTAAGATGATCCTTGAAAAAAATCAAAATATGCAAAATTAATGGTTTAATGTGTTTCTTGCTCCAGATATGAGGCGATCGTTGAATTAATTCGTTTGTCCCAATCGAAGGACGAGACTTTTAATAACATTTATTAATAAATTGAAGCAAGTGACGCGTACGTGTAATTAGTAACAGGATTCTGAGTTGAAAAAAGGAGCGTACTAAAAATACGAGAGACCGGTTTACACAACTTAATTTTACCCTTTATCCTGAAGGCGTAATTTTATTTGCATGTACGTCACGTTTTATGATAAACCACCGCATAATTTCAAAATTTTTGATTAATTGTTCTTTTAATCAATCGTATTAACCCTTGACTACCGTGCTTGAGAGAAACTGACCCTGCATCTCTTTAATCTATAAACAGCACTACTGTTTAAAGTCGTCAATTCAAATATGAATTATGAATTAAATTCCATTACATTCTTTAAAATATTTGTAAAAAAACTTATTTGCAATGAAACTAATGATGGCTTCAATAATTTTTTTATAACTTCAACAAGTAACAAATGTAATTAATTATTATTAATGATAAATTGATCACGTTAAAAGATCTGATAATATCGTTTAATAAAATAAACTAAATTGAAGTTATATGATCAATAGATGAAATGATAAATTATATAGAAGAAAACGCAACGACGGGCTGGAAAACAGGATGTTACCGTTAACGGATGCCCTGCTTACGCATGGATCAATGTTTTATCAAGAAGTACGATTTTCACGATGATTACTCGTTCAAACCGCATTGTGCAATGCGGGGTCAATGATCTATGCCCAGAAAATGTATGCAAATAAGTTCTTTTATCTCTTTGAACCCAATGAATCTTGGAAAACAAGAAGAATATCTAATCTGGTTACTCCAGTTCAAAAATTTCTCAATTTCCGCCAAACTAGCACATACCTATTTTATTATCACATTTTATTAATGATTATCTATTTTAATATAGATCATTTTAACGTATAATTACACCTAACAAATAAGTAAATTAATTTCTGCCATAAATGTTATTTTTTTATTATATATCTTTTATTATTTGATATTATTTATATTAGTATTTGCTATTATCCGCAGAGAATGCTGGAACCTGCTGTATCCACAGATAGGGGTTTTCACTGCGATATTTAAAATTTATTTTGATATCTTTCGACAAGCGCAGAACCTTAATATTCGTATCGAAAAACGCGAACAATCTTTAGAAGTTATAAAATTAATCGTTTCTGTTCAAAATTAATATTATCTTGATAATAAAAAAGAAATAATGTGCTTATTAATATAAAGAAGTACATTTTAAAAGTGCACGTGCACCACATACACGGATGTTTTCAGATAACATAACCTTTTGTATCTAGTGTGAGTGGTATTTCTTTTTTTTCATATTTTTAATTATTTTGATAATATGTACGAATTCGCAATACTTAACCTGTAGTAACACCGTATACGGTTCAAGTATACAGTATAATTTGTATGCATTATTCATTAGAATATTCATATAATTGCAATAATTATCACTGTAAATGTTTCGATATTTTATGTGAACACACAATAAATATCTTATCTGTTTAAAATTTGTTTATGTAAATGTTACCATACTATAAAATACGCACGATGGTAGCGTCTTATATGTACAGTGAAACCTTACACTGTGCATCGTAGAAGTTTCTCGCATTTTGATTACTGACCTAAGTTGTTTAGAGAGCGTTCGACGCAGCGATAAATCGATAGAATTAAAATGTAGTTTTTGACACGCGTACCTTGTTAAAGTGAGCTTGCAGAAGCCGCTCATACTGGTCAGCAGCACGGAGACAGAGTCTCGTGGTGAATGCCTCCATTCGTGCTGGTAGGGGCGCGTGGCAAACACTGCTCGACATTATTCTTCTCTACTAGCTGGCACTCCTCTCGGAACACGCACGCACACCGTATATAAATAAAATTGTCACTCGCTAACGCACAACGAACGGACGCACTTAAATCGCGTTGATCCTTTTAGACGCGAGCTAACCTCAATCGACGCTCACGAGTTCATCGTCGCCTACCTTAGGCGTGGCATTTGACTGTTATTCGTCCACGGCCACAGAAATCGTTCCTGAATGAACGGTTTTCATTCGTGTAAAACTCGTACCGTTAACCTTTTTTCTTCTTATTAAATTCTTCAAACGTTTCACGGATGCCGCTCACAAAGTGTACGCTCGCTCCTTTCACAACACCGAGTACCGAAGCTACTTCACGTGGTACTTTTTAGGGGAAGTTGTTTTCTTCGTTCAGGTGTGTTTCCTTCACTTTTATTTGATTCGTAGCCGTTAACGATCAATTCACACAATGATATAACTTCAAACGATCAATTTGTTACTTCAAAAGTGAATTATTTTGTCAGAGAAAACTCGACAGATTTCAAATGTGATCGATGCGTGCTAAACTTTCGAGGTTTGCACGCGCAATGAATTAACCGAACCACCCTGCAGATGGAGTTAAAACGCAGCTCCTGATTGGTAAGGGTGAATTACTTTTGACGAATTAAAAACGTTTAGTTTCCGCGCGAATACGGACACGATATAAACGCGAGATACCACCTTCCTCTCGCTGTTTGAATGCATACTGAGCGCCAGAGAGAGTTACATGTAGTTTTATCGTCTCGACGTCCCCACCACCATTGCGTGTCGACGTCCGACTCCCGTACGCGCACACGTAGGCATGCATATGTACCCATAATGTCGACAGTCACATGTAAACCTATTATTCGGGTCGCAGCCCCTTTATATGCACAGGTTACGATTACAGGAAAATTTGTTGACCCTCTTATCACAAATATGCTATAAAATTCTTGTATTTTGTCCAACGTAAACTTTCCATTCTATTATTAATAAAATTATCCACATTGTTCCCTGTCTTTTCTCATTACAACTTCTTACTTTATTTTTAAACAATATTGCATATTTGAGTTACTATGTACAATAAACTTATAAAGTAGAAAAGGTTTTCTTTAAAAATTGATAGTTAAAGTTAATTTTTTATACAAAGTTTCTTCGACCAATGAATACAATTGTTTAAAAAAAATTACAAATTCTGATACTCGACTACATTAATGAAACAGCATTTGTACAATGTGAACGTTGGTTTCTTCGCAAAAAGAAATTAATTTTTAATCGTTACTCTATCTATTCGACCGTACGAATATTAATGCAGATATAGGATTAAACTTACGTCAATGCGGTTTAAATTAGACACGCGTCTTGATATTGTTATCATCGCATATTTAGTTTCCACCCAAACGATCATTCGTATCGGTTTTCTTGTTTTGTTAACCCTTTTTATGCCAGCATCCGCGGTAACGGTTAAAATATTCCAAACTTTTTCCTCGTGAAATACCAAATTGTGAAATATCAATCAAAAAAATCAAATTTCAGTCTCTATATACAGGGTGACTCATTTAAATCCAATCGCAGACAATTGTTTAACATACACAAAAACGCCTTAAGAAATCTTAATATTTTAAGACAAACTTCACTATAAATAATTTGCAGTTTTTAGTTATAATTACAACAGAATGGTACAAAAAGAAATTACATACATTTGTAATTATGTAAAAAATGTTAAGTTAGTACGCAACAAATATAATATTACAAAACCGTGCCTTGGTCATTACCTTTTATAGGAAATGGCAAACTGGATCGGTTGGGGCATTAAAATTTATACGATTCCATTAAAAAAACTGTTTTCCTTCCAAAAAAAATTTCGTTACATAATAAATAGTCTTGAAGACACTTGAGAAGATTGATTTAATTAACTCATCCTGTATATCTTACCAGCAGATTTACATTAACGTGTCGAAGTAGCTTGCTTTGAAATGAAAATCAACGAAATGAATTGAATTAAATCTCTGTTTTTAAATAACATGTTTGAAAAGGTTAAACTTTTCATTTCCTGCCAATGTTTCCATCAATTTCCTGAGATAGTTAGAAATTATAATGATAGAATTTTCAATTCTAAAACGATTCTGTTTTCTTTTTTTTTTTATTAATTAAAATAAAATGCATCTTTTACACTCTATCCTTTGATTCTTTCCGCTTGCGGTATTTCAAACTCGATTTACCATCGATAACATCGAAACAGGTAATTTATGCAAAAATAATTATAAATCTGATCGTCACTTAGCGGTATGAAAACATTCATCGACTGGAAATAGGAGACAGTAGGTACTTTACGACGGCTAGCAGAAGTTCCTTGATATTGTATAATACCTTAGTTATGCATTTTTCTTTCGTTTATTCAAGGTCTAGGATTGGTCGGTAGGATTTATGAATCATTTAATAGCGAGTAATACGAGTCGTCCCACGAATCGAATCGTTACGATCAATGCGAAGATAAAAGGTTTTAGCGATATCAGAATAATAATAGGTATCAGTGGGATTAATTCTAACTTATTGTGACATTTTTTGCATTGATCAATTTAATCGTGAGACAGTTGCTAAATATCAGTCGTTTACTACGCGATTAAAGCTGTGGAGTCTGCCCTTTTAACCCTTTTCCATCAACTTATTTTTTACCACTCGTATATATTTTACAAATTTCATTTATTTCTTAAATGATATCCTCATAATTGTGAATGAAGCTTCGTTGCCTTTTGGCAAAAAATAATTTCAGTCCCAATCCGCCACTGTTCACGTGATGATTTTTTTTTCTCAACGTTTAATTTGTTATTTGGGTTGGTGGTTGTCGTTTTGGACTCGATAACTTTGGTTACCGTTCTTGAGCATCGGCGGCCAGCCTGGCAGAGACGCGTTTGCTGACGCAAAACGCTTTATCGCGGTGAAAGTCGATGGCGCGCGACAGTTTTACGATTCGTTGCGCGATTTCGGAAACTAGAAACGATCCACGATGGGTGAAACCAGCCCGCTCTACTTCCTTGCCAATCGAACTACGATCTGACCCATTTAACCCTTTCCCCTTGCGAGAAATACCGTAATTGTAATTGGGTAATTGTGATCGTTGATGGAAAAAGGGCACCTAAGCCTACGCGCCATTTCTTTAACATTTTGACTGTCACGCTGTTGCATATATTTTTCGACATTTAAGCATATCGATTTGGAGCTTAAGAGTTTATGAAAATGACTGTAATTCGGTTAATTCTTTGTTAAATAATGAATCAACCAATTTACATTATTTTATTAGCAAATATCCAATTTCCAACTGCTTGATATAAACATCTTTTTTAGTTGTATAATTGGATTGTCACCAAAATTGGACCATTACTGTAATTTGGTACGTAATAAGTAATTTGAACCTTATGGTGAGAAAAATTTCTCAGACTTGCAATCATCGCTATTTTTATGTTGTAAATATCTGGTGACAGTTAATATTAATTATTTTAATGGTAGACTAATAGTTCCCCAGCTGCTTTAACCCTTTCGTTACGGCCTTCTTTGCCACTAAACACTTCTACGCGTTTGGATACTAAATTGTTTAACTTTAACTGCAAAAATAAAGAGAAATTAAGTGGAACGGACACGTCTCGTTGTTTATGAAAGGTTTTCAACGTTTTGCGTCAACAAAAGACGAAGCTTTCTACGAAAAGCGTGCGCTTTATGCGATACAACCCAACGGTTGCATCAGCCGCGTCGTCCACATGGGAATGGACATTTTTTTGCTTGTCGCCCTCGAAAAAACACGACCATGCGACGTAAACTATCCTAAAATTAGACACACGACAACGTTGTACATCGTTATCTATTTTCTCGTACTCCATGACAAGCGAAGGCAAATTTCTCCGGGCGTTAAAACACAATAATCTCCGAGTAGAGTGACGCGTGGTAGATAAAAAAACAGAAGCAAAATAAAGGAGAAACATTCCGGAGTTGTGTGAAAATCACGTGAAAACACGGCACACCGATGTGTCAATTGAACGAACAAAAGTAGTTACAACAGCGGTACGATAACAAAAAATTGATGTCACGTCCAGTAGTTGCACCACTTAACGATATTCTCCCAAATTCCAGCTTGTCAGACGCAAAACAAAGATTTAAAGCACGATAATAAGAAAAACATAGCTATATCCTTAGGGAAATTACTTAAAATATTCAGCTAGTTCTCCTGCACCTATAAAAATAAGAATAAAATCAAAATTAAAAGTTTTGCAAGTATTTTGTAATAAAATGACCCCAGTACTGTTACGAGTTCAAAAAACATATATTTAATAAAAAAATCGGTGCTTCGAAGTCAAAGGCTGTTCGAAATAATTTACGTTTCGCATCCAAAACATGGACGTGTACGGCGGCACGTAGACCCTGTTGCTTGTTACGGGATTCCTGTTCCTTATATGGGTTTTGTTTGCCTAATTCCCCACAGGATGAAATAAGCTGAGAGAGGCGATTGTGAATCACTTTCGTCGTACGTTGCCCCACGACTGTCCAACAGTTTTATTTTTAAGGTAATAAGGAAACTTTAAGGGGACATATTCAATTAGACGGTACAAATAGAACATATATAGTTTGAATATGTCGTCGGCGAAAATTAAAAAATGGCATGACAAATGACAGTCAAAGTGTTGGATATCAGTATATTAATAGATAATTTAATTTAGAATAATTTAGACAATTCTCTCTCATCCTCTGTACGCAATTACACGCCTGACTCCTTAGTCCTTCTCCTCATTCCCCGCCACATCCTAACCGTACCTTTAAAAGGACTAAACATGAATTTTTGACGAGCATTTTATCAGTTAACTGTTTTAATAACAGTTAAGAATCGCAACGAACCTAGAACTACAAATCCTTATTGAAAGATTTCGAATATAATAAAGCAATCTAACAAAAGTACATGTGCTTACATTTTAGCCTCTAAGTATAAAATGGTTGTAAATTCTGTCTGAGAAATTAGAGTTCGATTGTGCTCGTGACAGACCGCGTAAGGTGTTTATTAATTAAGCAAAAGGAGTCGAATTGGTTCAGCAACTGTCTAGCACTTGTCACGCTAATGAAATCAACAGTCAGGAGACGAGAGTCGATGTTTGTCTATTATCCATATTATTTGCTAATATTTCAATTGCCGCACAAGCCGGCTTTTGTCTAGAAACGACTGTTCCGCGGAAGTGAACGATTATCAATTGAATAATTGGATCGCAAAGATACTCTTTCAGCCTTCCCATGAACGATCCCTTTACCAGAGAATGCAATATAAAACTTCCTTTTCTAAAACGAACCCTTAAAATTGTTAAGGCGTAAAATTAATTTTCGTAATCATCTATTCATTGTTTCAAACCGAGGGTCGACGTGCCTGAGTCATATAAAACAGTTCGGCTGCTTGTTTGGAGTTCTTTGAAACCATAAAGTAATTTTTAGGATTGAAAATAATAAGTAGTTTAAATAAAATAATTGTATGAACCGGTTGAGGTGTGTCACATCTTATACGTGTATTTTGAGTATATTAAAGATTGTTGGGAATAATTTAATTTTATCAAACAGAATCAGCTTCTGTATTCAGTCGTCACCATCGTTTCCTCCTCGCAGTCATTTGTCCAGATGGTACGCAGACCGTTTCCAAGAGCGTACAATTGAGACAATATTCCCGGATGTCGGTGACGATATAGCGTAGGCATTCCATTCGAAAAGCTGAATGAAAAGAGATACGCTTTTCATGATAGTTATATCATCGAATTTTATCTTGCTCGTTAACATCCGCTCTTACGATATCGTTGCCACTTCCTTCATAGAGACAAAATTGACCTTGTTGTGCAACACCCTATCAATCTTCAAAATTATAAAAATTTAATTAACTAGCATATTGATTTCAGAATTTTGTTATTTTTATCGTGTCAAGAACATGTCCAACTCATAGAACAATGATTATACTAAAAAATTATTAAAACTATCAAACCATAGTTGTTTTTTAGATTTATAACTATGGAGAACTATTAAATAATGCAATGGATCTAGTAATATCACTATATAGCCAAAATTCATAAGAAAATGAAATAAAATGACCATTGTGAATTATAAAGAATAGCAAATCTGATTCTTTAGTAATGAAACACTTCAATTTGAACACATAATTAACTTTTTGTAGACAATATATAATCTTTTCGCTGCTTTAAGCTTGCAAAGAGATCTTAAACAGTTCTATGACACTTATTAAAGTGTCTACCATATCAATGTTTAAAATTTCTAGGAACTAAAATGAAATTTCGTAGGAAAAATACACTTAAAAACAATTTATCATTTGTAAACTGTAAAGGAACTTTGTGCTCATTTTTAAATAATACATACAATTTTAATAACACTTATTTTTTAATAACAGCAAGTATAGTGATTTGAAAGTTTATTGCATTAAATTCTCAGAAAACAGTATTTTTCTTAGATTTTATATCAAACATACTTTTGTATGCATTTCGCTTTTATTGCTGTATATCGTTTAGAATGAAAAATGAGATGTACGATAAAGAAGTGGAAGAAGCACATTTCGAAGTATTTACAAAGCAGAAAGATTCATTTCAATTTTGCACATAAATTTTTATTTTGAATGTGTGTTTACAGATTGCAAGTGTTTTTCTGATATCCTCGTAATAACATAAAAGATTAGTAAAAGAAAATATAAAAACTGATGTTTTTTTTATTAAATGGTGTACTTTGTAACCATATGACTACTAATTAGTGTATTTCGAATAATGTAACAATTACTTCATTTTATAGTTCTTTTACTACTTTTGAGGTCGATCACCTCAAGTTCTATTGTTACGTCCTCATAGTGACTTAGTCTTGAAGAATAAGAATTAGTCTTATGTTAATGACCGGAACCGATGGTATAGTAGTGTGCGTTTAAAAGGAACTGTCGTCATGCATCTATTTATTATTTTTTTAATTATTTATTAACGAAGCATAACATTAACCTGGTATACTGTATTTTTTAAAGTAATATATTTGAAAATTGAAAATTATTAAATATTTTGATTTGACGAAAACGTTTTAATAAAAAGGAATAATTAAAGAATTAATATAGATTTTTAGCAGATGAGAGTAAAATCAAAATAATGTATTAATTAATTCATTAAGGAGTAAGGTTTAATGATACATTAGCGTGATTAAATAGCAATTAATACTAATTTCAAACAAACCATCAATCATGCAGTGCGTCTTAAATAACATAAATTAATGTGCATAAATATATTTACTGGAAAAATATTGATTTTAAGATTTATATTCGAATATGTAAATCATATAATTAACACCTTGAGGAAGGGAAAATTCTTAAAAAGATACATAATGCTGTAACATTAATATGTGTAATTTTCTTTTCTTTTCTAAATAATATTTTTTGCAATACTTAAGTTTTTGTAATACTAACATTTATATTGCAAAATTTTGTATAACATCAGAATTTAATATGACACTAAAGTTTATTATTAATATTATACAATTTTTATTAGAAACAAATTTAAAATTATATTTTAGTTAAAAAGAAATTAGAAATAAAAATTACTCTTCCTAATCTTTAATTAATACAATATTAAATTATAAAGTGATAATGGTTATTTGTTTCACTTTAGGTAGGTAACAAGTTATGGTAATATGAGTTGACATTGAAGAGGTGATAAAATTAAAAAAAAAGTTAAAAAATGGTAACTTTCTTGCATATGTATTAAATTCAATTATACCTTCTTTCCGATCAAAGTGTCATCGATAAGTTCGTTTGATTGTTGCGAACGACCCGTAAAACGATCGGGTCACCGGTTTATGATTTCCGCTCTATTTCAGCCTGACGTATTACGATTACAATGGTTAAACACTACTAATGTTGTTATGTATACATATGTATATTCGTGGCGTGAGAATGATTCACCTGTTGATCAAAAACACAACGGAGGCGTTATCACTGTTTTTCGATGACGATTCCCCGACACCTATGAATCGTCTCGCGAATATTAATCAATCAATTTCCAGTCAACGACGGATTTAAAGAGAATCAATATTTTTCACTGCACTTTGCATTTACATACGCGTTATAAAATAAAATTGATATATTAGAGGTATGCCAAAGTTCTAGTCCCCTTTTACAAGTTCCTGTTTTATTTTCATGTCATGTATAATATAATTTAATTGCATTTATTTGCATTTATTTTCTATGCCTTGGGTACCGATCATTCAATAACACAAAGAGGAAGGAATATATTTAAAGTTAAGGTAATCATGCTAATATGTTGAAAAATAATTAAAACTTTCACTTACAATTAAAATAAAATTGTCCTCGTTAGTACTTTAATCTTAACAAATTGCAACCACCTTTGTATTTCTTTTTAAATAAAATATTTAATCTTTGAATACCAGACAGATTAAAATTCGATTCTATCAAAGTTAAGTCTTTTAAGTGAAAAATATTAAAAATGTTTATATCTTAAATAAGCGATAGACAAATAAAAATGAAGATACAAAACTGGATTCACCTCTGATTCCAATTATGTTTTTGCTACGAAGCCAAACAAAAAATCTTCGACCAAGGAAAGTGGTAATAAATTATAAAAATATGATCAGACGTTTTCTTGTAACTCCATTTGACGTGTGTATTGTTCGATCTGTGGACTCGAAAATGAATCTAGACGTTTTAACAAAATTGTAAACTTGTTTTTGCTTATTCAATCATATCTTTTTAAGTCTATAAACCTGGCAAACAAATCGATCATTTTGAGATTTGCAAATACAATTGTTTGAATTCTCAATTTCGAAACTAATAAATACAGTTTATTCATTTCAATTTTGTCCTACAATATTATATTATAAATGAGATGATCCATTATATCTTCTTTATCCAATTAAAAGCAATTCTGTTGAATATTAAATGTAATTAACCCTTCGCCACCCTATGCACCCTCTGCATTGTAATTTTTGTTCACTGATAGACGTTAATTACTTATAAACTAATAAATGTCATTTAATCTCATAAGTTTGTATTTTTCACAAAGCTTAATTTATTACTTGTTTAACACTCAATATATCCATTTTTGAAGTAAAAAAGAAATTGTGTAAAGAAATATTGGCAATTTTTTTAAATTTATTACACCAGAGTTAAACAAAATTCAAGGGCAACTTGTAAATTTTAATTGCCAATGCCAATCTTCCAACAAACAGAACCAGGATGCAGATTATGCATTCGTGATAGAAGAATCGCTATCAGTAAATGCAATAAATTTATCTATTCTCCTGCCTTTACTTCCTTCCCTCTTATCTTATTGTGACGTTTGCGACAAAACGTGGCGTGATGCGCAATAAAAGAAGCTTGTGCGATATTAGAATTTTTTCGTTCATTGAAAATATCATGCATTTCTAAGTTTACGTAACCCTCCTCTATCACGTTTCTATATTCATCTCGATGGAATAATTAGTTTCTCGTTCGAAAAGAAAAATTGATGAGTTCACTGATCGTTCTTTTCCTGATTCATACATGTCCTAGGTTATTATTACACTTCACGCAGATCAATAAATATTGCAACATAAGTCGGTATCGTTTCATCTTTTTTCTGTAAAATAGTATTCTTTTCAAATTTTATACGTCACTGGACAGCTGCAATATTTATTTAATTTGTAATCAAAATTATCTAAGTTGAGAATGGAAATTTATTTAAAATACAATAAGTTAAAAATCAATCAAGCGTTTTGGACTATTTAAAAAATTCAAAAAGTAGGGTTAATCATTTTATTTTCTATCATAAATTTCAAAATTTCGGACTAGAGGGTTAAAAAATGCAAAAAAGAAATTGAATTAACTGTATAATGATACTCATACTAACCAACTAGTTTTTATATTAGCTTCAACCTGAAGTTTGTAATTCATGGAGCACGTGGTATGGCCTCATTACTTTAACTGCTGGATTTTATTTAGAATTTGCAGTTTGAAAATGTGTCCCAGAAATGGAACATTGGCGGATAATGGGTTAAACGGTAGCAATAATATATTTCAGATAGTTCTGAACCTCTCCGCTATATAATATGTAATAATATATGCAATCGGCAACGAAATTGTTAATACACGCCTCGTGTTTATCTTTTTCATCGCGCGTGCAATTCGATCGCAGGATCAAGGATCACAACGCGTGCCATTTGTTTTGATTCGCGGCTCGAATGAATAATTTCTATTCATCGAGGCGAAGAAACGCTGACGGATGCGTTTCTTTTAACAATCTCATTGTCTGATTGCGAGTGTCAAGAAACGAACGCGAGTGCAACATTTATGCATGCGGACGCCAGCGTGTCGAGAATACGTTTGCAGTTTCTGAAGCCTTCCTGTAAACGTAAAAAGTGTGAATCAATGTTTACATTCGACGAGCAGACTGCATCATCCTAATGATACAAGGTGTTCTGTGACGTGCACAGGTTTTTGAAAAATACAAAATATCCCATTTTGAACTTTAAGATAGGTATTTCGTGAACTATTAATCTTTTGAATATTATTATATACTTCAATATTTTTCCGGGTAGAATACTATTGAATTAAAAATGAAAAAAATAATAAACTTGATTCTTTTCCAATAAGACAGCCATTAATAAAAGATTGTGGCTTTCTCTGTTTTGTTTCCTAGAAAAATTTCTTTGCTTGTTTCACAAAAAACAATTTTTCGTATTAATCATTGTATGCTATCAGTTTTTTAATTAAACTGAATCGACAGCATACTGTTTTAACAACTAAAGATCTTTATAACTCAAAGTTATTTTTGATAATCAATTATTTATTGGAATATTGTTCCAAATACCCAACAAACTATACATATTGTTCTAATATTACAAATACACGCTCTGACTGGTCAGTTTTTTCTTAATAATTCAAAAATTAAGCCCCATTTGACAATTTTGCAAAGAAAATTGTTGTTCAAAATCGTCTGAGCAAGTTCTGGGACACTCTGTATAATATTTCTTTCATAGAATTAATTATAATCCACAATACTCGTTTATTCGGTAAAGAATTTCTAATACCCAAAATAATCTTGAATGTTCAAACAAATTATTTAAAAATTAGAATAAATTGTGATTCATTAAAAATAACAATTTAAAATAATTATATTGGTATTTGTATTAATATAGTATTAGTTTATATATTATTAAGAATTCTTCTATTTGTCTACTTAGAAGTACTCCAATTAAATACTCAAAATTATGGATAAGAGAAACAACGAAACAATATAAAAATAATAAATAATATTCGTTTAAAGTTAATGAAATTTTCAAGAATCCAGCTAATTAAAGTGTTAATTGAGATTGACACGGATCGTAATTGTTGATGTATTAATTAAGTGCCAGTTAATGTAATTACCTTTAACTTCGAGTATATGAAAGGTATATAACGGTAGTTGCATAAATTTTCCGCAATTTATATTTCTCAGAAAATCGTTCCGTTAGATAACTGTGTGTCGGTATTGCCGTCTTTGATCACAAACGTACGCAGGGAAGAAGAGATTACATTCTAATTACATTGTGAAATGTCAACACAATTACTGTACGATCCGCTTGCTTGTAGAAGAATCCGTAAGTCGTAAAAAACATACACAGATAACATCGTAACATCATAATCGTGCGCGATACGATTATGGGATGCAATCAGCTTGCGATGCAAGGAGTTATGACATGAATGAATACACGGTATTGAATTTCAATTTGCCAGCGGCAAGATAAACACTTGCAAAACAACGCATCGTACGTTACAATAATAACGATATTGTTATTATTATGCACAATTTAGAAAGGAATATTTATACAGGATGATCCATTTAAAGTTACCCCGACCATAACCCAAAGTATAGCTTGTTTTAACAAATATTTGAAGTAAAATTAAGGAGTAGTATTTGAAACGAGTTTGGGAAATAATTGTAAAGAATTTAACCCTTTTATAGGTGATCAATTTGATTCAAAACTTCAATATTTAAAATTTTATAATCCTTTCTTAAAAGTATTGCATTTTTAAATAAAAATTAAGAAACGAGAGATTACATTTTTAGAAAATTTAAAAATCTCAGAATATTATATCTCTAAAAACTTAGACATTTTTGAAGATTACGCTTTTAAAATCTTCGAAATATTAATTATACTTTCTACATAGTTGCTTATGATGTGTTTCATACGTAAATGTTTATTTTTCGAGGACGTATATATATATTTTGTAGAGGGAAAGGTGAAATTCAAATGCTAGGTAATTACTCTAACTCTTAGATACCAAAGAAGTGAGATCACCAGTGTCCCCTATGAGTTTTGATCAAAATTACCCCTATAAATGTATTCAAAATGTCATAAGAATACAATTATGAAATTATATATGATAAAATTTTAAATGGAAGAAAAATTAAAGCAGAATATTAAAATTTAATAGCAAAATATTAAACTTTCACGATAAAAAGAAGGGTGAGAATTTCTTAACACTTATTAAGGATTTCATATTTTGTTTATTAAACAAATTATGCCAAATTCTTACCGTATCTTCTTTTTACAATATATTTCATAATAAAATATCCTCACTTAAAGTAATTATATATCTAGAAATCAATTTTTGAGCATTCCTTAATTTAAAGTATAAACTCGTTAACTGTACTTAACCATTTAGAATAGGGCTTTGATTGAAGCTACCAATTATTGTATGGTTTATTCCATAATAAATTTGAATTTGTGCTGGAACATATCTTTTGCTCTCAATTTCATCGAATTTCTTTGGCTCGCTATAGCAAGGGAAGGGAAAAACTCGTTAGCCTTCGATGAAAGATGTTTTCTTATTCGTGCGTTCTATTAATAAACACGCCGGAGGAAGAACTATTTGAAATTCAATTCAATCAATCAATCGAGCTTAATAAGAACAGATCGGATACATGCAGATGTGCAATGGTTCGTGGAGTCTAAAGGCCGATCTACAGTAAAGTAAGCGAGGGGTTGCAAGAGCATTAATTGACTGTTTTGTAATCATTTCTGTAATTGATTATCAAATATAATCGTGGTAATTGCAATCATTAACGCTTTCATTGCCACGTCACCCATACCTGGCTGACACTTGGGTTTCCATAGAAATTCGTCATCTACGTTATCGGATATTCTCTTAATTACTCAATTAACCCTTTGTGTCTAATCTAACCACTGTAGTAACTTACGAATTATTACTTATTTTATTTGAAATAAATAATATTCTGTGCATCCACTGTGCTAAAATTAAAGTCCTCCGTCCTCAAAGGATTAAAAATAGTTGAATAAAAATAGTTTAATGAAACTTTTAGCACCTTCATAGTCGCAGTTGGTGTTACATAATTAATTAATTAGTGGTAACATGGTGGTCAAAAGAAAAGGCAATGCCTATGTATAAAATAATTGTGTGCAATTATTGTTAATAATAATAATAATATTAAAGATAGCCTTTACTGCACAACGCGTGAACACAGATGAAGAAGGAGAAATTCTTAATTATCAGTGTATCTCAACGTAGAAATTCATTTTTGTATAAATTAAATATTATTATACCAACAGTATCCAATAAAAAAATGAATAACTTCATAAAAAATTCACGTTTGCAATCGTATCTAACTTCTGAACCCGTTTCAAAATTATTTATTGTACCCGCCGTGTCGTTAACCGACGTCGATCGAATATTTTGAAACATCGAAGGCAAATATCGAATCATTCGGTTTACTCATTTAATTAGCAGTGGCAGTAACGTAACCGTGGAATATCACCAACCGAAAGTTGATTTTACCGATTCTCAGGAAGTTTTTTCACGAATGTTGACTCCACGGCTTTCAAAAAATTAATAACCACACGAAAGATCTGCGATCGGAAACAATCCAATAAATATCGTTTACTCGTTCCATAAATAATCGCTATCTTTAGCCCCGGTGGCTTATAATTCAATTCGGAAGCGTCAGAACAGGTGACGATCGGAAATATATTTATGTACAATGATTATTTTGCTAATGCATACACTAATTTCCCCGACGTCATTATTCGATACGGCACCGGAAGTCCATCGCGTCTCGAAGACGTCATTTTAATACTTTGGCGATCACATATTTTATAGAATTGATAATGCATCTTGCAATTGTAGATTTTAGTTTATACCGAGAAAATGATTTACTAACAATAAGAAAATCATGTGTAGTTTTTAAAATATTTGTTACAAAATTATATTTTTTAAAAAGAAATACTGTATTTTTAGAAATTCAGAAATTTCGAAATATATTTTTATAAACTTTGAATAATATTTTTGGAATCTTAGAAACTTAAAAATGTATATGTTTAACGTAATTCGTGATTTTCAAATTGAGTTTAACCCATGCTATACAGAAAATATAATAGAGCCCAAAGAATCCCATAGAAATTGAAGAAAAATAAATAAATATGGTATTATGAATTATTCATGTTACTAAATTTAAGAACTAATTAAGTTACATTTTTCAAATATTTATTTCTAATACAACCTCATTGTACCAGTTAATAAATAATACGATAAGAGAAAATAAATTAAAAAACAATGATATAATAAATTATTAATCGAAGTCATAGGTATTAAAATATTCAAATAAAATTTGTGCATATATATTATTTTACAAGTTTAACAACATATTCGGTAGCATTTTATGAAGACACTTATCGAACTGACACCTCTACATCGCATCTGTGTTTATCTTTGCTGTCTTTGTTCACAGGCAAATAATTAAGCTTATCGATTAAAAAAAAAGTTATACATACATCGAAATGATATCTTTTCGTATCATCGATAATAGTTTTCAAAAATATACGAACGTTGTTCGATGAATCGAAGATTTTGATAATGTGCATACAAGTTGGGTCAAAAGCTCCCGACTCATTTGAAAAATCAATTAGTCGTTTTTAAGCCTCTATAAGTATTTAAAATGTCAAGTAATTAAAACCTGAAAGTAAGTTAATCAGATTTTTATAGAGCCTTTATTAGCAATACAATTAAAACAGAAAATCAATTGAAAAATACGAAGAAAGTAATTTAAGGAATTCTGAGGAACATCCTTTTGCTTCGTCAGGAAATATATTTCTTAAAATAGAAATTAAGACAAGAAATACTATATTTTTAGGAACTAAAAAATTTTAAAATATATTTTTAACTTATGATGTTCTTTATACGTGAGCATTTATTTCTCAAGGACGTACATGCAAGTTCTTCGGAGCGTGAGGGTTAAATGAACCGACAGAAGAAATGAACTGAAAATCAATTTAAATCGAATATCGTGCGATTGTGCGTCGTTCAATTGATAAATAAACTGGTCATTGCATGTGCTGATGATTAATAATTCATTATCACAAGGAAACGTAGCGTGAGAGGCAAGGCAATATAGTAAGACGCAAAATATCAATGGAAATAGTAAATGTTTTTGATTTTCATTCTAAATTCTATTGAACTTTCTGTACCCCTTTGATAATCAATAAAATTTCAGGATCTCAGATTTGAATTATAGTTTAACCCTTTTAACACGATATTTTTATTACAGAACGTGATTGATAATCCTCACATAACGCGAATTATTTTGTATTACTTTTAATTTGGATTTTGCATGGTTTTGATACACACGAAATGAATTAACTTTGTTATGAGAGGACAATTGATTTATGTGCAGAAATTTAATTTTATTAAACAAAATTAAGTCAAAAGAACGTGTATCTTTAAAATACTAACATTTTTTGTAATAATATTTTCAATGCCGTTAATATCGTCAATATCGAACAGTTTTAACCAGTAGAATGTACGCAAAGATGTAAAAACATACATACACAGAATATCATAATTACGTTAAAAATATATTTTTAAATTTCTAAGATTCCAAAAATAGTATTCAAAGTTTACAAAAATATTATATTTCGAAATTTCTGCATTTCTAAAAATGTAGTATTTCTTTTCTTATTTTCTATTTAAAAAATATAAAATTGAAAATTGTGAAGGGGTTAAAATTCTTCATGTACCCTTGTTTTTGGCACGAAAGGGGTAATAGACAAATACAAAGATATTTTTGAAAATTTTTACTGTAATGACATTGCTGATAGAAACTAATTGCCAGCTTCAATAATAATTACGAAATCAATGAATTCTATACGTTTCATCTTGTTTTTTGAAATCACAAGTCGCAGCTGCGGAAGTCTTTTCTTTTGACGTACAAAAGAAAACGGATTTATACGTATGCTCATTGAATGTTTATACAAGGAAGAAATATTTGCCGCCTGTTGACGCACGTAACACAAGTTTATAAAGAAAGCAACACTCTCCTGTTCGTACATTTATTACCTTGACAGAACCTTTTTAAAATTAAATCATTTGCACGGTAATTACATTTCTTTATTAGGGCGAAACAGTTCTCGATGATTTATGTATAAATCGAATTTGATACATGTTCAAGAAATAATGATAAGGTATTTATGGAGGCATTCATATTTTATTTGCAACGAGACTAATAATAGGACACAGTGTTTATTTCATTAAACTACAATTTACTTATTATGGTATGTGTAAGTCATAGTGATATGCATGGTGCACCTTTGATTATTTTATTATTTCTAAAAATAAAAAAAAATGTTTGACGTCCTGAACAAAATCACCTGAAGAAATAATTTTTTTCTGAAGTATTTTTTGTACCTTTGTACCCTCCAGTTAATTAGGACACTCTGCGTAATGAAAAGGTCGAAAAAGAAATTAGTTAGAATTATTTTGCAATAATCAATAATAACAAAGTGTTACACAAAATAATATCTCCTATATAATTTAACTGTACAATTTTTTTAAATTTGACAATTAATTAGAAATTAAGCTCAGTCAAGGTTTTCTGTAAATAAGTAATTAGTATCTCAACATATTTTTGGTACATATTTTTGAAAAAAATTAAAATTTTTCATTTTTAATTTTGAATGAATTCACTGGATAGCAACATCAACGTCATTTCTCGATTCTGAAGATACATTAACATACGTATTGTGTCGTAAAACTAAATTTATTATATATGTTTAAATTCAGAACGAAATAAATGTCGTGCATATTATAATGTGAGCGCACAGGGTTCGAAGGGGCGAAGAGGTTCCAAAAAGATTTTAAAATTCAGCCAAGTTTTTACATTATAGGTGATCATAAATTGTCTTCCTTTCGATTGAATAAAATAAGCTATAAAAATCTTTCATTTCTTTCAATCAAACACCATTTTAATTAACTAAAATGCAAAATTGAATCACGAAGAGACTCGACACTTCAGATTTGTATATGTATTTGTACCAAAACACTCAAGATTCGAGGATTTTCATTTTTTAACTTCGAAATTTAAGCACACATCAACGTTATCTAATGCAACCCTATTATCTAGCCGACGATTAAAAGTTTAAATGACGTCTTGTTTCCTCATTGGAACGCTACGAATGCATAAATACGTATAAAGAATGAT
Source organism: Anthidium xuezhongi (assembly GCA_022405125.1). Classification (NCBI taxonomy): domain Eukaryota; kingdom Metazoa; phylum Arthropoda; class Insecta; order Hymenoptera; family Megachilidae; genus Anthidium; species Anthidium xuezhongi. The sequence continues at coordinate 9,010,861 of CM039638.1, read as the reverse complement.
TAACTACAATTCTTATATAAGTCACTGGTACTCCTACAACATTTTTCTTTCTTTTTTCTTTTTTTTTTTAAATAAAAAGAAGCGAATGATTTGATATGCGCATAGTGTTCAATTGCACGTCAATCGAGCGTTTAATACGTTGAATATTTATGCTGAATGTACAGAACACATCAGATTTTTCATCAGATCTTTGTGCGTAGCTTCCAAGTCGTGATTCGTGATTCAAATTTGTTTCAACCAAATTAAATGGTACCTCTAATTTTTCTTTGTATGATTTCTTCAATTTTGTAAAGTATTACAAAAAATAAGGAAGGTTTTTGATAATTTTATTAACACTATAAGTGTTCATTAAAACAAGAGGGTAGTAAAACTGTGTTAAGGGTAGGTTTCTTATTTTATATCATTATATTTATATAGCTTGTAAATAAAACTGTACCGTAATTAGTATTAGTCATCGAAGGGGTTAAAAACGAACTGTGCAAGTCATATAATAATGATTCTGCAGAATATAAGAATTTCAGGAAAAAGGTTGATACGAAATTCATTTATGACTAGCTATTCTGTCAATACACTTCTGATTTCTTAAAAGCAAAGAAATTGTTAGTATTTTTTCATGATATAATTAATAAACAGAATTTTAAACATGTTGCAAATCTAAAATTCAGGGTTAATGGGCTCACAGTCGACGAAGCTGTATCAAAAATTGTAACGAATTTGTATGTTACTGTATTGACGATTAGATTTGGGCGCACATATGCGTCAATCATCCACAAAGGGTTAAAACAGGGTAACATATAATAATAGACCCCTCCCTCGAAGGAAAAACAAATACAATGCAATGTCCCCCTTATATAATAAAATATAATTATACTTTGGTAAACCAGATACCTTTGTGTGGGAAATTATTATAGTTTATTATACAAGAAAGTACTATTTTCAGCCTTTGTACAGGGGGTCGTCTTTCCATTTCTGTAATTATTAAATACAAAAATTTCTTTGAAACCAGTTAAAAAACCAGACACCACCTCGATATCTGATTTGCACGCTTTTCCACTGTGTACCATTCAATAAGGGAAAGAGTTACTTTCGTTAGAGGAATATGTTTGCAGTTTAAATGTGATGTCTACTGTTTGCGTCAATAATTTGTGCTTTCGGTATTCTCGTGAACGAGACTAATCGCTCAAAATTTTGGCCGCAAACAGAGGAAAAGTACTATGAACACCTGAGACGGTATCAAACGGAATATTTGGGAATCGGTAAACACCTTGTTCTTTTTATTGATCAGACGTTCGGTTAACACGTTGACTGCCGTGTCAATCATCGGTGATTGACGTCTTAAGTCTTGTATAATCAAATAAAAAGTTGCACAAACTTTGAATGGAATTGGTATTATATTAATAGCACAAGGTAGCAAAGTTTAAGCTTAACCCTTCTTGGACAAGCACGTACCTTTGTACTTTGTAAGCAACCCAGGCCCTTTAAACTTTGAAGATATTCTGAAATGCTTATCAAAGTATCTACTGCATTATCAAATACTTAAAACTTTTAACTATAAGCAGAAAGAGGGGCACCTAGGCTTCTTTAGCATTTGTGATTGCTATTTGCTACATTTTAAATATCATAAATAAATAAAATGATGGCCCTATAAATCACGAAGGCACCCAAATCAGAACTTGGGATTTAATCTTTTTTGACCATTTATGTTTTTATTATGGAGAATATTTTATTTGTTTTCTGCTTCGATTGGCACCCGAGTACCCTTTCGCTTAAACCGGTGTTAATTTAAAAATTCATAAACACCTAAGAGCCGACAGCTCCATATCGCGACCTTCGTGTCACCCAACAGAAGAAATGGAAACCGCCCGATAAAACAACGAAATTGTGAAAGAAACAGGTATCCTCGATCTCGTCGTCGGCAAAATGAAATTCGTGCGTCACTGTTGCGCGTGTATTACAGCCGTGATATTTCGTTCCTTTGCACTCTTCGGCAAAACAACACGATAGAACCTGAAGAACTGTAAGCACGATCGTTATGAAACCACCGATATTATTAATTATCAATATTAAACATTCGAATGTCCAACTTTGTTGTTGTTTGAACCGGGTTCAAAATAAAATTCTTGTCATTTGATAAATATTCAAATGACATTCTATCAATGTACATTCTATGCTTATCATTATTTGAAGCTCATAGTCAGAAAGGAAGGAAAAGCTTCTTCTAATTTCTAATTATTACTTTGGTGGCCAATCATAGTTTAAAGGGTATAGTGTATATTTTGAAGGAGGAAATTAATTACAGAATTAGATTTAACTCTAACAATATTAAATCTATACCTTTCGACTCAAAAGAAGATTGAAAGAATAGACAACTCTGTGATCAGTTAATTTCGATATTTAAGAAATTCCATTATCTTGATATTTAACCATCAGAACTACTTAGTTCTCGCGGCTAGCGATGCTGAATGTCGTCATTTACATACGTGAAAAGTTAATTTTCATCGGAAATTCAGAAACTGGAGCTGACCGGTTCTTGCGCCAGTTAGATCTTTAATTATTTATACGAATAACAGATCTTCAACTAAGTCTTTAATTTACTATTTTAATGTTATCGCCATAATAACAACACTTCTGTTTTTTACTTTTTGCATTAATTCATTAGTGTCGGCTGCACTTATTTGCTATCCATAGGTATTCATTTAAAATACGTTTTCCAAACTAATTTTACCATAATCCGTTTATACTATTAATTTTACAAGTTATTACACGTGCTTTTCGAATGTTAATTAAAAATGTGAACTTTGTTTCTGCGGTCACTTTCTTCTAAATATAATGATTCTTAATTAAATCTATTATACGTTCACTTAATTTGATTAAACGAATCATATTGCATGTTTTTGTTCTTTTTTGCACGTTGATGGGTTAACACGGGGTCGAAGTACTTCGACCATCAAACCCTTCGGTATCGCGTGCACGTCAATGAATGAACTCTTTATCTTCTCTTATGGTTTCCGTTCCTGTAGATTTAGTTTCCTTCTATGGCAGACTTTCTTATTTCATCTCTGACAGTGGTACACGCTGGTCCCACGGGTCTCTGGACAGGGCCCATGAGATATGCGAAACGGCGGGGCAAGGGACGACAGATACGCGAACGCGGAGGTCACCATTGACGCAAATCCATCTGGCGGTCACGTGACCGGCCGCGCTGGAACACAATACTAAGCGCAACAGCACCAGCTTTCATTAACCTTTAGAGTAGAGCTGTAAAATTTCGAATATTCGAATAATTCGGCTAACTTTCGTTTCTAAATTGAAGTTTCCATAATTCCAGTACGGTAATATTCGAACAATTTCGAATTCCAAGCTGAAATCCGAATGATTTCGATACTCTAACATTTCGGTAATTGGGTAAGTTCGAATTTCAAGTTCAAATTCGAATACTGTAACATTGAGGTGATTGGGATAAGTTCGAATTTAGATTCAAAATTCGAATGATTTCAGTGTTGTAATATTCGACTAATTTGGAAGAGCTCAAGTTTAGATTTCAAAATGGAATAAGTCAAATCGGATAAGTTTGAATTCTGACCAAAAATTTGAATAACTCTAATGTAATTCTGGCAATTTCGAATTCCAATTTGAGACTTGAACAATTTGAATACTAGAATGTTTAAATAATTTAGATTATTTGGGATTCCGATTTGAGATTCGAATAATTTGAATAACTTCAAACTCGGGTTTAAGATTAAAATAATTAGAAAGTTATCTTAAAAAACAACGGGAATTTTTATACACCTTTGGGCATCACTAATATATTTTGCGGGTAAAGGATTGTATCAGCGCCATCTGGCATCGTGTGCCAACAGGATACAATTTTAAACGGCCCGAACCGACTTCCGGTAACTACAGAACATGAACGTCAAGATGGTACACCAGTATTCGCGCCACTTAGTGACATCATGAAGTTTTTCAAAATTTGTCCGCGAATAATTATTATTTACTCGTTTCTTGTGAACAATTTGTGAATATTTATATTTAAACCTAATCTACCCGTCCGTAGAAACATTCGTATACAAGATTTTCAAGGATTTGGTAAGTAATCAATCAATTATTAATAATTATAGAAGCTATGGCTCAAATGACTCAAAAGATTTTAGTAACTAATTGTTCTTTAGTGAAATGTTTTTCATTGTTGATTCTTTTTACGTTTTTATATCTTTCCCGTCTTTTTTAAATAAAAAACACTATAATTGTGATCTAACAAAGGGAAATACAAAATATTTCATTAGAGATATTACTTGAGTACCACACATAAGGGTTAGATTCTTATCGTAATGTTAAGTGTTAAAAATAAAAAAGATTAAGTTGGATGCACTATATGCATTATTGTTAATGAAGAGGTTAAACAAATTAATTTTTTTATCTGAAAAAATTTTCGTACAATTTAAATTAAAGTTATAATTAACAACTTTTAGTTATAAGTAATTATAATATGAATTTTAATAGATTTCCAATGTGTATAAGATACAGATTTTGAACATTACAATTGCTGTTGATTTTAGTTTCTCCTGATGAATATAGTAATCATTTCTTTTTATTAAAAAATATATATTACAAAAAGTCAGGGCAACATTCAACATAAAAGATAGCCGGATATGACGCGGACCACCCACGTTATAGAGTACGGAATAGTAGACAATTAACGTACGAATCAATCGTTTGTTGAATGCTAATCAGATCAAAGGAACTTCGATTTTTTTTCACTTCCCTTTCCTATTTAACATTAATAAGGCTTAATTTAATGCTTTGAATTTTAAACACACGAGATGATAACAGATCTGAAACTTAATTCCCAGGATTTGAATATCCTCTGATCTTTTCAAATAAGTAGTCTCATTTAGAATTAGCATACTTCGGAAATTCCCGTTGCTTAATAACTTCGTAGAAATGCAATGTGGATTGTTTATAAATCGATTTTATCGTCGTACGACGATATAATATGAGTTTGATAGTATATTCAAACTCATAGTATTAAGTAGTTTAGATCAGTTAAATTTTCGCGTAATTTCAAAGTATTTTTATGATATTAACATATTATCAGTTCCATCTGCCTTCTGTTTTTTGCTTCTATTTTTCCTCTTCTTGCTGAGTGACGCACGTACCTGCAAAAAAATTATAATTCATGCGTAGATATTAGATCATTACATCTATTTGTCAGGAGATATTACTTAAGAGTTGAAATTTCATAACTGATGGCATGCATAAGGTTAAGACTCTTTTAATAAAATTCAACCACAAAATACCATTACCAGTCTTGATTTTGTTTTCCTTCTAATCCAGACAGGAAAACATAATAATCCTTTGGAAACAGGAAAACTATACTTTAGAACTACGAAATTAATAATTCCTGAATTATAAGCTACTTCAATTAGCAGAATTAAAATAATTTTTTCTCAATACATTGGTAGCATTTGTAAAGATTTTAATTATTAATTTAGATCTTTAATCACAAGAATAATTTTTCTGAATTTAGTTTTTGACTGCCAAATAATCGTTGTGATTCAAAGATCGTAAAAAATAAATATTAAAGAAAAGAACTTATTTATAGTAGCATGACAACAGAATGTTAATTTTTTCAAGCCACGAAACGGGTTTATTTTCGAGCATTAATATGCACATGTACATCCATATGTTTAACTGCTTTTTCAACAAATTCGCAACACTTTAATCATTCATGAGATATTTTTCCATTGTCGCCAATATTTTGCTCATACCTGCAAAGAGAAAAATAATATAATGTATTCAAATTTGATGGAATACAAAGTGAGCTACTTAATACAAATTACTCAAACATTGTTGTAATTAATGTATTAAGATTACTTTTAAAAAACCGATATAAAAACACCATAAATACCTAGTAACCTGTTAATTATTGGTAATTTATTTGACGAATAAATCATTTTTTTATTATTCCTGGATTCAGAGGTGATTCTTGTATCTTCAATTACTAAATCCTGAAAAAAGTAATATGAAATAAAAGTGTCTATCTATACTCAAAAGTTATACGACTTAAACAATTTAATATACGTACCTTAAAACATTATTAAAAATTTACATTATATTAAATTTCATTGAACTAAATTTCATTAACTTTTGCCACAAAACATTTAAATGATTTTTATTATAAAATAGTTTAAAAAATATGTTATACGATATTTATAAAAATACGTATGTATATTCATTTACATTTGATACATTTCAATTGTACTTTCATTAGAAAGATATTACAAAAATTCATTATTATTCTTATTCACAATTGATAAAAAATATTACAGATTTGAATGTCAGTATTATTTACGTGACATTACAAAAATAAAATCTATCTTTATGTACAATTATATATTAATTATTTTACTTGATTTATTCGATTACTATTTAATCATTTTTAGTATCTACCGGACTGAGAATTCTTAATATGTACTGTAACATTTTAACTAAATCTTGCTCCTCCTTTCTGTCGTCTATGGCCAATAATGTAAGTCTGCCTAAAGCTTCTTGAATACTTTGTGAAAAACCGGCACTTCGCGCGATTAACTTTCCCTTTTGATTGTTCGATATTAAAGACCATAACATAGAACCTACGATCTTAATTTCAATCATAGAACCAGTTTTAAATATATCGTGTACCACGTTGATGAAGTCCACTGAAACATTCGTTAATATTATTAATGCATTTCCTATGACATTAAATTGTCCATTAACTCACCTGAACTGAGTAATCGTGGTCGATTGGCCATGTTAAATGCCAAATTACGTAATATAGAAATTGCAAGAATTCTGCTGGACGGTGAGGAACATTTTGATAGTTGTAACAAAACGTCCAGGCCATCGACAGTCTAAAAAATACATTAGTTTATAACAAATATATATTTACATCTATTATATTCCTTAAAGTAATTAATGAATTAAAAAATGTCGAAAATTTTACCTTTGATACACATAATTGACCTTCCTGATAGTAAGTAAAATCAATTAAGAATTCTAAGCAGTACAACTCAACCAACGGCCATGGTTTAACTCTCTTTGTTGTGATTGGGTGTATTTTTGTGAAAAACTGTAGGAGATTGCTCTGTGGACGTTCATTTAATAAGTCAATATTACTTACTGTTACAAATATTACTTATTTTCAAAAAAAGTATCACGTACCTTTGAAATCGATACTCTACATTCATGCACGTGCACCGCGTTTCGCAGAATATGAAACGAAAAGTGCAACTTGTGATTATCGAACATTTGTCCGGCTTTATCTATTTCTTTGCAGGCCAATTGTATAATTACGTGTATTAAAGCAAGGGTATTGGGAGTTCTTCTGAGTCCTGTTCCTGGTAGAGTGGTTGTTAACGTCAACGATTGCGCAGCTGAAATGTATAAATAATTTATTAAAGACAGTGCACGATAGAAATTATATAGTGGTATAATCAAAAATGGAAATAGAAATTATGCAGTGGATAATAAAAATCTGACGATACCTATAGAACATTTTGTAGTGTAAGTCGCAAGCAACTTTAACGCGGTGGTGGTGACCATTTTATTCAAAGCAATCCAAGCCCACAATTTATGCAACACGTCCGCCAATCCTGCTTGCGACAGAATTTCTTTAATTTCACCGCTGCCGTACATGAAGTTCATTAATAATGTAAAGATAGCATTTAAATCGTGTAACAGCGGATGAATCTGTAAAAGCAGGCAATATAACTTTTCGTTCGTCAAACGATATCGGGATTCCCATATGAATATCGCGTCGTATAATTTCTGAACGATTACGATGTTGGAAAATCCAGCTACTATTAGCAGACGCTTAAAGAAACGTCAATTTAAATCAGACAGCTAAATAAACTCGTGCAATTTATTACACACCTTCTTGTCGCGGTCTATTTGATTCTTGAAGAGTTCAAAAGGTTGCATGTTCAATCTGACGTAGAATTCTTTCAGTATCATTAGAACAGTTTCAGGTAGATTTTCCTCCAACGCGATTCTTTTGGCTGCGCTCGAAACACTCAGCAAATTAGTGAGGGCACTCGTGATCAGATCTTTGTCCTCGTTCAACTTCCGATTCTTCTTGGATCTGTTGTAATTGTGCGCGATAAACAGGTGCAACAAAATACCGCAAAATTCTTCCCCTATCGCGATTTCGTTCCTCTTGGCATCACCCTCCACTGCTCTGTCGTAATTAAGGACATTCTCGGTTTCAGTGGTTCTTCTCGAGTGTATGCTCGCGTTTTTCAGCGACAATTTATTGATGTCCGATATCATTTCTCTTAAGCTGTCTCTGTAGTCGCTCGACGAACCCGTGAAGGTGGTATCTATTATCGTTTGCAATGAGATATTGCTCTTCCCTAAAGAGTCTTTTTGAACTTCTTGCGACAACAGAAACGCGAGGCACCCTATCGCGCTTATGCGAAGTTCAGCGTTGGGGGCTTTCATAGCGATACAAATGGACGAAAGTACAACTTCCGGGCTGCACAGTTCTAATGCTGTCTGTATCGACTCAATGTGTTGGTTCTCTGTTAATGACAGTATAGCTATGAAATTGAAGATCTCTGTCCAGAGACTGTCCCGTAAATACACCAACTGCTTCGTATCGCCAACTGTAAAAATGAAATTATTATAACACCATCGTTAAAAATCTATACCTCTTTTTGTTTCTAACTTACGGTATAAATCACTATTCAGAAAGGAGAACATAGTATACAATGAATCAGGAGAAAAATTAACAATAACGGTGGATTCGTTACTATTTACAACACAGTTTGTTAAAACAGTGAATATACTAATATACATTTCGAGAATGTCGCAATAATGTGCCAAATGCTTTTGGTCATTGACAATTTTAGGGATTTCATTGATACACCTAAAAACAAAATCACACAAATTAAATAATTGATTATAGAAAAATAATCTTTGTTGTTTATTTCAAATTTACCCCAATAAGTATTTGTCTATAGAGTGTTCATAAATTTGGTGAACTACATCTTGTTTCCCTACAAATAACAAATTATTTAACAGTCTACAGATAGCTGTTATTAGTGATGGTGTTGCTACCAACTGCAAGCAGTTTTCATTTTCTGTAATTGCTGAGTCTCTTGCTGAAACTACATATAATTAATTAGAGTGTTAGTATTATATTGTGTTCAGGTCTTTACTACTAGAACTACCAATGTTCGTTGCACATTTTCTTTCAAATAGAAAATAAAACAAAAAACAAAATAAATTATGAAACAGAATAATTCTTTATGGTAATAAAAATCAGCTCATATTTTGGGAAAGGTGTCAATAAATCTTGTAGTTACAAGTTATTTTGACCCGTTTGGTAGTTCTAGTGTTAAGCATAAAACGACAAGTGTACATACAAGGTTGCAATTCATCCTGACAATTATACAAATACGAAATTGTGCGTGGTACCAAAGACGTACAACCAGACTGCAAACTGTGAATAGACGGGGCTTTGCCATTTTCGGATTCTCGATGATCCGCATGGTCATAGTCCAAAGTAGTGAACATATAAATGTTGGAACACAAAACGGTCATCTCGTAATAAGTGTTAGTTTGTTCCAAGTATATCAAAATAGCGTTTGCTTGCAGAGAGTTCACCTAAATTCATATGGTACATTTTACTTCAAAAACATTTCTCGTCGAAGTAGAAATAATATTTAACGCTTACTCACGTATTGAAAGGTTACGGAATGACAATTTTTCACTAAATTACTGAATGCGAAGCACGCTTGTTCTCTGACTATACACGATTCTTCTCTGCTAACGATATATTGAAGCAACGTCTGACACAATTCGCTTGGCGCCAGCGCTATGGTGTTCAAAAGTTGTGCAGCCGTGTGCACGTTGTTTATCAAACCTGCTAACAATTGCAGAGCGGATGCACGAACCAAGGGATCTCGATTTTGCCATAACATGGGCAACCAATTTAAGGTACGGTCTTCTTCGTACCAAAACACTACAAAAGCCTGAGTAAAATAGCATATGTAATTATATAAATCATTACACATATCTTAATGTGTATACTTACATTTTTATTAAAATTTATTTGCATCTGATACAACAAATGGTTCAGGCATATTATAGAATTTCTGGTTATGGATAAACCCATGAAACTGACGGTTCCAGCTCCGTGGAAAGATATAATCAATTCTATCAACGTATTACCCAATGATATTAGTAAAGATTTGTAATTAGCCCAGTGACATTTTCCGATTAAATACGTCAAGCATGTTAACAGCCAATCGAGATAAGCTGTGGCAAATAGAAATGGTAATTAGTTTCACTATTAAGACTTTGTTATGTAGTGAAAAAAAGGAAGATAAAGTTACCTAAATTGTAAAAATGTTGCTGGTCGCCGAAACACAAAGTAGATACAATAAGTTCAATAAAGTGAAGTCGAATATTTTCATTTTCATCATCAGACTGTTCAGCTTTTTCCACCGCTGAACAGGTACGGGCTAGTTTTAATATAGACTGATGTATGTCTTGATTATCCAATTCCGAATTTTTAAATAATTCCGCTAGTGACTTAGTTATGTTCCTCATTATTTTGTTGGTCCACGTACATTTTCCTAAACATAGGGTATTTATTTCAACATAAACAATCCACGAACTCCATTTTCCATATAAATAACAAAAATACCGTTCTTGGTAATGTTAACGTAGAGTTGTAGAAAATTCAGAACTTCAACAAACAGATCACAGTCCTCCTTGTTTGCAGGCTGCGAAATTAGAAATCGCTCGAACGTCTGTTCCCAAGGCAACAAGCTTATGTCTTTGAGATTCTCATTTTGTTGCATTTTGTAGAATTTTATGTACCTGAAAAAAGGTTACCAGGAACTGAAGGTACAAGCGACAATACTATTAAAAGTATCATAAACGATATTCACATTGTAAGATAATCAAGAGCGCACAAAACCGATTCATGGGTTGTTGAATTTTGTATGTTGTATAATTGCTGTTGGCAATAATAATGGGGATAACTGAAACGTAAAACTAAAAATTCATTTTCTTGAATCTTTAATTTTTCTGATATGTCAGAATCGACAAGGTCGTCCCAGTTCCTCCAAAGCACATTTAAACCATCGTTCCATTCCCACACCCAATACTGTTTAATAAATGTGGATGCTAATGGGTTAGAGCTGTGAAGAACTAAAAAAGCATACAATTAATTAATTTTGTAACAGTAACAATAACGCTTAAATGATCAATTTTATTTACCAGACACATCAGAACGCCTGTGCATGCTTATTTTCCAGTGAGATTTGCACAGAAAGGGTAACTTCATTTTCGATACGATAACATGTGGCAGAGAAATATTTAATTGATTATAGTTTTCCTTATATTTTTCACTCAATCTCATGATGCATTCGTTATAAAGCAACAAACAGAGAAGCTGCGAGCCATCAGTCTTAACGCACTCGTTGTTCGGAAACAGGAATATACCTAGGAAACATTTGTGTTTTTGAATCTTGTAACGAATGATTGTTAATTATTCGTATAATTATTGTACACACTTCTTATTATATTTGAGAAAACATTTATACGGGTAGATAGATCTTGCCGTATGGAGGAATCAGTGGATGCCAGCAGCTTCAGCATAGTAATTATGGGAATCACAGAATCCGAATAATTAATGTAATCTTTCTCGATCTGCAAATTAACAGTAATTGTTAATAAATTCCTTTTACATTACATATATTAACACAATTAGGTAACGCTATAATTATATATTGACATTTACCAAAGCGCTGTCAAATATGTTTAATATCAGAGACAGTCCATTTTCGCTGATAAATAATTTGTGTAAAGAACAGTCTGAAAGCATAACGCTGATTTGGACTAACGCAGATTTCCGTATTTTTGGATCGACGTTCGGTTCATTCAACATCTCGAGTACGGATAACAAATTGCTCCTCTGTAAAAGCAGACAAGTGTGTTCAATATCTCTGTTAATATTAAATTTAACGAGTGTCTGTACGTATATAAAAATATGTAACCTGATAATTGCCTTCAGATTTTTTAAGAACGTTCTGACGTTCGAATATGCAAAGAGAGCCGAGAGGTAAACCGTGCAAAGAGGATAGTCTTGGTAATTTCTGAACGGAATCCTTCTCTTTACCAAGAAGCCAAATCAGTCGACAAATCGTTTCCTCCCTGATATCGTCATCCGGTGAAAACAGGAATCTTAAGTTTCCTTTAAAGACCTGTTAAATTATAGTTTGTAGTTTTGCATAACACTTAATGTTTCGTTAATGAAACTTATATCACCTCCAAATAGGGTAGTTGTATGCTGGAAGAAACATCGGGATCAAACATTTTCGTTATGCATTGACCTAAAGGTGTAGTTGAATTAGCATGGCACTGTAAAAGGGGTAATACAGGTGCAAGAGCGTCCAATGACTTTAACCATCCGTCCTTTCCCATTTGCACTCTTCCTTTTAGTATATAAACTAATATTTCTTCCGACATTTCCCGTATCTGAAAATTATTACAAATTACAAATTTGTAATTAATTAATAAGCTTAAAAATTAGTTTACGATTCACAATATTATTTACAAATTTTATCTCACCCTTTGGTCTTCGTTTGTTACACCGTGGGAGATTATTTCGGTCAAAACAGACGATTCGAACAAAAATGTTAAACTTTCACAAGACAATCTCTCTCTATTATATTCTATTCCTAGAATACTTTTAACTAAAGCATAACATTCTAAATATGTTGCATACTGCACATCGGAGTCTGCGTTCGCCAGTAGGCCCAATATTAATTTTGTAGCTAATGCACGTTCTTCGCTATTCAGAGAATACCTTAAATATCAAAAGAAACTGAATCGTAATATCAAATTCCATTTAAATCGACTAAATATTTTTATAGAAAATATGTACTTATTTATATTTTGTAGAAATCTGATAGTCTTTTTTATGATAGTAAAATTTTTGTGATAAGACAAACTTAATTTTGAAGCGTATAACGTTTTCAACACTTCCGAGTGAGATAAATTGGACATATTCTTTATCAAAGATATAGCTGCCTGCATTGATTTTGCTACCACTCTTGTATCATCAAACATTTTAATATATGCTACTTCATCGATACCTTGAAATTGCTACAGAAAAACAATATAAATTCAGAAATTTCAATTGTGAATGTAATTACATTATTAATTTAGACTATTTGAAAGTTACTTACGCGACCATACTCTTGCAATATAGAGTGTAATCTAGGATATAAAAGGTATATAGGAGCATCCATTATGGCTGTGCATATTGATATTTTAAGAGATTTAGGAAAAATAATGTCTGCTATTTCCAAAGGGGCGATGTTGCTTAACAGCTTCATTGTGATGGTTATAAGATGCAGATACGTTATTCTAAAATGATCGACAGTGCTGTAACTTCCAAAGTATTCTATTACATCTCCCAAGAGGCCAAATAACACTTTCATATCTTCGGTTATTTTTAAGGCCATATCATCGTTACAAAGCCAAATATTTGGCACAACACTGATAATAAGTAATTGTACTAGCTCGTACGTCAAATCAGTAACATATTTAATGTTTCTTAATGGAAGCGTAGTATTAATAGGAATGCTTAGTTGTGGAATGACATGTTTCAAAGAATCTATACAAAATGTTGGTATAAGCATTTGTTGCAACTGTAAAATAGAATCATCAATGTTTTCTGTGACGCTCTGACTTCTCTCGCTTGTACCCTAAATAGAATAAGTAGCCTTAGTGAATGTAAGTAATTGCATGAATCTGTGAACAAGTACATACTGTAGATTGATAGGCTTGATAATTTGCTTCTGGAAATCCTCCATCTGGACTGTCTCTGGTTTCTGAAGCAGGGTAAACATTGTTGCCTAATTTCTCTGCTAACAACTAAAAAAGATCAGTTTTGTTAACACATTATATTATGTTTATAAAATACTATCATTGATTTTATGCTATATCTTCCTACTTTCTGTTTTTTATTCGCAATACAGGGTTCACAGTAATAATAAATTCGTAGTCTCAATGATCTTGTCAATTTATGCAGTGTTTTTAACACCATCGGCGTAACAACTCTAAGATTAACATTTGAAGCATTTACACTGGACTCCAAAAGATTCTGCAATATCTGGAATAAAATTTTAATTATAAAAAAATATTAATTTTAAATATTTGATAATTACAGCCTTTTAGAAACTTACAAGTACTATTGCTGGTCTCTGAAGGAACACTTCTGCTGGGAAATCTTGCATCATTACATTTGTTATAAACTGGCATGTATGTAATATAAGATTTGTGTCTAAACTGTTATTCAAAGCTTCCTCAACTGCTGCTAAAACACCTCTGTCCGAAGTGACCAAAGGTTGCCATGGTAATACTAACCATTTGATACCTCCTTCTGTACTTTTAGATATTGGTGTACCATCTCCAGATTCCATTGTTAAATCAAATGGTACTGTGCTATAAATTATATTAATATTTTTTTCATTCAATTATATTACCATGGTGTGCTATAATAAATGTGTATAAAATATTTACTTATCCAAAACAGAAGGAATATTGTGATTCTCTATATTATGTGTTTCAATTTCATGAGGCCCATAATCTTTTACACGGGTCGTATATTTGTCATAGTCAATAAATCTCATTTCTATTGAGTTTTGATTCTTAAACATAAATTTAATAAATCATTTTTGTTCTTCTTGGACATCTATTAAACTATTACCATTGAACTTATTGAAGGAACATTACAAACCTTTATATGTTCACTGTTTAACGATGTTTGCGATCTACCTGAATTAAGAATAATTTCTTCAATTTCGTTCAATTTATCGTACCATTCTGAACTTAATTTTCTTCTTAACTCATGAAGTTCATTTTGAAATCTTAATTTCCCAAATGCATTTAAGTAACTTCTGTCACCTGACTTATAAAACACCTTACGATTAATATAATTCTCTGTTCTGGATTGTTAATTAATTAAATAATTTTTAATATATTCCCAACGATTAAGAGATACCTTTAACAATCGGAGCAATAAGTCTAAAACTTTTTGTGTCTGTGAAAAATTTTCAAACGAAAACCAATGAAATAGTTTCGTTATTAATTCTTTTTTTACGGCATCGCAATCACAAGTAAATCCAAGATCATATTTTGATATAATATTGTCTAAAGCTCTTGATCGAATTTCTTCAATATTATGACCTGGAAAAAAATTAATAGAATTTCTTCCTGTTTGCTTCCTTTTTACTTCAGTTAAAGCAATTAAATTGTCGGGTATTTACTTAATTTTTTAACGTGCACCGCTGAAATCCCATTCATGATTGACATTTCATTTAACAATTTATGCCTTCACATTTTAGGTTAACTACTCCAGCGATTTTTAAATATTTCACCGCCAAATATCCTGTGAATTCATTCATATATAATGTAACTAGAAGCGGTTCACGGTGTCTCAGCGTTGTCGAGATATATGATTTTTTAAAATCGCCATTTTTGAGAATAAACAGCTTCCCCCTCTGGCTAAGGATACTAATACTAAGGTTTTCTCAACTGAGCTTCATAGCCTTCGTACAATACATTTATACTCATAGACAGGGGATCGAGGACTATCATTAAAATTAGACTTCTTTACTTCTTTTTCTTTCTTCATGTTTTTCTTTTTTTCTTTTTCTTACGCAGATTCGCTTTGTCACCGGTTACCGACCATTAACGATCGATCAAAAATCATCGATTGTCACGAGAAAATGATTTATAAATCTAGAAGGATATTTAGGATCTTTCGTTTGCTTTTATACTTAAGTTCTTGAAATTATTGAACATGAAAGAATATAATTTGGTACCTAAATTTGATTTGCAACACGATATTTCTATACAGGGTATCCCAGAACTCCTGTAGGAGCCGGAAATGGAGGGTAGCTGAGGGTACCGTCAGTGTAGCGTCGAGCCTAGTCGCCCCGGGACAAGCGCCTCGGTAGAACAAAAAGCGTTAAACACAAGTAATATTGAACATAAAAGTAAAAAACAACTGGTAGAATGTTATGAGAGTAATCCTACCTTAGAATAAAGGGAATGACTGAATGGCTGGATATCCGAACAGAAGGAATAAGTAAAAATTGCAGAATATTTTTCGGTATTATAAATACAGTCCTGGGGTCATCTAATTTGAATAGTAGAAAGATAAAACATTGTATTATTATAAAATAATGAATTTAATATCGTTCAAGCTTTATTTTTCAATTTTTTTAAAGAGCAACTGAGGACGGTACATTGTCGAGGAAACTTTATCCAATAGAAGAGATAGGTACGAATTTTGAAATAAAAATTTTGTAATTATAGTGTAGAGGTATTCATCAGTTAGAACACCTAAATGATTAGGGTTTTTAATGCTAATTTTAAGAAAATTTGTGTATTACAGGAGACTGCATCGAAATTGCAGTGAAATTAATATCGAAATGGCACAAACCCTCGAACACGTCAAGCATTAACAGAATAAGAAATGGAAGGATATAACTTGTAATTACCATTAGGAATTATAATTGACCATAATTAATTGAAATTTGTTGAGATTAAAATACTGAAACAAATGTTAAATATACCATTTTTATAGCACTGTTATATTAAGAGAAATATATACTCCCCGTTGTATTTTCTTCATTTTGCAAGAACTAAATGATAAAAAATACTTAAATTGTTTATATTTAATGATTTTTTTCATTAAAATCGTTGTATTTTGCATAAATAATTAAAAATTAAAAAATATTTTTAAATTTTTACCTCTAGCGCCATCTCTTCGAAAAGTGCTGAAACTGCTCAAAAATTGACAGGAATCTGCCGTACCTACAATGATTATTTTTTAAGAAAATAATTTTTTGCTGTTTTCGCGTGTTTGAAGCATCTAATCGCTTCTATTTTACACTAATTATCGATTCCAATTGTCCGATTAATCCTAGAAGCCCAAAATATTGAAATATTAAAGATTAAATCGCACATTGAGAGAGTGAGAGGTGAGATTGGCGGACTAGTGTTCACTCTCTCGCACATTGTGGGAGTGAGAGGTCCGAGCATCTAGTCTCTCACTTTCTCTACGCCAAACTCGCGCCTGCGCACAACACCAATGTGCGAGAGAGTGAACACTAGTCCGCCAATCTCACCTCTCACTCTCTCAATGTGCGATTTAATCTTTAATATTTCAATATTTCGGGCTTCTAGGATTAATCGGACAATTGGAATCGATAATTAGTGTAAAATAAAAGCGATTAGATGCTTCAAACACGCGAAAACAGCAAAAAATTATTTTCTTAAAAAATAATCATTGTAGGTACGGCAGATTCCTGTCAATTTTTGAGCAGTTTCAGCACTTTTCGAAGAGATGGCGCTAGAGGTAAAAAATATAATTATTTTAAAAATTGTAAAAATAATAAAAAATAGAGCTTGTACGGTGACAAATTGATACTTTTATGATAATATAAAGTTTCCCCTTCCTTTAGTTCAAATTTGGTGATCCTAGAACATCATTTAAGTATATAAATCGATATAAACCTGCGCTTGATTACGAGACTCGAAGACTACATTTCAGAGCCTTTATTTATTATTTTCTTGCTTTATCGCGATTGTTAATTAATTAGAAACGTTCATGGTACTAAAAAGCTGCATTTATTCAATAAACTACATGATTCATACATTCAGCTTTACAATAGTTATTATATTATTTATAACTAACGTTTACAATTGTAACTTTGCGAGATTGCTGTGGAGGGAGTGGGAGGTCCGATCGGCGGACTAGTGTTCTCTCCCTCTTACGCATTAGCATACTGCGTTGGCTTGGTGCGAGTGAGAGGGGTGACGCTCTCGCGGAGTCTTTTAATCGTTCCGTTACAATAATTAATAGTATGAGTTATTCGAGGTTCAGACTATTGTAGATCGGTTTTTCGTGTTCGAAAATGTAAAATTCGATACCAAATTAGCCAGTGCTTCTACGTTTTCTATTATTCATTAATGGTCGGGTAGTTACGTTCATCCCTTCTGTGTGAGGTTATGACTAAGTCCCTGTAATTTAATGTACAAGCTGCCTTAGTTTAATGATACATAACTAGATAAATACAATTTTGCAAACTCGAGATCATTGGTTTCTGAGTCTAGTTTCATGTTACCAATAAACAATGGGAAGGATTTATCTACTGAGAGTAAACATAATCCATCAAATTCAAACCTGATTGAAAATGATCAAGTTTGTTATATCGTATGTAAGTATAAAGTATTATAATTTTATTCAAGTAGTTAATAATAACGTATTTTGCTGTGTTGCAGATTAGAAGATGTATTTGTTATACATTTCTATGCCACATAACCTGCACATTAACATCATCAAATCAACGGGAAACTTTCTGGCAGTTTCTCAGATATCAGTATTCGGTAATGTTTGAAATTGGACACTACTAAAATTTCAAGAAATGGCACAAAGAATACTTCCTGTCACATCATGTTCTCCTAATACAAATCTGCAAACTTGAGATCCTTGGTTTCTGAGTCCAATTTCATTTTACCAATAAACAATGGAAAGGATTTATCTATGGAGAGTAAACTGTTCTTCAATAGTTATACTGAATATATAAGTACATATTTAATTGTAGAATGTCTTTATTTCATAAGAATATTTTACTGCTCTTAAGCTATATCTTAAATAATTATAAAAATATGTTGTATGTAAAAATACTGATATGTAAGTTTTACAAGTTGTAGTTATAAGTGCGTTAAAGTTAAGAATGTAATATTTAAGTAAGTTTTACAGTTAGTAGTTATAAGTGCGTTAGAATTGTGAATGTAATATTTAAGCAAATTTTACAATTTGTAATTATAAGTGCATTAAAGTTAAGAATGTAATATTTAAGTAAGTTTTACAGTTAGTAGTTATAAGTGCGTTAGAATTGTGAATGTAATATTTAAGCAAATTTTACAATTTGTAATTATAAGTGCATTAAAGTTAAGAATGTAATATTTAAGTAAGTTTTACAGTTAGTAGTTATAAGTGCGTTAGAATTGTGAATGTAATATTTAAGCAAATTTTACAATTTGTAATTATAAGTGCATTAAAGTTAAGAATGTAATATTTAAGTAAGTTTTACAGTTAGTAGTTATAAGTGCGTTAGAATTAACAATGTAACATTTATGTAACATGTATAATTGAAAGAATTTTCAATAAACATAGAGTTAAACTAAAGCAATTGTTTATTCATTTATAAACCTAACTCCCTTATCCAGCCCTTACAAAATTTCACTTAAACAGCAAGAAATAATGTAGAAAAACATTGCACAGAAGTTTCGAAATACAAAAGTAGAAAAAGAAACGAAAAATATTGGTTTGATACAGAGAAGAACAAAATTCGGTCCAAACGGTTTCCAGGAATTCCTGGAATTCGACGTCACTAAAATTCTGGGAAGTGGCACGAAGAATACCTCCTGGCACATCATGTTCTCCTGATACAATTTCGGGATCCGAAATTCGGTGAATTTAAATTTTATAGTCTTCGATTTGCTATTGCTAATTTTCATTATTTTCTGAAATTATTTATGGGATAAGGATATCAAGAGAGATTTATTTAAATAAATAAACGAGTTCTGTGTTATTTTTGAAAATCTGCATTTATTCAATAAACTAAATGATTTATTATACATTGAGCTTTAGAATAGTTATTAAATTATTTACAACTAACGTTTACAATTGTAATTTTTCGCACTATGTATACAACTTTAATTTATAATCGGATTTGTTATAAAATTGATACAACAGGTATCTAAGTTCCGATTATTAATTAAATCCTTGGTTTCTGAGTCCAAGTTCCCGGAAATTCCTGGAATTCGACGTCACTAAAATTCTGGGAAGTGGCACGAAGAATACCTCCTGGCACATCATGTTCTCCTGATACAATTTCGGGATCCGAAATTCGGTGAATTTAAATTTTATAGTCTTCGATTTGCTATTGCTAATTTTCATTATTTTCTGAAATTATTTATGGGATAAGGATATCAAGAGAGATTTATTTAAATAAATAAACGAGTTCTGTGTTATTTTTGAAAATCTGCATTTATTCAATAAACTAAATGATTTATTATACATTGAGCTTTAGAATAGTTATTAAATTATTTACAACTAACGTTTACAATTGTAATTTTGCGCACTATCTATACAACTTTAATTTATAATCGGATTTGTTATAGAATTGATACAACAGGTATCTAAGTTCCGATTATTAATTAAATCCTTGGTTTCTGAGTCCAAGTTCCCGGAAATTCCTGGAATTCGACGTCACTAAAATTCTGGGAAGTGGCACGAAGAATACCTCCTGGCACATCATATTCTCCTAATACAATTTCGGGATCCGAAATTCGGTGAATTTAAATTTTATAGTCTTCGATTTGCTATTGCTAATTTTCATTATTTTCTGAAATTATTTATGGGATAAGGATATCAAGAGAGATTTATTTAAATAAATAAACGAGTTCTGTGTTATTTTTGAAAATCTGCATTTATTCAATAAACTAAATGATTTATTATACATTGAGCTTTAGAATAGTTATTAAATTATTTACAACTAACGTTTACAATTGTAATTTTGCGCACTATCTATACAACTTTAATTTATAATCGGATTTGTTATAAAATTGATACAACAGGTATCTAAGTTCCGATTATTAATTAAATCCTTGGTTTCTGAGTCCAAGTTCCCGGAAATTCCTGGAATTCGACGTCACTAAAATTCTGGGAAGTGGCACGAAGAATACCTCCTGGCACATCATGTTCTCCTGATACAATTTCGGGATCCGAAATTCGGTGAATTTAAATTTTATAGTCTTCGATTTGCTATTGCTAATTTTCATTATTTTCTGAAATTATTTATGGGATAAGGATATCAAGAGAGATTTATTTAAATAAATAAACGAGTTCTGTGTTATTTTTGAAAATCTGCATTTATTCAATAAACTAAATGATTTATTATACATTGAGCTTTAGAATAGTTATTAAATTATTTACAACTAACGTTTACAATTGTAATTTTGCGCACTATGTATACAACTTTAATTTATAATCGGATTTGTTATAGAATTGATACAACAGGTATCTAAGTTCCGATTATTAATTAAATCCTTGGTTTCTGAGTCCAAGTTCCCGGAAATTCCTGGAATTCGACGTCACTAAAATTCTGGGAAGTGGCACGAAGAATACCTCCTGGCACATCATGTTCTCCTGATACAATTTCGGGATCCGAAATTCGGTGAATTTAAATTTTATAGTCTTCGATTTGCTATTGCTAATTTTCATTATTTTCTGAAATTATTTATGGGATAAGGATATCAAGAGAGATTTATTTAAATAAATAAACGAGTTCTGTGTTATTTTTGAAAATCTGCATTTATTCAATAAACTAAATGATTTATTATACATTGAGCTTTAGAATAGTTATTAAATTATTTACAACTAACGTTTACAATTGTAATTTTGCGCACTATCTATACAACTTTAATTTATAATCGGATTTGTTATAGAATTGATACAACAGGTATCTAAGTTCCGATTATTAATTAAATCCTTGGTTTCTGAGTCCAAGTTCCCGGAAATTCCTGGAATTCGACGTCACTAAAATTCTGGGAAGTGGCACGAAGAATACCTCCTGGCACATCATGTTCTCCTGATACAATTTCGGGATCCGAAATTCGGTGAATTTAAATTTTATAGTCTTCGATTTGCTATTGCTAATTTTCATTATTTTCTGAAATTATTTATGGGATAAGGATATCAAGAGAGATTTATTTAAATAAATAAACGAGTTCTGTGTTATTTTTGAAAATCTGCATTTATTCAATAAACTAAATGATTTATTATACATTGAGCTTTAGAATAGTTATTAAATTATTTACAACTAACGTTTACAATTGTAATTTTGCGCACTATCTATACAACTTTAATTTATAATCGGATTTGTTATAGAATTGATACAACAGGTATCTAAGTTCCGATTATTAATTAAATCCTTGGTTTCTGAGTCCAAGTTCCCGGAAATTCCTGGAATTCGACGTCACTAAAATTCTGGGAAGTGGCACGAAGAATACCTCCTGGCACATCATGTTCTCCTGATACAATTTCGGGATCCGAAATTCGGTGAATTTAAATTTTATAGTCTTCGATTTGCTATTGCTAATTTTCATTATTTTCTGAAATTATTTATGGGATAAGGATATCAAGAGAGATTTATTTAAATAAATAAACGAGTTCTGTGTTATTTTTGAAAATCTGCATTTATTCAATAAACTAAATGATTTATTATACATTGAGCTTTAGAATAGTTATTAAATTATTTACAACTAACGTTTACAATTGTAATTTTGCGCACTATCTATACAACTTTAATTTATAATCGGATTTGTTATAGAATTGATACAACAGGTATCTAAGTTCCGATTATTAATTAAATCCTTGGTTTCTGAGTCCAAGTTCCCGGAAATTCCTGGAATTCGACGTCACTAAAATTCTGGGAAGTGGCACGAAGAATACCTCCTGGCACATCATGTTCTCCTGATACAATTTCGGGATCCGAAATTCGGTGAATTTAAATTTTATAGTCTTCGATTTGCTATTGCTAATTTTCATTATTTTCTGAAATTATTTATGGGATAAGGATATCAAGAGAGATTTATTTAAATAAATAAACGAGTTCTGTGTTATTTTTGAAAATCTGCATTTATTCAATAAACTAAATGATTTATTATACATTGAGCTTTAGAATAGTTATTAAATTATTTACAACTAACGTTTACAATTGTAATTTTGCGCACTATCTATACAACTTTAATTTATAATCGGATTTGTTATAGAATTGATACAACAGGTATCTAAGTTCCGATTATTAATTAAATCCTTGGTTTCTGAGTCCAAGTTCCCGGAAATTCCTGGAATTCGACGTCACTAAAATTCTGGGAAGTGGCACGAAGAATACCTCCTGGCACATCATGTTCTCCTGATACAATTTCGGGATCCGAAATTCGGTGAATTTAAATTTTATAGTCTTCGATTTGCTATTGCTAATTTTCATTATTTTCTGAAATTATTTATGGGATAAGGATATCAAGAGAGATTTATTTAAATAAATAAACGAGTTCTGTGTTATTTTTGAAAATCTGCATTTATTCAATAAACTAAATGATTTATTATACATTGAGCTTTAGAATAGTTATTAAATTATTTACAACTAACGTTTACAATTGTAATTTTGCGCACTATGTATACAACTTTAATTTATAATCGGATTTGTTATAGAATTGATACAACAGGTATCTAAGTTCCGATTATTAATTAAATCCTTGGTTTCTGAGTCCAAGTTCCCGGAAATTCCTGGAATTCGACGTCACTAAAATTCTGGGAAGTGGCACGAAGAATACCTCCTGGCACATCATGTTCTCCTGATACAATTTCGGGATCCGAAATTCGGTGAATTTAAATTTTATAGTCTTCGATTTGCTATTGCTAATTTTCATTATTTTCTGAAATTATTTATGGGATAAGGATATCAAGAGAGATTTATTTAAATAAATAAACGAGTTCTGTGTTATTTTTGAAAATCTGCATTTATTCAATAAACTAAATGATTTATTATACATTGAGCTTTAGAATAGTTATTAAATTATTTACAACTAACGTTTACAATTGTAATTTTGCGCACTATCTATACAACTTTAATTTATAATCGGATTTGTTATAGAATTGATACAACAGGTATCTAAGTTCCGATTATTAATTAAATCCTTGGTTTCTGAGTCCAAGTTCCCGGAAATTCCTGGAATTCGACGTCACTAAAATTCTGGGAAGTGGCACGAAGAATACCTCCTGGCACATCATATTCTCCTAATACAATTTCGGGATCCGAAATTCTGTGAATTTAAATTTTATAGTCTTCGATTTGCTATTGTTAATTTTCATTATTTTCTGAAATTATTTATGGGATAAGGATATCAAGAGAGATTTATTTAAATAAATAAACGAGTTCTGGGTTATTTTTGAAAATCTGCATTTATTCAATAAACTAAATGATTTATTATACATTGAGCTTTAGAATAGTTATTAAATTATTTACAACTAACGTTTACAATTGTAATTTTGCGCACTATCTATACAACTTTAATTTATAATCGGATTTGTTATAGAATTGATACAACAGGTATCTAAGTTCCGATTATTAATTAAATCCTTGGTTTCTGAGTCCAAGTTCCCGGAAATTCCTGGAATTCGACGTCACTAAAATTCTGGGAAGTGGCACGAAGAATACCTCCTGGCACATCATGTTCTCCTGATACAATTTCGGGATCCGAAATTCGGTGAATTTAAATTTTATAGTCTTCGATTTGCTATTGCTAATTTTCATTATTTTCTGAAATTATTTATGGGATAAGGATATCAAGAGAGATTTATTTAAATAAATAAACGAGTTCTGTGTTATTTTTGAAAATCTGCATTTATTCAATAAACTAAATGATTTATTATACATTGAGCTTTAGAATAGTTATTAAATTATTTACAACTAACGTTTACAATTGTAATTTTGCGCACTATGTATACAACTTTAATTTATAATCGGATTTGTTATAGAATTGATACAACAGGTATCTAAGTTCCGATTATTAATTAAATCCTTGGTTTCTGAGTCCAAGTTCCCGGAAATTCCTGGAATTCGACGTCACTAAAATTCTGGGAAGTGGCACGAAGAATACCTCCTGGCACATCATATTCTCCTAATACAATTTCGGGATCCGAAATTCGGTGAATTTAAATTTTATAGTCTTCGATTTGCTATTGCTAATTTTCATTATTTTCTGAAATTATTTATGGGATAAGGATATCAAGAGAGATTTATTTAAATAAATAAACGAGTTCTGTGTTATTTTTGAAAATCTGCATTTATTCAATAAACTAAATGATTTATTATACATTGAGCTTTAGAATAGTTATTAAATTATTTACAACTAACGTTTACAATTGTAATTTTGCGCACTATGTATACAACTTTAATTTATAATCGGATTTGTTATAAAATTGATACAACAGGTATCTAAGTTCCGATTATTAATTAAATCCTTGGTTTCTGAGTCCAAGTTCCCGGAAATTCCTGGAATTCGACGTCACTAAAATTCTGGGAAGTGGCACGAAGAATACCTCCTGGCACATCATGTTCTCCTGATACAATTTCGGGATCCGAAATTCGGTGAATTTAAATTTTATAGTCTTCGATTTGCTATTGCTAATTTTCATTATTTTCTGAAATTATTTATGGGATAAGGATATCAAGAGAGATTTATTTAAATAAATAAACGAGTTCTGTGTTATTTTTGAAAATCTGCATTTATTCAATAAACTAAATGATTTATTATACATTGAGCTTTAGAATAGTTATTAAATTATTTACAACTAACGTTTACAATTGTAATTTTGCGCACTATCTATACAACTTTAATTTATAATCGGATTTGTTATAGAATTGATACAACAGGTATCTAAGTTCCGATTATTAATTAAATCCTTGGTTTCTGAGTCCAAGTTCCCGGAAATTCCTGGAATTCGACGTCACTAAAATTCTGGGAAGTGGCACGAAGAATACCTCCTGGCACATCATGTTCTCCTGATACAATTTCGGGATCCGAAATTCGGTGAATTTAAATTTTATAGTCTTCGATTTGCTATTGCTAATTTTCATTATTTTCTGAAATTATTTATGGGATAAGGATATCAAGAGAGATTTATTTAAATAAATAAACGAGTTCTGTGTTATTTTTGAAAATCTGCATTTATTCAATAAACTAAATGATTTATTATACATTGAGCTTTAGAATAGTTATTAAATTATTTACAACTAACGTTTACAATTGTAATTTTGCGCACTATCTATACAACTTTAATTTATAATCGGATTTGTTATAGAATTGATACAACAGGTATCTAAGTTCCGATTATTAATTAAATCCTTGGTTTCTGAGTCCAAGTTCCCGGAAATTCCTGGAATTCGACGTCACTAAAATTCTGGGAAGTGGCACGAAGAATACCTCCTGGCACATCATGTTCTCCTGATACAATTTCGGGATCCGAAATTCGGTGAATTTAAATTTTATAGTCTTCGATTTGCTATTGCTAATTTTCATTATTTTCTGAAATTATTTATGGGATAAGGATATCAAGAGAGATTTATTTAAATAAATAAACGAGTTCTGTGTTATTTTTGAAAATCTGCATTTATTCAATAAACTAAATGATTTATTATACATTGAGCTTTAGAATAGTTATTAAATTATTTACAACTAACGTTTACAATTGTAATTTTGCGCACTATCTATACAACTTTAATTTATAATCGGATTTGTTATAGAATTGATACAACAGGTATCTAAGTTCCGATTATTAATTAAATCCTTGGTTTCTGAGTCCAAGTTCCCGGAAATTCCTGGAATTCGACGTCACTAAAATTCTGGGAAGTGGCACGAAGAATACCTCCTGGCACATCATGTTCTCCTGATACAATTTCGGGATCCGAAATTCGGTGAATTTAAATTTTATAGTCTTCGATTTGCTATTGCTAATTTTCATTATTTTCTGAAATTATTTATGGGATAAGGATATCAAGAGAGATTTATTTAAATAAATAAACGAGTTCTGTGTTATTTTTGAAAATCTGCATTTATTCAATAAACTAAATGATTTATTATACATTGAGCTTTAGAATAGTTATTAAATTATTTACAACTAACGTTTACAATTGTAATTTTGCGCACTATCTATACAACTTTAATTTATAATCGGATTTGTTATAGAATTGATACAACAGGTATCTAAGTTCCGATTATTAATTAAATCCTTGGTTTCTGAGTCCAAGTTCCCGGAAATTCCTGGAATTCGACGTCACTAAAATTCTGGGAAGTGGCACGAAGAATACCTCCTGGCACATCATATTCTCCTAATACAATTTCGGGATCCGAAATTCGGTGAATTTAAATTTTATAGTCTTCGATTTGCTATTGCTAATTTTCATTATTTTCTGAAATTATTTATGGGATAAGGATATCAAGAGAGATTTATTTAAATAAATAAACGAGTTCTGTGTTATTTTTGAAAATCTGCATTTATTCAATAAACTAAATGATTTATTATACATTGAGCTTTAGAATAGTTATTAAATTATTTACAACTAACGTTTACAATTGTAATTTTGCGCACTATCTATACAACTTTAATTTATAATCGGATTTGTTATAGAATTGATACAACAGGTATCTAAGTTCCGATTATTAATTAAATCCTTGGTTTCTGAGTCCAAGTTCCCGGAAATTCCTGGAATTCGACGTCACTAAAATTCTGGGAAGTGGCACGAAGAATACCTCCTGGCACATCATGTTCTCCTGATACAATTTCGGGATCCGAAATTCGGTGAATTTAAATTTTATAGTCTTCGATTTGCTATTGCTAATTTTCATTATTTTCTGAAATTATTTATGGGATAAGGATATCAAGAGAGATTTATTTAAATAAATAAACGAGTTCTGTGTTATTTTTGAAAATCTGCATTTATTCAATAAACTAAATGATTTATTATACATTGAGCTTTAGAATAGTTATTAAATTATTTACAACTAACGTTTACAATTGTAATTTTGCGCACTATCTATACAACTTTAATTTATAATCGGATTTGTTATAAAATTGATACAACAGGTATCTAAGTTCCGATTATTAATTAAATCCTTGGTTTCTGAGTCCAAGTTCCCGGAAATTCCTGGAATTCGACGTCACTAAAATTCTGGGAAGTGGCACGAAGAATACCTCCTGGCACATCATGTTCTCCTGATACAATTTCGGGATCCGAAATTCGGTGAATTTAAATTTTATAGTCTTCGATTTGCTATTGCTAATTTTCATTATTTTCTGAAATTATTTATGGGATAAGGATATCAAGAGAGATTTATTTAAATAAATAAACGAGTTCTGTGTTATTTTTGAAAATCTGCATTTATTCAATAAACTAAATGATTTATTATACATTGAGCTTTAGAATAGTTATTAAATTATTTACAACTAACGTTTACAATTGTAATTTTGCGCACTATCTATACAACTTTAATTTATAATCGGATTTGTTATAAAATTGATACAACAGGTATCTATGTTCCGATTATTAATTAAATCCTTAATTTCTGAGTCCAAGTTCCCGGAAATTCCTGGAATTCGACGTCACTAAAATTCTGGGAAGTGGCACGAAGAATACCTCCTGGCACATCATATTCTCCTAATACAATTTCGGGATCCGAAATTCTGTGAATTTAAATTTTATAGTCTTCGATTTGCTATTGTTATTTTTCATTATTTTCTGAAATTATTTATGGGATAAGGATATCAAGAGAGGTTTATTTAAATAAATCAACGAGTTTTGGGTTATTTTTGAAAATCTGCATTTATTCAATAAACTAAATGATTTATTATACATTGAGCTTTAGAATAGTTATTAAATTATTTACAACTTTAAATATTAAATTATTTACAACTTTTAATATTAAATTATTTACAACTTTAGAATTGTTATTAAATTATTTGGTCCTGTTTTCAATCTATTGTAATAATTAAACAAATTTTATAACTATTTTAATAACTATTCTAAAGCTCAATGTATAAATCATTTAGTTTATTGAATAAATGCAGATTTTCAAAAATAACCCAGAACTCGTTTATTTATTTAAATAAACCTCTCTTGATATCCTTATCCTATAAATAATTTCAGAAAATAATGAAAATTAACAGTAGCAAATCGAAGACTATAAAATTTAAATTCACAGAATTTCGGATCCCGAAATTGTATCAGGAGAACATGATGTGCCAGGAGGTATTCTTCGGGTCACTTCCCAGAATTTTAGTGACGTCGAATTCCAGGAATTCCTGGAAACCGTTTGTACCAAATTTTGTTCTTCTCTGTATCAAACCGATATTTTTCGTTTCTTTTTCTACTTTTGTATTTCGAAACTTCTGTACAATGTTTTTCTACATTATTTCTTGCTTTTTAAGTGAAATTTTGTAAGGGCTGGATATGGGAGTTAGGTTTATAAATGAATAAACAATTGCTTTAGTTTAACTCTATGTTTATTGAAAATTCTTTCAATTATACATGTTACATAAATGTTACATTGTTAATTCTAACGCACTTATAACTACTAACTGTAAAACTTACTTAAATATTACATTCTTAACTTTAATGCACTTATAATTACAAATTGTAAAATTTGCTTAAATATTACATTCACAATTCTAACGCACTTATAACTACTAACTGTAAAACTTACTTAAATATTACATTCTTAACTTTAATGCACTTATAATTACAAATTGTAAAATTTGCTTAAATATTACATTCACAATTCTAATGCACTTATAACTACTAACTGTAAAACTTACTTAAATATTACATTCTTAACTTTAATGCACTTATAATTACAAATTGTAAAATTTGCTTAAATATTACATTCACAATTCTAACGCACTTATAACTACTAACTGTAAAACTTACTTAAATATTACATTCTTAACTTTAACGCACTTATAACTACAACTTGTAAAACTTACATATCAGTATTTTTACATACAACATACTTTTATAATTATTTAAGATATAGCTTAAGCGCAGTACAATATTCTTATGAAATAAAGACATTCTACAATTACATATGTACTTATATATTCAGTATAACTATTGAAGAACAGTTTACTCTCCGTAGATAAATCCTTTCCATTGTTTATTGGTAAAATGAAATTAGACTCAGAAACCAAGGATCTCAAGTTTGCAGATTTGTATTAGGAGAACATGATGTGACAGGAAGTATTCTTCGTGCCATTTCTTGAAATTTTAGTAGTGTCCAATTCCAAAAATTACCGAACACTGATATCTGAGAAACTGCCAGAAAGTTTCCTGTTGATTTGATGATGTTAATGTGCAGCTTATGTGGCATAGAAATGTATAACAAATACATCTTCTAATCTGCAACACAGCAAAATACGTTATTATTAACTACTTGAATAAAATTATAATACTTTATACTTACATACGATATAACAAACTTGATCATTTTCAATCAGGTTTGAATTTGATGGATTATGTTTACTCTCAGTAGATAAATCCTTCCCATTGTTTATTGGTAAAATGAAACTAGACTCAGAAACCAAGGATCTCGAGTTTGCAAAATTGTATTTATCTAGTTATGTATCATTAAACTAAGGCAGCTTGTACATTAAATTACAGGGACTTAGTCATAACCTCACACAGAAGGGATGAACGTAACTACCCGACCATTAATGAATAATAGAAAACGTAGAAGCACTGGCTAATTTGGTATCGAATTTTACATTTTCGAACACGAAAAACCGATCTACAATAGTCTGAACCTTGAATAACTCATACTATTAATTATTGTAACGCAACGATTAAAAATTATACATCACAGCCCGCGCCAGGTACGCCGATACACCAGCGAGTGGAAAGATTCCGCGAGAGCGTCACCCCTCTCACTCGCACCAAGCAACGCAGTATGCTAATGCGTAAGAGGGAGAGAACACTCGTCCGCCGATCAGACCTTTCACTCTCTCAATGTGCGAGTGAGAGCACCGAGCATCTAATCTCTCACTCCCTCTACGCCAAACTCGCGCCTGCGCACAACACCAATGTGCGAGAGAGTGAACACTAGTCCGCCATTCGGACCTCTCACTTCCACAATGTGCGAGAGAGTGAACACTAGTCCGCGTGTCGGACCTCTCACTCCCTCAATGTGCGAGGGAGAGAACACTAGTCCGCGTGTCGGACCTCTCACTCCCTCAATGTGCGAGGGAGAGAGCATTAGTCCGCGTGTCGGACCTCTCACTCCTTCCGCGACAATAGTTCTACGAGCTGATGGACCGCGGAACTATTGTCATTTCCAACATGGCGGCTCTGTTTTCGGCAATAGTTCTGCGAGCTAATGGACCGCGGAACTATTGTCATTTTCAACATGACGCAGCTGTTGTCCATCTCGTATAAAAATAAGAAAAATGTTATTTTCACAATTATTGAGAAATTATTGATATCTAAAGATAAAAGTCATGTCTAAAAACACCGTCTACAATCAGGTATCGAATTTTACATTTTCGAACACGAAAAACCGATCTACAATAGTCTGAACCTCGAATAACTCATACTATTAATTATTGTAACGGAACGATTAAAAGACGACTAATGACGCGAGAGCGTCACCCCTCTCACTCGCACCAAGCCAACGCAGTATGCTAATGCGTAAGAGGGAGAGAACACTCGTCCGCCGATCGGACCTTTCACTCTCTCAATGTGCGAGTGAGAGCACCGAGCATCTAATCTCTCACTCCCTCTACGCCAAACTCGCGCCTGCGCACAACACCAATGTGCGAGAGAGTGAACACTAGTCCGCCATTCGGACCTCTCACTTCCACAATGTGCGAGAGAGTGAACACTAGTCCGCGTGTCGGACCTCTCACTCCCTCAATGTGCGAGGGAGAGAACACTAGTCCGCGTGTCGGACCTCTCACTCCCTCAATGTGCGAGGGAGAGAGCATTAGTCCGCGTGTCGGACCTCTCACTCCTTCCGCGACAATAGTTCTACGAGCTGATGGACCGCGGAACTATTGTCATTTCCAACATGGCGGCTCTGTTTTCGGCAATAGTTCTGCGAGCTAATGGACCGCGGAACTATTGTCATTTTCAACATGACGCAGCTGTTGTCCATCTCGTATAAAAATAAGAAAAATGTTATTTTAACAATTATTGAGAAATTATTGATATCTAAAGATAAAAGTCATGTCTAAAAACACCGTCTACAATCAGGTATCGAATTTTACATTTTCGAACACGAAAAACCGATCTACAATAGTCTGAACCTCGAATAACTCATACTATTAATTATTGTAACGGAACGATTAAAAGACGACTAATGACGCGAGAGCGTCACCCCTCTCACTCGCACCAAGCCAACGCAGTATGCTAATGCGTAAGAGGGAGAGAACACTAGTCCGCCGATCGGACCTCCCACTCCCTCCACAGCAATCTCGCAAAGTTACAATTGTAAACGTTAGTTATAAATAATATAATAACTATTGTAAAGCTGAATGTATGAATCATGTAGTTTATTGAATAAATGCAGCTTTTTAGTACCATGAACGTTTCTAATTAATTAACAATCGCGATAAAGCAAGAAAATAATAAATAAAGGCTCTGAAATGTAGTCTTCGAGTCTCGTAATCAAGCGCAGGTTTATATCGATTTATATACTTAAATGATGTTCTAGGATCACCAAATTTGAACTAAAGGAAGGGGAAACTTTATATTATCATAAAAGTATCAATTTGTCACCGTACAAGCTCTATTTTTTATTATTTTTACAATTTTTAAAATAATTATATTTTTTACCTCTAGCGCCATCTCTTCGAAAAGTGCTGAAACTGCTCAAAAATTGACAGGAATCTGCCGTACCTACAATGATTATTTTTTAAGAAAATAATTTTTTGCTGTTTTCGCGTGTTTGAAGCATCTAATCGCTTCTATTTTACACTAATTATCGATTCCAATTGTCCGATTAATCCTAGAAGCCCGAAATATTGAAATATTAAAGATTAAATCGCACATTGAGAGAGTGAGAGGTGAGATTGGCGGACTAGTGTTCACTCTCTCGCACATTGTGGGAGTGAGAGGTCCGAGCATCTAGTCTCTCACTCTCTCTATGCCAAACTCGCGCCTGCGCACAACACCAATGTGCGAGGGAGTGAACACTAGTCCGCCAATCTCACCTCTCACTCTCTCAATGTGCGATTTAATCTTTAATATCTCAATATTTCGGGCTTCTAGGATTAATCGGACAATTGGAATCGATAATTAGTGTAAAATAGAAGCGATTAGATGCTTCAAACACGCGAAAACAGCAAAAAATTATTTTCTTAAAAAATAATCATTGTAGGTACGGCAGATTCCTGTCAATTTTTGAGCAGTTTCAGCACTTTTCGAAGAGATGGCGCTAGAGGTAAAAATTTAAAAATATTTTTTAATTTTTAATTATTTATGCAAAATACAACGATTTTAATGAAAAAAATCATTAAATATAAACAATTTAAGTATTTTTTATCATTTAGTTCTTGCAAAATGAAGAAAATACAACGGGGAGTATATATTTCTCTTAATATAACAGTGCTATAAAAATGGTATATTTAACATTTGTTTCAGTATTTTAATCTCAACAAATTTCAATTAATTATGGTCAATTATAATTCCTAATGGTAATTACAAGTTATATCCTTCCATTTCTTATTCTGTTAATGCTTGACGTGTTCGAGGGTTTGTGCCATTTCGATATTAATTTCACTGCAATTTCGATGCAGTCTCCTGTAATACACAAATTTTCTTAAAATTAGCATTAAAAACCCTAATCATTTAGGTGTTCTAACTGATGAATACCTCTACACTATAATTACAAAATTTTTATTTCAAAATTCGTACCTATCTCTTCTATTGGATAAAGTTTCCTCGACAATGTACCGTCCTCAGTTGCTCTTTAAAAAAATTGAAAAATAAAGCTTGAACGATATTAAATTCATTATTTTATAATAATACAATGTTTTATCTTTCTACTATTGAAATTAGATGACCCCAGGACTGTATTTATAATACCGAAAAATATTCTGCAATTTTTACTTATTCCTTCTGTTGGGATATCCAGCCATTCAGTCATTCCCTTTATTCTAAGGTAGGATTACTCTTATAACATTCTACCATTTGTTTTTTACTTTGATGTCCAATATTACTTGTGCTTAACGCTTTTTGTTCTACCGAGGCGCTTGTCCCGGGGCGACTAGGCTCGACGCTACACTGACGGTACTGATTGGTCAGTGTTTTTGCCTAATAATTCAAAAACGAAGCCCCATCCGATATTTTTGGTTTTAAATTATTTTTTATATCGATATTTAAAGTATTGATAAACTTTATTATTGGTTCCGTTTACATAAAACAGCAAAATTAATTCAAATTTCAAACTGTAGAATCCATTGAAATATTTTGAACCAATACATTTACAGATTACACTCTAATTCATAAAAAAAACATTTTATAACATTTGTTCTTAATTCTTATACTGGGCGAACATCTTAGAAATCAGCCTTAATGCATATGCACCTGTGCGACCTCTTCCGATCAAATAATAAAGGTTCAGGTGCAGTGTAAACGCATGCTTATCTATCTATGCTATTATTTAAATTTCCCGCGCACGCGCAAATCAACGAAATATCGTTCAATCGAATTTGATGCAGTATCAACACGATATAATACGACTTCGTAAGAGAAGAAAAGCAGTGATGCCTGTTTCATGAAATATGCGAGGGGTATTTTCAACCAACCTCCCTCACGAAAATATTCACTTTCAAATGATTTCAATTCAAGAATATGTACTGTTTTGAAACATTCAGAACATGGAATGCAGGAATGGTTAGGGTAAAAATGAATACACCCCCTTAATGTCGTCGGCTCATGATGGAGACAGTACTCTTTCTAATTAACACTCGTTGATTACAGACGGCAGTACTGAATACAGGCAACCCTCGTATAAAACGGTATTTTTATAATATTTAATTCAATTAACACTAGAGCTACCAAAGGGCTCAAAATGACTCGTTCCACATTTTTTCTTTTGTATTAGAAAATTTATCAAGATCGTTCTGTATTAAAATTCATATTTCATTCCTTATTTATTTCGTTCTTTATTTTATTTCCAATTTAAAAAAAAAGGTGTAGACTAGGGGTTAATTGCAGCTACTAAAAATTCCATTTAACAATAACTTTATTTTTGACAATTGTTATTGTCATTGTCTATAATTTCTGATATCTAATGTGACGGTTTCTAATGGAAATTCAAGTGTCACCCATATGTGGGTGACGTGGCAAAGTGTTAATATAGAAACCTTCAGATTTCTTACTTCAAATAAAACTTATTAAAACACTTTTGTCGAAATAAAGAATTATTCTGTATATATTATTTAGCTCAAACAATAAATCTTACACTTACACAAATTATTTCAATATTTCATTAAAAAATTTTGGTTTTTTATTTTATTTTCAACTTAGGGTGCAGTAAACGTTTCCAGTGTTAAAAATCATACAAAGTAAGAAGATAAATTCTACAAATTTGTATTTTTATTACACGAGGGTCGCCTGATTTTAAGATTAGGATAAAAGGGGATAATGCACGGCTAAATTGATCGGAATCGTACAACTGTTTCGGAACCTAGTTAGGAGGGATAATGGAGACTGTCTCGGCACAAGGCGACGGCACCAAGGGAAGTAAACAGCGTTTCGAAAGGACCGTTTAATCACCTCACGAAATTTCAAGGATAATAATTCGAAGCACATGCCTTCCGCTAAATGGGGTTCCGTGTGTAGGTATTACAATCGGATTAATCTTCACAACACTGATTTACAATAATTATGTACACGTCATTTAACTGCATATAAACGTACAAAAGGGATTTAAGACTAATCATCGAATCGTTGGTAATCGTCTTTGGAGCGTCTCGTTCTAGACTCATCCTTCATTCCTTTTCTCTTTATTTTTCATCGAACGAGTCGCTCGAATTACCGCGAAAGCGTTTCCTTAGCAGAAACACAAGATCCGTTAAAAAAATGTTAGAAAAACGAGCAAAGATTCCGTTTCCTTTTTTCTTCTTTTTTTCTATCAAACACGCAATGCATTGCTCGCAATTCTACGCCACTTTCGTAATACCCTTAATCGAAGTAGCTTCCTTAATCAAGAGAACTAAATTCTTATAATTACGCAATCAGCTTAAAACAGTGTTATCGGGTTCTCCTCTCTACGATTCGCGTTCAAATCTCTCGCAACGAAAGGCTGTACATTTTATTTTTCACCGTGCTATTCGAAGAGTTGATTTTTATCCGACGCTTTTCGAGTTACACGGACAGTTTCGAAAACGATATATTTTTCATGGCGAAAAACAAAAACGAGGAAGAGGATTGAAACGCGAACGATTAAACATCGGATGTCCCACTTCCGGGGTGGCCCCGTTTAGGCGACCGAGCAAACAGCTGATCACGTGGTGCTCGCGTTCACACAAAAGAGCGGGTGGTAAATACGTGGACGCACACGCGGCAAACACTATTGAACAATAAGAGATTATTTACACTAGCCTTTGCCGCGAAACAGGAAGAAACAAAAGTGAATGATCTGTCGCTGTTCAAACAGGCCGCCCTGGAAATGGGCCACCCCGAACTGGGTTGTTTCGCGTGGAACGGGGAGTTTCGAAACATGGCGAGCTCGACATCATCCGATGACGCAAAAGTATCGCGAAAAAAGCACTTGCGGCGTATCAATTTGAAGCTCGACTGAAACGTTTCGTGAATATTTTTAATACAAAACGACTGGTTCTTCGTTGAAGGAACTGTGCTTCCACGTTTCGAAATCCATTTATTTGAAATTTTTAAATAATTAATCATTTTTCTTATCAGAAATAGCACAGTGAT
Source organism: Anthidium xuezhongi (assembly GCA_022405125.1). Classification (NCBI taxonomy): domain Eukaryota; kingdom Metazoa; phylum Arthropoda; class Insecta; order Hymenoptera; family Megachilidae; genus Anthidium; species Anthidium xuezhongi. Next base: position 8,974,229 of record CM039638.1, on the reverse strand, counting down.
TTGGAAATAAATAAATACATATGTACATTAATAAGCATCGACTTGATTTCTTTGGTTCAAACCCTTAAATACCATAATTTAGAAATGAAAAATTCATTCTGTATTTATTAACACATATAATGGTACAACAGCAGGAAAAATCATAGATTTAATTTTGACAGGATCAGAATTATGACCCTGTCGTGATACTTAAGGGTTAACGTTCGAACAGAATCATTATAGAATAGGTGCAGCCAGGTTAATTTACAGATCGGGGACACCTGTGGCCGTTGAATCGATAATCAACCGGCTCCTTTCTTATTCGATAAATTAACAAGATACCAGACGTCGCCTGGTTCGTAAACGGGTAGAAACGTTATTGCTTTCGGAATTCCGTTGTTCTAAGTTAACATTAACGTGTACCGTTTACACGAGAAGCAAAGAAACGTGCGACCACGCGACACCAACTAATAATATTCGTCATCATTATCGAATGCAACGATACGCGAAAGTTTTAATTATAATTCGGAATTCAAGCTGATCGTTCGAGCTTCGTTATTGTGCTCCGGTTTTTGCGTCTGGCTTAGCGATTATGATTCGTGAAATGTATACTTTCTACGAGGGACTGGTGTGTTACGTTGCTTTAATTGCAATCGGCTTCGTGCGACTTTTTGTAATAATTTTTGTTCCATTTGTAACGTGGCTGGCTCTTTCAGGCGAGTTATTTTCAAATGCTAAATTTGTGGTACTTTTTTAAATATACAGAAACCATCGGTTTGGATTCTTAATAAAAATGTACCGAAAAGAAATAAATAACTGCAAAGATTCGGTATTCGGACTTTTGTGTCCTTTGTATATTTGATTTATAATAAGCTGCAATCTTTATTGTTTTTTGTTTATAATTTTGGTAAGAGAAATATTGAAATTTTCAAAGAAAAAGATACAAAATATTTATAATATAATATAATATTATTATATAATAAAAATAAAGTAATAATACAAACCACTAAGTAGAGATAAATTGTTAAAAAGTTGTTACCTGAAACTTCCAGTTGTTTCTTTTGCAAGTATGATAAACAAAGTACCCATCGTTGAAATTTTATATTTGTTTAAAAATAGATATTGATGAGTCGATCAATAATGTTATGACGTTCCAAATAATGTAAAACAACTCGGCAATAAATATAAAAAGCACAAGATTTTATATAATAAATAGCTCCAAAGATAGAGGGCAGCGTGTAGTTAACGACGCAATTTATTGCAATAAGATATCTTAATTAGTTCCTGAAATATAGGACTTCAAAGTTTGCATAGCGTTCGGTGCGTAAGAAATTAATGAATGGCCGCCGCGACCTATATTTTTTCCAGGAAGTGCGTACGCACTAATAGTAATAGTAAAGGGTTAAACGTAAACAGTGACACGTGACCGCTACGCTAGACACTCAATGACTGGGCGCGAGCGGGGCGGTGGCAGCGAATTATTGTCAAAATTACGTTCGTCTTCCGACGACGATATCTCAAGAACCAATAAAGATATTTACGTAAAACAAAAACCATATTAAAGGGGAAGAATTCTACTTTCTTACAAACTTAACTTTATGCACAAATTCCAAACAGTTTTTTGTTGGCAGCGGTTCAAATATGTTGTAATTTTAATACGAGTTTCTTATGCAATTTAACATGCGTTTTGACTTGTAGTTGTTTCTAACAATAAAATATTGTTAATAATTGTTATATATTAGCAATCTATAGTTACTCTATTTTTCCAATAACGTTCTTCAATTTTTGTATTTTGGAATGGTGACAAATATAAAAGTATGCTCTAATTACTTAAGAATCGTATAAATGTCAAATATATTTGATTATACACGTTTTAATATTCCGTATAGTACGGAATGTGAACAATTTCAGATTTAATAATTTCTTTTATAACGCAAAAACAATTCTCCAATTTAATATTCTTCTAAACAGAAACGTCTCTTCTTTTTTCAAATCACAAAAACGATTAAGGAATTTTGTAAAATGATTATAAATACATAAAGTAAGGTATCCACTTATTGGCACTTTAAGTAGACTTTTCTAAAACCTGAATTGCAATCTTTACAAAATTATATTTCTAATATAAAATTTAAGGTTCTTTCTCTAATACTGATTTTTAAGTCTCCTTGAAAATTATTGTTTCATGCAAAAATTAGCTTGCCTTTTTATATGTAGTCACTGAAATTTATTAAATATAAATAAAAAATAAACGAATAAATTACAACTTTATTATCGAGAACTTTTCTCTCCAAAGCTAAAGAACTGTGTTTTTATAACTGTTGCAGTTATTTATGTCCCTTTCGTGCAACTTTTGAACGACTTTAAATTTTTATGGGGTGCAGTAAACGCAACAAAGAGCCGCACGTTGAAGCTCGTAACGCCTGAACACGTCTTACCGACGGATCGAACCGTGAAACTCGTGTGTTTCCTTTTTTTCAAATCCCTTTTTTGTTTTTTAGTGATGCATCTCTGCATCGGATCGTCAGGAGTCGATTACATCTCATCACCAGCGACGTATTCGTGTATCGATGTTTAATTTCTCATGAGGCTTGGGATAAGATGGACCCAAGGATTGCCGAAATTCCCTTTGCGGTTAGTACTGACTTAAACGCAGATCCTCTATTTTCATCTTATCGTGTCTCCATTGTTCATTCTCTTTTTTAAATACATTTTCCACAAATTCAATTGATTTTGATCATATTTGCAATGAATGAATTTAATTCTAAGGTTCGCAAGTTTGAAGCTGGGATTCGAAACAATAAATAGTACAGATGTTGGTCATCTGACACAAATGATTCTGACACAAACACGCGTATTCGTAGTACGTTTGATAAATTATCGTCGGTAAGTCGCTTTGGAATACAGTTTATAAACGGCACGATGGAGACACGGTAATATGTCCGCGATACTTTTTAGAAACTACGTGCTATCAGTCAAGTGTGTCTTCCGGTTCGTTCAGCGCAAGACAAACTTATTGCTTGTTTTGTGCTCGCCACCGATACATCGACAGATCGTATCTCCTTATATCTAATTACAGAAGAAGCCAAGAACGTATCGCAATTTAGCATCGATCAATTCGAACCGTACAATAATCGATACATTTTCGCCTGAATCAAACAATTGACATAATGGTCGGATCGTGTTTGAAAATTATTTCTCCAAGAGTCGTCGAAATTTTTCTACGGACGATAAATCATTTCTTTGCAGCGTTTGAGTAATAACCAGGGCCGTTTTAACAGCACCGCAGGCCCCAGGGAAATCCCTGAAATCAAACTTTTTTAATTCGGGGACGACTGCCTGAAGTGTATTGAAACGGCCGTGCCACGAATTGGAGTATGGTTTAAACGTTCAACTTAAAGACCATTCTTTTTCTTTAACAACGACCCGTCGCAGTGACGTAATAATTCGCAATGGCACACAAGACACAAAATGAGCGAAGACGATTGAAGCAACGACACGGTTTGATTCGAGTGGTTAGAAACGATGGGGGTTCTAGATGTTCATCGTGTCACCGTATTAACCCTTTCCCAGCGTTATTTCAATTATCTCGACGAAACTTTTCTCAAGTCAGCTTTTCCAACCCTTTTCGCGCGTGATACTTAAAGCTACAATTGGTAACATTCGAAGAATCTAACGACGAAAATTACGATCGACGATTTTGAACTCCTAAAAAATATTACGTTTCTATCAACTTTTTTTCAGAGATTTTTCGTCGTACGTGTATTTTTTCAATTTTTTTTCCTTTTGTTTCTTTTCTCGAATCTATAGGCTCGCGGAGAAGGGTTAAAGAAACTGCTCGATAGCGAAAGGGTTAAGGACAACGAGCTGGATCGACGATCGTATATGCAGTTAAACAATCGGGCTCGCGGCGTTCGCCGCGACCTAACGAGTTTCGAGTAACAACGCAATAGTTAGGGAATTAATTAAGAGCCCCCCCCGCGAGGGGGAGGAAGGGAGAAGAAGCTTCACTTTGCACAGGACACACGAAAGAAAAAGAAGAATGACATGACTTTAGGAACGCGTCTCCTCTTTTTCCACACATTTCTGCCCGCCATTCTTCCCTTCTCCCTTCCGTTCTTAAACGACTATCGAGGTAAGGAGAAACGTGGGTAATCACGACAGGAAACACATACACGGTATACGCTATTATAAAAAATAATAAATATGAATTACACGAGCGGAAACGCGGCGCGTCGAGAACAGGCAGGACTTCGACGCCCGCGTTTCCGTTTCTTTTTTTAACAATCATAGGACATCGACAACGATATATCTTTTTCTGTGTTCGTGTGTGTGTGTGTGTGTGTGTGTGTACGCACGTGTATTTTTCATTTTTGCGTTATCCTTCGTCGAGAAAAATTGACGAACAGACGCGGGAACCTCTGTTCCTGTTTTTAAAATCGTTGACAGATCGTTGATAGCGATTTTTATTGCTGGTTGTCAATGAAAATTTGAATTTCAACGCGCGCTGTGTATACTGTTGAGGACGCTAGGTTTTTCTAGGGAAAATGACAATACAGGGGAAAAAATCACTGTTCGACTTGTACTTTAAAGTTACTGGATATTTATGCCTAGGCAAGATGATTTATTCAACTCATCATTTACTTTATTAAATTAATCAATTTGATTTTAAATAATTACTGAATATAATATCTATATGTAGTTTAATTTGAATCTGACATTTGAAGATTTTTTTAAATAAAATTTCTTTTGTTGTGCGATTTTTACTGTCGAATTATATTTTTATTTATGAAGTTTTCTCGTATCTTAAAAAATAATTGAGATGTTCAAACGTCAAATTTTACTAAACCACTCTGTATATGTAAATAAATACAGGGTGCCTCATTTTAATTTCATTTTGTGCAAATTACATGAAAATTTTTAATAGAATGTTATATTATTTTAAAAAGTATTGAATTACGACGCTAAAAAGAATCAATAAATGGTGATATTTGAAGTTTAAAAACGAGATACAAAAATGTAAAATATCTCGAGAAATAATTATTTTATTATGACACCATTATATCTAGGTTAGATCCGGATTAAATTAACCACTATGACATGTTCAATACATTATTCATTTAAAATCAAGCCAATTAATTTAATAGAAAGGTAAAATAAATGATGCATTAAACTAACTATCGCAGTTATTCATAATGGCTAGAAATTCTTGAGTACCGGGTTCAACGATATTTTTTCTCCCTGCATCGCCATTTTCCCTAGAGAAGCCCACCGTTCCCGAAAGTGTACGTGTGTATGCAGTGTACGTGTAGGAATAGATACATTAAATACGTAGAGAACTAAGAACTATCTATGACATTTTAAAATACTGTCTGGATCTTTGTCGATAGAGTATCGTCCCCCCCTTTTTGTTTCCGGTTCAACGTCGCTGTACACATTTACGACGATCGCGTGGATCATGATCTATATAACATTCTTTTCGTCTTTTCTATCCCCCTATCCACGTGATCGTACATAATTTTTCGTCTTAGTAAAATCTTATCTTCTATTCACCGATTTTGTGTATATATATATATATATTTATTTATACGCACGTGTATATATATCATATAATACATATATATCTTGTATATACAATATATCAATTTTGTATGTATATTATGTATATAAGATGTGGTAAACGTGTAATAAATTAGTTGTTAACGTTGTTGTTTCACGTTTGTTCATCCCCACCCTCCCCACCCCCTCCCCGTACCCTCACCCTTACCCCACATTTTTGTTGTTGCTGTTTACAATTATATCTTACATCGCGACTTGTTATAATAACTAGTGATATGTATTCGTTTTGAACTATAGCGTTTAGTTGATACGGCCCTAAGGTAGTCGGTTCGATCGCGATCGATCTAGGATACCATTTCGAGGATCGATTTGATTTCTTTTTATCAGAATTCGATTTAATGACAAATTTGGACTCAATTTTACTGAACTCATTTGCTTCTTTTCATAGAAACATTCAGTTATTGTTTTATAAAAGAAAGAAAGTATTTTAACAATTATCATTGTAATTATGCAAAAATATATTTGTATAACGATTATTCGTTTTCTTCTTTTAATTGCGTGTTAAAAGGATTTAGTATTGACACAATAATCAGAAGAAAAGTAATTTTTTGATTTACAATTTATTGCTTGATATTTAATTTGTTATCAATTGTTACGGTTTGGAAACAGCAGAACCGAACAGACATAAACACTGTTAATGAAAATTCAATAAAATCCACTGAATGATTATACAAATTTATTCAAAGTAAAAATTGAATTTTCTTTCCTTCAGTTGCTTCAGTGGTAATTAAAAAGTTAACTTCATTTAAAATTCATTTTGCAAAATTTCTTTAGAATTATATTATGTTTTTTATACGATATGTTAACAGCCATCAAACCTTTTTATTTCAAAATTTGTACAGGTAAACAGGTTTTGTGCTGGTTCCAAGTTCCACGTAACACAAATTCGTATAACACTAAATATTTCAAGAACCTAAGGGGTTACGTACATATCTAATTTTAATTGAAATATCATTATTTTTTCCCTACGGTTCAAATCATTAACTTAAGCTCCGTTGTTTAAGAATTAATAACAGGTGTCGACTTAACAAGACAGATGAAAACGTGGGTTCGGTCGTTCGGCGAGCTTGCAGGGAAAGGACGACGGGTAGTCACGGAAGGAATTCGATGAACGGTCAGATTTGCTGCACCGGAGGCTGCGTGCACGACGATGCAAATTTTTGCCGGGTTAGCCCTTCGGCGTTTTATCGAATCAACCTTCGGCCGATTAGGCGGACAACGATTTTTAACGGGTCATCGCACAATAGCCTTTTGTGCCGTGTCAAAGGCCAGCCAGCCTCTCTCGGGGACTTGTTCCTCCGCCTCCGCCGCCCCGGTCCCTCGTGAAAATGCGAGTTGAACAAAAGTGGCATTGCCTCACGGCAACCTCTCTTTTCTCCCTGGCCTTTTTCGATAAAATGTCCCATTGTTGCGTTCCTCGCTCTTCCTCCTTCCTCGAGCATTCGTGTTTTGTCCCGTTTCTCGTCGGTTCGCGATCAACGCCGATCGCTATCGTTTTGCGAGCTCGATTTTTCTTTTTTTCTTTTTTTTATTTATTTATTTATCACGTGTCCGCTTCGGGAATACAGTTCCACGTTTTGTGCCCTCTTTGTTCAACGAGTTTTTATCTATTTATAGTAGCCTTCTAGCTTCGCACTGAGCGACATTCTTTTTCGGTATCGTTGTGATTGACCGTCGATTAACAGCTTCGACATCGTGTCAGTCATTCGTGGCCGATATTGCGGATTTTATTAATGTGGCTCGCGAAGGGTTTCAACGTTTTTGTAAGTTTTTTTGTAGGGTTATAATTCAGGGCTTACCACTGAACTAAACAGACACCTGTCCCAGGGCTCTTTAAGAAGAGGAGCTGGCAGTGGTGTTTGCCATTGATGCACGAAATAAATTCACTGATTCTATATTAAAATTAGAAAATAAAGAATTTTTAGTTCTTTTAAATAATTTAGTACTGATTTAATATTATTCGAACCAATATGTTTGAATAAATAAAAAGAAATTTTTAATTTTTTTTGCATATAAGAAAATATGATTGTTGCATTTAATTTCAAATAGTTTGACTAGCAAACGTTTGATACTTGCTTCTATTGCTATTCTAAACAATATGTATCTTTTACGCCCTAAAGCAAACATCTGTACTGTACGAATATTTGTTACATCAATATTTTTTATTCAGCATATGTTCCTATTTCATTACAAATATATTTCAGAGAAATTTTAATAATAATTTCAATTTCTTCAGGCAGAATTCAGTTGTTGATCTTTAATTTGAAGTACAGAGTTCAATAAAATTTAGACGATTATCGTTTCGTTTCGTTCCTTTGTTTTTGTACCGAAAATCGAAGAATCATCGAGCCTCGAAACTGTGTCCCGATCGTTTCGACATTAAACATTTAAAAACTACCCTCGATTGGTTGTCTTTTGTTTCCTTGACAGTTCGATGCCTGGTTTTTCTCGAAGGATCGACATTGAACGCACCAGACAGGCAATCATTGATATGTATCGTTTCCAGCATAGCTTATTGCTTAACGTACATCTACCATTTAAGATCCTATTTTCCTTAATTCTATTTACACGTTAACGCTCATCATGGATCAATATCAAATACTTTACGGTAGATCACGCTCCTGATCAGACGATTACGTTAAATAAACCCAACGTTTCCCACGAATAAAACTATAAGTTGTCTGTGATCAATTATCAAACGTTTCACAATTAAACGAACGAAATTATTATAAATTGTAGAAAAGAGAAAAATTTCAATTACAATTACCGTTTGTGAGAATATCATTCGAGGATTATTCGATGAATCGAACGTTCCTCCGAATGAAATTATTATAAATTGCGATAGAAGGAAAAAAGGCTGATTATGATTATCGTTCGTGAAAATATAATTGAGAAGCGCATGAAATTTGAAGTTCATCGAAAATATGTAAAAATTAATTATAATCTTGTATTTATTTTGTCTCGATTTAGTGTTATTTCGCTTTATTTGTTAACGAACTAAAGTATGCATCTTTGGTGGCCTGAAGTGTTCGATGAATTGAGTGTTTTGTCAACCAAATTAGCGAACCCAATTGTGGTCTCTGCCACAAATAAACGATATCAAACAATATACTTTTTTATTCTATTTTCTTGGATTGTCGAGAAATTGTCCAGGATATCATGTTGGTTCGAAACGATATAAAAAGTAAATTGATTGTTTGGTGGAGGTTCCGTGTGGTCACGATTTAGCGGAAAATAATCGCGAGCGAAGAAAAAAAGCAATTTTTAAATCGTTGTGATCTATCAAAATTGAATATCCCCGTGTGAATATCTGATAGCAGTTTTTGTTCGTTCGATTTTTCGTTAGAAACGAATGGAGCGGCGTTTGTCTCGTGTATGATTTTTCGGGTGTTTTAGTAAAATATTTGATATCTCGTCATTACACTGTCGACGACACTCGGTTTTATCACACCGTTTCGTAGACAAAACGGAGGAGCTGTGTGTACACGATAAACAAAGTGTATGTACATGTGTCATTCATACCTTTCGATCACAGAAATATTATTCAAAGAGTCGGTTGTAACTTCATCCTGATACACTTTTATCCAAATACCTGCTTGTTTGTTAAATGCGTGCCATAAATTACTTTGTTTAGTATGCAATAAAAAACGACATTGTTTCGTATCTTGAACGAACAATAAGTAGATGATTTATAGAAATCATTTTAATATAAAATTTGAAATATTTTTCCTTCGAATTTGTTTAGTAGATGTCAAATTTAAATAATATTTTTTATTCAGGTACGTTTCAATTTGCTGAAGATATATTTCCAAATTAAATGATTTGTTTGAACGATATTTCAAAAGGGGGAATGTTAAATTAATCCAAAGTGGATGACAGAAAATTGTGGAAAATTTCGAAATCTAATCGAACCCAATAAATTTTAAAATATCTCAACAAGCTTTCCATTACTAACAGTGGATACACACGTAAAAAATTCGGGCTGCGGAGGGTTAAATTAAATGAAATTAACTCTTTGATTTATGAAGGGCAATGCTATCCATCCTTGAATTTATAAACTAAAAATTCTGAAATTATGTGAAATACGTGATCGACGAATTTCTGAACAAATTCGTACTTATTAATTTTATTATATTCGCAAAATCTTAATTATTTCTAAACACAATATTTTCTGGAAATCCAAACAGGGGTGAAAACGAAGCTTTTCCATAAAAGTGTTCATCGCGACAGAAGGGGAACATCATCCGTGAAAAATACGAACAGAAAACTCGAAGAGATCCAGGGAAAACTCGTAGATATAACTCGTTCAATTATTTAAAAAAAAACTGTTTTGCTCGCATCGTACGAAACCGTTTCAAACATCCTTACAATACTCGTACGTCCGATATTATCCGTTCAAATTTATCGTAACACTTCCGCCCGTTGTTCCCCTCCCTCCTCCGCCCTCCCCCCTTCCGGTTTCCGCGCGAATCTTGCCTGTAGCGTCTCTTTTAAATAAATCAGCGATGCTCTCGCGGGACCCGAGCAAAAGCAAAGAGAAGAGGAAAAGGAAACGGCTACGACGGAAGAGGAAGACGATAGCTGGTGGCTCGAAAAGAGTTCTCGAAGCGGAGGACGGAGACACACTTTTGCCACGGATCTTGAAGAAGTTCTCCTCCTGCCTGACGGTATTACCGCGATTCAAGGCCCGTGCTGGCCTTGATAAAAAGGAACGAAACCCCCCGCCGGCTCGAAACAGCTTTGAATGGAGGATTCGCGCCTTGATCGAGAAGGACTAATTTAATTTTATAAATGTTCGCAACCGCGGCGAGGGAACCGTTGCCGATAGAATTGCGGGCGACGGTTATCCTTGACGAGAAACATTTTCCTCGCGAAAATCTCAGGTGCGATCGTTGAGGGAGCGTACCTGTCGGGCGACCTTTTGGGCAAATTTTTCCCCGAGTAATTACTGAATAAAATATTTCATTTTTTTTTTTTTTAATATAACTCCATCTTTTGATTTTATTCTTGAATTTTTTGAGCAGAACAATTTAACGACTGTTTCGTTAATTGATCAATTTTTTTAAATCGATTACCCAAAAAATCATACTGGATTGTTTTAAAATATCCCAGTGTTAAATAATAATAAATTGTATTAATTACTGTTTGATCACTGATCCATGATTCTTTCAATATGAAATCGGCATTTTTCTGAATTTTCTTGTTTTTGATTTTTTACAGCTTGGATATTCAATGGAAAAATCTGAAAAAATTCTATTATATTGGCCAAAAACGTGATTTTTAACTTTCACAAATTGTTTTTTCTTGATAAGCTACCGAATGACCCGTCGCAAGTCGAATTTGGTTTAAGGGCACTTTTGACCACCTTATCCGGCTAGACCCTTTAAAAAAGCTTATTTATTATTGTAAATATATTGAAATACTCCTCGGTGCAATATTAAAAATTAAAACGTTATAGAAATTGTCGGAAGTGATGTTTCCTTCAGATCAAAGGGGTAACTCGATTATGGTTCTCTTCAAAAATGGAAGGGAAAATTTCCGAGATTAAAATTAGAACATTGTTGAAGCATTGTAAGCAGATGTGAAGGATCAGGAGGTTTTACAAAGAATATTACTTTGCGATGATCGATAATGTTGGGAATAAGGTGTTTGATGTTACAGAAACTATTATTTAAAAAGAAGATTCTTAAAAGGATTCAAATTTCAAGTAATCTTATAAAAATACAATACACGTAACAACAAAATTAATTATCATGTTTTCAAATGTTTATCTTCAATTAAAAGAAATTGTTATGTATTGACTTTGTATTTTGCCTTTTTTGCGAAATAAGGTTGCACTCTGGTCTAACAAAATTACTCGTATCTCTGAGTAAATCGATTTTTATCGTAATTTTAAAACATCATAGGTGCTCAAGGGTCGAGTCCATTGCAAGTCGGTTTACGACAAGAGTGGTTTACGTCGTCAAGTTGCATATAGTTCCCGAGGACATGAATACCTTATTGTTCGCTGGATCTACGTCCAAGGTAAAATTCAATTATCCCTTCGTTACTCCTCTTTATCGTCGACTATTATTTTTCACACCTTCATTACCAATTTACTCCCCAGTGTTGCGAACACAATTTAAATTTATCAAACAGAACTAAATCAGAATGTAACTTGCTTTAAATTGCAATTTGTGATTCAATTCTTTCTAATTTTTTCAATTTTTGTTTCGTTTTGTTCGTAAAAGTGTATCCGGATGAAAGGTACGCACCGACTCGCCACGAAGAAATCTTTGTCGGTTTTTTATAGTAGAGGTGCGATACAAACCGAGGGTCCGTCGAACGTATCTCTTACGATTATGATATGTTAATTCTGTTTTTTAACGACTAACGGGAGCCCACGAGAGAGTAAAAAAACGGGACGAGGTTCCAGGCACACCCGTTGTCCAGCTTCCGTTTTTCGCTCCGGTTTCGCTCGTTAACGAAACGTCTTTGGTTTCGTTCGCTCCGTCCGACCCCGTTCGGCTTCTATGTGCCTCGAAGGCATCGTGTCAATTTCCCGGCCCGATCCTTTCTTAACGACTTGACTCGATTCAATTCGATTCCGTGAGTTTGTCGAAGGGAAAAGGAGGTACAGATTCGATTATTCGGCCCGTATCGGGCTGCCGGCGTTGTTATCAAACGGAAAGTTCTGGCCAAGCTTTATTAACGTCTATTTGTATTGGAACTTACCCGCAAACATTTTATTCAGAAATTTTGAATCTCATATCAAAAGCACGATTAATAACAGTTTGACTGAGACACTGCAACCACTAAAAATTGTATTTTTCACAAACTTTATATTCTGCTTCCACAATATTTTTAATTTTAATTATTTTAAACGAAGGAATTCCTAATAATATAGGCCATGACTTTTAATGGAAATTCACACCCAAAATTCTTTTTAATACAATAAATAATTCTGAGAAATAATTACTCTTAAAAATTGTATCTTATGCTATTTTCTGTACTAATATGTACTTTTCCATTTATAATGTTTCTCAAGTTATTTGTATACATATAATTAAAAAATCCTTAAAATTGTAAATCGTTTCCTCCAGATTTCGATAACTTCAGAAATTTGTCGTCCAAGGGATCTTGTCTGAAAATTTCTTCAAGATCTCGTGCCGCTCGATAAGCAGATTCGATTAGGATATAACGAAAATCGCTGGGCTAAGTGTAACATGCTCTTTGAAAGTTCCACGGAAGAAAAGTTTCAACGACGTTCCCGGTTCGTCGATTAATACCCAGAAAGAGAAGGAATCGATCGAATCGAAGAGGTTGTTCCATAATGGACTTTTATGAAAACGCAAAGTTGCGCTGCTTGTTAAAAGTTCGGAAAGAAGGACATCCCCGGCTTTGCTTCAATTAAGGCGCACCTAGATCCATTTAATACTTCGATCGAGACGATATCAAGCTGTCAATTGTCGCACACCGTATAGCAGGAAGGATTTTCCTACGGAAAATAGCGGTACAGAGGAGGGGAGTCCCATCATTTGCCATCTCAACCATTTTATTTTGTTATTAAATCAGCTGTCTTTGAAACGAATACTAGTTTAAATACTTAATTAGAGGAAAAATAGAAATGCTAAGCAAAAGTTATTTTAGATGATATACCCTTATGTTACCAAATTATTATATTATCAGATAATACCCTTGCCTTGCAATATCGTGTCACACTCGTGACGCATCCCCGTGTAAATTTAATTCTAATTGCAGTTTGTATAGTTAAGGCTTGTCAAGTGTGAAATATATATAACGTTTCGAGTTTCTTCATTTGTTTTAATATTGAAGTGGTACATATTTAGCTTTAATTGACTCACCCTGTAGAAAAATCATAAGGTAAAGGGTTAAGGGTTAAGGATAACTAAATTTGTGAACAAACAAGGCTTAATAATAATGTTTCCATGAGAAAAATTATGGGTTAAGGGATTAATATCCTTCAATATCCTTCTATCAAATTACGCTAAAATTGTCTAAGTTCAATTCAAAGAATGAATAAAAAAAGATTGACTCTGAATTTTTGCAAAATGCATATTAAGTATGATTTTGATATCCTAAACACTTAACCCTTTCTTCTATGGATCCAGAAAACAAATAGAAACATTCAGTGGTTTCCTTTGACAAACCTTCGTTGTTGTTTAAGACATACGGAACTCATTGTACAAAGTAGAGTTTGCGGTCTGAAGTCGGAAATATTTCTTTTTTGTTCAGAAATTGCTTCCAAACACGAATTCAGGCTCTGAATTTCAAGCGAATCAGTCCACCGTTTGCGAAAACGAATAAAGAACCGGGTCCGGTAGTCCGTTTAATTAATGCCGGCCGTTTTCGAGCCACAATTAATTCCGAATGGCGAATAAAAGAAAGAAAAAATACACGCACACACGCGCGCCGCTAAAATGGGTGGCGTAATTAACGTGTGATGGAAAGACGTCCACGAAAATCTCGACAGGATCAAAGGAATCGACCACGAGGAAAACTGCGATTCGCTTTTCACCGATTCTCGAATGTTAAATTTCCTGCTCCCTCTTTATCCCCGATCCTTCCATTCGCATTTCAACCATTAAATCCATGATTTATTTTTAAAGGAAATGAATTATTTCGCAATTACCAATCGAAGCGTTAAAATTGTGCAGATATAATATTAGCCCTTAATTTAGAAATCGACAATTTTCTCTATACCTTTCTAAATGTGGCCAAATTTAGTTCTACCATGTTACCCAAGGGATAAATTGTTATCGACTGACTAATAAAAAATAGAAAATATTGAAACAATTATGTAAAGTCGTCTTACGTTTGGAAATTTATAATTTTGTTCTATTGTAAATATTTTAATGAAATTTTGAGGAATTACACTTTACAATATGGTCTACAATATGGTCTGGCAGCGTTCAACATTTAAGTTTCCCACGAAAATCAGAAGTATACAGTCTCCTACAAAACAAACATTTTTCCTTTGAATTTAAATTCCTTTCTTCTTGTTATTTTTTTCGAATATGTATTTTTCCCGCCACGGTTTCGCGCGTTGCATTTTAAACGGATACGGGATTTCAATCGCGCCTTCCAGATGTTTTTGATATTAAAATCGTTCGATTCGCGACACGTTTCAGTTTATTCGTGCACCAAGCAAATGTAAATCTTGCCACTGGCTTTTCTATACTGTGTTTTTTTTATCATTTTTACATGTACTCCTTTCATATACAAACGGAAGTCATAATATGACCAGAAATTATAATTTTCCCAGAAACAATTCAATAACAATTTTGTAATCATGCTTTTAAATATAATATTCTGCAAATTATTGTAGATATTCAACAGATTTTTTAACATTTTAGTGATACCATATAGCAATATAGTTTTGTAATGTTAAAAGATGAATTTACAACAATTAAAAAAATTTGAGCTCGAAAGGTCAACATTTATTAAAATTCCTTAGGGACAAATCTAATTAATTATTCTGATAATTTGTTCCTTTTTTAACTAGATTTATTTAATAAAATTATTTAACACTGAATAAGTAACAACGTTCCCCATTAATTCTTTAATGGTGTACTGTTAATATAATAATAATTAAAATGTAATTAAATACTTTCCATTATTCTCTTTTCCTAAATTTTACACAAATTTTGTTTAAAGATTCTTGTACTATTATATATATTTTTAGTTGCCATATGGCATCACTAATGTGTAAAGGGTTAACGTAAACATCAAAGTGTTAAAAAATCTTCCAAATACCCATAATAGTTCACAAAATTATTATTGAATTTTCCCGGGGAAAACCATAGCTCCTCCATTGGAGGGTTAAATGGGTGACCAACTGAAGTGTAAATTTATACGTCGCTCAAATATGGGTAACATGTCGATCAAAGCGTTTTTCATTGTAAATTATTCAATCATTTAATTCAGAAAGGAACAACAATGTTCGCGTAATTATTTTGTTAGGAGCCAAATGATAGTATCAGAAGTGCAGAGACAATGGAACAGGGGATACAAGCTAATCCTCGCCAACGACAATGGATAACATTATGCCAAGCAATTTGTCTTGCATAACTATTTAACACGTTGGTCGCGAAGTGATTCGCGAAGAGCGTGTTGGTCGGCGAACGAGCGTTGGAAAACTGCCAAAAACGTGAGAACGGTTATCGCTGACAATGAGGGGTGGGTAGTAAATGTCAACACTTCCGCAAACACAGCTAGCATTTAGGCAAGTTGAATGTTTCAATTTTCTATTCTCTTGGCACACAATCCCTTCTAAGTATTTTCTTACCCTTGATTGTAAGTCACTGTTTCCTCATTTCTTTCTGCATAAAGAATAATCAAAGAGTAGTCTACCATAAATTGACATTCAGATTTTAGCAATATTTATTTAAATTTTAAATTTAGTACAATCAAGTGTTAGCAAATAATAAACATGTACGTATAAAGAAATGTATCTTTAAAGTTTTATAACACTAAATATGATAATTTTTAAAATAGACAAATAATTCTAGTTTTCTTTTTTGGGACAACAGTTAATTAAAAATACTTTAAGATGCAAACTTTTTGTCGTCAGTTTTTTATTTTATTTAAACTTGTAAAAAGAAAAATTGTATACTTCAGTATGATCTATGAGTACAAAGGCAAAACAATCGCAATTGCTACTAATTTTTGTTAAATTTCGAAAAAATGCATCCCTCTAACCCTTTGCACTTGGACATATCTTTTAGATTATTTACCAGCAGCTCGAAATTAATTTATATTTAAATTATGCTTGGAAAGAAACTTAGAGAAGGAAAAAGAATCAGTTATATTTCCCTTAAAAATCTCCTGCATTTTGTTCATCCCTCTCAGAGGGAACAATCGAGTGGAAAAGGTTAAGAGTCGAGGAGTCCTCATACTTTTCTAAATGAATACTCATTACAACAACAATAAATTGAAAAATCCATCAACCAAGACCTTTCTACAGAAATCTGATCCCGACTAAAGAAGAAATAAGATATCGGATAAAACAGAATCGGAGTATTAATGTCTGAATAATTACTTGGTTTAACGATAATTTGATATTTCATTTACTCTTTCAGTAATTTTCTTTTCTTTAAACAAAAACAAACTGCGGTGGTCTTCCATTTCTTATGATATCACATTTTAATTATTCATAATGACAAATTTGTAGTCTTTAACAAAAAATATTTCAAAATGAAATTCAAATTTTATTTACATTAAAGTATAGTAAATTTAAAATAGGAATAAAAATAAGTAGATAAATATTAATAACATTTCCTTTCCAGAACAGACAATGTTCAAAGTGTAGAGCAATTAATAATAACTGAGTATCACTTTGTAATCAAACAACGATTAAAGATTAAAAGATCAACCCCCGCATTTAGTTCCCTTTGAATCGTACTACGTCTAACTTTCATCATTTCGACCGAGTTATGGATGAATCAATAATAATAAAAAATGTATTAATCGCTCTCCAATTAACAGTCGGAAAGTTTGCTAATAGGTTTTCGAGTAGGTGAAATGATGGCATAAAAGGTTTGCAATTTTAATCGAAAGAACCGAAGGTAGACAACGAGAAGCGGGGGAGGGTCTCGTAATTGGGCCAACAAAAGATGAATTCATCGAATTACACGGGTCATTATTCTACTAATGAAGTTCCCGGTCAGAGTTTACATTTTGCCGAAGAACGTTTTCGCGGAACGATTGCTGCCTTATTATTATCTCAAGAGACCAAAGTCATTTCCCGTACACGGACAAACTAGCTATCGCATACTAATAGCCGATTAATGGAAAATCGATCCGAAATTTTACTGTACCCCAAGCGACCCGATTAAATATATTATAGATGCCGACGGTAATGGTTGACAAAGTTTATTTTCGTACACGCCTAAATCTTTTAACAGCTTCCTATCCCTATATTATTATCCTAAGGGAAGATTATTATCTTTCGTACACAGGGCGGATATCGCTAATATTTGAAATAATTATGAATTCTGAAAAACACTGAAAAATAATAAATTATCAAATGTCTCAAAAACACCGTTTAAGTACTAAAAATGTATTTTTGATAAATTATCTATTTTATTATTACAATATTTTGTTACTTTTATTATTCATAATTTCAAGTATTTATAGGAATATTTTCAATCAAATAAACGAAAGAATTTTGTATTGGAAATTCAAGTGTCACCCATGTGTGGGTGACGTGGCAGTCAGAGTGTTAATCACTCAACGTGTCAATAATTTTTTTTTTTCAATAGTACAGAAGAAGATTGAAGAAGAGAAAAGAAGTATAATACTTGTACTTGTTACGAAAGTATATGTATTCGTCGGTTTATCACTTTGTTCTTCGGCAAGACTGTTTGAATATCATTATGGGGTGACGTAGGGTCTTGTTATCTTGGGATCAGTGCATACGTGGTGCATACATCACGGATGCACGATCTTTCGCGTAATCGTTTGTGCACGCGTCCATTACAACCGCGAAAAGTATGAAATTCCGAGCGATAATTCACGCGGTCCAAGAGAATCGTAAAACAAAGTGCTGAGAAATTAACTTCTTTATGCGTTCCAATACAATGCTATCCTTCTCCCGCCAGGACAACGAGAAGAAAATTGCACCGAGGTTTTTACTCCCTTACCGACCACTCTGCAAACCGTTTTCAGTATTCAGACTAGAATTTCTAATTCCAGAAAATAAGAACTTGCTCTTTTCCTTCGAATGGATTAAAAGTGAGAAATCCTGAAAGATAAATGGATAAAATTAAAATAAAAAGGGTTAATAAATTCAGGTTAAAACCTTCGGTTTAAAAACCTTCCACAAAATCAACGGTCGTGTTGTACGAGGGTTGTCTATCACCTCAAATTATAATCGTGAATTTTTAAATTCCAAGTTTCCTTTCACCTACGAACTTATATCGTGACCCAAATTCCTCGAAAAAAGTCGTCAAAGGGGGTGTAGCGGAGGGGCGCGACGAGAGTTTCCAAAGATGGCAAAAGATATTCCCGGAAGACAAGGAAAAGGTGTTAACTGGCTTTCGACGAGGAGCCACGTGAAAAAAGCTGGAATCGGAACATCGCGATCGTGGTCGCATAAGATGCGAAGCGAAAAAAAAAAAAAGAGGAGGAAGGAGAAAAGGGGCGAACGTCGTTGAAATGCTTGAGGAAGAAAGCTGAAAGGGATGAAAGTGGGACGACCCTTGGTAACCGGTGAAGAAAGCAAAGGAAGGGAAACACGCAAAAACGAGAGGGTAACTAGCGCGGGAAAAGAGCGACCGAACTCAAAAGTCGGGGTTTTATTGCGGGTTAGATTGAAAGAGAAAAGTGGCCGATTGCACGTTAGAGCTGAAGGATAAAAAAGCAAGCAAGGGAAGCCAAGGAATGAGAGACAAAACGAGGGGTGGGAGGGGGGGGGGCGAAGTGGAAATCAAATGCATACGAAGCGTCAGAGAGAAATCTGAGGTTGTTCAAACGAATGAACAGACTGAAATCAAAGGAATAAGATACAGGAACGGATGATGGGTATTTTCAACACTAATAAATACCAGAAAAGCCTCCAGGCTTTCGTACCTTGGATTTATAACACTGTCGTATTTAATCTTTTAAACTTTCCATGACTAATGGAAATTCTGTTGAACATAAATCGTCATCAATTTCAAAATAACTTATTATATTAAGTTGTTTTCCATAAGTATAATAATATTGTTTTGAAAAAAATATTTTAAGTAGTAAACATTTATATATCGTCATTCTTTTCTATGACCATGTTGCATTTTTTAACAAATTTTTGGTACCATCCAATTCTTTTATACCAAAGAATTAACATGTTAAGCATTTATTATTTTTAAATTTGCTCAATTATTTTTCGGTTGAATTCTTTAACAGTGATTAAACTAAACTCTAGTTAGAAATTTTTGTAAAAAAGGGACTTGTTTCAGAGTTAATAATACCACGGGGTTTTGTGCTAAGACTAATACTTATTGCAAATTTATTATTTTATCTTCGTTTAAAAGTACTGTACTCAAAATGAACGATGATATTAAGCTTTGAAGCTAAGAATTAAATTATAATAGCATCAGGAATGGATGGCAGTCGATTAGAAATTTATACAATTTTGTTAATTAAAAAAGAACGGGAATCGAAAGAAAATACATCCAAAGTGGAAAGGAAATGACTCAGTTCTCAATTGAATCGATTCAGGTAGAGAACTCGATGAGACACGACGTCCCAAGAAGCTTCGTTATCAGCGTCTTGTAACAAATCTAATTATGGATCCTTTGTCCTGCAGGAGCCTGAGCAAACGTCTGATACAACGAAACGGTAAATTAACATACCTATCGTGGGTTTAGCGATTAATTTGCATTACAAAAGGTCAATTTCAATTCGAACCTTCAATTAAATGTCCCTGCATTTTTCTAATAACGATTCATGTGCACCTTGATCCTACAATAATTAACCCTACACTTTAATGTCTAACGAGACTCATGTGTCTCACTTATAAACTGTAATTTAAATACTAGGAAAATGATTATGTAGAAAGAATTTTAATTAATTGTAAGAAATAATATTTATTCTGCGAGTGATGTGAGTTTAAGTGCTAAGAAAAGCATTCTGAATTAATTAGAATTAATATAACTGATTATACTGTAATTATACATGTTGTAAGGTATCATAAATTATAATTTATTTATCTTACATTATTTCAAATAAAATTCAGATACAATATGCAAAGCATATGTAATATGAAGTCTAGTCTTTAAAATTAAATTATTTACAGAAGTTTAATAAAAGATACAATTAGAATTTTCAAGTCCTAGGTTTGGTGCTCATTTTACATAAATTCACCTTTTCACAACAAAACTTTGATTTAAATCGCCTACGAAGAGATTCTAATATCAAAAATGATTTATGTCTTCCGTAATGGTTTTGATGTTTCCAAAGGCTATGTTTGTAATTACTATAGAATCGTTAAAACATGTAAACGCTGAAGGACAATGTATCATTTTTAACGAGAAAATTTCATTTCCGAAGCGAAAGCTTTAAGACTGCGTGCCAGCGCGTAATCGATATCAGTTCCATGAAGCCCAAGATTGTCTGGGTGGTCATAATGGAACAAATGATTCTAACGATCCACCACCTTAGGGACACAGCACGAATGTTGGAAATTTCTCTCGGTTATCGACAAGTTTTGGCTGGGCACACCTTGATTAGTTCAAGGACGAAGGGCAATTAAGCATGATTGCACTCTGCACGCCCAACGTCCTTCCTCAACGAACCAAATTAATTTTCCATATAAAGTTTGTGACACAAAAGCTACATGAAACGATACTTTTTGAATAATTTCTATGATTCTGAATTGATGTCCCTTTCAGTACTAAGTTTACTGTGTAATAATTACAAATTGATAAGAGAATTTGTATTAAATTAAAGATATTGATGAAAGAATTTGTACGATCATTTTAAACAAAGTTTTGTTGTGTCAGATTTTATGAACAATTTTAATACCTCACAATGTTGACGAGATACGTCGTACGTGACTGACAACTAATTTAGCATTTTTATTGTCCACAGTTTTAAACCAAAGCACCGTCCGAATCGATCTCCCACAACACTCGAGATAACATTTTAATTTTATTGATCTAAACTTGAATAATCTTGACGTAAAATACACGGATAAATCATAAGTAAATTAAAATATGTTATGCCTCAAAATAGCTGGTAACTGAATACGATTAATGATAAAATATCTGGTCCATAATTTGCCAACAGCCATTTACACAGATTACATATTGATACGCCTAATTGTTAATTGTTTCCTGAATGACGTATTGATACGTCAAGCTTTCACTGGTCATTTCCACAAATGACGTACTAATTTATTTACAGACTTTGACCTGCTGATACGTCAAAGCTTTGTAGACAATTTTCTCTATATATGTAATATTGACCCCCGTAGGGTAAAGGACCCAAATTTTGTTCCCTAACGAGCCTTCGTTGTTAAATATAATATTTTACTTATCTATAATAAGAGTGTTAATGAAACTATAATGCTTTATCCCCTCACTATATATTTTTTAAACATTCTAACATTTGTATTACTCAGATATGTGACATATACCGTTCCACAAAGGATTAGAACATTCATTAGGATATACAGGGTGTCCTAAAGTTATTTGTTTGGAAGTCAAAGCTAAAACTATTTTGATCTGTTTGTTAGCTTTGCAATATTTCATTATTTCTGTTATCCATATTTTCAAATTACAAATATTCCTATATTGCCTATTACAAATATTCCTATTCCCTAATTCAAGCGTCACCCATATTTAGGTGAGGTGGCTGTCAAAGTGTTAACGTGTGAAATTTTAAGGAAGGAGATAGAAACGCTGGTAAAAGACTGACGAACGACTTATGGCAGCTCGTAAGTATTGCGGTGTATGTAAATTCAATTGAACCAGTGACGATTACAGTAGCCGGCTCGCTATGTTATCGTTTCTGATATTCTAAGCTCCAGAGGAATCTCTTAATGCACCGTTTCGACCTGATACTCGCGTTGCATATAAATTGGAACACAGCTGAATAATTAGATAGGTTTCGGTGAAATATGACGCTCTGTTGTTGCTCTGTTTTCCAAAATTACCCGCCCGTTGCCGAATAAATTATTACGCTTTCAAGGATATCGAATGTATTCTTACGAACAATTTATTCCTCTGAATTAATCGTAAATATTTTCCCGCAAGCAAGGTTCGTAGCGCCTTGAAAAAGAAAGGTTCGATCGATGCATAAATCATCGATATTGTTTCATCCTGGTCGTAAATCATTTCTGGCCGGTTCGAGCGGGGAAAATGAAACGTTTTGACGCATAGATAAAGGGAAACATTAAAAAAGGAGGAGGGGCAACTTGTAAGATTAAGATTCCATCGTGCAACGTTCACTCGAAAGCTCGTGCCGTTTCATTAATCTTGTTCAACGATGATTTTTGCGTACGACCGGAACGTAAATTTAATTCAGCGCGTTGAGCCCGGTAAATAGGATTGTTAAATAATTCAGGTGCTCTGTTACGTTGATATTCAGTTCCTGTTCTCATAATTCATTTCCTCGCTTTGCACCGCCCGACGCCCACTGGGCCCCGATCCAAAACTTTCGCCTGTTACCCTCAAATTATCTGATCGGTGCGTGTTCCTGTCAACTTCGTACGCCTTCGTTTTACCCTCTGTCATATTTGCAAGAATTTAGGGCTTACAAGAGACTGGGACAAATAAATTGAGTCATTTTACGTCCCTGCAAAACAGGTGTATTAAATTTTACTTAAACGGTATAAAATGATTTAAAGTTCAAACAAGTGATAAATAGGATATTTTAAATGAGGAGAGCTTTTCCTCGGAAATATAGTTTCAAAACTTACTAAGGGCTTATGCCTAAGTACGATGATTAATCTAACCCTTCCACCCCTTTATCTCGGTACTGAATTAATTAACTTGTATTGAAATAATGATCGAGCTGTATATGCCACGTTTAACCTAATCTGGACCTAACCTAATTATAATCCATGGTAACTAATATTACAGCGAAGGGTGCCATTTTCCCTAGAGAAGCCTATGGTGCCCGAACGATTGAAAAATAAGGGAAATTCAAAAATTCTACAATTACTAATATAGTTTTCTATCCAGAATAAAACAAAACATTAATATATTCCAAAATTTGGCTACGTTATATACATTTTTCACGGATCCCACTGATAATCAATCTCGATTAAATTCATTCGACGAAAAGCGAGAACGTAAGATAGACACGGTGTTGGCCGAGTGTCGTGAGTGATTCTAATCATAATTAATCGGGCGTCGTTACGCGTGGTATTAAACGACGATAGCAATGAATCTTAGCCGAGGAAAGCCGTGGACGGCCGTGTACGACGTAACGCCATCAACAACAAGTTATTACCACTGTCCCACGAAATTACTTTATTTCCGTATTTAAATTAGTACCGCGAACATTCGTCGCTCGCGTGTCCGGTTGATACCGAATGTCCTTTTCGCTCGGCCACCCGTGATTCCCTTGAAACGTACTTGGATTCGAGTATTTTTTATCATATCGTTTGGCTGTTCCGTGTCAGATGGCTCGATTTTAAAATGTTAAAAGCCCGACACAATTTGATAAGGAAAGAAATTTAGGAGCGCCATAAAACAGCTTTATTGAGAGAATGAAATTTTAACGCTTTAGTCTATTTGTACGGGGGGAAGATTCAATTAATTCAATCGAAGTTTATGTTTCTTAAATGTGTATCTCGGAACGAATCATAATTATTTTATGGAAATTTTCGTTCCGTTTTCGAATTTAAACATTGCATAGCATTAGTATTAATATGTCCTACTAAAAGCATGCTTAAATATTCAAATACTAAAATCCATAAATACCTCACGTTGAATTAGAGTGAATCTAGTCAGGCTTGAAAATCTGGATATCGTAGAAGGTTGAATTTGCAAACAAAAACGTCGAACGAGATTTCCAAACGAACGCAATAATACGAACCACGTTTGTTGGCGAACGACAAAGAAAAACGTGGCCAAGAAAGGTTAAACGAAGGAAACGACTAGGCTAGAAAAAAAGACTAGACACGGTACTTTAATGCAACGAATTAATTCAACAGCTCGTACAGAGCGCGGTACAAAGTAGCATTTTTCCTGGGGCAAGCTCGTCTCCGCGCTTTCTAATCTTTCTTTTCCCTGGCCACTTCGCCGCCAGAGATACAATTTATTCGCGTGACTGACGTGTACAGGACTTGGCCCTTCCGCCCCGTAATAAGGCATAATTCAGCCACGCTCGCCCGCTGACTCGATCCGGCAACGCACGATGACCCTGTTCTCTGCGAAGCTAACTAATAGACGGAGATCTTGAAGTTCAAAAAATCGTAGGGTTTTTTCGAGAAAATACGGTATTTTACCGTCAATTGTGGTAAAAAATATAGTAAAACTATATTAACCCTTTGCGCTCGAGTGGCGCCTCTGGATCATCTTGAAACGCAAAACTTAAGGGTTTATCTATTAGAACCTAGCAAATTAACGAAAGAAATAGAAGTAAATAGCAAAAGTCCTTTATTGGAATACGTATCTAGACTTAATTGTATCCAAGGATGCTTCGAATGCAAAGGGTTAAAGTATTGTCTTAGTAAATATGCCAAAAATTTAATCACTGAAAGTCTAATATTGCTATGTGTTGTAATTGTAAATTAAAATTGTGAAATTTTATCGGTATGTCCAAAATATTATTGCTTATTATTAAAATAAAATAAAATAAAAATTGTTTTTATTTAAGATTCTTCTTCGAAAGTTATTTGAATAATGTTCTACTTCTAAGATTTCAACAATGTTCAAACAATTCATCTTTCCCAACATTTTTAAATCTGTTGCACGAACTGCAATTTATGTTAACACAAATTAGAAGCAGAATTAGAAAAACCCTCGTTAAAACTTTTTTAATTCATTTCCTGCGATGACTTTAAATCCGTTAGCCGAGGTACGATTTATATCCAAAGAAATCATCCGGAAGAGGAACATTCTTTACACACTCGAGAACTTTGAAAATCTTCGAGGAGATTAAATCAAGCCCCGGAGAAGTTTCTAAGTGAGTTTAATCGAAAATAATTATACCGGAAACCGCGTCAGCCGCGAACCGGTGCTTCCCAGCTGATTCACGGAACCGGTGCTTCGGCTGATTGACCGAAAATCGCGTCAACGAGGAACGTGGTCGTCCCGAATTTATAACACCGTCGTGACAAGGTCGTAAATTTTTCGTTCCTGGATTCTTCCGGGCGTACGTGGCTGCTTTGAGATCGCAGCTTGAGCAAACGCAATTCTCGACTTCGATCAAAGCCGGTTACCGGTCTTCTGTAAAGATTAGCTAAGATCAAGCTTCGGTGGATCGCTTTGATTAGCTCGGAGACGTATCAGCGAAGTTGTCGAATTAACGTTTGCCTTATATTTGTGTTCGACGATGATCAGTTGCTCTGCACGAGCCGGGAATATTTATCCGAGTATGCAAATGACACGATAATTTAAGATTTTATAATTGATAATTCAAGATTTTTTTCTGTTGGTAATTCTATTTAATTTTCTATTAGAGAATATTTTTTTGCTAGTTGCATTAATTGCCATGGTATGTACTTTTTACTTGGACCATGGTATCCTAAACCCAAACCATTTGCATAAGATACAATTTTTTCTTAGTTTATAATTATTTTTTGTTCCACATATCAATGTTTTAGGAAAGTGGACATTTTTTACAATACTGCAAAGTCTGGACGAAAATTGTGTTCCTGGAATCGAGGTTCCAAGAATAAAGAACTTTCAGATGAAATCTCTTGACTCCTTTTTGAATCATTCTAATATGTTAAAAATTTCTTCAAATTAAATCACTATAGGTACCCAACATGATAATATTCCAAATAAGCTTAAAAATTTTGTTAAATATAATTAAATTAAGATTTTCACCCGTCTTTTCCTTCAAAAGATCCACGAAATGTAATCCGATCGAGGATGATTCAGCGTGATCGTGAAAGAAATTTCACACGGACGACGTTCGGGGCCGGGGAACGGATTTGGAGCGAATTCGGAGCGAATTGTACTCGTATTTTCAGTTTTTCCGCTTTCTTTCCTCGCGTCCGGCTGCCATCGGGCGCTCTGTGATCGAAATTTAACTTTTGTCCAGGCAGAAAGGTATTTATTGCCAGGAATAACAGGGCGAACTGATACAGGCTTGCCCATCGAGGATGCACGACTCACTTTACCGTGCTGTAAAGCGGATTATTTATGGCGCATCTCTATATTTACGATAGAGAAATATGTGTTCTGTACCTTTGGTTCTATGTTTCAATTTCTTGAAATAAATACCAGATAGGGATTATACTGATAACGTAAATTGATGCTTGAGAATTTCATGTGATCGCATTTGTTGAGCTTATACAGGGTATTTTTTTTATTCGTGATGCAACTAAAATGAGGATGATTTTATTCTGACATAATAAATAAAAAATTGAGTTCGAAAGTTTTAAAAATAAATGTATTTATGATAAGAAAGATAGAAATTCTATAATTTCATGAATTACTAAATATTTTAATTACTGACGTACGTATTTATTATTATAAACATTTTTATAAATGGGCATTTTAAAGGACTTTTAAACTGAATTTTTAACAAAATTTTATTTTATATTTTCTACGAAAAATACTGTAATACCTTGTATAACTCCCATATCTTCTAATTTTAATGATTCATAAGTAATAAATAATTTAACTTAATTTGTTTAATAATAATTTTCCTATGATTCTCCTATGATTTTTAACACATAAATTAATAATTTTTAATTACTTTGATACTTATTAAAGTGAAAAATTCTCGAAATTTTTGAAAACTTTGAAAAATTAAATTCAGTAGTCTTAATAAATACAATCATGTGAAGAATCAAGACTTTCAAGATCTTTAACACTTTTTATTTATTACCTCACTGCAAAGAATCAATAAAACGCAAAAATAATAAATATTATCTATATTGTTATTATATTTAAAATCTGTCTGCTATCAGGCACCATAAAATTTCTTACAAAACCATAGTATCAAAATCTGTATAAAGATATTGCAAGAAACAACCCACCCTATTATACTTATAATCTTTTAAATCGTGTACACATTTTTTTTAGACACCCTGTACAATACCGCCTTTTTTGGTACATACTCTATACACGAAACACCCCATCTAACACAATGATCTCCATTAGCGAAACAAACTTCTCCTTTATCTGCCTGTCTTTACAGCGGCCATTTATCTTCCACGTTTCAGAGAAGGTCAGAAGTCAAGGACAAACAGTTTCTCGTCGATCATCCCCATACAAATCAGCCGGTTCGAAGGACTCGGCAAGGTACGGAGGACGCAGAATTCCCATGAAACCGTCCTACGACGACTTTGTTCGCGGTTAAACCGGATGCTCGGAAGGGAAACTGCCCTTTTCTCTTCGATATCGGGTGTCGTGAAACGGAGCAGGAAAAGCTTTGTATTTCTATCCGGGGAACGTGGCCGATCGATTTGCTTTTTATTACCGTGGACGCCGCTACGAAACGGTCAGGACGTATTTTCGTTAGCGCAAATTACCCATGGTTTCGCGTAATGGGACTTTCAAGGGGCGCGTCTGGAACAGAGACGAATGGCGGATACTCGAGCCCCCCTCCCCGGGTTCCCGATGGAAACGAGCTTCCGTTTCTTCGTGTAATTTCGCGATAATCATGAAAAAGGTACGGGGATTCAAGACGATTCATATCCGACTCGCTGGTCAATAAATCATCGTATTAATCATTGGTATTAACACTCTGACTGCCATTTTACAGCTACTAGAAATTACATTTGATAGTAATTTTATTTTTGACTAATTTTGTATTCTATTTCTACAATATTTTATTATTTCCATTACCTGTATTACTTAAATAAATTAAAGAATTTTTAATAATGGGTGATGGTTTCTAATGGAAATTCAAGTACTACCCATATATGGATGACGTGGCAATCAAGGCGTTAAATACCCACTTATTAACTCTTTGCACTCCGGTTAATTTCAATATTATGAAGTGGTATTAGTAATCCAATGGTTACATGTGCTCTAATTGAATAATATCTTTATTACAATCGAAGCAATAATTCTATAAACATTCTTGAATGAAAATATCAATCGTCTTTGGAAAATAAAATCATATGTTACTTCAAACAATATTTCAAGTAATGTCGTTTCGAATCTGTCACTTCCGTTTAATATATCACGTTACACGAGGAACGAAATATTTTCATAATAGAGTTACGAGTTTTGCATTTCTATAAATATATCCCACATTTATTCAAGCTGCTACACATCCTTGTTGAATACAACAATCCCCAAAAGCAAACCCGAATCGCGACATGCGAAGAATTTAAAATGAACGACCAAATGGAAGAACCGAGTTCGTCCATTACGTACAGGGTGTTTCATAATATGTGACATCCACTTCAAAAATGGAGCAATTCAGTGTGTATTTAAAATTATTTAAATAGGAAATCGTTAACAGTCTAGTGTGATAATTGAGTGGAAAAATGATACAGCAAGGGGTTAATCGATAACATGTGTGAAATCAACAATCAACAATCTTCTATGAACATTAATTAACTATTAACCATTTAACGCCTAGCGAATATAGTGAATTTAACGTCTAGTCAAATTTAAAAAATTTTCCAAATGGAAAATCCTGAAATCGCCAAATTGTCTGGGGTTAAGTACAAAAGTATTTGTACGAAATTATTTAATTATTTCTTAATACCCTTGTTGGCTCCTGAAGCAAGTTCCACGTATTATAGAACACCCTGTAGAATTTCACATTTCTCGTTCATCGAAGTGTCGCTCGAACGATCGATGGAATTTTCACGTCAGGATTCCTCCCCTTTTTTTATCTCCCCCTCTCTCTCGCTCTGCCTTCAGAAACAAATGGTCAATTTTATCGCGAACTTCTATCTTCGCGTGATATACGGGCCCGTCCCTCTTCCTATCTCCCTTCCACCCTTTATGTCGATATCCCTGTGCTTCAATCTCCCGCGTCGGATATATTGAACTAGGTGTACGTAGGAAGATCTGCGATATAAGGTCCATTACGAGGACTCGAACGGAAGCAGGTATCTGCAGGTTCGCGTTTATGGTGAAAATGAAGAAGAAGGACGACGCCAGGCTTCGACAGATTCTTTCAGGACTCTCGTCCAAGTCGGGCAACAACGATTTCTGCTCGATTTCTTTCGGATCAAATCCAGACGTTTATTTATAAAATATGTAGAATAATTCTGTATCTCGATAAAGGCCGATTTATGTTTCTACAAAAGCGTTCTAATATTTAAAATAAGAAATTTGAATTAAGCCGTAATTTGTAGTTCCAATATGAATTTTCTGTGTTTAAGTCCCCTTGCAAGATTAAATTACTGTTTTTGCAAATATAGAAAATTTGGTTTACAGAGGGTTAGATTGAAGAGGAGAGAATCGTTCGGGGTGAATTATTGTTTCTGATAGAGAGGGAGATCGAGAACCTTGATCGGAGGGAGCGGAATTTGTAATAGTATATTTTTTATTTATTGATATTCTTATTCGACAACCCAAATAATGAAACTTATATAAATTATATATCTATTATAGATAACGAAATAATTGCAATAATTTATATTATATTCTAATAAAATTGCTATAAAATTTCTATACAAAGCAACTATAGAAATTACTGTAAAATCTAAATTGCTAAATGTAACAATTGCTATAAAATCTAAACTCTAAATACATAGCAATCTGATTTTGCAATATAAATTTTTTATATTTGTGAAACATTTCATCCTGGCACTGTCCTAATGCAAGGAACCATTTTAAATTGTATCAAAATTAATTTTATGAAACAATTTAATACAACGATCTTGAAAGTCTTGATAATTGCGAATAAATATTACAAACCAAAATAGATGTAATAAAATCTATTCTTATACTTTGTTATAATATTTATTTTGTTCTAGTATATTTTGCATTATAATAAAAATAATATTGCTTGGACTTGTTACCATATTCTGCACATTCTTGGTCGATATTTAACACTACAATCAATTAAACCATTATTGTTATAATAATTCGAGAACTTTGTTGTCGACAATTTCAGAAACATAAATAAACAATAGTTTAGCAACAAGAAACCGGAGAGTTTGATTTGATATAGTTTATTAAACATTAGACTCTAAAATTCTTAAAATACTTGTAACTTTTAAATCTTCCATCATTTTGTCCCAATTTTAATTTTAATTTAATTTAATTTAAATTTGGTGTATTTGTTCAAGAAAAATATATCATTCAAAAAGTCACTTTAAATACGTAATAGATTAAATTTTATTTGTTATATTTCAATAGACACTAAAACTGTAGAAATCTTATTTCTTTAACTTTCCAATATACATATTCCCTATAAAAAATTTTATTGATATGTAATATCTGATATGTATTTGATGTATATCACATTTTTTGATATGTATAAGTTCCATGCTTACATCCTATTCCATTTCACGAGCGTTAATACCACCCTCACACGTAATAAAATACAAAACGTTCGGTTTATAAATTCTGATTTGCTATATGGCTCTATAGAAATTCGAAACCTCTCAACGGAATTAGAATTTCTTTTTAATTCAATTACACTATCGGCAATCTTTGTGAAGCAACAGGAAAATTGATCGCAACTCACGCAATCGAGGCTCCAATAAATTTTAACAATTCCTAAAAAGAAACAGCTAAGACTGAAAGTTTAATAAACACTTTAAGGAATTTTCAATTAAAATATTAGATGTCAAAGTGAAAATGAACTTCTTTTTTTACATAAAAAGAGTATTTGGGTAATTATATCTTAAATTTTGTTTTAAAAATGTCTAAAATTG
Source organism: Anthidium xuezhongi (assembly GCA_022405125.1). NCBI lineage: Eukaryota > Metazoa > Arthropoda > Insecta > Hymenoptera > Megachilidae > Anthidium > Anthidium xuezhongi. Next base: position 8,943,175 of record CM039638.1, on the reverse strand, counting down.
GATTTTAATTATCAACCTTACTTCTACTTAGAAATTTGATTCACAAATTTCGTCGTACTTTCATTAAATTATGATATGTAATTATTTCATTGTACACGATATTTCTTATAATAAAAGGATCCCTTAAAACTCTACAATTATTATATATTAAAAAATGATTATAGGTGTATATCTTTCAAGATTAAATATATCAACACATCCACAAATACTTTGACTCATATACATAATTGTATAATTATGCCTAAAATTTTAAATATATAATTAAATTATGAGTGTAACAATATACTTATTATTCGTTCAATGTCGAATAAATATTATTAATAATAATATCGAATTTGTAAGAAAAGAAAATAACTTTTGAAAATTTCTTAGAAAATTATATCCTGTGAAAAAAATTCACCAATTTTTTCCCTCAAAGAAATATCCTTCCCCAGGATCCTAAAATATCTCACTCTTCCCTTTTCTACTTTAGAAAATTACCGCAAAGTTACATTATATTAATATGCAAATATTCTATCCAATTCTGACTTCAAAATTACAAACCCCTTTTGTTACTTTCATTACATCATTTATCTTCAATGATTATCAAAATAATCGAATTGTATCTCCAACAATTCAGCGAGTCGTGCATCCTTAACAAACCAAAAGAAACTCTTGTTATTCCAATCGCAGGAATACTTGATTATTGATTAATTGGGTTTGCAGGAGCAACGAAACCAAAGATCACAGAGCGGTACATTCGCGAACCTCCCTTAAGCCCGATCCCCATGGGTGGCCATCCCTCTCTTCCTCCTGTACACGATAAGCTTAACGACTCGATATAACAACTTCCAATGTGGATTATAAAAATATTAAATCTTCTGTAATACGAACTAGTTAACCTAGATGATATGTAAACTCACGGACCAATGTGATCCATGCGACGCGTGATCCACCGGACGAATCGTTTCCTGTTCCGGGAGGAACAAGCTCGAGCCCTGTTCAACTGGGAACAGCACCGTTTTCGTTGGATTCGCGTCTATATTTTATTTTGGCCGGCGTTACTGTTACTTTGTCTGTACATGTGTGTAATACAAGTTGCTCGCATTAATACGTACAGTCCAACGCGTTTGGATGTCTTCCAATAAAACACACTTATGATTTAATCAAAGATCAGGAGGAGTAACCCTTCAATTTCATTTCTAACTTTTAGTATTTCGATATTACCATAGATTAAAAAATAGTAATTAAAAGTCTATTAATATTTCTATTCTAAATTAGTTCAATTAGTTTACAAAAAAAAAATTGAAAGAATAATAATGCTGCTTCGTACAAAAAGGGATTATTTAAATATTGTCTAGCTTATCTTATAAAAATATTAATTATCAATCGTGTTTCACATTTTGATATAATAAAAAAGGAACTTAAGAAATCAATAAATTGTAATCAATAGTTATTATTTTCATAAGATAGACGATACGGTATTCAAATAATTAATTCCTTCTCGCAGCAGATTTAAAAATGATGCACTGTGCAAATATTAATGCAAGTAACCGTACGTGTATGTGTGTGTATCATGGAACAAGACGCGCGATGTTGCGCGCAGCCACGCGGAGAAACGAGTAACAGCATCGATGGATCATTCTGCTCTCTTACAGGAGGATCGATCGATCTAAATACACCGGGCCCGTGCAATGTGCTCGAATTCGTTCGCTACGAAAATCGACGGACAGACGTCCGACCCTCTGACTAACGACCCGCTCAGAATCAACTGTACGGGAATCGAGATCCCATGGGACACGCGCGGTCGTGACTGATACCAGGGATCGTCCTTTGAAATTCCTTCGCCAATTCCGGGCTGTTCTTCATTTACGGGATCTTCACGAATTCGATTCGTGGGTCGGACAGCTCGATTGGTTCTTCGACGATATCGATATCGATGGAAATGGTTGCATACGACTCTGACTAGTTTCGATGGGAATTATTAACACGTTGGCTATCATGGAGGTCATCGGTGGTACCACGAATTCAATGTAATTAAATGGTTCAGAACGGAACGAATGATTTTGAGTTAAGTTTGAAAATTAACTTAAATTTAATGTACTGAAAAGATTAACACGTTGACTGCCATGGTGGTCAAACTTTATATAATTAAATAATTAATAAAGGAAAAGATCAAATAAACCGTGGATATTGCTAGTATTAGACTAATAGTGCAAACTAGTAATCGACAGAAGCCTTAATAATTGAAGCCTAAATAATTTAAGCAGCCTTACCATTATACCAATAACGTAAGGTAGCTTACTGAAACTTTAAATTTGAAAATTAACACGTTGAAAGAAATAAAATTGAATAATATTATTAAAGTACTATAATTGACTGAGACAGCCAACGTGTTTATATTTAGTTGGGGACACTGACACATCTCAAACAAAGGCAGATATCTAGTTATTATCACCTTATTGTAATGCAATTATAATTAAGATTGAAATGAATAATTTTGTATTTAGTAAGGTGTTCAAATAATTAATTAAATTCAATCGACCTTCAAATAATTTTAAACTATAAAGAAAATTCACTTTCGTTAAAGAGAATCAGTCTGGTGATTTTTAACTAGTTAAAAGTGAATGAATTCTAGTTGTACTCGTTAATTGCAGGTATTATTGTACGCAAGGATTATTGTAACTTTCGAGTAAAAATAATACGTATTTCTGTGTTGATGAGTTGATGTCTTCCCTGAGATTAGCTCTATAACTATTTCGTTTCGGTATTAAAAATGTATGAAAAGGAAAATCGATTCGTAGATTTAATTAGCTCTAATTCGAAACAGAATCTTCAGCAATCCGCGTTTTCACTCTTTTCGTTGCTGATACAAAAGGCTCGAATTAAATCGGTCTTACAGGTTAAAACAATTGAAATTAATTTTCATTCGAAATCTAATTTACTTCAATCAATTCAATTACTTTATCTCAAGTTTTATTACGTAATCAACGTTCTTCACTCGGAACACCTTCGAATCCAATTATTCCATCAGATTTTGAATTCCATCTTTGTCGAGGGGATCATTACGAATCTCAAATCAATCCCGATGCGTTTCAAGGATGAAGTCTCTGTTTCAGGGACAATTAGCGCGCGTACCGAGAAAGGGGGGAGGCCAGGATTTCCGATAATAACGACGAGTCCTGGCCAGACCGTATATCCATTAAATTGCATGCACTCGATTTAATGGCTTAACTCGTTGCCACGAGCCTCTTCAGGGTCCACTCGAGTTCGCGTGCTCGAGCGCCCTTTTCAAAGAGGCCGCAGGATTCTTGCGCTCGCGAGGAACCGTATCGCGCCTCGTTCTTCTCGAAAGGATTTGACTGTTTGCGCTTTCGTTGTTGAAAGAAACTGTTTCGAAAAGTTTACCCTAATTTCCCGACGCGAAGCTTTGGATAAACGAGGAGAAACTTAGTCGTTTGTCGATAAAAAATGACATTCGAGCACATCGACGGTGTACGGTTCATTAAATCTCGCAGAACGAGCTGTTACCCGGTTTCAATCTTACAGCTAATCAGTAAAATATAAAAGGTACTCATCCTGATCAGCCTCTCCCCTGTTGCGGATGAATCCACGAGGAGTCCCCGCTGCAGATCTGCGATTCCTCGGACGAAAAGTCGTTATTCCTCTTCGATTAACTCCGCTTGTCTCTTCTCGAATGACGAAGGTGTCTTCTTCCTCTTCTCGATTGCGTCCTTCGAAGCTCTGAATTCTCTGGACGGTGTTTCTTGTTAATTTCTTGGTGGATCAGGATCTTCAAACGCTTAGAAGCCTTCCTTTATTCGATTTGATTTTCTTAAGAATTCCTCTCGGACCAGCCGAGATTCAACGCTGATCGATCAATCCTTGCCGGGATTCGAAACACCTTCGTGATTCCCGAGTGAGGGAAGCTCGCACACGTGCAGCGATGGTTGCTTCTTCGGGGGGTCGCAAGTTGCTGGGCTCAACGATCGTGGCTGCACGCAACACCTCCATCATGGATGTACGGCGATCGAACCGTCCCCTTACGACGGTTATTCCTCGGGCCAACCCAGATCCTCTCCCACGAGCTCGTAGAATCGTTGGTTGTGTTCGTTGAAGAACCTCCTCAGCTTGGTGACGACCACCGGGCTGACGCGCGGATGTCGCCTGCCCTTGCTCTCCTTCAGACACTTCTCGGACGTCTCGTTGCGCAGGCAGTAGAAACCCTTCGTGTGGTTGAAGTAGAAATTGTGCCTGCCTATTCGTGGCTCCAGCCCCAGGAAGCTCTCGATCCTGCGCAACTGCGGCACCGGGTCCTCGATCAGCTGGTCGCCGTTCACGATCAGAATCTGCTCCCTGGAGAACACCTCCAGCCACCTGTGCATGTACGTGTGGTACAGGGAAATGGCGACCGGTCTGTAGGACTCGTTGATGCTGCCGTCGGGTCGCATCACCAGTTCTTCGAAGCTACGAGCGGCTTGCTGTTGTTGTAGTTGCTGTACGCTGCGAGGTGTCCCGTTCGTGACTGTGGACGCGGTCGCGGCGTGCGTCCTCAGTTGCGTGTAATCCGAAATCGCTCGGGTCACCGGCTCACGGACAATCAACAGTAGCTTCACGCTCGCGTTCATCGCGCGAATCCTCTCAGGTACCTGGAACCGATAAGAAGAAAGTCGGTTGAGTTGATTATTTACACGCGGCATAGTGATACTTATAATTAAGCCTAGAATAATTAACTCCCCTTTTTCTTGGGTGCGTCTGAGGGGGAATTGCGTTTACGCACCTACCCCAGAAAAAAACCCCCCTCTCCAACGGGCATAGGACGGGCCCTGGAGTCCGACGTTCAGCCACTACTTCAGTAGCCCGTCCATTCGCCTCGAACCGCCCTCGATAGGACGGCGACACGAGGGTCTCCGAGGAGCAAACCTAGTTGCCTTGAAAAGGGTAGCTACAAGACAACCACATGAGGAGTTCACCAAATGGTCACCCATCCAAGTACTATCCGCACTCAACTGAGCCTCGGTGATTAGACGAGAACCGGTATGTCTTCAGAGATACGGTGGTTGCGTAGAATAATTAACCCATGGGTAGTTACACAAAATACCAGGTAGATAGACCCTTAGACTAATCCCTCAGAGTTTATTTCCAGAGGTATCTTTTATATATAAATATTTAATATTTACAGACAAGGGACCCATTAGACTTTTAGCTATCTCGATAGGTGTCGTGAAAATAGATACTGTGAACGATGAACTTGGAAGAATCCTTTCTTTATCGTTTAAGGACCACTAGGACAGTAGATACAGCTAATAAGAAGCACCTTAGGTGACAGTTACCGCGCAACTTAAACATTTACGAGCCTAAGAACCCACTATTAATGGATGTAGGTATTACGGACGATAGACTTGGAAAAATCGCTTCTTCACCACTTAAGGATCATTATGAGAGCAGATATAGCTAATAAGAAGCTTACTGAAGTTAATGGCAGTTATTGCGAAGCTTCAATATTTAAAAGCGAAAGGTCAGGTGTGCTGTGTACACTTTCGGCCATATGTATGACGAACGGTGCGCATGGAAAAGGATCACTAAGGATTACTAGAAGAGTGGATAGTTCGTTTAGGAAGTGACCCATTTAACTGTTTGGTTTAAAATACAGTCCACAGTAAATCCACAAGAAGACAGGATTATCGGCCCGAGGCTTAGTCTTATGCGGCTTACATGGTTTCCCATGCAAGTGTTTGACGTCAGTAACATACATCGTTGTAAGCTACTTAAGGTTGTTGCAGAGGGTAATACGGGTGTAGTGAATAATATAACTAACTATACCAAAAGATTTAGATTCTGATAAATTTTTTCAAAATTTGTCAATTGATTGAATATGTTCATATTTATATTTTAAATTGATTAATCTTTTAAATAATTGTAGATAAGTATAAAATAAGAAATTATAAATAAATGAACTGCAATAATTAAGATTACGTCAAATTTTCGTATCCCAGTAAAGGGCTAAACAACTAGCATGGTACAAACTCACGGTGATTAACCTAACACGTACAACCAAATTACTTCGAACCATGAATACTAGATCCTTATACTCAGGTTCATCCATCACCTCTGACACTATGCGGTCAGTGACATGGTTGCGAGTGTTGTATACTCGGGTTTGCTAACCGACGGTGGGCATTTGCCCAGTATATATTAGTACAACTATTATATTATTTTGTATTAACACATTGACTGCTATGGTGGTCACTGGTGACCGGTACTTTAAATTTTATATAAGTATTAGACTAATAGTGCAAACTAGTAATTTGAATGGTTTCATGTGAAAATTAATCGATAGATATCATAATAATTGGAATTCTAGTGTGTCTTACCACACACGTCTGTTTCCACTGTGGCAGTCAATGTGTCATCTCTGAGAATTTTTCTTTCATTACTCAGTCTTTTTCTACTTTGTGTGCATAAATTGATACAAAATATTACCATAATTCTTATTTTGCAACGTTTAAATTCTCTTCAGGTTTCATTATAATTACTATCTTACATTACTTGCTAATTATTCAATAAAATGTAACATTTATTTATATAAGTTTATAACACCTGGATTATTGGTAAAATTCTAAGTACTTTATGGTTATCAAAAGAGTTAGAACTAAATAAAAAATACTAAGACCCATATTTATCTATTCAAAAACTTTTAAATCCTTTCTCTATTCTGTTTGTCTCAAAATATACCAATAATATATACTGAAGACTAAATCACGCTATAATTATTTAAAGAAGCTATTTTTTCCACTTACCTCAGGTGTGACGAAGTAGCTGGGACTCTTCTCGATGGTGATTTGCCCCCTGAAGGAATACGGCATCTTCCTTCGATACCATTCGAGACCTTTCCCGTAATTGTCGTCGCGGTCGAAGAAATGAACCTCGCCAGCGGCTTTCTGGATCTGCGGATGAAGGAACAGCATCTCGAGGAGCGCCCTGGTGCCGCACTTCCGGACACCAATGATGATCGCCTGAGGTAGATGACGACTAGTACGCGGAAAGTGGACCTTGCTGGAGAAGAGCAAAGGAGGGGTGGCGCGGACCTGCGACACGAGCTCGACGGTGCGGCCCTCCACGGCGGAAGCCGCGTGCAAGCTGTACACGGCGCTGTCGTAGAGGATGTGAAAGGTGAGAAACAGGGAAAGGAGGACAACCGTGAGGAATGCGGCGGCCATCTTCGGTCTGGATATACCAACCACCAGGATGCAGTCCGAAGTGTCGCCCTCGGCCGGCCTCATGGCAGAGCGGGGCATCCACCTGAAAACAAATGTTTAATACAGTTAATAATTAATGTTTCTAGATTTCTTTTTCAGTGAAGCTTCAAAAATTTCAAAGCTGTATTTTAATAATCTATTTACTTTCAACTCTTTCATTAATTTGCTATGTTCTAATATAAATAACAGTTAAATTTCATGTTTTAAAATAATCTAGTTAATTGCACATTTCACCCCAGAAGTGCCAGTCGGGTGCAAAGGGTTAAATAGAGTTTACTTTGTTAAATATTATTAATAGCCAAAAATATTTGAATATTTTTATTTTAGCTAGGATAAAAGTTTAGGTAATTTCGATAATCGTTAGGTAATTAGAGAAATATTGGGTAAGTAGCCAGTCTAACGGTCTTTGTAAATATAGTAGAATGAGAAAGACGGTTTACTTAAGCACTCCCTTATTTCTGTATACTAGCACAGGCTCCTAGCCTTGCTTCTTACCCAGTGTAAACTCAGTCTAAGATCACTTACATTGGATAAACAGCCAGGCCAGTAGCTTTGTTTTATTATCTACAATGTCTGACAAAGTATTCGTGTACTCTTCAAAAAAGAATAACTTTCTTTCAAAATTAAACTAAATAAGTTAAGTACTTTTAAAAAGCTAAAGGACAAAAAAAATAGTGAAGATAATTTTTTCAAAACAACAAAAAACACGTTATTTAGTAAACTAATCCTTCCAGTTTTATGAAAAATTATATCTAAAATATTATTCATGTTACCAATTAATTAATTGAGAATTTTTTTATACTATCAAGTGCAATCTATGTTTATAAAAAAATTCTCCAGAACCAGAAATTATATTTTTTATGATTTTAAGTATTAAGTTTCAACTTCACGTTTCAACTTCACCAATTTAGTGCCTTTGGAAAATACTACGAGCTGCCAATGGTTCACATATTAAATTAAGTGTCCTTTAATTTCGACACGCAACGTCTACTTTAGCAGGCACGGAGATCTCGTCTAATTTATTCCCTCCATGTCGCGAGAATTATTTGAACCGACTTACTTACTGATTCTTACATGCATACTGATAACAATAAGCCACACGGTTGTTCGCATGCGTTTACCTAGTCTGCGTGTTACGACTTCATCGTGGTCTGTTTCCCTTCCTCGTATCCCGAGTGTGCACAGGTGAACGTACCTCAAGAAAACGCGTTTCTAAGCACGAATTCCGCTTGGTCCGCTAAGTACTAGCCACGTAGGATAATTGAAACGCGATAGAATAAACCGAGCTTACGAATTTCCACGATATCTGAGTTATGATGCGGTTATCGAACATTAATTTGATGTATAACATTACCCGAAATTAACCCTTTTGCCACTGAACCGTTCTGTGCATTTCTATATTGAATTACCAAACCCATTATTAATAACCAGAGATAAACCACCTATTTTTATAGCTATTGTCATTTAAAAATGTTGTATGGATCATTTTAAAGTATTACGATTATATACGTCACGTTTAGTGGCAAAAGGGTTATTTCTCCTCTTTTTCTTCGATTATTACCACGTATTACTGTTCCAGAAATCCCAGGGATTTCTTCTGAGATCCTCCACAGTTTCATTTTTAATGATATGACATTAACGCTAGAATTTTGATGCGATATTAAACCAAATGTTAATCGTTCAGCTACCTTCTAATTTTAATGCGTTTATTAACATATGTTGCTAATTATATGCGGCTAATATTATACCTGGGAGTAGTACGATGAAAATCACCTTGGCTTAGAAGAAATTAAATTCGTTCGTTACCATAATCGTAATTAGAATCTTCTTTAACGAAGGATCCAATATTAAAAGATTACGGTGACAGTTTCTTCCGGATGGGAATTTAAACGTTCAAAGATCATATAAAATTGCAGTTGAAAGCTACTCGCTATAAATCATATGTATATTTTATCTGTTTTTATCTTTGCATTTGTTTAAGGTATGCTTTGTTTGAATCTTTGATAAGAGCGACAGAAACTCTCTACGTGATGCGATATTCTTGTACTTTTAAAGTAGATTTTTAATCTTCTATGAACAAAGTATTTATTCGAAATAAAATAAATAATATAATTCCTTCCTTTACAGCATACGTCACAAATCTCTGTTACTCACGTTTAGAGTTATTCTTTACACAATACTTGCAAAATATACATACATACAAATGTATAAATTACTACGAAGATTATATCTGAACGTCTTCGGGGGGGTTAAATTTGTAATCCCCCTCAAGAACCACCAGTTCGCACCACTATCCTTCCCATCTAAACAAACACATAAAGACCCTCCAGGCTGATGTACAAGCGCGTATAGGTCGAATACAATTAATTCAACGATAAATCACCGAAGGAACTCTTTGGATGATTAATGCAACGATCGAATTAACGGAACGTGCACAAATTGCATCTCGTACACGGTGAAGTTTTATCGATACTGTTGGAAACGATAAATCAAGCAAAAGAAGCCCGCATGCAGTCTCGCGGAACGCAGGGATCCTCCGAGAGGAACAATGTGTACAACAGATAAGAAGCATCGCGACGGGAACACCGACATCGGCCAGCTGATATACGCGTCTGTTTAAGCAAGATTAATTAAACTTCCTCGTGTGTACAGAGTGTTCCATCGAATCGTTTGCATTCGATTTTTCGCGATTTTTCTGAAAAATCTGCGCCCGAGAGCCAGGCTAACATTGGTCCGTTTTCATTGCTTTTCGATAGAGCGGAAAAATAAGGACGATTTATGAAGAGTCCGAGGGGAAAATGATCGTAGTCATGTAAAATAAAATTGCCAGTATTTGAAAAAAGAAGTTTGCGAACTTTTCTCGAAGTTTATGAAAGTAGTTCTGATTTATCGTTACTTTAATAAAGAAAGGTACGAAGTCTGCTCGCTTCTTCCAAGGAAAAAGATTCTTTTTTATAATGATAGTAAGGGTCAAACTTGTAATTATTATAGAGTTAATATAAAAGAAGAAAATGTAATCTTTTGCACTCGAGTGGTGCCTCTGGAGCGACATATACGATTAGCTAAAGTATTTTAAAATGTAAAATTTAAGTGTTATTTATATCAGAAAGAAGTCAAAGTAAATTTTCTTTACATTTGAGACTGAGTGACTCTAACACAAAAAATATCCAGAAAACTATATAATACATAATAATTAAAAAAGGAAGCCCCGTCCAACATTTTTTCAAAGGAAACTGAGACACCCCGTAGATCCATCATTTCACAACAAATCAAAAATATATTTACTGTTTTGTAAGTTTTAGATTTGCCTTTTAATTACAAGCAATTAATTGAAAAATCAACTTCCTACATGTGAGATTTACAAGAAAGGATTCTAAATGTAAAAATAAATAAAACAAAAATTGGAATTTACTACTTTTGCCGCAAATATTTCCTTTCACGTTTCAATATGTACACAGCAATTGTCATAAATAATATATCAATTTATTTTCATTGTTTGTTTGAAAAAAATTCCCGAAAACAACCCTTATTTCTCATCGTCAGTTCGTTAGCGCTACGTTCACTTAATATCCTTTGTAACGGTTGGTATTGAAAAACTGTACGGATAAAAACACCATTGGAAAAAGCGTACCGCAACGTGCGCGGACAGTTTGACGTCGACAAAGAAAAAGCCCGGGACCTATGGTGCTCGAAACTTTCGTATATACGTGATCGAGAAACTTAACGAAACACATTTACTCGAAAACGTGGCCCCGTGCCTGAACTCAGGTAACATCGCTCTCATTGCTTTCGTTGGAATCGATAAATCAAGTCCTATGTTGTTTCTGCTTCACTTCACCGACTAACAATACACCCTGTCAGATACACTGGACTGGATGGGGATAATCGTTCGAAAAACAGTCCATCTCGATAATTCATAAAGGGTTCACCCTTTGCACTCGAGTGGTGCCTCTGGGGCGACATACGTGATTAACCAGAATATTTTTAAACGTAAAACTTAAGAGTTATTTATATTAGAACGTAGCAAATTAAAACAAATTAAACATTTATAATTCTTTTCTTTCAAAATAGGGCTTTTGAATTTTGGAAGCTGTATTGGAAAATGTATTTAGATTTAATCGTATCCAAAAATGCCTCGAGTGCAAAGGGTTAATATCTTTAGTCATTGCATTGTTCAGTTAACGCTAATTTATTGAATAAACCACGGATTTATTTTGTATAATAATTAAACCTGACGTATGATCACAAGAAGGAAGAAAGGATTAAGTTTCGCGAACGCGAACACTTTGGAGAACAATCGTGGACAAAAAGGAACACGTCCGTCCAGCAAACTTTGTCAGGCAGCTCGAATTGAATAATACTTGAGAACGTTTTCGAGACAACGATGCCGATGGACGAAGAGAGCATTAACACTCCGCTCGGCCGGTATTAATGCTAATTGAAGAGGGAGAAGCTGAAACACGAACCCCATCGGGTCTCAGTTTCTAAATAAAAGCGCTTTTAATGAAGTCCCCTGCCCAGCAGAAAACATGCGATCTGACGCTCTCCAACGGCGGCCCGTGAATAAATCCGAATTTAAAAGCGATGAAACTTTCAGCTGAAAGCACTTAAGCTTAGAATAACTAACGAACGTTTGAAATCGAGTGGCAGCGCGAGGCGAACAGGAATCGTGGGCTCGTCGCTTCGGGTGTTGTGCCTCATCGATTTCCTACGGAAACAGACGTTGGACAAGGACCCCCGCTCGCAGGATCGCGATAAAGACATCCTGTACCGTGTTGCATCCGTTCCCCAGACACAATTTTTAAAATCCTATCTTCCACCTTCGAATGAGGTTTTCCCTTTATCCCTCCTTCGATCCAACCTAAAGGGGATGATTTATGACGGACACGCCGGGACTGAACGATGTAATAATTTCTTTGATATCTCGACTAGCGAGACAGTCTTAAAGGAATTACCGAAAGCGTATTTCCAAATCCTGCTTGCTCGAAAATAAAGCTTTGCATCAGGAGAACATGATGTGTTAGAAAGTACTCTTCGTGTGATTTCTTCGAATTCCAAATTTCTACAAATTCCAGGAATTACCGGGAGTTTACGGAATTACAAAGATTCAGCAAAGTACTGAACGAGGGACAATTCACTTAGAACTATTAACTGAGCAATCCATTGAAATTGCATTAGTATTGCCACATTAATTTCGAAGAGAACGGGGGATAAAATCGGTTAAGGACCCCCGTTAAGATCGAAAGAAAACATTGTATGCAGTTTAATCGGTGCAAGGAGAATCGGGGCTCGTCGATCGTTTTCGAAGCGAAAAGGGAACGTTATTGGTCAGCTGGAAGGCAATTCGAGGGAAACAGGCGGCGTCGAAAAACCGCAGCACCCGTTCTATCCTCTGGTTTCGATCGGTTGATTCTGGCGACCAAAGTCGAAAGAGAGAGAGATAGGGTGCCTGGCTTTCGGCGCAACGCCAAATATTTATCTCGCATCGCCGGGATCTCTCTTTGGGAACCTATCGACCGTATTATCGCAATAAATCGCAATTTCGTCGGTTAACTTCCGCGCGAACGATCGACTGTCGAATGAACAGCGCACGGCACCGGTTTCTACCCTGTTATTGCACCTGTCGCGTTTAACGCGTCAACCTTCGGCCGACTGTGTTAATTCGATGCGATTGTTCAAGCTTTCGTGCAACGTGCGGCATTTAAGATACGTGATTACAGCAACACCCAAGATACAGGAATTCTTTATGTTTTTGCCCGTGAAAATTGTCTCCCGTTAAGCTAAACCCTGATAAGGTGACATACGTCACATCACTTTTTTCCACAGGTGCGTCAGACAAAAGTAAATATTTATTGCTGCAATATTAAAACAAAAAAGAAAATTCTTAAGCAGGATTACTTAGTTTTTGGTAGTTTTGAAAACACAGTGACACTTTCCAGAACTATGCTTGTTGGTAAGTTGATCCCCATAATGAAGGGTAATACAGGTACCACATCATTTTTCATTACTTTATATATTTTTGTTTTAATTGTATAAATATGAACAGTTTTGGCCTCAAAATGGGAGTACAAAAGAAAATTATGGATCAATGAAAATATAATAGCAGTAGCATCATACATTACAATTAAATGCGACGTATATAAATTATGAATACATACTGACTGCATCTCGTGTGAAATACAGAAATATTTATGTAATTTTTAATCGTGAACAATTTCATTTATTTATTTTAAATCTCCAATCACAATTAATTTTCATTAATTTTGGTAGAGGAGCAATGTTACCTTCACCCTTGTAAAAGTGTCTAACGTTAACAAAAATGAATTATTTTATGTAAATACCCTAAATAATTTACCTACGTTTTGAACTAAAAATGACTAATATTATCAATATTAAAACTTGAAGTAATTTAAATTATGGATTAGATTTTATAATGTAACTAAAGATTGGAGAGTCATATCACGAACCCTTGTTCTAATATTTCTTGTATAAATGAATATTTTTACTGCGAAAGTTTTGCGAACGTCAGTTTTTTCGACTATGAATAAAAAGTAGGCGTATGTAAAATTTGTGAAAATATTTATACGTGATTAGACAAGTATGGCGTCGTAGGTATTCTTCGTGACGAGAAGATCGTCGTTTTCCGCGAATTCTAATTGAACCGGTTTACGAGATAAGGTCTTCAATTTTAACACAACGGACATGGCGAGAAGTCACGAAACGGATGCAATTAATAGGGTAGAGACGATGTACCACGAGCTATGCTATCCTAAAATTACACTTATCAAAACCGCTCCAATTTCACCGCGAATTGCCGCGAAAATTGGCGGTGTAACTGAAAAGCTGCGTGAAACGTGTTCCTTGTAAATCGTTAACGATCGTACACGTATCTTCCCCTCCCAACAACCCTGAACTTATTTTTCTTAATAAATCAGTAATTCAGTAATTATTAAATTGCTAAAGTAACAATTATTAAATTACTGAAATAGTGATGTAGTAATAAATAATTTTGTAATGGATGGTGTAGGTGAATCACCATACCTGGACATAAACTTCTAGTAACTTTCTATTATAAGTGGAACAGCAGGATGTGCCTCTTTTACGAGGTCATTTCCCTAGGGAAATCTATGATACTTGACAATATACACATACAAATCCAAAGAGTTCCACTCCAACCATCCATGTTTTATTCATTATATTGTATTTGTTATAACGTTTCAAGCAAATCACAATAATTGAAATATGATTTCTCATTGTGATTTATTTGATTATAGCCAGAGTTGAACTTTGTCGAACATTTTATTCACGAAGATCGATATAGCGAGTCGAATATGTGAATAATGAAATAAAATTGGCTTTTTGAAAAGTTAATATTTGGGGAAGATGTGTGTCTTAATGTGGCTAATGTACGTACGTACGTGAGTGAATAAATCTTTGTAAGAGTAAACCAATTTATAGAGGAAACTTCTAGACGGTAACGTGGACAAAGTACTAGTATTCAGGAAGTTTTAAGGGTGATAGAAAACGATAAGTAAATCTCTTTTTGCTTTATTATTCTGTAGTTACTGTCTGCACCTTGACGTTAATTCACATAATTTGTGTAACAATATTGTTTTAGAATATCATTTATATTCAACTGTATTGCATCAAGTTTAGATATTAAAGATATTAAGGATTCACCGATATAATTTTAGTAATGTTTGCAAGTTATAGAAATTTGTATTAATATGTTAACAATTAATAATTAATTCGTAGTTTTAATTGTTTCATGTTGATTATAGAAGATAAATATCTTACTGATTTTCTTCTCCACACAAATTAGAAATACGGATATGTTAATCGATATACTTAAATAAAGAAATTTTACTGAAATATTTCAGATTACTGTTTATATTTAAACTAATGAGAATATTTAATATTAATTAGTAAAATCAATTGTAAAAGGAACAAGAAATAATTAAAACTGTATGAAAAAAAGTACGAAATCCTTAATAAATTAAACAAAAATTAGCATTTGGTAGTTAACAATTCAAATACATATAATATGATATAATTAAAAGAACTTTAATGAGGTGGATAAAATTTTGTAATTATTAATCAGTCTAAGTTGCAAAATTATATTAGATATATTAATTATCAAAGATTTCAAAATGTATCATTACACATTTGAACGAAACTTAACGAAAATATTGAACTTCACTTGTCAGTTACGTTGAAACGTTCGTTCAATTCATCGTGAAAAATTTTAATTAACGTGTATTAATTATAGACTGCATATTTTTCACGCACGATATACACCATTTTGTATAAAACCAATTCCGGGAAATTATAAATAGAGTTCGTCAGAATTTAATCAGTAAATTAATTAAAAAAATATATTAACTTTCTTATACAGGTATACTCAAAACAAGTACATCTAAAAATGTTAATTTTTAGATCTTCAATCTTTTTCCAAAATATTTATTGCAAATTCTTCTTGGTCAAAATAAAAATTAATTTAAGAACAAAATGTATAAAATCTGTAGAGTTACTAATTGCAAATATCAATAACAATCACTAATTCTTATATAAAATGCTATTTTATCTCCTCTTTTACGATTTTGCTTCGATTAATTTCTATACTTTTTCTTTTGCGAAATAAAATATTTATACGACGCTTAACGTGAACACACTCGCAAGGTGAATAATTGCATTTGAAACAATAAAAAAGAAAAGGAAAATCTCTTGGACCTTCAGCGCAATTAAATAATAATAATAAAGTACTTACAATACATGTATAGGGGACTTGGGAGACCACTCGTGACGAGGCCGTGCCTGGTTGGGCATTTGCGTTAGTTTGATTGTTCACATCCTTAAGGTTTCTGTAACAAAAAGGACAACAGGTTAAAAAGGTTACGCTCGTTTCTAGCAACTCGAAGAAACGTTCGCGGACGACAATACAAATTGCTGGTCGTATTTTGTTTTCATTCCGGGTTTTACAGAAATAAACGTCGTTCTCTTCGCAGGCAAGAGGCCACGGGAAAGAAAAGGACGCGAGGAGAAAATATCACCACGATATTCCTTCGTATTTAACATATCTTTATATTCGATTCACAAGGAAGAATTTCGTTTTTATACTGCAATTCATACGATTCTTGTTTCTTTTGCTTTTCTCCGCTACCCTTTGCCCATTGTAACTCAATAAAAATTCAACATTTTTCGCCGTCAAAAACAAACGCATTGTTTCGTTTCGAAAGGGGAAAAATAAACTCAATTTTGTTGTTTTATTTTTTTAATAGAGTTGACTATTTTTACACGAATTGATTCTTCAGAGTATTTCGCGCGAAAGTGTTATTCGAACAAATAAACAATTCAAAGTCCCGTAGGAAACACTTTGCTTCGGAATTCAAAATATCCGTGTATCTCTTTAACACTCCGCTTTAATACAATATTCTAAGAAATCAGTCTGCTTAAAAAAAATATAAAAAGGTGAAAGGGTTTAACATTATCTAAAATTTTGAAATTTTGTTTTACAAAGGTCACCATTTAACCCTTTTAATCCCAAGGGGGTTGGTGTACTGCATTGGCACACAATTTGTTTGTACATTATTAACGCGCTTAATTACATTATTTACGATCAATTTACAGTAAATTTATAATTTCGCTGGTATCTGCATTCCCAATGAAATATTTGACTGAAAGTTTCATAACAAATGATTCGAGGTTTCAGTTTACAAAAATAAAAATAAAATTTCAATTTAAAAATTGCTATATAGTATTTGAAAAAGTCTACAATTTAAAATTAATTTAATATCATATCAATTTAGGTGTAATAATTCCCATTAATATCAGCTACAAAACATTATTTTTAAATTATACGACAATCTTTTGTTAAAAAACTTTGCATTCAAAGAAATATTTAGAAAATTGGGTCACCATTGACCCCTTCGTAGGTACAATATTAATAAACTTCCAGTATCTTTTCTTTTTATTTTTAACAATATAAATTACTAACTTAGTTAATAGACATCTTGCCTCCCTAATAAAGTTATGGGTACATTGCTTTATAAATATGCAAGTATGAATTAAAATATGAATAAAGTTACATCTTGAAAAATAAAATAAAGTACTGAACCGTCAGGAAGGGATCAGGAGTTAGAAGAACTGAATAAAAATAAACGAATCTTGCGACGACGAGGGAAAATTAAACGAAAAATTTTCCGTTGAAACCGTCTGCGATGCGGATACCAAAGTTCTCAAGAATACATCCGTTGGTCGGTAACAATCCTGACGTGCTCTTAACTCCTCGGGATAAAAGCACTCGAGACCGTCAAGCAACAGGATGAGAAAAGTTATAACATTGTCCTCGTGGATTTTCATTCTGTCGCAATAACGCGACCAACTCGTCGCTGACTGCCCTCGAAATCGTTTGATTCCTCGTATTTTTTCATTTCCGACGAAATTACAGGCTCGCAGAACCTCTTTACCTCCATCTATGCTGATAACCGTTTGCGAGGCAGAAGTTTCGTCGAAATGGCAACATTTAATACAAAGTCATACCATAAATTTATCACCGACGTTACTCAAAAAAGGCATAATTTGTTTTTATAATGTAAATAATAATTTACAAATGACGTTCATAGTTAAAAGTTGAGTTATAAAAAGAAAATGATCTGAGATGAAATGCATTAATATGTATAATATAATTGTCAAGAGTAAACAATACATATTTTTAATGGTACAAAAATATTGCATCCGTTGATGCAGTCCCTTCAAGGATCAGTATTACCTGAGCAGGACACCCGTTTATTACACCCCCTAAGCGTTTCGGTTCTTTTACCAAGTTTTTAATTCACAAAAAATCTCTAAGATAAGAACAACGTCTTTCACAAACTCTGTTATATTTATTTAGCAAATAAATATTCAACAATAATAATGATTCCATTAAAAATTTGTGTGTACCTTCATTCAACTAATTATTTCAGTAATATAAAATACAAGGTGTCAATGATCTGTGAGTGACACAGCATTAAAACGAAGTTCACGGAACCGGCAATCTTGATTTTTTAAAACATCCCCTCGAATCCCAACGAACCATGCAAATTGCCGTCCTCCGTTCGTTTCCAAAAAAAAGAAGAAACGCGAGGAACCGAATAAAAAGTATTGATGATTAACGAGATTTGCTAGCTCGATACGTGCATCTTCGCAGATCGTGAAAAAAATAACGGAAAAAAAAGAAAAAAGGAACGATGTTCGTTCCGTTCCTCGAAATCCGATTAATCGTTCCGTTGACGCGAGAACGTCAGTGCGCATCGTTTGTACGTTCGTTCGTTCGTTATCTATTCATCGTGGCAATCGCGTTGCACGTCCAGAAATTGAGGGGAAAAAAGAGGAAGAGAGGGAGAGGGGCAGAGAGCAGAGGTGAAGGATTCGAGTGATGAAATTTTTGGTCCTGGTAGCACGAAGATGACGAAACAATGGAAACGGGAATAAATCGTGAACGAATGGTGATTTACATCGTTCCCCGCCGGCACTTCAGTCAAATATTACGAACTTTTTTGCCCGGTACAATAGCGAGGAGCGAAAAAAATATAATGGTGAAAAAAGAATTTGATTTCGGCCCTGCAGATTAACCCTCGAACGGCGGATACACGGGCCAATGTTGACCCAGACATTAAAAAAAAAAGACTTTTATGGGAAAGAATGTTTTAAGATTTAGGAATTAAAGTAAACTTTTCTTAGTTTCTTAGTTTTGTACAGAAATTAATTAACACGTTTACCCTTTTAAAATAAAATAAACAAATATTATTATTAAAGAATGAGTTACTTTCAATCTGCTTTAAATTGTAACAAACTTAACTCTCACTGTTTGAACTTGCACTGTGTAGTAATTAAAAATTTATTAATTGAATATAATTTGCATCGGAACGATATTAGAGGATCTGTTTGACCCAGAAAAAATATTTTTCTAATTATACAATTGTTATGTTGGAAATATGACACGTCCGTAAAAATGAAATGAATTTCAAAAATCTGTAAAATTAATATCCATAAAAATTCGCAGATTTGATAGTTTAAGAAAGGAATAAAGAAATTATAGAGTGACTGACTTAAAATAAATAAGGGTTCGAAATAACAGGCGATAAAGGGGTCGTAACCGCGTAAAACAGGTTTAAATTCTCAATTTCGAGAATGAATTTCGTGCGTATAAATAAGGCAGTAATAAGCGAGCAGTAATCCGAACGTCCAATTAAAACGCTTCCATTCTGAAGCGTTGTGTTAACGCTAACGAGCTAAAGGCCAAAGCGGAAGCTCTTCAATTATGCAAATTCCCGGTGATAGTGTATTCACCTTTTCTTCGACGACCGTCACTCGTTCCTTCCCTCCCCCCGCCTTTTCGTATCGTCCTCCCCGAAAACCTTGCAACCTTTCGAGCGCAATTACGCGATCTCTTTCGAAAATTACTCGCTTTTCGGCGCTGATCGTCTCGACGACAAAACAGACGACGACGAACTATCGTCCTAAGAAACGGATGCCAGCGGGATTAATTAATCGGCCCGTGGATCCGTGGATGCTCCTCGTCGAGATACACGGCGAGCGAACTGTTCCGGAAGACGGATGCGCGGGAAACAATTTCTGCTCGGAGATGAAACGATCCTCGAGGCTCGCACGAGAAAATTCTACTACCAGTTTGTCGTTTATTATCAATATTTATTTCAAAAAAGTCTGCTCTTTAATATTGAGCGCGTATAACTCTCTTCTGTCAAAGATGAATGCAAAATAATTTATTGCGAATCTTCTTTTATACGGTTGAACAATCACTGCAGGTATTTATTACAAAAGTCGATTTGCTCTGTTGTAAATGCATAATGTAATCGATATTTATTATCAGCTAACTGCATCTCAAACATTGTTCGACAAAGTCAATGCATAACGAACTATTTCAGACGGTAGCTATTTCACTTTTATCACCCTGTACATCTCCAAATATCTCGTTCACGATTGAAGTTTTGACGACACGAAAGATATATTGTACGCAACCAGAACGGTATCAAAGAAGGAACAGGTCGCAAAGAATATTCCTGTTCCGTGTCGCGCTCGACGGGAACCGTTCGCTGAAAAATAAGAAGAACAGAGGAACGAAAACGATACAATCGAACGGCGCAGAGGTTAATGATGCAGAGTAGAAGGGAAACGTGTATACGATCTCTTTCACCCTGTAGCACACGACATTCTTCCGCTTGCATAACAGCTCGCATCAGCAAGGCCGTACGGTTCGTCCTGCATGGCCGCCTTTCGCCCCCTTTTTTCAAACTACCCTTCCTCGATCCCCCGTCATGCGATACAGAGAACACGCAACATTCGCCCGGGACTTTTTCCTCTTTATTCCCGACCAATCGACATTCGAGACGGATGATTACGGGTCCCTTCTTTTGCACGGATCACGCGGTAATTTGCGTTTGAATATTTTTTCGACGCTCGCAGCTTTATAGGGTCGCGTGAACCTGAAACATTCTAATCCAAAGACGATGTTCCCTTTTCTCGATCGATCGCTTTTTACGTTCCACTTTTTCTTGCCAGAAATGTACAAAGCACGAAACTTTTCGTATTTGTGTAATAACGGGTATCCGATACGAAGTGAATTTATTACAGGGAGTGAAAACATTGTTTCTGGCTAATTTTATGCTTTACACTGTTATTTTAATCCCTTGACACGCTTTGTTCAAATGTTACAAGCCTGACTTGAGCTGAAAAATAAAATTACAATTGTGGTGGTAAACTAATTGTTAACCCCTTGCCCTACAATGTCGAATTACTGCAATTGTAGTTAACGCAGCCAAGGCTCGTTAAATACAAAGTATAAATAATATTTCGGGTTTCTTCATTCGTTTTAACACCAAGGCAATAAATATTTAGCTCCAACTGATGCATCCGTTAGAAAAATCATAGGCTAAGGGGTTAAATTAATTAATTAACCCTTTGCACTCGAGTGGTAACATATGCATTTAACTAGAATATTTAAAAATGTGAAATTCAAGTATTGTTTATGTTAGAACTTAGCAAATAAACGAAAGAAATAAAAATAAATAGATCACAAGTATTTGTAACTCTTTTTTTCTAAAATAAGGTTTTTAAATTTAAAGGGTTAACATTGCAACAGTAAATATTCAGCTTTCTCTTACAATATAGCAAGGAGTTAACAAGGAACTTTCAAATTACTTTCTACAAGATAAAATATATTAAAAAATACCTTTTTTTTTTTATTTTGTTTGAAAATGAAGCCATGATTTGATTATACTTGCTATGTAAAACTGTATAGTACTCACAATAGAGTACAACAAAATTTGTTTATTGCATATTCCGATAGAAGATCCAAAATTCCACGAAATCCAATTACAATTGGATTTATTTAACTAAGAAGATAATCAAAAATATACCAATATTTTAATGCTGGCTAAAATATTACAGTTTTAAATCGCTGCGTATTTATTGTCTGCTTTTACGCTTGTACCTTTTTTATCATTTTCCGAAAGTAATATCTTATAAGTTTCAAGGGGCTTTATCAGAATATCTGTTAAATACGTGTTAAAGCTTTAACCCGATGTTAAACGATAACGAACCGAAACAAAACTGAACAAGTTACAACGTTCTTTTTTGTCCGCCTGAATTAATTAAAAATTTTTTGTACAATCCTCGAGAAGCGAGCACAAAACAACAGGTCGAAAAGAAAGTTTCCTAACGTGTCAGCCGAAAGAAACAGCCCTCCAGCTGTTCTTATTTCGCTTGATTTAAGAACGCTTCCAAGAACATTATTCAAATCCTAAACTGGAACCGTTATCTGACGATCGCTAATGTATGCGGCGTGTTCCACCGTAACGAACCGGCTTTTCACCGTATTAAAAGCCACGAACACGCTCCTCCTTTGGATGCGCCAAGAACACGCGAAACCTGTGGCAACTTTTTCCTTGAGTTCGCGCCGAAGTCGATCCTAGGGTTCGCTCCCGATCGAGAGGATACCGTTTCGTGAGATTCCTTCTGCCACAACCCTCGAGACCAATCTGATATTCTCTCGACAGTGTTCAAGTGATTTAAAAGATGCCTCTGGTCTTCTGGATCAAGATAACTGAATCGATTCTTGAATTATCTTTAGCTTTTTCTAGGTACGCGGAAAGAAGAAGAAAATTGTGGATTTTTGTGATTAAAAAGATATTGATTATTCTAAAAATTAATATTTCTTTAAGAAAGGAGGTCTTCTTGAAGTGTTTTTATTTTGAATATGTCAAAATAAAATAAATAATAAATAATGATGAAAATACTTTCATCATTTTTACACGCCAGCATTTATCTTTCAAGAATACAAATCTCTGAATCCTAATACTTTTGTTACTGATATTTCCTTTTTTAATGACACAAAAATCGATTATCCAACCTATGCGTTGTATACTTATCTGCTGATGATACTTGTTATAGATCTGAATTTATTCTCACAGTATTTACACTGCATGTACGATAAATGCTTCTAATTAACAACGTATTAACTGAAAACATTCAATATTTACTGCTTCCGTTGATACACACTCGTATCATTAGCAATATATACAGGTAAATAATAGAATGTTAATTGATTACACGGTTACTACTAATTTCAAATTACTATCGTTAATCAAGTACCCATTTGACGTCCAATTAAACCATTTACAAAATTCTGTTGTATTAATCGAACAGAACACTTGAAACCATTCTATTTATGCTAGATTACTCAGAAAAGTATATACACTGTAAATTTTTGTTGCAAAATTGAATTTTTCAGTCGTAAGAATGTTTAACGCTAGAACTACAGACGTTTCGTGTACCCTCGCTTCTGAATTGAAAATAAAACAGAAAACAAAACCAACACACAGAACAATTCTTTATCTCGATGAAAACCAACTTACATTTCAAGAAAAGCGTTTTAACCCTGGAATTACTTACGTCGGATCCACGTTTTAACCCTTTCCACTCGGTTATCCCCTCTGAGGGGACATGAAAAGAATACAGATGATTTTTATGGGAAATTTATTATACTTTTTCTAAGTTTTCTTGCAAATATAATTTACATAGAATAATTATCCTCCATACTATATTGTTTTACCTACCTAAGTATTTTGAGAAAAATTGCAAAGGGTTCAAATTTAAAACAAAGTAAATAAAATAAATAAACAATAATTTTTCATCTTTAGAACATTTGGACAATGTTTAAGAAATTTTGTAATTTAAAATAACAAACCCAAAGCAGGTCATTTTGACTTCCTCGATAGTTCTAGTGTTGATAAATTTTGTAATTTAAACTATGAAATCTGAAGCAAGTTACTTTGACCTATTTGGTAGTTCCAGTGTTAACAAATTGATCTGAACCTGTGCGGAGACTTTTCTTGTACTAATTAATTTTCGGTAAAATTTTAATTTACGATCACTCTTACATAAGGTAACTTTTGTTTATTAACTAACTGTTATTAGTGTTAACAACACCCAGGATAAAAATAACAGAAGAGAATCTGAAAATTCTGTAAATTCTGTAACTAGTAACTGTAATGTACAGTTCTCAAAACTCTTATTTTTCCAAAAGCTTCAGTTCGATACCTCGACTATCATAAAACACGTAAGTCCTTAAGAGCGAGGCCCCCTAAGTGGCAGTGCCGGATCGATTCGCCAGTTTAGAAACTTTCAAATAAACGAAATTCAATAGCGCACCCTTTGGAATGATCCATGTATCGCGTTGCGGCGTGTTGTTCGTTTCTTTACCCGAAGGAAAGCAGGATTTTCGGGTTACAAGTACACAGCATCGTCTTGCGTAAACCGCATCGGTTCCACAACGAAAATTACTTTGCTATCCTCGAAAGAAAAGAGGATCAAAAATGTTCGATCGTTCTCCAGCGGGGGGGTTGAATAGCTACTTTAAAGCCTTAATGTTCTATGTGCTTTGAACACGCGAAATTTCAGCAAACTTTTGCTACCCTCGTCTCGATCCCTGGCGAACTGGATCAATAATTTTGAAGAAACTTCGAACCAACTCATATCTATGCAAGCACGGTGATTCAAACTTGCAGGCATAAATTGTTACAACGTTTCATTTTTTTCTTTTTCTTTACTTTCTTCGATAATTAACACTGTACACTATAACTTATGTCCCGTGGAACTTTAGCAGAATTTTCGATGGAACTTGGAGATTCCGAGCATAATAAAAATTGTGTTTTATACATCTGGACCCCAGAGCCAGACTGTATTAACACCCCCAAAGAGCGCGCATTTTATGGAATTTATGGTTCTTCTAATTTAAACGGTTCTTCTACATCGAAAAATAAGAATAAAATTGGTATACAACCCAGTAACTGGAAATAAAATAAAAATTACTGGCGTGAAGATTGTTGCATCAAATTTTGCAAATCACAGATGCAAAATGTTCTGTTATATGATACAAAAGAACTTAAAATAAAATACAAATTAATTTTTGCTACCAGGAAAATAATTTTAATTATTTTACTGCTGAAGATATTTATCTTGCATGAGCTTGCAAATAAATAAATTTATCCCCGCATACATTTAAATGCAATATTTTATTTTTAAAAATTAAGCTTCTCTTCATTATAAAAATATACCTACAGTTGTTCCTACAATATTTGGAATATGATAAAAGGAAGGTTTAATAAAATGTCCTTTATAATTTGCACTGTGGGTGGAAAGTTATTAACATAAAATTCAGCTTCCCTTATCAAAGGTCAACTTATGAGTCGGACCGATGGAGAAACAGTGTTACAAAGATAAGCAACCATTTGTCTCGAAGGTAACGCTTCCGTGGGATAAATGTTATCGCAATGTGAGAAAACTTCGACTCAACCCCCTCCGTAAAATTTTCAATGAATACACATGTTTTTTTTTATAAAACAGAAGAGTGGAAATATCATCACACTTGGGGTAATATAAAAATTTCAGATAACATCTCCATGAATATTAAGCACACTTTTGAATTTTTCATTCAAAATATTATTTCGTCGTATTTTTGAAAACTTTTGAAAATGAACAAATACAACGTTCCATTTCGGATTATTTCATTTAATAGAATGAATATTCAACAGGGTATTGTCTTTATGCATGCAAATTGTCTTCGTTAAACGTTGCTTTTGCAAATAAAATGTTTCAAAATAATCCCAATTATCGGTGTCCATCGTTAGACGATATTATTTAACAAAAGGATCCTGTTGTATAAAAACAGAAACGTTCAAATTGTTATCAATGTTTAAAACATGTTTCTCGTTTGTATAAATGAAAAGAATATGTCCTATTGTGCATATTGAATTATTTTGAATATTTTATATATGAAATAATTGAATAAATCAATTTGTATAAATACAGTAAATTAAAACAGTGGTTCCTAAATTTTTCACGAATTTGAGATTTAATTTGTATCGATATAAAATCGATTTAAACGTGCAAAGAAATATTTTAAAATATTGTAAAAATAAAGTTTCAAAAATGGAAATGGAAAGAATTCAACTTGTATCGATAATTATTAAACGAAGAGTTGTAAGCAAAATGAATTAGAAAAGCAAATGGCGGTAAAAACGTGTAAGAACTTAAAAATCTTTGTTCAGTGAAATTCATTCTCGAGAAGGAAGCAATCGAAGAATCGTCAAGAGACCATCGACCAATACCTTCTACCCAAGATTGAAACTTTTCGCTGACAATGAGTAAAATTATTTCTCTGCGCTCAACGAAGTGGCACGCGTCTTTCAGTGTCGCGATCGAGCATTCTTGACACAATTTTCAGGGTCACCGGGTTTGTCATTATCGAGTGCGGCCTCGATTTATCGTTCATTGTGCACGGGGCGAGGTCAAGCGCCAAGGTGGAAAAATGATAACCGTAAAACAATGGCATCTCGAACGCGACATTGAACTACTCGAGGCACCCTCTTTCAGGTGCTGGTTCGCGAACACCCCATTTAAGGGTTTCTTGCGAACGATTCGTCGCTGACAAAATTCTTCCACGGGAATTATCATCTTAAGGGCGCAGACCAGGTAAATTGATTTGATGCGAGTGAATATAAAAAATGAAAAAGGAAAATATGTCGGAAACCTAAAGAGTCAACCAAATCTCAAAAGAAAAACATTATAACATTGACAAAACTAAACAAACACAACGCTATTATTTATGCAAACCGAAATTACTTTCTTGCCAACCCAATATATATAATCTAAATGAAAAAATATTGTTCTTCTGTTGTAAATCAAAGGCGTGTATAATAAATAGTGTAGAATAATTATTTCTTGTAATAAAAAATCCTCCAAGATTGACTAATTTTTTTACTATCTAATTATGTATGTTCCCATAAAAATCAGGTACTGATAAAAGAAAAAGAGTCAAATTCCGTTAAAAATTACTGCTAAAAGTTAAATACTGAATTTCGAAGTCTTGAATCGAATAACTATCCGATGACAATGTCGTTCATGAATCAAGAAACATCACCGCTCCTTTCGTTTAAAGATTAATTCCATTACGTGAATTATTCAGCAACAGGCGGCGAGCGCCGTGTTTGTCATTTCGAAATGTTTGGATTTGACGGAAGCTTCTGGAGAATCCTCTCCATTTTGCTTTTAACATATCCGCCAGACCTTCTTCGGGGAGCTGGAGTTTTCGTTAAAGTGTGCTGGAAAATCTGGTCCCGGTTACAATTCGTAGAAAGTTCACCGAGAATTCACGTATGGATGTACATTTGCGAGGGATGTAGGTTTCGAATATCTTCTAGCATCGAATTTTTATCCGAGACAAAATTTCTACCACATACAAGGTGTCCTACTTCAATATATTATTCAAAAGGTTTGAAAAGTTTCTTAAATTAAATATAAAAATTCATCATATTTTAGTTACTGACAATGGTATTTAAACTATCGAATGGATATTGAAAAATAAATTTCAAAAGTTGTTTTTATTTTAATTTTATAAAATATTGATTCTGTACCGATATTTGTCAAAGAATATATTTTAATTAGCAAAGTATTGTATTGTTTGAAAGAATTGAAGACGTTTCAGATGTTTGGCTACTTATTCTTTTGTCACTCGTTAGAGCGACTCATATTGGAAGGTACTACCTCCCTGGGAGTATCCTAAAAGATTTTCGAGATTCGAGAACGAATCTCGTATACTTTACAAGATAAAAGGGATGCAGAAAAAAAGGGCTCGAATCAAAATATAACAACATATATTCATTAGTTTGTATTTCGCGGTGTTTCGTAAAAGATTTTAGTAACAGAACAAATTTCCTCAGCTTTCAAGGCAATATTTTCTAGTCAAGTTGACTTCTAAAGTAAGAAATTGTCTCGGGAGTACAGTTACCCGGATATATCATGCTTACGGAATATTTTCGCAGCATCAAAGGATTGATCTTTTCGCTATTGGAGAAACGGCGAATGGTAGGGAATAAAAATGGTTCTCAGCGACAGAACGTTTATTTTTCCGCCCTTAATAAAACAACGAAGAATGTATAAATCCTTGGAAAAAAATACGAAGTATATGCTTCAATTACTGTCACCTCAGTTTAACAAAACATTGTTTAATCTAAAAATCACCTCAATTTGAAATATACTATTACTTGACATCTCCTTTGTTAAAACAAAATAGCTTCATTCATTAAGTGCAAAGAACTGATTAATAAGTAATCAAAGTCCACAAGTAATCCCACAAGAAACGATCCATAATTAAAATTTGAAATTCAGATCAATTAAAAATTTTTTAATTCGTCTCTTCGCGTCTGAATCGAAGGTGTGACAAGCTACTACGCGACAAGAGGTATTCATTTAAAAAGAAATCCTGAACAGGAACGAAAACATATTTTTCTTCCCTGACAATTTCTGCGACACGCGCGTCTCTTCGACCTTTTCGTTGATACATGTTTGAAGCCGGTTAATAAATCTTCATCGTCGATCATTGACTGGAACGCGCCTTTTGTATTCGATATCGTGACATCCTGTCGACTCTAATAATAACGAACGGTTCGTCGTTGCCCTGCACACGAACCCTGCTGCTAACATTTTCAGGGATGCATCCACCGACACCTGTCAATCTGCATAACCTATTCTTTCAGTTGCATCGTTCTCTGTTCCCATGTGAATCGACTGATACAAGCTATCGAGCTACGAATAGCCTGAACTCTTCGGTTGTACGGGGCGTGTCTTGAATCGACCGAATGAAATATTTTGGTAAACAATGAACTAGTGGAAAAGGACACACCAAATACGACACGTTGTCACCTGGACTCTTTTACACAATTAAATTAATATTATCAGTTATGAATTATTAAAGTTTTGCTATGGTACAGTACAGGGCAGAGCATGTCAGTTTCCTTTAGAGAAAATTGTAAAGTGTTGTACTTGAAAGTTATCAGTGTACACTGTTTACTATTAAGTTACCAAATTACTAATTAGTATGTTAAAAAATTGGTAACTTAGATAATTTAATAATTCCTAATTTTGCAACACTTAAGTAGAATAAGTCATCTGGTTCATCGTCCATTGCTACGTTACTAAATTATCAATTTCTGACCTACTAAAATTAATAAATGGCTAATTACTAAGTTATCAAACTACCAAATTAAGAAATAACTAGCCAACCAGAATTGGCTAGCCAACCGGGACAGGTGATAGTGCTCCCTTTTTCTTTGTGTCACAGGAAAGGCCGCGATTCTCGACACTGTACGAGGAAGCTCGATCTCGAAACAGATAACAAGGCCGAGCTCATCGCAGCATCGCAGAATACGGATCCATTAGCGAAGAAATCGCGTTCAGTCGATTCTTTCGCCGGCTAAGAGCGCCCATCCTCCTCCATCCTTCGTCGTGATTGCATTCGACCTCGTAAGTACTGGAAGGGGTGGCAAAGGGTGGAAGGTAGGAGGGAGTCGGAGGTGAAGAATGATGTAATCGATGCACAAGGGTAGAGCCGTGGCCACGACACTTGGCCTTTGCGTTGCTCGACGACGCTGCTCAAAGCCATGATAGCACCCAAGGAGAGAAAGGTGGGTGCGCGTTCACCTTCCTCGAGCTTCTTCTTCGTGAAAAAAAAGTGCTCGAGGAAAAAGGCTGAAGGGGGATCGAGTTAGCGGAGGACGCGTCTGTCCTTGAGGGAATCGGGCAACCTCAGATTCCATCGGTTTCAAGCTCGGGACGCGTTTTCGTTGCTTTTAAAACGAAACGTGTTACCCACCCATCTTTGAATAATTTTATTAACTATTTTTGAAACCTTCTTAAGATTTTCAAATTAAGATCATTTTTAGAATTTGTAAGCATAAACAAATTTCTTTATACTGATGTAACAGAGAGTTATATAAATCTTCAAGTAATTATACTATTTGGAATACCACATCATTTTGGAATTTTTAAATTAATAAAACTTTTAATGGTTTCCATGCTAATTGTATTTGTAGTAATATCTTTTGTTTAAAAAATAAACGATTGAAATGTTTCTTATAATAAACAGTCCTTGTCACAGAGTATCTTTAAAATGGTCACTAAAATATAAAATTTCAATTTTTTAATTTAAAAAGAAAGGAAATATTTTATTTTGTCGAAGCTTTAATTGCACCCCTAATTAAAAAATGATAAGAGTCGTTTGCACAGGAGAATTCATAATTAGCTGGAATAGTAGTTATAAAATTAGGTTCTTTTTTTGTAATTAATTAAATACATAGAAATGGAAAGCACATTTTGCAATATTTGGCTTTAATAAATGAATTGAAATATTAATGAACGTGATAATTTAGTCTTGAGAATGAAGAAATATTTGAAACATTGCAACTAAACCTTAAATCTGCATCACTATCCTTCTTTGTATAATTTAATCACATTCGATGGCCCAAAGAATTTGCTTTAAGAACAATATTTTATTCATGAGGATTTTCAGGGTAAAGAAGACTTTTGAAACTTTCAAAAACTTTTAATTTTAAATTCTATTCAATTTGAATCTATTATATATGCATAATACCAGCAAGAAGTACTACTAGAAATCGAGCCATGGAATTTTCGACGTTCTAATATGCTAGAATATTCATTGTTTTACATATTATAGTATCAAAAGAAAGTTTAAACATCGAACTGTAAATACTGATTCCATCGTGACTAGATCCATAGAATATCCACAAAGACATTCCCATTAAAATTGGACGGATAAATTTCTTAATGAGAAACTTACACATTGAAAAAATAATGTTTGTATTCGAAAAAAAAATTAAGGTAAACTTCAATTGTTAAATGTATCAAAGGTTAGAAGTTCACAAAATATAACAAACAAACATTTTGCTTACAATTTGGGTTGCAAAGGGTTCATTTTAATACAGAAATAATACCAAAAGGGTGAAATTCACTTATTTTACACTAAGATTGGTAAATCTATTTACAATTTTACTTGATCACACAGAACCCTTCATATTACAACATATCCAAAGTTTGACAAAGTTGAAATTAACACCCCCCTTTTGGGGGGTTTAGAAATTAAATTTAGAAACTAAATTTAAAATAATTGTACCAAAATGTTACACCAGAGATACGAATTATCGCATGTACAGATTTTACAGCAATAAATATTTGATTTTAACCGGCCCACCCCCCGAGGGGGAAAAAGTGATAAGGCAAAGGGTTTACGATATCGCCTGTTGAAAGTCATCAAGAAGAATTGGGACAACGTGCTTGACCCAGGTTTGTTTTGACGAGGAGCCACCGCGAAACGAGAAAAGTTTTAACACGTTCAATACGAATGGATTCGTGTCGTGCGATACACGAAACGTTCCTTGAACAAGGACACATCCGTCCCCCTTAGTCTTTAGAACGAGACCGGCTCGGTTTTGCGGAAATTTTAAAGCGATGCCTCACGAGCGAACAATAAAAAGAGGATAAATCGTTTGCGCGTTATTCCTTTTCCTCTTTGTACGGCGCCGTGTGGGAAAAAAATGCTTTGTGCAAGAGTTGCGCTGCTTTAAGAAACCGCGGATCGCTTTGAAGGTTTCTTTCATTTCTTCGTTTCACGGAATTTTGCTACCACCAGTGAGATAATTGTTGTGCTTTTAATTACACGTTTCGTTCGTTCGTACGTAATTGATCATTGCATTCAGAATTATAGAGTCTTAGAATATCGACAAAATTATTCAATTATCTTGCAATCTAAATTTTATGTACAAAATTCTAATATACATACTTTAAATATAAATGTAAAAGTAATTTAATGATAGTACTTAATTATGTATATTAGTGTAATATATTTGGATATATTCAAATTTGTATCTGTACAGTTTAATATTTTAAGAAGTCTTCTAGCAATTTTTGTACAAGACTGTACATATTCTTCATTTTAAATACATTAGATTATGAAATGTTTCGTTTTAAGGTAACCTTATCACCCGTCTCGTATTAATAATTAGCGGTATTATTAATTATTAATAGAATTACTGACTGGAATTACTGTTCCAAAATTACTATGTATCAAACTCAGGTTATTAAATTATCAGGTTACTAAATTAGTAATTTAGTGACTTAGTAATGGTCGATGGATTGCGTTAATTGTTATGCCTAGTAATGTTCGAATGTTAGGACTTTTTTCCCTTAACAATTTAGCCTTGGAAATTAGACACTGTACCTATTTCTGACACGATCCACTAGCAGATTAGTAGCACGTTAACAATTCGTGAAAAGAACGAAACTGGGTCTGTTCGTTAGCGGACACGTCTCTGTTCGAGGGAATTGCAGGGCTGAAATTATATTCTGTAGGGAATGCGTGTTGTATCAAAAACGGCACAAACGTATGTTTTCTCTGAAAATTGCTACGATCTTTTGCACATTACCCGCAGAAAGGACCGGCGCCCTTCCCTGTCATTTTTACTCGAATTGTATTTTCTGTCACGTTATTCCACCATTAACTTTTCCCCTTACCGTTTCGCCCTTGTATTCCGACTTTACGTGTCGTTACATACCATTTATCCAAATAAAGAAAGTGCTGATTCAACGTCCAATTCAAGTACAATTATATTATAACGACCTTTTAATAATTTCGTGATTCGATATTTCTATCTCAAATTATTCCAAACGGTTGATATATTTTAATGCTTATTTGTCTACAAAAATTTACTTGTTTCATCACCTTAGTACGAACAAAAAAAATTGTTTAAAACCAAAATCACTGATCTACAGATTTCAATATAATTATATTCAAACGAATCGTGCAATAGAGGGCAATTTACTTTCAACGAAACATCGTTTGTGTTATGTACGTATCCTCTCCGACAGCCATACAGGATCAATATCAAATCCGCTAAACGTACAGAGGAAACCGGATCTTTCGATAAAAGAGCCTCTGTGTTCGATCGTCGAGATCTCTGTAACACTCAATGGATAAAAGGAGAAAGCTGGAAGTAATATTCAGGAAACAACGGGGAATGTTATCTTCGGATATAAATAAGGGATGATATTGTATTTTGTAACATCGTAAGGATTCATTTCTGGATTTGATCGATTAACCCTTTACAACTTTAAACACTTCGCTATGTTTTACATAAATAATATCTCTCTCATACTAAGTCCTTAAACGTGTGGTTTTGTGAATTTTGAACACGTGTCTCAAATTTACAAATTTTGTAAATAATTGGAAATAATACATTACTATATTGCTATATTATTACTGTATTAGGATTGTTACTAATAATTTACTAATTACTAATAATAGTCTAAATTAGTATTATTACTAGATTCCTAGATCACAATATTACAAAATTAAGATAATGGAGTTAAAAATTATCTCAAATACCTACATCAATTTTAGATACACAAAACATTAGATTGTAACATATAAAACATCTGATTCTGTTTATAACACTTAATTATGTAGTTCCTATGAAAAATAAAAATGTAATATCTTCTAAGTACTAATTAATAACCGACCTGATATCCAAAGAACTAATCAAAGAATAAAAATTCCGCCCTCAACTCGTACCCGTCCGAAACAACAAAGTTCTCTTTGCCCGAAGCTTTAACTCTTCGCGACACTAATGACGCCCACGAAATTGGACGAAACTCCGACAAAAAAAATGTCGAAAAAACAAAAAACGAGTTATTCAAACGGTTTGCGCAGAGAACGGATACTCGAGGCCCGGGGTTCAAGTTTCATTAATTCGGCACCGCGCGATGTTCGCTTCCGATGCAAATCGAGATAGATCCTCGAAGGGATGCCGGCTGAACGAAAGATCATTATTCAAGGGTATAATGACTTCGACAAGGTGCATCTGATTAATTCATATACACCGGGTTTCGTTGAAACTCAAGCAGCCGATGGTAGTTTCGTAGCTCTCGGTGGAAGAAGTAACGCATTCGAATTTCAAAGGGGAGCCAAATTTGATCAGGCAAAATTGCGGGGTACAAAATTTAATGAAATTAACCCGATAAAAATTCATAGAGCGCATCGAGTTACCTTCGTTTAACGTTTCACCCCCGGTTGTTAACGAAGGATTCTATTACCAATTTTTAATAGAAACAAGTTGCTAAGAAACACTGAAGTATTTTTCATCAAAAGTGCATGAATTTCTTTGCAAAAAGAATAAACTGGAAACAGTTTACAATAATGATAAACGTTTCTTTGATTCTTCGTATCGATCACAAATCATAATATCCCATTAATCTACGAAATTTGTGCATATCACTTGCCAGGTAACTCCCATAAAGTACTACATCCACTATCAAAATTCTCGTCGAGACCCATTTTAAAACTCCATATCGACGCTTCCCCTCGAACTCGCCCCAGTTAGCGGGACCATCCCAAACCAGCTTGCCCCAGAATTTCCCTAAAACAATTCTCTCCACGTAGCCGACCCAGAGAATACTTTATTCATCCCCATCCCTCTCCATACTCTATCAACGAACGTTCGAGTCCGTACAGAAGCCGAAAACCCTGTCCAAAATTCTAATCAGTGCCTAGGCTCGAAAACAAAGCTTATGACACGAACTGAACCTTCGTTCGTTGTTTCTTAAATTGTTCATTTAGGACGATCGTGCTTTGCAACTTGTCTTCTGAATAGTCCTTGATAAATTTTAGTTAAATAACAAGAATTGTCGTACAACTTTTGAATTTAAATCAAGGAAAGATTCTAAAAATTTATTCAATATTTTTCTCATGAATGGTAATTCTTGTTATATTTCCAAGTTAAAAAATCAATCATGCTAAACGGAGTTAGAACTATAAAATATGCAAGTCAGCATAATTCCTGGAGGAAGCACATTTCCGAACGTAATTCCCAGAATTTAAAAGGTTAAAGTGATTTTCTGTCGATCACGGAGGCGTCGAGCATTTGCGTGATCCAAGTTTATGCGAGTGGTAACCTAATCAACGAATCGGCGAACACTATAACGTTCCAGGTAATGTTCTTCCAGAACGATGCCTTGCTACTAAAAAGCATTCTTGACGCCAACAAGGCTGGAACTATCCCTGAATAACACAATACGACAGCCATTCGCTCACGCGACGATATGGACTTTTGATACATCGATTATCATTCAGAATGGAGAAAATAGACACTAGTAACATATCCACAGAACCATCAAAGGTCTCCTGTTTCTAAGACTGAATTTACATCGAAAAATTCCACAAATTCCAATATGAACCTCAACATATTCAAAATTAGCACAAGTAATTTCTTGAGGTCTTAATTAACACGTTGATTGCCACAGTGGATACAGACGTGTGTGGTAAGACACACTTAAATTCAAATTATTTTCAAATGTAACCATTCAAGTTGCTGTTTTGCACT
This sequence comes from Anthidium xuezhongi, assembly GCA_022405125.1. Lineage (NCBI taxonomy): Eukaryota > Metazoa > Arthropoda > Insecta > Hymenoptera > Megachilidae > Anthidium > Anthidium xuezhongi. The sequence goes on along the minus strand of CM039638.1, from coordinate 8,908,149 downwards.
ACCAGCCTAATCCTAGCAATATCCACGGTTTATTTTATCTTTTGTGTTATTAATTATTTTAATTTTGACACAGCTCTGAAATCAGATCTGTACACCCTTGACCAAAAATACTAAGTATTGTTATTACAATTTCATACAAAGGATTGATCCACAATGTCCTTAAATGTTAAAGAAATTATTCTTCTTATCAAATTTCAACTTTCTTATTTATTGATTTTTCACTAATTCTCTCAATAGTGGCACGATTAATGAACCAGCCTGTACTTCGAACGGGGAAGTCTCCCCACCCCGGAACGAAGCGGTTACGTCACTGCTTAGCTCATGAACAACGATGGTAGCTCCAGCCCGTCCCAGTTCATCCCTCGCCTAACTCACGTAACCGCTTTATATCCCCGGCGTGTCCCTTTCGCAGAATACAAAGCAAAGAAACCGTTTCCGAGCATTTCCCATCGAATCGTAAAAAAAGCGGACAGAAATATTCCGACCGGAGCTGGGTGCGCGCAGGCGCGACTTCGCCAGGTGCCTTGCACCCTGGCGTCGTGACGTGTTCATTAACTGGTTGCGTAGGAGAATCGAGCCGTGCACGTGGGAATGGGTGGTGGATGCAGCGGAATGGCCAGGAGGAGGGGTGTCGAAGGGGTGGTAAACCGCGAATGGTGGGGATAGCGTAGTAGTAGAGTAATGATAGTAGCGTATCAGGGGGTGAGGGAGGGGTGGCCGAGGTTGGTTGGCGCCAACGAAGGGGTAGGAAACGGGTAACCCGGTCGTAGTAGCACACATGCGCCCTGTCCCCTTACGGCTACTGATTGTGAGTCAAGGTCTCCGCGAGCTGACAATCAACCTGACCTCGCTTTTCTCCTTAAAACCGGCGCAAACATCGACGGACACGTATGCACAGGACAGACACGTCGAGCCGTGTGTGCACGGAAGTCCGGTAACGGACCGAACGTATCCGCGAATCGCTCCAACTCCGAGCCATCCTACAGCCCTTATCTGTTCCCGCCACGATACCACCGTTTCATAGTGTATCAGGGTGAAAGTTACAGCCCAGAGGGAGAGGAGGGATAAATGGGCTTACGGTTCCGAGAGGGTTGGTCCGTTTGGACTGCTTTTAAGGCTGATTAAGCCAGAGAAAGGTCGGTTTATCGAGAAACGATGGTACGAGATACGGGGACGGCCGAGGGGGGATCACGGCGATTTTATAGTCAACGTTTTCGTGCAGGAAATTCTATAACGTGTACAGGGTGTGCACCCGTGTTACCTCCGGTTTAATTGTTTCAAAAATTATAATTAATATTCTGTGTTCTAAATAAGAAACGCAAAGGTCGAGGTAGAATTTCAGTAGCGTTTAATTACACTATAAAAGTTGGTATAGAAGACTTTGATATAATCAAAGCATATTTTTTTTTTTCGAATAAAAAAGATATTGTATGGATGGAACTAAAAAATTTCTGTTTTAGTTCTTTTTCAGAAACGATGCTAATACCTAATTAGTAAGAATTAACAGGATCCCTTAACTTCTTTTTAGAAAGAAATATCAAGAAAAAATACAGCCCCTTTCATTAGTTTCTGCAGAAAACTTAAAAGCACAACTTAAGATAGCGTTGGTAAATTTTTTTTAAGAATTTTATAATTAAAATTCGAAAGTCATGGGTTTGCCACTACTGGGTTTTAGTATAAAATATTATTTATTGAACATAAACTTTAATCACATAAAGAAACAGTTTATAAAATATTTATTTTGTAAAAAAATACTGTTTCGATATCTTCTTCTTTTATAAAGTACACAATTTATGAAAAATATGAAGTATTTCATGGATTGTTGATTTTATAATTGAACTTAAAATCGAAATCTCAATTCATTATTTAATTGCATGCAATTGTATTTCAAATATTGAGCGTAAGGTTTACGATTTTCCAATTACCTTTCATATTAATTTTAATTAAGGATATTTCTGTTAAAACGAGCAAATATATTTAGTAAATACCCAAATAAATGATACTAATTTAACCCATTAAAGAGTAACATTTGTAACATTTCACTTGTAACATTTCACTTTTCATTCAATTTGGCTCAATTAACGTATTATTGAAAATTATTATTATGATATTTTATTATAAATGAATTACCAACTCCAAGCATGTTTTATGTACTTCTTATGAAGTATTTTCAGAACACACGATAATTTTTAATTATAAGAGCTAAAAATTGTCAACGTTAACCTTTGTCACGAGAAATACTAATTTGGAATACACATTTAACAATTATTACGAAGAGAAAAATGTTCAGAAAATGAAAATTATACTTGAAAAGGGAAAGAGTATCAATAACCAATATTAAACGGTTTTTACCAAAATTTCAAGAACGATTATACCTTACGATTCAGTAATATTAAATAAAAGTCTACAGCACACAGCTACTAAATTTCTGAAGTGTCTATAGGCGCTAATTCGGCGAAAAAATTAATTAACATACGAATGAATGAAGGAAACCTCTATCGGGACCTTTGATCGACGGCAGACGTGTTTCAAAATCCATATTAAACAGAATTCCGTGTTCGTGTCCTAATTAACAAACTTTGATTAAACTTGATGAAAATCCAGCCACATTTCGCGCTCTTATGTCGCGTGCTTCTTTCTCGAGAATGAAAGTAGAAAACTTCAAAAAATGGATTGAATGCAGCCAAGCGAGATAAGCTTCTATTAATATTGTATCAGTTCTAATAAAATTATGCACCGATTTATTTACGATAATAGAGAGTCTATCTTTATTCGTGGAACATTAAACTGAATTTAAGATTTTAAGGAAATTCGCGTTCGATGTTTCATGACTGACCCCAATGGCCATTCCACGAACACTATTTTACAATAATCTCTCATAGTTGGTTCATTGGTTTGTTTCGTTTCACTGATAAGAGATTTACGACACGGACGTACATTTTCTTGGCACGAATTCTTAAATTAAACTTATGCACTGTTTTCTGTATGTTCGTTTCTTATTTATATTCTACATTATTATGTCCCACCATTCAAACTAGTGAATAAAATAAAAAAGTAAGAATGTCACGAAACGGAGAATAAAAATAAAACTATAACGAAAATTAATTTCTTCGAATAAACATGGAACATGACATTGCATGAAACGTAGATTAAAATTATTTGTTTGCAAAAATGATTTCCCTTCTTTGGTAAACAAAATCTAGGAACTTGAAGGATATCTTTGCGCGTTGACATACAAACCAGCCTGCTGCCATTCCAAAGTACTTTCTGATGTATGCAAAGTACATATTTGAATTTCACTTATAGACTTGTTAAACTTCCTCCGCCTATGGGCATCCTTTAAAGCAGCGAATTGGATTGGTTTTCTTTCCGTGTAAACGACCCTGTCAAGCGAATAAGAACGCCTCCCAGTAGTTCCAATACCGTCAAAATCGTTTGTGAATTGATTGCACATTTTAAATAAACAATTATGGCACAAAAATACCATTTATGATACAATAATTTTAAGAAAGAAATGTATCACTATTTAATATTTTATGTTTCGTTCTTTATTGTTAAAGTATCCATATTTCATAAATTTATAAATTACTGGAATTATAAAATTGGATAGCAGAATTTTTATATTTTAACAGAGAAAATGAAAGAAAGATTCTTTTAAAACCACTTTCTGATAGAACCTATCTCCACCGCAAGTAGTAGTGTTAGAAATATGTCAGACACAGGGTGGACGTTCGAACAATGCCACACCTAAACTACTGAAACTCTATACAATCCTATATTTACCACAGATAAGGATATTTTGAAAGGATATACACACAAACATTGATATTTAAGGATTAATTACTTGCAAATAAATTGCATACGTTATACAAAACATTTCCTTTTTTCAAGTAATTTAAGGAAATCTACATATTTTATATATCCTGAATAATTTATTTCGTTTTTGTTGTACACATCGCATTCGTAATCAACAGGTAATTTTATTACGGCTTTCATTGTTTCAGTAATAAAATAATATCAATTGTGAAAAACTTTCTGTACCAACTTCCATTTTCAAAATATATTTGTGTAAATAAAGGTATATCGATGTCGATATTATTTCTCCGTGTAATTCAGACATGTCGATATTACCTTTACAAATAAACTATGATAATTAACCTTTCCATCAAAAAGATCTTTGAATAACAGTTAAATATAAAAGTGCATAAAACAAAATTAATTCATTTACATACATTAAATGTTTCACTGACAATAATGGTCGTAACATAAAGGTTAATTAATGTTACAAACAATCCAGCACACATTTGAAAACGAAACGGGATTAACTGGTCAGAAATTAAATATCCCTATAATTTAATCAGTATGAGTGGTGAAAAGTTGAAACGGTTCGATATTGAAAAGTCGAATTGGTCGATTACGTGCAAAGGAACGAAACGAAATTGGAAATAAAGTAGGAAACGAATATACTGAGGAAGCGAGAGACTCTTATCGATAGAGACTCGCCGATAATCACCTGAGATTCCACTTGTTCGACCTAGTCGATATTCGATTAACTACTAACGGGCACGACTTGCCCGCGGGAATTCCTGTATTGTTCGCTTTCCGTATCCACTCGAAACGGCCTCGGTATTGGCCAGCCGTCTCTCTATAGTTTCGCATCCACGTTACGAGAATTGAGTAACATTTTGCTATTTACGATGATAACCTCTCCATTCTTTCCGATGACAATTATATTAAAACCATCAATTTTCGAAACACTCCAATACTACCAATCAACTCTTTGAAACAGTACAGTTTTCTGTTCTTGTTCTTCGATACTATTCATTTTTCTTTTAAATATTTTATTAATTTATTTGGAGGAATAAACATTATGGGGTACGAAATACCAGTTTCAAATTTAAAGTATTAATAATGTTACAAATCCCCAAACAAAATTACTTCTACAAAAATTAAATAAATAAATTGGAATTAAAGTGTGTCTGACCGCACAGTCTGTTTTCACTGTGCCAGTCAATGTGTTAATAAACTTGAACGACTATAATTTTGAAACAGCTGACACTAAGAGTGAACATCCTTTTCTCAAAGACACTTGATTATTTTCAGAAAGAATAATCAAATTGAAATTTCAGAAAAAGTAAACGATAATGGAAATATTCTACGGGAATCAACCGAGGGGGAAAAATGCTAGAATTCATTTGATCCCTGAACTGAGTAATTCTATCTACATCAAAGAAGAAGGAAACCGTTAAAAAAAGCAATTAATCGCGGGTCTCTCATTGTGAAAACACGAATCCCAAAGCAACACTAATGAATATTTAAGTGAAAACGTACGCGGTTCCTGCTAGAGCCCACCACTTACATACGTCGTTTATTTGCATCTCTACTGCATTTTAATTACTTTTCGCGAAGCGACACAAAAAAAAATGCCAGGGAAGATACGAGCTTCTCTTACGAGAGGAAACGAGTAAATATTCATCGTCGGTAAAGAGAACAAAATCCTGGACATCGTTGAAAACCGTGCCCGGCAAATTCATTGGTCAGACCAGTCCGAAAAAGCAACATTTATGAATTTATGAATATTGTTAAAGCTCGTAGTCTGCTCAACTGCCCTTCGCTGTTGGGTCAGGTCAGGAGTTCATGCGTCCTTCCACCGGTGGCTAATCGCCGGAATTGTAATTAAGCCGATATTGTAACATGTTAGATTGGTCAGAAAGTAATACCGGAAATGTCGCTAAGAAACATTAATGTTTCATTTAAGCGGAGTACAGACCATTCTGACCCACGTCTACTTAGAAATTCTTCTCTTTCTTGACAAAAGTCTTAAAAAATGTATTCTACAGCCTTTAAGGTACTCCAAATTTCCAAATTTTTAAATTTTAGATTTCGATATCTTTAAATTTCAATTTTCTACATTTTTAAATTTTAGATTTCTACATTTGAAATTGCAATTTTCCAAATTTTTAAATTTTAGATTTCGATATCTTTGAATTCCAATTTTTTAATTGAAGATCTCTAAATTTTGAAGTTACAAATTTTTATATTTCCAAAATTCCAACTTTCTAACTTCTTAATTTTTGTTATGTACACCTGCAACTGTAAATTTTTTTGAAGATTTAACTTTCTGTTTGAATTATACTAATTTGGGAAAAGTAGTCCCAAAATCTAAAGAAACTTTCACGAACTTCGAAGTGACATTTAAATGTCAACAAACTTCAACCAATTAAGACAGTTTTGCGAAACTTCACAAGTTCAATTGATTTATAGACACCATGAAACACGGAGTATGGCCTTAGCGATTAAGGATCAAGAATAATCTTCGCAATATTCGAGTTTAGAGGCGGGAAGTGGTGTTGAGGAAGCTCTGACATCTTTGAATAGTGCTCTCTACTTTATACGCGGTTAACCGTCTGCCAAACTTTACGACGCTTTCAACAATGTATGAATAATATAATAACGCGTTACGACGCTAAGTAGCGCCGTGTAATTACTCTGATATTACCCCGATAAGCGAACGCTCTATAATGTTCATTCATAGGAGGCAAGTCTACGATGTACTTGAATCGATAACGTGACGAACGCGATCCTTGACGCAGAATTCGCGATTTTATGAATGCTTCTTGCATTAACCCCTTAACTCTTTAAAGTTTTAAAGTTTAGAATTTCATATTTTTTAATTCCAGATTCTTAGTTTCAGCTTTCAAGTTTTTTATATTTAAACTGTTCAACTTTTAAATTGAAAATTTTCAAACTCCTAACTTTAATCTTGAATTTGAAATACTTCAATTTCAATTTTCAAATTTACAAGATAACAAGCGAAGAAGTGAAATTATTCTGAATAATTATAATTATAGAATTACGTATCATACACATTCGTTTTCACTGGGAAAATGAATTACTTGTATACCTAATAATTAGATATTTTATCCTGTATTCCCATAAGTTAATATATTTAAAAATTTATAAACTAAAGTAATTAATTATAAAATTGAAGGGTAAAACCTTTATATTTAGACGGGTAAAATAATACTATACAGAGGAGAAGCAAGAGAGGTTCTTTTAGAGCCACTTTCTGATACAACCTATCTCTGCCTTAAGTAGTAGTGTCACGAATATGTCAGACACATAGGGCGGACGTTCGTACAATGCCGCGCCTGAACTACTGAAACTCACAGCCATCCTACATTTACCACACAAATAAAGATGTTCCCAAAGAATATACAGTGACGAATAAAACTGTAAACTACTTTCACTCAAAAAGCGATAATACAAGTAATTTTGAAATTTGTTGGTAAGAATTAAATAATAATAATTACAGTGTATATGTATGCAGTCATATTTATGGATTAATTACTTGCAAATAAACTATTCTTGTTTATGTGAATTTCTTTTATTAAATATTCCATTTTTTTTCAGGTATTATGAAGTAATTACCTCAGTGATTGAACACCTTATACAGTTTATGTGTTTTATATCACATTCTAAATCAACAGGTAATTTCATTTCGCTTTTTGTCGTCCCAATAATAAAACGGTATCAAAAACTTCCTGTACCAACGTCCATTCTCGAAATGTATTAACATAAACAAAGCTGTGCAAATATTGATATTTGTTCTTGCAATTAACATACGCGAATTTCACCATGAAATTTCGAACTCGAAATATCAATCACAAAGTTGGAATTAAAATTAAAAATTAAAAGGCTTCGGAAGTGCTTCCGGGAGTATTTCGATTAGTAAGCAATGAAATGTTTATGGAAGAACTTTGTTATACCAAACAAAAGAATATTTAAAGAAATTCTTTGAAAATTCAGAAATGATAACAAATAATGTTTCAAAAAAATAAATTTAAACAAATTAAGAATTGATTTTTTATTTGTCATCGAAAGGGTTAAACTTTTGCAATCATATCACATTCGTGGGACAGAGAATTTCATTTAATCCTCAAAGGATGAGCCGACACTGATGCCAGCATCCTCGGACCACATTCACAAGAAAAACATGCAAAACCAGCGAAACAGACGGTTTTATCGTGGTTTTCAGGTATTACTGACCGGGTTGACCCTCGTTGCACGCGCGGTTAACCACGCGTCGAACTTTACAGCGCTTTTACGTTCGCCTGAATAATAGAACGGGCAATTTGCACCAGCTGCATCCTAGATGAACACGCGTGCAACCACTCAAACTGCGAATACTGGCGGACCGTGCTTTTTTCAATCACTTATTTAAAGCATTTCCGACAATAAACGATGTACGCATCGTCACAAGTGTATATTGGGTTGTCGCGCATCGAACAATTGGTTCAACGTAAGAGGAAACCGTACCGCAACAACAGTATTACGAAATTCAAAAGTTTTTATACGAAAAGCAATGTACCTATTACATTTAAAAAATCATTCGAAAAATATTTAAAATTAAACTTTAAATCTAAATGAAAAAAAATGTAATATTTTTTCAATAGAAAAGTTTCTAAATAATCAAATTTCGATCTGAATCAATTATCCACGAAAAAGTTAAAGGAAATTGATAGAAATCAGGGGAGAATACCAATTCGTTTTGTGAAGGAAATATTTACTGGAACGTTTCAGCTTTGAGCGGGTCATTTTAATTCAGAACCCTTTGGACCTTACATTTTTCCAGTAAAATTCATGAGTCGGGGAGAAAATTAATTAACAGCCAGGAGTGTTCCTTTGAGATAAGCATGTAAATGTAAAATCGGAAAGTAAACGTAAAATAATCTCTCCATCCGACGAAACTGAACGTCTCCTCCGCTCTGTTTTTCACTAGATATTAACTTACGGCACGAAAGTAATTAAAATTTTGCTGTTAATCGCGTATAAATCTATCTGCTATCTTTTTTCCTGTTCTTTGTACACCAAACAGTGAAATGCAGCTTTCTACCCATTACAGTGAAATTTATTTCTTTAAATACATTTTTCTTGATTTAGTATTATTAACACTCTTAGTGTCACGCTAAAATCCTTCCAATTCGTAATTTTATTATATTTATCTTCTGCGTTTGGATAATATTTGCTAAAATTACTCGCGATTGTACAATTGAAATTTAATTGGTATGAAAATTGAGGAGAATCAGAATGAACTTTTAACCCCTTCACGTAATTCAATACCTTTACTGTAGATGCGTATGTGTAATAAATAAAATAGCAGCAGAGAAAACATACAATAATAATAAAAAAATAACACAATAGGATAATAATACAATTATCTTTTTAACATCTAACACAAAAGATTGGTATTAAATAATTTAACTTGCCAAGTTTCTTTAACACGTTGACTGTCACAGTGAAAACAGACGTGTGTAGTAAGACACACTTAATTTCAATTATTGAAGCTTCTGTCGATTAATTTTTAAATGTAACCATTCAAACTACTAGTTTGCACTATTAGTCTGTCTAATACGAGCAATATCCACGATTTATTGTATCTTTTCTCTTATTAATTATTTAATTATATAAAATTTGTCATGTTAATATTCTAAATGATTTTAAGATAGAGTCACAAATGTTTAAATGTTTTAACTAATAAATAACACAATTTAAATAAATAAAGAAACAAAGAAATTCAATTAAATGTCTGTTTTATTTATAAAGGAGCTCCTGAGATAAAAACTGATATCGAGTCACACTCGACATAGGACCGCAAAGGGTTAAAGTTCGATCAACTCATGCAAAACGAAGTTCAATCTCCTCAACTTACGATCACCGTGTGATCGCAGCTCGAAAATTCAGTAAAAATTTCCCGGGAGGAACAGAAGAGGAGAATAGAAATTAGCGTTCAAGACGGTCGCGAAGGTTCGTTCCTCATAAACGGGCTGAGTGCACCGTCAAAGGAAAATTGTGCTTTCCATAGGCACGGGTCTCGGATACGACGCCACTCTGCGTTTATTTCCATGCTTTTAATCTCTGTCGATGTTAAATCTCCCCGACGCGACGCGCCGCGTTCGCTCCTTTTCAAGGAAAATGGAAAATACACGGAACAACCCTGGCCCCGGCAGAAACGAACAAAAAGGGACCGGAAGATAAAGGAGGCCGCTACTGCGAATACCGGGAATAAACACGTTGCACCTTGCGAAAGGATAGCGGGTAATTTCTCGTCGAAGATGCTCGCAAACGACCGGGGGTATTCTTTCACCGGGGGTGACTTCGTATTGATTAAGAACATCGATATTCTGCAAACGATGAAGCGAATCAGCTAGCGAATTTAAACGATCTTTATCGGGGACGAATTGCCATGATGACATGGCGAAACTCGTTGAACATTGAATGTTAAATTAAAATACAGGATACCTTTTTTAAGTCGTGTAAAAACAAAATCAATAGCTGATTGTAGGGAGCGATAATGAGAATGTCCTACAAACACAGATCCATGGATTAGTCGAGGAAATTCATTAATCAAAATTATAAATTCAGAATTCGTTCTGACAGAACTTGTCCTGGTACATGAATTTTTATCCTTGTTGGTTATTTTTCTTTTTTATGGTCGCGTTAACTTCTTGGTTATTAACGATTATAGTCGATAATTATATATTTTACAATGAAGGCTTAATTTATGAATAAGTTTAGCAGTCGAACACTTTTTTTTTAAATTGAAAATAAAATAGAAAATTAAATAAGTAAGGGATGAAACATGAGTTAGAATATAGAATGATGCTTTATGTTATTAAAATTAGCTTACATTTTGACAAAAGTGTCTGGAACAAGTCATTTTGACCCATTTGGTAGTTCTAATATTAATTATTTGTTGAAATATTCTGCTGTTTTAAATTTCTTTTTAAATTGTTAGCTATTTAGAGTAATATATTAATACCTCACAGAGAATAACAATTTCACATCTTCCTTTTATCTTTATTTGTAGAATATGACGAGAAAATGTAAGCAATAAAATAAATTTGAAAATGTTTCCAATTAGTATTTGCTCTTTTGTTAAATGTAGGATCTCACGTATTAAAATAGACTCCAGGTGTACACGAAATATAATACAGCAATCTGAATATAATTACAAAAAGCATATCTTTTGTCAATAACAATATGAAGCACCCATTGTTTTTCATAGAAAAGAGAATTTCTGAAAATATATTCTACACAGAGAAAGGGATAATTTAGCGCGACAGAGGATTTAGAAAACTAGCTATTCACGGTCCTGAAAGTTAAAATTTTGGTCCGCAGTGCTGCACTATAAATGGCACTTAATTTGATAACAACTTCCTAACGTTTTCTGCACGTTGCTAAAAAGTTTCCTCGCATCGTGAGTTCACAATTTGCTACGACGTTTCTAAAGAATGGACGGAATTATTTTGCCCGGGTTGGTCGAAAGCTTGTTACTTTATCTAAAAACAATACGTTCTAACAACAGCTTCTTACATTTTCATCAAGGGCCAACAGTTTGCTTGAAATTCTTATTTCTCTCTTCAGAACATAATTCATTTCTAACTGAAACAATGTGTTTGTTTAATTAATCTTAAGTTGGACACATTATTTAATGTAATCCAAATCATTACCACAATTTATATGTTTCAATAGTATTATTTAAATTATTTTATAGATATGTATCTTATCCTTACACAAACAAAATAAATTACTATGAACAATAATTAACTCATTATCTATCACAAATTAAAAATATGATATCAATGATGATACTGATGAAATAATATTGACTTTTTCATTAACCCTTTACATTCGATTTTCCTTTCTGGGGGACATGAAAAGAATACAGATGGTTTTTAAAAGAAATACGAGTGATTTATTTTTATTTTTTTAAGTTTCTTTGCAAATAAAATTTAAATAGCAGAGCATTGTTGATTACTCAATAAATAACCGCAAGAAAAGTGTTTATATCATAAATTGAATGTTTCTGGGAAAATTTTGATTCCGAAGTTCCCTGTTACGGGGACTGTATTCCCATTGCATTCGCAAACAGCTTGGAACGCTAATAAATTAATCTACATCGTCTTAGCGACAGACTCATCGCCGTACGTTTGTTAATTGCATTAACGGAAAACACGGTATCGCTTACGTTTAATCTTGAAAATGGTTTCAGCATGGCGACGCTGGAAGCACGAATAAACGAAGTACCGGGGGTGTTTGCATCCATGCAAACAGGGGATGCAATTTTCCTTTGGATCCAACAACCCTACCTTCGCTATTTGCCAACGAATTTCTTTGCGTACACGACGATCGTCTTCCTGTTAATTTCGATACTCTACAGGGCCCTCTCTAAGATTACGGTACCTCTAATTTTAATGAAATTCAAAGTTTCTGGAACTTTGTATCTAAGGACTGAATTATTTTTTAAAATGTTTCTCTTCTATATAATATTAATATAAAATATTAACATAATGATATATTAATATTGAAATATAAATGAAATCTAGATTTTAAGAAAGAATTTTAAATAATAAACACTGTTTAAAAACCATATTACCTTATTTTCATATTGATTAAAATGACTCAATAAACAAAATTTTAACCCACATTAGCATTTTATTAATTACCAGAGGTATCAAAGGAAAATCATAAATTCACCCTTTCAGTATTCATTAAAATAAGAGGGTAATAAAGTTGTTTTAAGATTTAAGAATTACGAAGAAAGGGGGATGAATTTATTCGAAAATTAAGAAATGCATGTGTACTGCGTGGAGGGTTAAGGGGTAGTGGATGTCTTTGAAAAATTTTCTCTACGTAAAAAACAGAAGGGGGGACCGAATGGAGAAAAAAATGAAATTCTATATAAAACTATCATTTTTATATAGAATATTATAATTAGATTTACACTATTATTAATTACTTCCAATAATTTTCATTAATATTTCTAATTTTGTCAACATTGCCATTCTTTTTGTGATTTATGTTGACGACATTCATTGTAATTAATTTTCAAATATTTATTATTATTGCTACCAACTTTTTTATGGTATATTACTAAAGATTTGTTTGCATTTTTTAAGTCTCGTGTCTCTCCATATCTTGGCCGTACATCGACGAATGGGTTGAAGTTTCGAAATGTTAAATATAATTGCAACAATTATAGCACGCCGTGTTATATACGACCGTTTCCGCTGCGGTGTTCAACGCGTTGGCTGTCACAGTGAAAACGGACGTCTGTAACACGGCGAGCGTTAAAAAGAATTATTAACATGTTAACGGCCAGAGTAAAAATGACCGGAAGACACGTTGTAAGTAATTGTAACTGCTAAAGATACGATCATTTCATTTCATAAATTAATTATGAGTTTCCTAGTTGCTATTTTTCATAAATAATGTGCTGTGCTGATTATTTAGAAATTCATTGTCCTATTTATATAAAAAAAAGTTTTAATTTTGCAACATTTTGCAACCGTTTAATTCTTTAATTAAAACTTTCCATTTCTTAACTTACACCATTATTCTAATAATAAAAATTTTAATTTTCGTGAGTAAATAAGATAAAAACTAATCCTCCAAAATTCAGGAACGATAACAAAATTTGTTTAAATACGCCTGCACAATAAAATTCAAAAGTCAGCCGACCTTTGAAACCGGAAAGGAGGAAATATTAATTTTTCGTGGAGAAAAAAGAGGAGGGTTAATTTTCTGAAATTTTCGAGTCAAAAAATTGCAACGAGCCTCGACAGAATGCACACAAGCGACAAAATTCGTAGAAAAAAGGAATACAGACGGCTCGAGTGAACCGTGCTAAAGTCGGCCAGCCCCGAAAAACAGAAGCGAGAAAAAAAGATGTTTCGTACACCGTGGAACATTTTCAAAAAAACAAAAAGGAGAATCGAAATAAACCGGGTGACCCGGCGAATAGAGGGGCAAACGATACGTACGTTCTCGATGATGATTTCAAATTAACGTCGAACCCATCTTTGATCTGTCTCGAAAGAGGCAGCAAACGCGGACTCACAGTCCCGGCGATGATTCGCCGGGCAAAGATGACTTTCAGCTCATCATTCAACGAGACAGCGCTTCAAAGTTCTTTGAGCACCTTTCGCTACTTCCGCTTCCTTCTTTCATCCGTCCGACTTTCTCCGGGCTTTGAGTAGCGTCTTGAAATTCATACTTCCTTATTTTTAACGGATTAAAGGTAATGGCAGTTTTCAGACGGCTAAAAATTTCTCGCGTCTCAAACAACTTTTTAGCCGGCGAGCGATGATAACTTTTTATACGCGAGCCAGCTTCGGTTACCACGGCGTATCGTTTGAGATTTAATTAATACCGCGGTCGTTATTAAAACGTTCGAGTATCGTTTTGAATGCGTTATTGATTTCAAGGATAAGTTAGAAAGATTGTAATTGGTATAGTGTGTCTAACTGATATATTTAACCCTTTCGATTTTACCAGAATATACACGTGTTTGGCAACAATTAAATTAAATTTTCTAAATGTTAAAGTATTTCTTTAACAATTAGTAACAATTAGTAATTTTAATAACTATCAGATTTTGTTTTTCACTGCTACAAGACAAAGTAAAAAAAGTCGAATTACTTATACATACTTTGCCTTTAACGATCTTCAATTATGCAAATTGCAATTGGAGTTATAATTTATTTCATTTTAACTATACATTGTATCAAGATAGTGATTTGACACGTTAACTGCCACCTATGTAATAAGGCACATTAGAATACCAATTATTAACGCGTTGCATGCCGCAGGGTGGTTCGTGCAATTGTTATAAATCATATCTCTTTTCTCAATGTAATTCGGAAAAAGTGTTACAAGAAAAATGTTCAGAGAATATTATATTCATAGGATCATTTTTTAAGTGCATATATACTTGTGTATAAAATTACATATTATCATGAAATTAAAATTTTTCTTTTTACTTTTATCTTAAAATTATTAGACATTTTACCCTTCCTTTTTCAACAAAATTGAAATTACAGGTGATTAATAAATTGCCTTATTTTTTTAATGGAAACGTTCATTTATTCTTTCCAGCATTTTATGCAAAAAATTGCTGGAGTATAATTACGAAAAAATGAATAATTTATGACGTAATTTTAAGTTAAAAATATGATATATCTCACGATCTATTGAATTTTATCAAGTTATATTCAAATGCTTCTTTTATGCAAGATATTTTGAAGAATAGATCTATGTGTTTAAAAAGAGGCATTTGCATTTGAATTTAAAATATCTTTAAAACTTGTATTACTCTGCACTGCAAATATATTACAGATTAAAATTTTAACAAATTCCAAATTCATCTATCAACAGATTCAAAACAAAAATGTTACAAAACTTTGTCGTACTTTAAAAAACTTTATCAAAATATTCCTTAAATATAAAATATTTTCGTTACATAAATTCGAAAGTCTGATAATAGTTCTTACGAAGTTTTATCGTATTTTAAAAAATTTTAACGCAGCATATTTTTTCTTAATATAAAATATCCTTATTACGCAGAAAAAACAGGACTTTTCTCCCATTGTTCTAAGTAGGTTAAACTCTATGTTAGATTTCGTAGCAAAATGTAACCAGCCATAACCATCGCAGTGAAAAACGTGTTAGAACCCGCTACTTACTCCTTTTCGCCACCAACTCGAGTGAACAAGAATGGAAGAGTTTCACCGGTCATTATCGTAAAAAGCATCCCCGGTTCTCTTTTATTCTAATTACGTTAGCACTTAATTGTACCGCAAACATGGGGTGTTAGCGACAATCAGTGGACTCCTTTCCGGAATCAGTTTCGCGCACGAACACCCTCGGTGTGTTAATATAAATACAATCTTGTTCAAAGGAACGGACCAACTTTTACGAAACAGCTTATAGAATATTTTGGAGAAAATTTTTTAAATAAAAAGTATTTAATATTTTGTACAACCCTTTCCAGTAGAGAAGGTCAAAAGTGCACTGACTTTAGAAACAAAATTTAGTAAGAAATTACATTTTAGATGTAACATTAGTTGCCATTAAAAATTATTTGTAATTTGGAAGTAAGACAATTTCAAATTCCATTATTTTTAAAATTGTATGGTACAGTTTTGTCTGAACTTAGCTTTATTTTCCTAACAAGTTTATATTATCTGACTAAAGTTGTAATGAATTATGAAAGACAATCATTAAACATACCAGTCAACAATTTTTACAGGACATAATTCTATTTGTAATTAAAATAGTACAAATTGTAAGTTTTCTACAAATTTATAAAACTGATCAAAAATTAACAAATTAGGCTTTTAAAGTTGTTAAAATATCTAGGAAGACTTAATAAATAATAATTAAAGAGGAAAAAACGTCTACAAATCTTAAATTTGCAAATTAACCGAGCAATCCTTACAATAATTGGCCACGAAAGTTCATTAGATGGATCATAAAATATTACTTGATTTAATTTCTAAAATTGAACGAGCAGAGAATAAAGAAACACGAGTAAGAAATTTGAAATAACAACCGACTGAAGGTACGTTTCGTCACGATCTTTATGTTATAATTTAAACATGCAATTACTTGGAAGATAATAAAGAAATCTACGCGTTCCGTTCCTCTGAATAAACGCGCCTTCGTTAACGATCCCGTTGATCCTATTAAAATGCAGATTCCTTCTAAATCGAAAGGGAGGCCTGACATCCGAGGCTCTGGAACTTCTTTCCTTCGAAAGTTTTGCTCGAAACAACGATTAACGTGACGCTGATGCGATAAAAAAGATGAGTTGAAAGAGTTTGCCTCCATAAACGTCTTCCAAAGTAACAGACGTGCATCCCCTATCGTGCTGTTCCTCGTCGCACCGGCGGAATTATTAAAAATGAAACTTTCACGACGAGTAACGACGAAACGAGCGCAAAATTCGTGCAGAAAACAATCCCTCCGATTGCTGACGGACCAAAAACTTTATGGATCCGTCAAAATTATTTATAACCGTACCGAATCCGACACCGATACACACACTTCGATACATAACTTCACTCTTAAACGTTTTCTTAACCCCTTGCACTATTTTCACGAGTCTGACTCGTGATGAAAATTTTAGGCCAAACTTGAATATCAGATATCTAAAGCGGTATTGGGGGTACAGTTGCCTCTGAAATCGGCCCGAAAAGTGCAAAGATTTCCGAGCACTGGTTTAGTTAATTAGCATTAGTTTCTGTATTTTAAGCATTTAATATTGTAACATTTATTTTAATCCTTCATAACCGTTTGTCGCCGATCGTTATGATTATTTTATTCCGTGACTGGAAGTCTGCCGCGAAGAGATTACCTTTCGTATCCGTACGAATTTAGCCAAAGTCGAGTAACGATCGGATGAAGAGGAAACGACACGAAGAAACGAGGAACGTTCGCGACGAAGAAAGATCGAATCATCATCCCGATATAACCCAAAGGCACGACCACCTCTAATTAGACTGTCAAGCGCATTCCTTCGATTTCGGTGGCCTTTGTTCCCCCTTATCTGACTCAAGACGACCCATTTTCCAGCTACTTGACAACTTACGATCTCTTCGACTAACGACGGTCTTGCGACACAGCCTTGCACCCTATTTTTCTCATCGCTCACAATATCTCCCTCGAACGTTTGCTTTCTCGTACGAGAAAAAGCAATTTTTCACGGACGAATTATATTTCATAATTTTTGCAAAATACATTTTATCCTCTTTGCGCGGACACCGGTGTTTTATACGTTAATTTCATCTTCTTTGAATTACGCGAGATGCTCGTTCACTTGCGTTTTTCATTCCGAGCTGGCCGTTTAAAAGTTTACCGGGGAATTCAATTATAACAATTGCATCGCGCATTACCAGGATCTAAATTCAATTTGCGCGAACGGTTGATACTGCACAGCCACTGGAGCATCGGACAATTAAATGAATCTCACACTCGGACGGTGTCAGTGTATAAAACTGATGGTTTTCGTAATGGTTTCCACGAGCGCCAAGTAATCGTCGGGGAAAAAAGGTAACTGTAGCAGGAAAACTCGAGAAAATGTGAGCCACCTTCGGAAATTTTAAAGATACTTTATTCCAAGAAGACCCAAGGTAACTTTACAGATGCAACGATTAACCTTTAACCCTTAACCACAACGTATATATGTATAATAAAAAACAACCCGTTAATCGATATCTATCGGTATAATTCTGCGAACAAACAATTTCTAGAAAAGGGAACACGGGGTAGGTAAAAAATTTTTAAAACCTCTCTCAAGCGGCACAAACACGCTCGACGTGTAAAAAGAGACGAAAGTGTGTGTACGCGAGACCAAAGAGATCTTGGGTTCATTTAACCAGCTGTTTCAAGCCACGTAAAGCAAGAACAGAGGGTTTTAGGAAGGTGTGTGTACATGCGCCAGACAGAGAAAGGGGTGGTAACAAAGAAAATAGATCGATTCGCGGCCTGCGTTCGCTCGTTTTCCGGGTTTGATGAATGCCGGAACGTTAAACCGAAATAAGTGGTGCTTGTCGCGATAATATTCGTTACAATAGCCATTGTTCCACGCCACGATAACTCGTTCCCTCAGGGCACGGAGAAAGAAATTTGCGCTCTCGTTTGGAATCGCGTGTTTTCCTTTTCCCTTTTCTATTTGTTTTCGCCCGGCGTACGAAATCGAAATGAATCTGCTCGTTGACCCAGCAACCTTAACGCCATTTTTTAACCCAATATGACTAAATAAATTTCTAGCTTTTTAGGTACAGCAATGAATCTTCTGGGAGACGGTATCGTATCCCCGTTACAAATTCTATCGAACGTAAAGAATAATAGATCCATAAAATATGTATGCGATTAGTCTGAATTAAGGGTTTGTGCTTTGAGTTTAATTTGAGTTAAATTTTAATCAAACAGTGATAATATATAGTTTCTTTTGCTACCTCGATTAAATTAAATTTAACTTTGTCAGATTTTCTCTTAGATCCTTAATTTTTTAACAGCTTTCTCCAAATACCACTCAAAGGGTTAAATTATGCAAGATACGTCCTTGATCAATAAACGTCTACGTAGAAAGAAGTTAATATCTTAAGCTTCTGAAAATATTAGTCGAAAGTTTTAGGATTTCTAAAAATACAGAAAAATGTAAAATTTCCATCCCATGGGAAAGAGTTAAAAATCACTCTGTGAGCAACAAAATCTGAAAGAAGAACACAAGCTACAAAGCAGAGTAACAAAACGTGGCAAAGGAACGGAGCAATAAACATGGTGGTTAGAATATAAGAGAAAAAAGGGGATGAGGGAAGGAAGATGGTGGCAGGGAAATCAGGTCCCAAGGTTTCTCATCCCCGTTCGTTTCGCCCTCGCCCTACATCCGGAACGCGCGGAGAGACATTCAACCGCAAAATCGTGGTCTTATGCAAATTCACGCGCAACTTTTAACATTTACACTGGCTGGCTTTCCTGTTGGATATTTCGCGTCGCGACAGGAAACCGTAGCAAGTATCCGGCTCACGTCGTACGGACGACCTTATACGTTCACTTTGTATCTTCCACGGCATCCTCTTAGCCTTGAACGTGTTTTTTGTTGTCCGACTTGAAGGATCTCACAGACCAACGCGAAACGTTCGCGGGCGCAGCGGCAACGGCAGTGAAATTCACACGCATATTCATAGAGAGACGAGAATATTTCGTTGCCACTGCGAATTTCATAAAATGAGCAAACCCTAGTTGCTTCTTTCGCGGGTATGATAAACAATGTATTCGTTGTCGAAGATCCAGGTTTTTAAAACACCTTTTACAACTTTTAAAACTCAATTAGATATCAATTATAACTTAAATATTCTATAACTCCAATTGCAACTATTAAAAGTAAAAAGAAAATGAATTTATCTTACACAAAAATAAAGAGATTTTGGTATTTTTATTACATTACTCAGTGTGTTAAACTGTGAATTTTAAAAGAATATTAAAACATTGAAAAAGAATTATCCATACTTAACATTTTCATCTTTTGTATTATTATATTCAAGTTACGAATGAATATTTTTGGTAAATGATTTAAGCATTTATTATAATTATTTAAGAATAGATATTGACGACTGGAACATGTTAAGATGTTCCAAATATTGTACAACCACTTGGCAACAACTATAAAAAAAGTATAAAATTTTACAAACTGATTAGCTCTGAAGATAGAGGAAAGCGTGCAATTGATAACGCAATTTGTTGCATCTCGATATCTTAATTAGTTCCTGAGATATACGGCTTTAAAGTTCACAAAGCGGCCGCCGCCAAAGGGTTATGTCTGGCGCGCGGAGGGGATAGACCCGTCTGGCGCCGCCAGACTTTTTTCCAAGAATTGTATATAAACAAATTCCTGGAAAAGTAAAGGGTTAGACGTAAACATTGTCTAGCGTGACCAGCCGTCTAGACACGAACTGACTGGGTGCGAGAGAGACGGCGAGCGAATTTTTATGAAAAATTACGTATGTCTTCCAACGACGATATCTCAGGAACGGATAAAGATATCGGCATGAAACAAAAACTGTTTTAAAGAGGAAGAATTCTACTTTCTTACAAACTTAACCTTATGCAAAAATTCCAAACAGTTTTTTGTTGGCAGCGGTTTAAACTTTGTGTAGTTTTAATACGAATTTCTTATGCAATTTAACGTACGTTCTGGTTTAAAATTGTTTCTAACGATGAAATATTATTAATTTATTGATTTTTAAACTATTTATTAATACTATTATTATTAATTGAGGTTTATTTAACCTTTTATAGTTGAAAGTCACACATTTTAATTTTTATTTTAAACTAATGATGTTTTGATACAAATAGCTTAATACTTTTTGTCAAAAATAACGAAGTGTATTCAGTGATGCGTACAAAATATATTATTCCATTCGTAAAAGAAAATTAATCTTTATCTTATCCGCTATAACGTTGCAGCACTTATAATTCCAAACTGTTGAACTGCTTTCGCATTTACTAATTATATTATAAGTTGCAGGGAAAAGAATGACTCGAAGAGAAGATTAATTGCTGGGAACGTTAATCTGTCACGGAATTTCATTCCACCTTGTTGCAATTACAAAAAGTATGGGAAGTAAAGCAGCTTAAAAAGTAAATTAATACCTTAATAATTGTGGGAAGTTTCACCGCGCAACGACTTCGAACTTTAATTTTCCTGACCGCTTCGCGGTGCCGTGCCTTAATCTAGTTACCCGCCTCAGAACTTGTTTAACTATTTTGCAACCTCCCTACCAATATTATTACAAACCTAACAAAACAAGATCACCTACTCGCCGTACAACAAAAGTCTCCCGGTCTCGAATTACTCATCATAAAATATAAAAGATTGACAATATCAGATCAAGAATTTTCCTGCAATGTACACTATAAATTGTAAGAAAGTTTCATTTCAGTGAGCATCGAAAGGATCGAAGATATAATCAGGAAACTTCAAGATCGGATTAAAGAAAGAGAAAA
Organism: Anthidium xuezhongi; assembly: GCA_022405125.1. Lineage (NCBI taxonomy): Eukaryota > Metazoa > Arthropoda > Insecta > Hymenoptera > Megachilidae > Anthidium > Anthidium xuezhongi. The sequence continues at coordinate 8,886,795 of CM039638.1, read as the reverse complement.
TGAAAGAGAACTATGTTCTGCTGAATTAGTTTAAACGTTGCAAAGCGAGGATCACCCGAGAGTGAAATAAAATGAGCTCGAACCGAGAGCCGAAAAATCGGAAACGGGAGGGTTGAAAATTCAACCTTAAATCCTGAAACGTGCCAACTACATCATTAGCCGGCTACTGGAAACAAGTATTAATTAGGCACGAACGAGGGATGCCTGATTACACGTTCCGTGATGCTTCAAACGAACCGTGATTTCGTGCATCAGAGAAAAATTGCTTCTGAAACATTTCGCTCGAATCGAAGGAACATTGAATAGCGGAGAAAAGAACTGGGACGCGTGTGCGGCTGCCTGTGATTGGAATAAAGGATGAACCGATAGAGGGGTAGAAAAAAAAAACAGCAAGAAAGAAAGAAAAAGGAACGATGACGGGCGAGGGGGCGGGGGGGTAGAGGCAGCTTGAATCCACAGATGATAAAACGAAACGGCAGCTTTGTTTCTCCTCTTCATTCGAGAAATGAATCCGACGCGTTGAAATATCGTTACTACACGGAACATTCGGCACTTCGTGAAATATCAGAAAGTAAAATAAACACACGGCCGAGAGAATGGGAAAATGATTTATGTTACGAGCGAAAGTGTAACTTTCAAGTATTCGCGCGAATGAAAGTTAGGATTTAGAAGGAAATCTGAGGGGAAGTGGTAAAAATAATTCGAATAATAAACGTTTCGACCTTGCAAGAAGAGGTCTCGATTTTATCCCTAAAATGCAAACGTTATTGCAAAGTTTACTTCTGATTTAAAACTGTTGTCAATTATGTTCTAACGCTAAAGGGTAAGACCACCCTAGAGGATTCTAAATGATGGGTGACTTCAACACTTTTTTAACCGAATTCTAATATAAAAGATGTAAGAAATAAGATGTTGTAATTGTGTCTTTATGAACTTATGGTATAAAAAATTGAATTTTTTACAAACGAATTAATTCTTAACCTACCAAGATTAATAGCCTCGCGGTGGTACAATTTTCCTAAAAATGATTGTAATAATTTTTGTAATAAATAACTGTCGTGCAAAATTTCATTTGAAAAATGACCATATAAACATTTATTTTGAAACTATTTCCGGTCTCCCGGTACCACATTTTGCTCATTTATATTTTGCCACGCGAAATATAAATTCTGACGCGTTCTCAGCGTTTCTGAAGTATTTCTGAAGTGTTATTACGAAATAAATTTTATAGCCGCTATCAGAAAGAATGACAGAATAGAAAAGTTCGCCTTAAAGGAGTTAAATGATTCTTTCTTTTTCTATTCATGAAAATTGTTGTGGAGTTGCCTCCTTATTGCCGCAACCTCTTGAATTTGAAAAGAACAGCGGGAGGTCGTCGATGAATTTTCCACGGGCGCATAATTCGTTCAGCCAGACGGAAATACTTTCGCTGGCTACCTTCTCGCGGGGATAGTAAAGTTCTCTTACGTTTTATCCCCATCGTGCAATGCGCCGAGCAAAAAGTGTTGCGCTGTACATCCTGTGTACCGACCGTTCCCCGCGAAACTTTATTTCCTCGCTCAGATTTTTATGCTTATACACGACGGGCTACAACCGCGACAAGACCGGCTCGCGCCTAGGAGACCGAAAGACCCTCGAAACTTTCGGGTATCTTGTTCTTATCGACGCCGACTTCGCAAGAACCGTGTACATCGTTATTCTCTCTTCATATTATATCCTATTTTCCATGGTGTTTCATTGTATTTGACACGTTCGTTCAAAACGCTCCACGTTGCAGATTTTTATGAATTTTGATTCGCGTAGGATGAAACGTTTTGTTACGAAAATTGCGGAGGCTGAAATACGAATTCGCACAATTCTGGGGTTTTTCTCAGAGATCCAACAAATGTTTTACCTCGAAAACCATCGTTCTGTTTTCAGATTTGTGTAATTCTAATTTACAGACGTTGCAATTTTTTAACGAACGATGCACGCGTTATGAAATATGCTTTCCCGTGAAAACTCGCATGTGAAATTATTATCGAAGGTAGTTCATATCAAAATTATATATCAAAATATTGTTAAATATTATAATACAGAAACTTTGGAATATCTAAATAATATTTTTAGAAACTGAGAAGCTTAAAAACATATTCTTATGTGTTTATTTTTCAAGGAAACATGTACTCGTTCCTTGGAGCGAAAGGGCTAATAATAGAACTAACCTAAGCAACTTTAAGTTTTATACAGCACACGTTATCCTAAAACAATAATAATACTAGCCCATGATTATTATCTTTCGATCTTTCTCAGCTAAATATTATTCATCATCCCACGCTTCCGCTAAATATTATTTGCTTTGAAATTTAATGTATGCACCTACTTCGTCCTATCACAATAACAAACAGTTTAAATTCTCAGTGTTAATTCAATTTTACTTATTCTAAAAAGAAACACATTAATCTCGCTCCATTTCACCGGCCGATCCCCTCGGCTCGTTCGACTAATTTAAACGAAGAATGGCAGAAAGAAGGTCCCAAACATCACGCAAATTACACTAATAATCTAAAGTGTTGAATGAAAAAATTAAGCGCTCGTACGTTTAAGTAAACTCCGCTAAACACGTTTCTTTGCGCTCGTTAATTATCCCGCTGCATCCTACAATGCTCCTGTTACTCTAATTATTCTTCCAACACCTAATTGCCTCTTCACCAGCTGTCGCGTTTAACGTTACGAAATTAAACACGTTGACGAGGCGCAAGGGCCAAGAAATCTGATCAAAGACTTCAAAAGGAAACGCGCGGGACGAGCAAGGGGGGGTGTGTACGTATTTGCACGAGAAAGCGACGAAAAAAAAAGAAGAGGAGCAGGATGAACGTGGGCGAAACGATAAGGATAAAAAGATGTTGGCCGGGGAAAAAGCGGCGGTCCATGAAAGTTGCAGAATCCAGGGTCGCAACCGATAGGTCAGCGAGCACCTGTGGCAAATGTCCTGCGAAATAATGTTATCGCGGCGTGGTCGTTTGATTTTCAGTGCACGCGTACAGCCAGCAGCAATGCTTGAAAACAAAGGTCAAAGTTTAAACGACAGAACGCGATGCGAACGTTTCCCGAGAGAAGAAATTCAGTGCAACAATTAAAAGTCTTCGCGTTTCGCTTATAAAAGGAGAACGTAAAGAATGTACGGACTAAATTATCTCGTTGTCCTATCACTTTTTTTTTTCTTCTAGAAATTAAATGTTGTAAAAGTACAACTGTTTCTGTAGCTCACTGTGCTAGATTATGTTTGAAATTTTAACCAAAATTTATATTCATCTAAATTATTAAAATTTACGTTCAACATTCTAATTAAAAGACTATTTTGACAGGATGTTCTTTTTAATTAAGTCTTGCTTGGAATTTTTGTTGACATAAACTAATAATAGTGTAATTATAAGTGTAATAAATTGATACGATTAAAAATTACAACATCTTTTAACTTAATGGATTACATTTATTATTATATACAGATATTTTATCAAGCAAAATTTTTTCTTTGAATTTCCGTCCTATGTTACCAATAAAGGGGATGTAATTAAAAAACCATTCCTGTTTTGGACATTTTTATTCCGATTTCAATGTTACTGAAGTCGTTAAAAATTGACGTGAAATTCGAAATTTAAAATTTGCAAGTGGCAGAAACGAAACGACAAATAAATTCGACGATTATTATCCAAAAGCAAAACGAAATGAATATATCGACGGTTTTACAAATATAAACAAAGCCTGGGTTAAATTGAACAATAAAATGCGTTTCTCGGAAAAACTAAATTGAAATCTACTATCAATGAATTGATAATGGTGTCGTCTATTATTTAAAAAATAATCGATAAGCAACAAGACTGAAAATAACAAACTGAAATATCGAAGCTACTTTTTATCATTAATTTCGAATAAAATTTGCCCCATTCTAAGGTTTACATCAACGCCCCCAGCACTTCAAATGGTGACATTTGAAATATTACAACGCTGGATCATTATAAAATTTTGGAGGATTAAACAACCATTTCTTCTCTGAAATAACGGGGAGAATTCACGTTTTATCGATAATTAAATTCACGGTTCATACTTCCCTCGGTTTCCCTTCTTAAATGAAAAAATGTAATTACTGAACAAACATAAAGTACCGGGGCCGTGTATCAAAGTAAACCATTAAATACGTTGAAACAAAAATATTCTTTTTAAACGTTCGAACGAGGAGATCTCTATTAAAAACAAGTAACACCGTCGTTCAATTTACTTCGATTTCTTCCCTTTATTTCACGAGTCCGATGCAAGGCACGAAATTTTACAGATTTTCACCGAGGAGAAAAATAAGAAGGCAAACAAAAATTTCACGTCAGAATCGAGGGGGGAACCTTTTATTCACCGACCCTCGAAACTTCCCGTCTTGCACTTCCGTCCTGCTCCCGAAACTTTCTTTTCTCTCCTAAAAAATTTAATACCGTGTCACTGTGCAATTTCGAACGACCATAATAACGTTGACATTATTACCGTCGCCTTGTTTCAACTTCCCCGTAGCTTTCCGTGTCGCATGAACCTGGGCCACCAACGATTCTCAAGATTCTGCAGTGTTTCTCGAGAAAACAGCTGCAACCTTGAAGCAACAAAACAAACTTCGACGAGTCTGTGTGCACCCCAACCAATTCGAGACTAAAGATATTTTCTAAAATGACTTTTAACAACTGTAATTTGTTAACTTTGACACGGGTGACACTCGAATTTCCGTAAAAATCGATTTTCCAACTATTAGAAATTCGTAATTAGAGATGAACACTTATTAAAATGAAAACAAATAGACCTTGGTCAAAATAAAACTACTACCTAATGGAATTTTTATCGACTTCGATAGTGAATAATTTAGCACTGTAATTAATTGTAAAAAATAATTTTTGTCTGAGAGAAATGTTTAGGCGTTAACACCCTGACTGTCACTTCACCCATACATGGGTGGTACTTAAATTTCCATTAGAAACCATCGCCCATATTACTAGGAATTCTATAATTTATTTGCTTGAAAATATTCCTATTAGATATTAGAAATAACAAAACATTGTGGAAATAAAATATAAAAATTGTCAAAAATAAATTATTATCAAATGGAATTTTTAATAGCTGAAACGTGACAGTGTAAAAATGAAATAAAAAATATTGACGCAAGAGATTATATATATACAAGTCACGAATACGTGATCTAAACGTGTATATAAACGTGGCTAATTATTCATTACCAACAATGAAGTATACCACTGATAATATAAAATTCATGACCACCACACGCAGAGTGTGTCATTAGTCTTTCTGTCCAAGTTCTTCATTACACACCTAATGTACACTGAGTCTCAAATGGGTTAAGGTCAAACTTAAACTGCTTACGGTTCGACGGATTAAAGGACCGCACAAAAGGCAAAGGACAAAGCCGAGAACGTCTTGTGGGCGTTATAACACGAGCGTGGGTGTGAAAATACCAATATCCTGAATGAAAACCAGTTCATGCTAATAGGTCAAATGGAGTTTTAATTAAAACACTGTCGGTATTGACAGGTGTTTTGAATCGAAATAGACAGCCTCGTATTTGAATCATTTCTCTACGGAAATCACTATTACCCTTTGTACAAATATCAGAAAATATCTGTGGATCTCTATTTCAAAAGCTTTCACAATAAAATTTATAAAGCAATATATGCGTTAAATAATCTAATGTTAAAAAGGTCTGATGTGGGGAAAGTATACTTAGTTGCCCACACAAGGGTTGAAAGGTCACCGTATACTAAAGGTGACTATAATCACTCCATAATTATTATTTATCGTATACACAATAATAAAGTACAAAATAACAGAAGACGTAAATGTAGCGAACTTAATAAAGTACAATATTTACCATAATAACTCTACACGGTTAATTAAAATACATTTTCCAATAATTAAGAAATGTAGACAAACGAGAAATGTTTAATCCCTCTATAAAATCAAATAGTGACTCAAAATAATAAATTTAAGTATTAAACTTCCATAAGAGAAATTTTTTTAGTAAAAACCTTCTAAAACAATAACTATGTTCGGACAGGTTTTAAAATAAATTCAGCTGAGTTTTATCCAATAATTCTTGCAATTCCGTTCGCCAAAAGCGTTCTTTATCACCGCCATTGAATCGTTTAAACCAATATTCAATCAACGAAGAAGATTCTTTGAACGTTTTAACAAACTTTTGATAACTATTCACTGTTTCTTTTTATTAAACAAAAATTCCATTTAAATGCACCAAATACCAAAACTGTAACATCAAATAAATAGGATTCGTTGTAACCCGCAACCAGGGGCTTTAATTGAAAGACCTCAGAATTGATTCACACATTCGCACTCCTACACGAGGGGTGAGGAAAAGAGAAATCGAACGCAAGACAAACCACGAGGGTCATTATCAACCGTCGGCTGGTTCCAATTCAACGATGCACTCTGCCAACGAATATTTCGTAGGAGAGAGCAGTCTGGCCAGCGTTACCAGTTTGGACGATCTTTCGGGAATTCGTCTCGGAAAACAAGGTAGAAAACAGGGAAGACGAAGGGGGACAGACTAGAGAGGTTGTTCTTGAAACTGGCTAATTCGTCTGCGAGGCGTGATTGGCCTGGATACGAGCCACGATCTAAATGTCACGTTTTCATCGGCGCAAATTCCGCCACGAGCATTGCCAAACATCGGCCAGTGACTTTAACGACCCAATTTCGATTGCTCGTCTTTCGATGAAACGAGAAACGCGTTAATCTGAAACGGTAGTTTCCCTTCAATCCCTTTTATGGCACTTGCGCTCTGACTCGAACTGTTATATGTTTTTAAACAGAAATTAGGAAACGTGATACTACATTTTTATAGACTTTGACATTTCTGAAAGATACTTTTAGAAACTTAGAACATCAAGAATGCATTATGGTAACCTTGAATGCTTCTAAGGCCAGTGAATCTATTTTTTATTATTTTTTTTTAAGAAATAATTTGCATATAATTATTTCGTGATTGTAAGAACAGGACATAGAACAATTTTGGAAAATAATGTTTCAAGATAAGAAACTTTAACACTTTGACTGCCATACTGCAGCTACTAAACATTTCACTTGAGAGTAATTTTATTTTTAACAAATTTTATATTTTATTTCCACAATATTTTGTTATCTTTGTAATTTATAATTTTAAATATTTAATGAGAACATTTTCAACCAAATAGATGAAAGAATTCCTAATGATATAGGCGATGGTATCTAATTCAAGTGTCACCCATATGTGGATGACGTGGCAGTCGAGGTGTTAAATAAGCCCAGTTACTAGTATAATAAAATGAGAGATATTTTATATTTTGTTACAAAAAATTAAATAACACTTTATGATGACATATAAAACCCTCAGACTCATGGTATAACCTATAAATGCGACATAAATTAATGATTCCGAATGGAATTCCAAGGTTGGAAAGGGTTAACGTCGGAGTGCGACGAAATCATTGAGTACTATCACTGAACGCGTCAGTCGATACAAGATTCCACGTCGAACACACGATTCCTGTAATTTCTAATGCGATTTCGCACAATTACCGCCTGAAATGAAAGCGTTAATCCGAGAAAGTAACACGGAAGAAGATTGCAGCGTCACTGGGGGATTCGAATCGATCGTTCCGACCCGGTACATCCTCGCTCGAGACGAACTGTACGACCGAACTGACTTCGCTCGCAATTATTTTCAATCGAGAACGTAGATTATTTTATCAAAAAATAATCAAGTATTTTGAAAGTGTCAAAAATTACCGAGAAATAACATAAAATATCCATTTAACCCTTCTGTATTTATTATATTTATAAAAAATAGATTCATTGCCTAATGACTACAACGTGTGTATAAAATGTAAACAAGTTATAGAAACTCAAAAAAATATTAATTCCGCCGTAAAAGAATCAAAATATTTCTGCAAGTAGCTAATAATTTGTTCGATTCGAAAATTGTTTAATCTGAGAAGAAGAATTTAGAAATTTGTCACAATTAATTGTCTTCTCGTTGTATCAATTACAAAACACGGTTCAGTTTCTTGAACGATATCAAAGAAACGATTACTCGTATCTCGGTGTTTATACGTCATTTTTTTCTTAATCCCCCGTCGAGTTCAATTTTCCCCAACAATATTACATTTATACGACGAGAGAGAAAATGTTGAACGATCGATAAATAATAGACTCACCCTCTGTCGGCGCGCTGAATGCCTGCAGTCCTCGCATTAAGGCCACCTAGTCAAGGTCCATGCAAGCCGATTTTTCTGCTCGAAAATCTATAATCACACGCAAGAACGTATTCGATTAGTATCTAGAACCGCTGTTCGTAAGTAGAGGGACATTTGTAACTTCAAACACACAGACATAAATAACTTGTAACATTCAAATTTTAGAAACATTAGAACTAGAGAATCCTTACTTTACTTAGTTTCTTTTATTTTCTTTCATATTTTAAGAAGCTTGGAAATTGTGAAATATTATATTTTGTAAATTTAGAGACTTATAAATAGTGCATTTTCAACATCTGAATTTCCATTAAAATTTGCTACCCATATTAATAATAGAAATAACATAATATTGTAGAAATATAACATTTGTTGAAAATAAAACTATTATTGAATAAAATATTCAGTTTGATTAAATTTAAATAGGTATTTTGATACATAAGTTGATGACTGTGTATGATAAATAAAATAATTATTGCAAAATGTACTGTGAGTATTTCTTTCAAACGTACCAACAATTAAAAAAGAACCAAAAAACTGAAACTTGGAACTATTACACATTTAAAAAAATTATAATGTTTCTGGAAAGGATTAAACCTGATCCACTACATTTTAAAACAGGTGTTCAAAGTATCTTAATCTTGGGCTAATTCAATTTCTACTATTTCAAACGGGAAAAATTGTTTCGAAATTCGAACAACTCGAAGATCGAATCGTTTTCCGAAACCCCAAGCATCTGAAACGCTGTTTCATATGCAACAACCTAATAGAATTCAATATTCGAACCCGATCGAGCACGGGGATCGAGAGTCAGCTTATTCCCCCTCGTTTCACCGGAAACTTCTTTAAATATCTAAGCATGGCGCACCGCGGAAAATACTTTGCATACTATTCATCAATTTAAACGCGATGGTAGCAACGTGCACCGTCTGTGGACGTGAGAAGAGGTCTTTATTACGGCCACTCTCGGGATGAAAACAAAAAAGAAACAGAGAAAGAGAAACGAGCAGACGGAAAAATTTCCAAAGGTTGAAAAGAACGGGGCAAGATTTTTCCTTCGCCTTTATCGAGCATCGTCGTGAACGGTCTTTAATATTATAAAAAGGGAATGACGGTGGGGCGGGTCTTTGACGACACACCGAAAATTGTTTAATCTCGAGAGAAAGACTTCCGACAACGCGTCGTTTGCCCAATTTTCAACCCCCGTTAACCCCCACGAGCGTTACTCTTTATTAAACCGGCCAACTTTTTCCGGGTTCAGGCAAGCAAAGAACGAACTCTTTGTTCCTCCTGAGAGGAAAGAACAGCCGGAAAGGAACTTCTTGACCCGCAAGATTCGGCAAGTTCGCGCCTGGTCAAGAAACTCGGGAAATTTTGTTCAAACACACGGAGGATTCCTGATTCTATCGATTCCATTTTTCTAGTTTTCCCTTAAGTCTTTGATAATGTTCAGGGAGGAATTAGCTCGTTAACTGGCAAAGTAGAAATAATAGCCGGGATAAGTACAGCATGCAATAATAACAATTCTTAATATTAGAATCGTCAAACTTACATAAAATAAATTATGCAATAATTGGCACTTCTTAGGGATAAAAAAAATATTTAGCACGTTTGTATCATTCTTTGACATTTAAATCATAAGCAAACTATTTTAATTTTCAATTCAAACATTTCTTTTCTTATGAACTGTGTGCTTCAAATAATGATAATTTAATTCTGCATGTCATTAAACGTGTATAATTATACAGTTATACAAATTTGAATTTAATTTCAACACGGATTGATAATCATTAATGAGTTCAGTTTTTTAGATTTTTCTATTTTTCTATTTTTCTAATAACTTTTCGTTAAATACAAAAGCCGCGAATATTTTTTATTAATATTTATGAAAATCTAATATTTAAAAAAGAGTGTCATTCTTTTTACTTTTTTATTAGAAATATATATTCTCGTGTACCATCGGTATACAGTTTGCAACTACAGATAACGGGACCCATTTATGCTAATTTGTAAAGGATAAAATAAATAATTATACTGGGTGTCCCATACGGATCCGCGAAAACTTTGTTAGTATATGTTTTCAAACGTTCCTGCAGCCACTAAAACAAGCTTCGCGCCTGTATTTTTTGTTAACTCGGGCTGATATTGAAATAAACGGGAAAATTCGACGGAATCAAATAGCAACACAATGATACGGGTGTAATCCCGTGTTTTACGTAGACCTATATATTTTACAAGAATTCCGGTTCCAGTTTGCTGAAAGCTACAACGCGTGTCCCGTTGAAACGAGCTAAATCGTAAACCACCTTTTATTCTATTTTCTTTCGCGATGCTGAAGTTTATGGCTTCCCATTAAACTGTCGATTGTCGACAGTGCATCAAGAGGCTTTTCCAGCAAACTGCACGTTTCAAATCTCTATTAAATCGTAAGAAATAATTTGATGACTGTAAATCATTTAATTCTCGAGGATTTTATTTAATCTCGGAAAGATGCTCGTGATTTCTATCGTTGACAAACAGTATTATTTAATCAAATATTTTGTAAAGAAAGGGTTTTCAGATAAATATTATTGGAAATTCTTAGAAATAATATCTCGAAATTGCTAAGGTCATAAAAATAGAACATTTCTAAATTTCTAAATTCCTTAAAATATAATATTTCAAAATTTTTCAATTTTCAAAAATATAATATTTCAAAGTCCAATTATTCCAAATAATTATTATCTAAAAATAAAACTTGTAATATCTTATAAAAATGAGAATTTAGAAAGGATCTTAAATTTTAATTATTACCAATGTTTATATTAAAAGAGTATAATCTTTATGTTCTAAAGTTAAAAATAATTCTAAGTTGAATATTAGGTGAAGCTTGAAATTTTGGTCCACGATATTTTTACCCAACAAAAAACTGCAGATTATTCCAGTTTTTAAAATTACCTCATATGTAACACTGAATCAGTAAAATGTTACATTTGAAATATCACCACAAATAACATTTTGATGTATATCATTTAATTTGACGTTAAGCATGCACCGTTTCATGTAATCTATGAGAGTTCACGTAAAATTTCGAAATTATGTAAACATTAACCTTTTTAAAAACGAAACATCAAACGCACCTTAATCTTTTGATGTCTGTACAGCGACATACAAAAGTTTGTAAAAAACAAATTGCAACGACACTGCATGTTTAAACGTTATAACAGTGTGCATTTAAAAATCTATGAAAAGAAAAATATTGTGTTTTATGGACAGACAAAATTCTCACAAAGCTGCGACTTCAAATGCGCAATGCGCTAATTAAACGGTACATCTCTCGGATGAAATGTTTCAAATTAAAATACAGTTAAATATTTTTATTTGCTTACTTTTACAGGTATTTTAAGCCCCTTATTAACGTACTTTTTGATAGAACTGATTTTACAAAATACTTCAATTTCACAGAATATTTATTTAAGCTTCTGTTAATAATAGTTGATAAACAATTTATTCACATTGCCATAAAAATTTGGTATCTAATAAAAGAGTTATTGATAATCAGTGAATGTCATTTTTAGATATTTCAATGGAAATACAAAGGAAAAAATGTTAGTTTTTTGAAACTTAAATTTTAAAATTCCTGGTCTATTATTCATTATTAAACTGTTATTAAATCTCGAATTTCTTTGAATTCTAACTGCTCAGAAATAAATGACTACTTGTTATAAACAAAATTACTTTTACTTCTTGAAATTTATATAAAAATATGCTAGAAGTTTCATAATCCTCTGTACCATTCTTTTATAAAATTATCAAAGAACCCCATCCCCTACACAGGGTGAGTCAAATAAACATACCCCCTGAAATAAGTTAACCATATACATAAGTCAAGAGTATTTACAGCAACAAATAATAATTTATTACAAATAATTAAAAGATGTCTGACCCAAAAAAAAATAACTGACTTCTAGATATGGTTAGTGTTGAAGTCTAAGATGGGGAGATTTTTGGATCTTACTACAATACGTACATAGATGCGGAAGATTGGAAAAGGTGGTGTGCACAATTTCGCGTAGAAACAGGTCAAGGGTGATTAAGGGACCCTCGTGTGTGCCACGAAATCGGGGTCAATGGGATTCACTGCCCTGGTCGGGTTACCTCCTCGACCAAAGGAGTCGTCGGAGACGTTCTCTCTTAGCCGCTTAAAAAATACCTCGCCTTCGCCTTTATCTCCTAATATCTTGATTGCAAGTTATTGCGAGCGGGTTTCGTAAGGGAAGAACTGCCATTATTCTTTTATAGCACACGTGCGAAGCATCCCCTTCATAACGACGTCGACCGGACTAATTTGACCAGCGAGCACGGAAGCGCCGGATGGAACGAGGCTAATAACGACCGCCTTTGATTCACTTTGATTCACACCTTGTATACAATATCGTTCAAAAGTATTTGCCCGTAGCTGGATTTTCATATTTACGATACGTACAGTCTTCCACGAAAAGCTACTTTGATTCAAATGAATTTCCTCTCGCACGGTTAAACTAATATTATTAGCATTCTTTCAGAAATTACGAATTCTTTTGTGATTTTAATAAGGCAATTAAAATTTTATAAATCACAAGTCAGAAGGCTCAAATTGTTACTCGTAATTTACAAATTCATTAATATTAGTAGTTAGAAAAATTCTTACATGGAGCTTAGTTAATAGAATTCTTGATTCTGATAAATATACGAATAATTTCATATTCTTTTACACTAATAACCTTTTGAGAAATGGCTAATTACCATTGAATGTTCTCTACTTAGTGAATTACTGATCTAGAGATATATTGGCTAAGGGCACCTATATTTATGAAACGAATATTGTGTATAGACGACTATACTACCCTCCTTAGTGAAAATGTCCCATCTACCATTTTTCCATTTATCAAGATATTATGAAATACATCAAGTTTAATACAGTTTTTGCCATTTAAGCAAGGTAAAAATACCACTGGTGATTAACCATTTTTTATTTTTTATTAACCCTTTCATATCCATTATTGCCACGTGTCTATTGTACCCTTATTTTAAATGACAAAATGAAATATTAGTATTATTTATGTTTTGTATTCCTAATAATTTCTCTTAGTACTGTGCGAGGAAATTTACTGACAATAAATCAATTTTTCAAGAAATCACTTCTACACCGTAGTTATCCTTTTAAAAATAAAATGTTCTGAGAAAAATGAAAATCCATTCAACTGCAAAACCGTTTCAACGAACGTTTAATAATTGACAAATGAAATGATCGCTTAATTAATGAAAGAATGATTAAATTATTTAAGAAGGCAGCTTCAGCAAGGAGATATAACAAAAAAGATGCGAAAACCATCCAGCTTGACAGAAATTAACGTCAGCTCGACATTGCGAAATAATTGAACATCGTTCTCGTGATCTCGATCGTATCCACCAACGAAAATAACTTACTATGTCCTTGCAGAGCGCCGCTTCGATCGTGATGGAATTAGCGCAGCTCATCGTGAGAAAAATAATTCATTAGTTTGTCCTCTTATGAACGAACAGCCTTCCTCGTGGAAATACGATCTCGAATCAAGTTCACTCTATTCAGACGAATCTATTATTGCCTAACGATCGACGTTGTATAGTACGAGGTACACATACACCTGTTCAAACGGCCTATTTCCCCCCCTTTACACATATACACGTATGTACGTACGTATGTATGTATGTATGTACATGCATACGGTTTAATCTATTGGAATCACGAAAATACCCCGAACTTCGAGGAAACTCCTTTCACCCTTCGTGCACGCTCCATTTAGCCTTTGAATCGGACTATTGTGAACGATATAAAGCCGTTGTACAGTTTACTTTAAAACTGGACAATCTGGATAGGGAACAGTCCTTGTGCGTTCTTTTCTGAATACGATTTTATTCGGCGTTCTATTAATTTTAACATAAATTGTGATAATTCTTTACTACATTGAATTACAAATATGCAAAGCATCTCATATATTACTATATTTTTTGCAAATCTGCAATACTATACAACTTTTCTTTAAATAAATTTATAAAAATTAGTTATTATTATTGTTCCCAGGGGTTCGGTAACGTGTCTCCTTCGAAAATTAAAAAAAGAAATCATGCAACGAACTTTCCACCGTGTCATGGGAGAAAATGTTATTCATGGAAACCGGCACCCTATCACGCCTCACAATCGTATCCATACGAGACATTTGAAATTTAATCTCGGCTACGAAATCGGTCTTTCCCTTAGCTCCCGTGCCGACGAAAACACGTAGAAACGTGTCAAAGATCGCGACCCAATTGACTATATATACTTTTAACGCTACCAGAACTATCTCGACTCTCGCTTTCTTGCCTGGCTTCTCGCCGAAACCGTTTCGACCCGCATCTCACCCCGGGGACTTCCGGAGGGAATCAAGCCTCTCGTCATTTCGACGATGTTCCTCCGGCAAGAAATACGTATCGAGAATCCCGCCCGTGCGTCCCCTCTCTATCTTGAATTTGCTTAAAGATTTATCATCCGACCCTTTGCGTCTTGTTCCGACTCGTTTGATAAGGGTGGGCCGACGTTGCGACACCCTTGCGATCCTCCTTCAATTTCCAACGTTCACCACCAGCTATCTGGAATAATTTTGTGGCTGCGAGAAAACGATGGAAACTTCAGCCCCCCTCCTCCCCCGCCTCCTTATCCTCATCCTGCTACTTTCTCTCTCTAAAGGGAGTAATGAAAGTATTCTCGTTTTTGAGGGTGCTCCCTGCGTGGTTTTCCAGCTTGATAGGCGGTGGATATTCCCGGATAAACGAGCGGAGTTAAACGATTACGCTTGTCGCTTGTGATAGGCATTCGATGTTCCTTTTTTTCCCGTGGATTTTTCACAGAAATTGAATTATCGTGGAATTTTAAGTCTTAGTGAAAACAAGAATAAGTAAGGATTGTAAACAAGAAGGAATAAGAAAATTAAGGTTTTGAATAAAGATGTGCTATTTTGATCTTTTTGGATATTTCAAAGAGGAATTTAATTTTATATCACTGATGTTTTTATTATGTATGTAACAATTAGCTAAAGAAACATTTCTGGATACATTTCTATTAAGAAATGTAATTTCTTTTTTAATAAATAATTTTCAATCGAAATGATCACCATTTGAGTTAATTTCTTACCATATTTGTGGCAATTGCTTAATTTTGTGATAAAATTAAAGAGTAAGATCGTGAATTTAATTTCCAACTTAATTATAAATTACCAATAATGTAATTAATTCTGTGTAAAAGATTAGAATGGAAACAAAATCAACGCATACGTCCATTAATAAATTGACTGTTCAAGATTAATTTCAAAAAAAAGCTACACAATATATCATTCTGTTCATCAAACGGTTATTGGATTCAAATACAAAAGCAGATAACTCATCCTACACACCGTCGACACTCGGAAAATTAAGATGAATGTTTCATTAACGCGAAAACAGCCTCCCACGATCGATACGTAATTGAGAAAGAAGAATGTACCATGGGAATATTGAAAAAGCGATGGCAATCGTACGAGTGTACCCTCTTCCTTCCCTCGTGTCATCGATCAAAAACGATAGATAAAAAGACACCTCGGAAGACTGTCATTCGTAACCAATCGATAGAAACGCGAAATTCTGACAAACGACAGCGTGATAGGGCGACAGCAAGTTTACTCGCATCAAGAATGATTGATCGCTGCATTAAACCTGCTTTCCCATGTAAAAACCTTACAACCATGATGAATCGAATCCTCGAATTACGGGAAGGAATTCTAAACGTTAACGTTCTGCTGTTTATTTGCTAATACCAGAAAGTTACCATGAATCGTGTCTAGATTAGATCTGGATTAGATTCAATGCTAAACCTAATCCAAAGCTTATTAGTAAATATTTTTAAATTCTTAACAGTTTAGTAATATTAATAGTAGTAATAGTACTAATTATTAGGTGATAATTATTAAACGATATTAATTTAGCTTAGTAGATATTTCAAAGGGAGTATAATAGATAATGGGCTAGATTATCTATCGTACCTAGATAACCTGGATAGGTATAAGTGTCTAGTAACTTTTGACTATAAGACGAATAGTGAAGTTCCTCCCCCTACAACACTATTTTCCCCAAAGAAGCCTAAGGTACTAGTCACTGTACAAGTTAAGTCACGAAGAATATCTCCATTATTTTTAAAAATATGAACAAATTTATTTGTGAAAGTTACATAGTGCCAAATAGACGCTGTTCTATAGTTTAAAAAATTGATTTTCTCAATCATACAAATGAATCCCTTAATGATTTTTATTAAAATATTTTAAATTTCAATATTTTGATTCATAAGTCTAGGTTATTAATGGTATTTGAACATTTTGCCCTGTTGTATTTAATTATTCAATTGTTTGCTCAACTGGGAATTGGAAACTGACTAACTGCACCCTCGAATAAAGATCGAGTAAGCTCAGATCGCTAATCAATCAGCAACAGGATATTCGAGTTTTGCATCAGTTCAACGACTAATTATTCATTCGTTTAATACGATATATAACATAACCGGCGATGTAAACTGATGGCATAATTAATGAAGATTGATCGAGCGCAAAATACAAGGTGCAATGCTAGAATACCGTATATTTGGAACATTGATAAATTGCCTCGTTCTAATTAGTCTTCAGTTTTCATTAACCAGAACGTAGTTTGATGTGTTTAATGACATTAATTAACAATGAAACGTAATGCGACACGCTGGTATTATTTCTAACAATGGACATTTTTAATCGTTTATTTGTTGCATTATATGCGCTCAAATATGGAAAATTGTAAAATTAAAATTAAATAACAGTGAGAATTGTCTAAGCTGATGTCTATTATAATTTTTTGACTCAAATTACAATACATGGTTGATACCTTCGTTATTAATGATTTCCATTTATTAATATTATTCTAAAATTTATTCAGCATTTTGTTACCAATAAAAAAAATATTGCACTGAGCAAGAAAATTATAAGTATTGCCAGGAAGCATTAAAAACTGTAAGAAGTCTAATTATAAAACTTAAATATTTATCAAAAATGATATAAATTTGAGTAACGATGTAAAGTTATTAAAGAAACAAATTCTACAAAATTAATTGGCTTGAAAAATAAAAAAATTTACATACAGTAATTACGTTTACAAAAATCGTTACTCAAATAATGGGGAATTTTTGAAACAACAATTTAAAATACCTGCTGAATATTAAAAATAACTATAAATCCCTGCTTTTTTCACAAATTTACGCCAATAATTTACAAAAAGGAATTACGTGAACTTTATATTACAAAAATGAAACAATTACATTTTTTAAAATTTGACTTCATGTTATTTTAAATTATTTTGGCTTCTAAAAATCTGAAATCTGCTTCACTCCCGTAATAAACAACTCGAGTGTATCAAAACGTATAAGAATGAAATTACATATTTAAAGAGCTTCGGTTTATGTCTTTACCGATAAGTCATTACCTCTCAAGACGGTGATAAAGCAAATTCATTTTCAGAAGCTGATATTTAGGCGAACCATATTAGTATACGCGACTGTATTTGCATCGTAGTTTGCGACAAACTGACTGGCTTTCTATTTACGCAAATGCGAAACTGGCTGTCCTTTAAATTTCACGTTTCCATCGTACATGTGGCAACATTAACTCCCGTGCCGTTAATGAAATTCATAGTCTCCGTGTAACGAGATACGACAGCCCGGTAATATTCCAACTTCCCCGTAAAATTCGTGACTGCTGCCTAATTTCCGCATTAAAAGGACCACTTTCTGGTAACCTTTAATAATTTTATAAATTCCTGCCAAATATAAACCCATAAACCCAAATAAAGAAAGGCAATTTTAGACATTTTCAAGATTAAAAAGTATTTACCATTTTAGCAGAAATTCTCGAAATAGTAACACCGCCAGATAACACGTTTTATGAATTAAAGAAATTTATAACACGATGTTCTTCCTTTTTAATAATTATTTTGTTAATTTTTTAAATTTAACACTATTCCTTGTACCAGTTCCTCGACTCTCGTAACACGGATTTGTATAACAATTTTATGCAAAAACAAAATTGGTAATAAATAATTCAAGGTGCTAGATATCGTTAATTTTTTAAATAACTCTGAGATAGTCACTGATAAACTTAACACCGTAAGAAATGCTTATAATTATCAAGGAACGTATTATATGTAGTTATATTAATTAATTGCAGAAAATAATTCTTTGCCAGGAAGAATGGTCTGGTATTAAAGGGTTAAAGGGTTAAAACAGAGCCTATTTAATATATTGAGAAATTCTGATTATTCCAAGTTGTGTACTCGGGTAAGGGTGCAGAAATGAAAGGCCTTATTAACGATCTTCACAATACGTAAAAGCTTTTTCTGATTCAGCTGGCAACTTTCGTAGACATAAATGGAAAGAATATGGTTAATGGGTTCGAGAAACAAAAATGATTATACAGAATCGAAGATAATCCGAAGCCTCGAATTGCTGGGACCTTTCATTAAGTTTCTCGCGAAAAGATGAGAAAGAAAGTTTTTTGTTCTTGCGTCCTTGATGGGGAAATGTAGTAATTCCGATTACGATTGATCACCAATGAGAAATGCAAACAAAAGGAAGCCAATATTGGCAGAATCGAGGAACATTCGACGTGATTCGGGAAGGAAAACGAAGGATCATGATAAATTACGGGAACAAACTCGGGAACGTACAGTTACTTACGTTTTCGCATACTTTTTACATTTTGCAAAAAGGTAAGGGCAGTATTTTTCTCTTAAACTTAAGGTATAATGTTACACGTATTGCATTTTGCTTGCCAAGCTATTTCAAATTACATTTATTGTTAGAAATAAGATTAAAGTGAGAGATCAAAGTAAGATTAAAGGGTTGCAAAGGTGCAAAGGTTAAGAATTTGTTTAATATCTGTATATTTGTTTATATTATTCTTTCCGAACAAAATAAAGAAGAAAAAATGACGAGAGAACTTTTTAACAGTTCTATTCTTTAACAAATCCCATCTTTTCTGAGTCCGTTCGTTTCCAGCTAAACCTGTCCGTGCAGCAGAAAATTGTAGCGCAAGCTTGCGGATACGCTACAAAATCCATCGGCGAGAATTTGATAAGGACAAATCCGATCGGGTCGCCGATTCCGTTCGAATTATTCGCGGTCGGACTCGATAAAACACGGAGGCAACAGCTTGCACGGAGGGCGTCCGGCTCTCATATTCCCGCGTTCCCGTAATTCTTGCCCCCCGGAGAGGAAGGGGAGCCGCGATAAATAGAAGAGAAGGAATTTTCGGCGATATAGGATCGGTTCAACAAGGAGAAAGAGGCGTACGCCCGGCGAACCGATGTAGCTGCCGACTTTCGTGTTATCGTGACTAGAGAGCTTCTTGAAAAGTACCGCCTACGGCAGTCCTCTTGCCACAACGACGGATATATCGCGTCATATTTCCATCCAGAAATCTTCCCGGTCTCTGACTGACGCTTCGCCGTCAGACGTTCCTCTTTTTACGTCGAAACGATGTCCTTTCCACGCTGCACGCGCGTTTGTATGTACAGGGCGGGACAAAATTCATGCTACAAATCAGCTTGGGGAGATAACGAGGCTCGAGAGGGGTCCCACAAAATTCGAGAACACTGACACGTTTTATTATAATGCTAGGGTTTAGTTGACCGGAGATTGTAGAGAAGAAACTTTGCTAAATGGAATTGCAGTTAAGAATAAACTGCACCTACTAAAAATTTCATTTGGTAATAATTTTGTTTTTGATAAACTTTATTCTGTGTTTCAAGTATCTGACAGGAATATTTTCAACCAAATAGTATAAAGAATCCCTAATAATATGGGTGACGGTTTCTAATGGAAATTCAAGGGTCACCCATATATGGGTGACGTGGAAGTCAAGGTGTTAACCGAAACAATTCTAGACTTAGGTCCACTTCACATGGCCCCCTTTTGATAGCGAATCCCTCGACCTACATATAATATAAAATTTAAATATACTATTGTAAGATTGCCATCTTCTGCATGAAAATCTGTAGAATTTTGTGAATGTGTTTAAAACATATTGTTTTGTTCATGAGGGTGTTTTCAGATTGCAAGGATTAATTTATCGATCCCTTTCCTATACGCGCTGCGGGTACAACAGGGAAACAATTTTCATGGAATTTCTTCAGCTCGAATGAAGGGAAACTGGAAACGCCTTTGCTTGGAAACCCATGCGCAAGCACGCCAGGTAAACGCAAGGGGTATACGAATAAATTGACAGGCGTCCTTGCACGCGAAACTTCGACGGCAATGTAAGTTCTCCGGTTAATTCAATCGACCCTCCATTCAGCTCGTGCAATATCATGTAATAGCGTTTACCAATATGGTCGGGATAGGAAGATGACATCGGCTCAAGGCCGCTGAAACTAACCCTGTCCGTTCACTGGGGATACAACGATAAACTGAATTTTCACATGGTCAATTGGACGAGGGAAATTAGAGCGATCATTTGCAAGGTGCAAAGGTTAATCGCCCAAGGAGTTATTCTGTTACGACAAAGACCACCGTAGTAGTTTGCAAAACATTACGTTAAGTGTCCAATTTTGTTGTATCTTCAAATCATCTTCTTTTCAAGAAATATTAAAATATTGTCAATATTATTTAAAAAGATTTTGATTGTTTAACACTTTGCACTCGAAGCATTTTTAGAAAAGAGTTACAAATACAAATAAAGGGTTAATTGTCTGGTATAACTTTACTCATAAAATATTTAATTTGTTGGAGAAAATACCCAAACCCTAACGACACGTATTTTGATTGATAACATTAGAGATTATCGCGACAAATTATCTTTCTAAGATTTAAGTACATATTTAAGTACGTCTTATCAAGCTTAAAATAATTAGTTATTGATATTACCCTTAATAATTAATGTTTGAATATATCCATTTGAATTAAAACAAGCAATATAATTTTTAAATGGCATTTAAATAATAAACCAAGGATGTAGACGGACCTATCAAACACATATTATTATCTCTGCTTACTTTTACAAAGCATGCATTATAAAAAAAGTAACAAGCACAGTGTTTTAATTGAACCAATAATAAACAGTGATCGGATTAAACTCCGCATAACGTCGATTGCAATAAAACCACTCGAAGAGGAATTCGCGGAAAGTGAATAAACCGCTGGATCTTCGTCCAAGTAAATCAACCTCGAGCTCGTAGGATACAATTTGAAACGCCAGCCAAGAAACGCAATTTTGTTTCGAACGCGAATCCAACAACGATAATCGAGCCTCGTGTTACGACCGACCCGTTCGATTTCTCATAACTTCGATCGAGTTTTCGTCCGTTCGTACGTGCACGACACGTCGCGGGCTCGTCAGCTTGAAACATACACGAGATCACGATCGAACCCGATGGCGGGATACGTTACCGGATATATTATTTTCCAGCCGTGGCGCGATGGAACTGGAATTTCGGCGTCGCCTGTCGCGGGGGTTTATGAAGAACGTGCGCGTGCGGGGCCAGATAGAAATGTCACTTTGCGGCGTGTTGCTTTCAGACGAAACGAGGGAGGTGTCGATTCGCATCTTCGATATCCGGCTTCATCACGTACCCGTTCGCGAGCATCAAGACACTTGGCAAAACTTCAACTAATAATACGCAAAATTGCGAACAGCAGATTGCGGGCGTTCGCGCGGATGCGCGTCTTTCATAGAAAATTGGGATGAAAATGGAAGAATATTAATATTTAATTGATTAATGGATTATTAAAAATATTGTCCTAAATTACAAATTTTCGTGCGCTACTTTAACTTACGCGTGTTATAATAAATTATTAAATCCTCGCATTTAGTTTGATACGAGGTGCGAGATCAATGTTTTTCATTTATTCCCAGAGCGACAAATAACGATAACTGCACGATTTGTGCATAAATATATTTAATAAAAAATATATAATTAAAGTTGTAATCGGTTAGAATTTTGTCGATAGTTTAGACGAATCTTATCCTTTGATGCTCGACATCGATTAACAAAGCTCGGTAGCTGATGGAGTGGGAAGTTGGGGACGTAGCTACAAATACGAAAGTCAAGGGTGGGAACTAGGGTTGTTCACTAAAAAATTGAGAAAGGGCGGAAAGGAAGGCCCGGGTGTCTTTGACCTCTCCTGATCCTCAGGAATACGGAACATCGGTATTGCAAGGACAGTAATTATTGTACTAAATAGGTTTATGGGTTGCGGCTGGACGACGAGAACTTGAGGTTCATGACCAGATGTCGACTTGCTAATTTTAATTTACATTTTTTGAACTATGGGTAGATTATCGTTTATGAGTAGATTATTGTTGCGACCCAACATTATATTTTTGGGAACTTAGAAATGTTGAAATATATTTGCAGGAATTAGGAACAGAGGTTATTGCTTTGAGTGTCACAGTGGAAATAGACGCATGTGGCCAGACACGTTGAAATTTCCCAATTAATAATCCATTAACCAATCCACTACTACTGGCGTCTATAGATATTCCAGGAATTCGCTCATTCTACACCAAAAGAGCTTATCGACGTCCATATAATTTTAGCAATTCTAAAGTATTATTGCTTTCAAATTGTCGACAACAATAATTTAATCATACCCTCGTCGACAAAATTTCCAGGAATCGAAAATATAATCTTTCTGTTATTAACGATATTGGAAGTGGGTGATTGACGATGCGTTTTATATGTTTCACTACTGGACTTTATTACGACAGCTTGGAAAATCGCGTCTAACTCTTTAGAAAACTCGAAAGCGAATGAATGCAGAATGAAAGGAACACCCAAAAGAAGGTTGGGGTGCGCTTTGTCACCTTTAGTCTAAAATATTCTAGACGTTGGACGTTTTGGTATTTACTAATTCAACAAACGAAAATACAAGTTGTATTCACATTAGAACATAGCAATTAACAAAAGGGATGAAGACAAATAGATTTTTTCTTTTCAAATAGATCCCTATCTTGTAAAAATGAACTAAAGATGCTTCAAAGGCGAAACTTGAAAAGTCTGCAAAGGACAAAATTTGAACGATTTGCCTTGGAAGAAAATCATCGCAGCCTTAGCTTGATTTTTCTGTGGAAACGTTGCATCAGAATCGACAACGAGAGTATCGGTGCTAAAATTACGGAAAACTCTTTCCATGCCGATAAGCAAACCCGATACAGGGCAAAGTGGCACGTGTGTAAATAAACAGTTTTATGCGTGTTCAAGGCACTAAATCGACGAACCGCGAGCGCGGGACCCGTTTTTCGATATTTCGTAACTTTGACGACATGAAAGGGGGGAAACTTCCATCGTATGTTCGAGAACCGTTTCACATATGTATGCACACATATATTTCGTAACGTTCAAGCCACCCTTTTGACGCAGCATCAAAAGCTCGTTGCTCTCTCGCGCGCGCTGCTGCACCCCTGACTTCGCGCGTTTACCCCAATTGACCTGAATACGAAACTTTGTCCGAGTTGGTCGATCTGTTTCTACACGATCTGCAATTAACACGTATCGATTTCAATGATCGTCTCGTGGATCGTTTGCCGGGTACGGGTTAATTCGAAAGAAACAACACCGTGTACAGGGTATGAACACTTGGGTCAAGAGAAGAAAATTGAAATTATCGCAGAAATCGATTATCACGCTGGATCATTGGTAACCCACGGTTTTTATCAAAGGCTCATTTTTACGTAAGGAAAGAAAGTTTAAACAAAAAATTTTATCAACATCCCTTCCACGTTAGTATTGAATTATTTATTATCGACACGTAATTATATATCTAATTGCAATTACTGGTTTAACACCTTGACTGTCACGTCACCCACATATGGGTGACACTTGAGTTTCCATTAGAAACCAAAAATAAACCAGAAATAAAATTACTATCAAACAGAATTTTTAGTAGCTTTAAGAAAGGTATTCTTCTGTTGAATTTACAAAAGATACGAAAGCACAGTATAATTGTAATTTTGTATATTTAAAGATTAGTAATAAAATAATTAACATTGAGAAACACTTAATATAAGGCAAAAGATTTTAATTGCAATCAATAATTTTTGAAAAGAGAAAAAATAAGCAAAGTTATGAAGCAGGACAACTTACAAAAGTTGATACAAATAATGCTAAAAAGTTTTATTAAATTGCAATAACCAAAAATATAGATGATTTTATTCAGAAACCACCGGTGTATACATATTTCAACACGAACTGTTTATTGGTGCAGTTTCGAATCGACATTCAAAAAGTGTAGGCAGCCAATCAAGTAGAATAGGTACGTATATAGTCAGACCGTAGATGCGGTTACATATCAAACATACGAAAAATCCCAATTTCATGCAATTTTCCTTAATGCATCCTACGCAGTTAGTGTACAATATATATGTGATACTTCTGTGAATAGTATACCATATTTATAATATTGCTTCTATGAATCGCAAGTAATATCAACTGATTAAATATCAAATGGATTTCGAAACAGAATATCTGGCATGATTTGATAACTAAAGGTACCGCAAAATAACTCTTGTGGTATATCAATATGGAGCTTGAAACTTGATAATAAAGGCAAATAAATGTTTTATTCCTATCTTTAATATAGACCTTCTACATTTCGAAATTCCCCATTTGATACTTCTATGTACTCGTTACTCGTCCTTTGATCGTTGTTTTAAATAAAGTTAAATAATTGATGGACGAAGTTGAATATAACCATAATTATATCTGCCCCCTGTTAGGATAACTTACTTCATGCGCTTACTCGCGAATAGATTTCCTCGCAAAGCGTGACTTCGAGCTGTACTTTCCTCCTGCAATATTCCTAGCCAACTCGACTCTGCAGCTTTGTAATTATTGACAGGAAATTAAACTGTATTACACTATATACGCGATACACGTTCAACCCTAATCCTTTAACTTCACGCAAGGTGGTACAAGTACAAGTCTGTTTATTCTGAATCAATAAGTTAATTAAAAATATGCTTTAGTTTACTATTTGAGCAAATCTGTTCTAAAAAACTATTCAATATTCATTCGACGTATACAATTTTCCTTAAAAATTTACCTTACAAATTGAAGGTGGAATTGTACAGAAACTATCGACAACGTATTTTACAATTGAACACTGATTGTTAATTCGTTTGGTTTAACTTGAGGGGGAGTTATACCTAAAAAAGATCAACGATATCTAAATTCGATTAGTCGATGTGGTAGTTAAAAATATTCTGATTCGTTTAGAATTTCACCAAGGGAGATGAAAAGAATCCTTGTACGTTAGAGAAGGGTGATTTTTTCGAGGGTGGGAGGAATCGGGGAAGGGATGGCGTGCCAGGTCTGTTCCCCCAGAAATTCCTCAAGATCAAGCTCATCGATGGCAAAATTATGGCCTGTCTGAAGGTGATCATGAAATTATAAAAGCGAACCCTCGGAAACTACGCCTTAACCCCTTGTCATACTTTGACGAGTCAAACTCGTGACGCAACTTACAAATGTTACAAACCTGACTTGTAATGTTGGTACAATTGAATTTTAAGTGCAATTCCAATTGCAATTGGAATGGTAAAATTATACCGTAATTGCAACAACAAATAGTTTACTCTGTCTGACGCATCTATGGAAAAAGTAATATGGCAAGGGGTTAATTGTGTTGAACTGACTAATAGAGTTAAGGACATTTTTCACACCCTTATACGGCTGAAATGGATAATGAACTTATTTTTATGGATGCTTCTAATTCGATGGCGAGGGTCTGTGGTTAAATGCCGGTCGAATCGTATTCACACCTGCTTAATCTGATCCGGTCTAATCGACTTGGGAAACAAAAGGAGCCGAGAATAATGGGGAAGAAACGAGCAGCTCATACACGAAACGCGGAACGACTCGTTCGTGCTTGTCGTATGGCGTGTACCGGCAAGATTGATGGAGCTTTCAAGCTTTCGCTTTATATCGTTGCGAATATATAGCGTATCTATTTCGAACTGGATACCTGCCGCGACTCGACAACACGAGATTTGTGAAATATGCGATACTGGATTCGCTACAACCGTCCGATTGCTCTCGAAACATTCAGATTTCCTTCGGATACGCGGAAAAAGCTCTAAAATTCAGCGTGAAACTTCGGACAAAGCTAACTTTCTATGTAATGTTTCAATTTTCTTCATTTGTTTTAACATTTTGTTTTAAAATTTTGATCAAAACTGTCATCGATACCGCTCGTATTAAATCACAGAAATATTTTAACGATTCCAACAATTTTCGTTTGAACTATCATGAAATTTTAATACGCGTTCTATGATTTTTTAATGAGACGAAAATTCAAGAAAAGATCGACTATCAATGGTTATGAATTCGAGGATCGATAATTCCAGCGGGAGAATATAGAAGTGGCCAGAAAAGGACAATTCGGTGAACCGAAAACGTCATCGAATGGTACACTGAATTAGCTCATTGAATTTGACGGTCGAAAGGGTTGAACCGATTCAAAAGAAACGTCGATTGTGGATCGTTTGTACGTTAACGAACCTGTGGTCGCTATAAATTCACCTTTCAAAAGAAACGAGCCTCCGTTGCTCGAGTTTTCTTCCGTGGTGCAGCCAATTTCGTGGTATCGATCCCCGGCATAGCGATTCGTTCGTGACGAAATGGCAGACATTCGTCAGACTTTGGCGCAAGAACAGCCTGGACGAAGTTTCGCGAGGACAAGTCGATTTCGTCGGCTTTTTTGATTTACCGTTCAATTTTCTTCCCCGACGAGTGTACATGCACGATATCGTCTCTATCCCTTCGATTGTAACTTCATTGTTCTCAGTCAACTCTTCTTTGTTCGTTTGATTACGCTTAATTATTCAAAGTTTTGAATGATATTCTAGTTTGATTTTATTTCCAACAAATATGATTTAGCTCGTTTTATTTTATGAATTTTCGAGTATTTAATAAAGTTATGCGTAACTATCTAAACGATCTGATTTTTAATTTTTTTAATTTTAGTGTTAAAACGCTTAACTGATACTTAACCCTTTATATTAATAAATAATTAATAAATAATTTCTTTCAGAAGCCAACTACATGTAAATTTATTGAAATTAGAAAATATATCTTTCATAATAAAATGTGCTTAGAATAAAAAATATAATGCATAGTCACAATACAATGAAGAGTTAACATAATAAGAATTTCAAAAACTCTCATAATAATTTTGATAATTCTAAAATATTTTCAATGTTTTCAGTAATTTTTAGAATTCTAAAGAGTGTGATCTATTATTATCATAAGGATTTCTAAAATGGTTCATAACTTGATTAAAATAACGACGGAGATATTGCAATTAGTATGACGATTTTATAAATGTTCGATTTTCTTATTAAAACGAGATGAGTTCCTTAAGTTTGAAGCTTGTCGATGCAGTTCAAAATTTGGAAATCCAACCAATTTGATGGTTCGATTAATTCCATTATTTCAAGAGGATCCGTGGAAGTCAGGATATTAAAGTTCTTGTAGAACTTCCAACCTTAGAAGTTTAAATGATTCAGAGTTTGAAAGTTAGGATAATTTTGAGGATCAAATGGCGCTGGTGCAAATATTCAAATAATTGTTCTGTTTTCTAAGATTACTGTACCATTTTAAATTAAAACTTTGTAATCATTCCATTTGAAATGAAAATCCATATATAAAGAATATTATAATTACTAAGTTTTAAAATTCCTAAAAATTCCAAGTTTCCTAAAATACAAGATTTTTAATTGAGTTAAGAAACAAATCTAATTTCTTTAATTTAATACAATTTTTTTAATTAAGCAACATCTTCAACTAAATTTAAACCCGAGATTAATAAAACAAATTGATATTATTAATTTTATTAAAATCACATCAAGATATTAAAAATCACTGATAATTTTCCCACAAAATTAAAAGAAAAACTGTTTCTCTTTTTCGATTATCTCAAAAACCATATAGAATTAAGATTACGCCTATGTGTAATCTAATTCTCAAAACTCTGTTGCATTGTGACAAAGAAGAGTTGGTTGAGGATAATTAGAAAAATTGCAAACAATGTTTAATCATATTGTCACCATATGGCTCCATCCGTGCATTGGAAAGAGTTTCACGTGTTGACAATTCAATTAGTAATTAGTAGCCGGATTATATCCGGCATCATCTAATCTAGTCGAATTAGAATGACCAATCAGCAACGTCCCAGAATGTAATTACGCGAAATTATGTGTCCCCGTAGTTTGTCGATCATTGAGTTTTCGGAACGAGATCAAGCTCGATAGCCACCGGTTTCAATTTCCTGCGATCCGGGATAGGCAGGAATGTATGATTACTGGCTCACGACACCAACAATAAGTGAAATTCGATTATCGATCTTACCGTTAATCAAAATTGATCAAAAAGTAATCTAGCCAATAACCGAAAGTACTAATCAATATGGAATTACACTATTTGCTTATTACATATTAAGTACATTAGTAGTATGCAAAAATGACCATCATCTCAGTAATTCTAAATATCGAATAATGATTTTAATTTGGAAAAGAGAACAGAATTAAATCTTGACACCTCTAACACATCATTAACACTAAAACTACCGACGTTTAATGTACACTTACTATCAAATAAAAAAGAAAATAGAAAAGAAAATAAATAAGGGACGAAACAAACACTATAAAATAGAACAAGTAATACCATAGTTTCATAAGTTATTTTTAATTATTAAAGTATTTCAAAAAATTGAAAAATGAAAAATACTTTCGAGATCATTTTACTCGACTCATCAAATAAGTTTCTATTTATCTTCAGCTGTTTCGTCAACGATAAACGGAAAATTTAAAATCATTAAATCATAAAAGTTCAACGACGAAAAGTTTCGCTTTATTAATTTATGCAGATTAATTCTCCGAGCAGAAACTGTATTCATAAAAATTTTGTAGCAGGGGATTTCTAACTATCTGTATTAATATTTATGACACGTAAAGAGAAAATATGATGTATACTTGGTGGTCGCTTTTTTAAAAAGCGATTTCGGTCAAAATCGTTCTCGTTGGAGACATTAATTATGCGCACGACACCTTTTTTTTTCTTTATTAAACGATGCTTAAGTAGAGAAAAATGAATGCTCGCGGGTAATATTGTTTCGAACGTATGCACGCACCTTCATCATGCATCAAGATCATTGATGTTAGATAACGATTGATAAATGGTTTTAAAATGCGAACGTGAAGAGTTGAAAGGCGATTGTTATGCCCATTAGAGGTGGTTGATGGCCAATATTATGCACAATATCACGTGTGAAGGTCGATATTATAATAAATTTAACAATTGTTACAAATTGAATAAGCAATTGCTATTGATTTGAAAATTAAGAATATAAACTGTAATAAAACTAGTGCACGAGTTTTTATATCAAATTAAATAACAAAATCATAAATATATACCATTAATCTTCTACACATTAATTTTAATGTCTTTAGTGTCATTGTTAATAATTTGGCATTCTAGCAATTCAGTTTTTAAGATAGTACAAGAATTTTTGTTCTTTAATTGAAAAACAAAATTGTTTTGAATATATGGCTTTTGTTCTTAATAAAAGTGAAGATTCACCATTGTAATTCTAAGTGACATTATTCTTGGACTAATATTACTACGTGTAAGACAAACAGAGATAAAATATACAGACTTCATGGCTTAAGAGAATAATGAAGGTAATTGTCTTCTTTGATCATAATTAAACATGCTTTTCTAACATTTTATATAAAAGCTTAATCGTTTAATTGAATTCATTAATTCGCTTCCTTGATTTACTAGGAAAATTGTTATTGTATTCAGAATTAAAACATCATATTTTAATTATGTGATTACGTTGAAAGTTAATTAACATATGCTAGAAAATTGACATCCTGAAGCTACTGACATGCATCTAACTGGCCAAACAGAATAATAATTTTTTTCTACACCTGCAAATCTAGATCAGGTTACGCTACAGAATCGTGTAATTATATAGTAGTGGTTACTAAACTTTGATCTACCTTATCATTACATATTCTTGCTCCTTTATGTAACACCATGGTTGTTACAACGGTATCTTTGTCTTTGCAGTCGATGCTATCACCATCAATCTTTTGTGATTATAAAGCTCAGTTCGTGTAAATAATTCAGTAAATCGATAGCGTGTCGCGGAAATTATGTTATCGTGCCGGAAACGAAGTGAGAATTATAAAACATAAAATACCTATTCGAGAGCATTTTACTTGTAACTATTTGGACACATTTTCAATAGGTACAATAAATAATTTACCTCTGCACTGTATCTTTCAATAATTGCATTTACTTTTAATTTAAAATTATTACAGTGGAAGTTATCTATGACCAATTCCTTAAATTTTGTATAATTAATTGATTGATTAGTAAAAAAAGGATAGTATTGATATCAAACTAATAATGTAAGGTATCTAACTACGAGCTTAAATTCACTAATTATCCATAATAATTAATATTTGGATGTGGATTTTGCTTCAAAAGAAGAATAATTGTCATCTTTAATTAAAATGTACTTGCTGGATAGCTAAAAATAATTTAATGTATTTGTTAAACCTTCATTTTTCTCAAATATTTCATGTTACGAGCTAAGAATATAACTAAATAAAACAAAGCAATCTAATTGGAACAACATGTCGTGTATAATCGATTCACAATTGGAGGAAATTTAACGCTAGAACACGCATGGGACATTATCATTCAGGAAACATTTGCGATACAGGTGAACGATCACTGATATTTCTATCAGTGACATTGAAATGATTGTTCCAGAGACCAGTTGCTATCAGTATCATTGGTCGCAAAACGGTGATAAAATAATGTAACAAATCGATCAATCGCAAGAACAACTTGAATCAGTATAAATATCTACACCTGACTCTTAAGTTTCTATTTATAAATCAATAGAATATATTTTACTATTTTTCTCAGATAACTTTATAATACATGTTTGAAAGATTTCCCCCTTTAGTTTTCGAAAAGCTTCATCAAATGTATCTTTCTAACAAAGGAGAATCTTTATATTTTAGATCTTCAATCTTTTATAGCAAATTATATTACTCCATTAACTTTGACAAGTTTTTAATTATAAAATACGTTGAAATGTAAATTTATAATTTCGTATTTATTTTATAAATTGAAAATCTATAAAATATTAAAAATCGTCAAATTAGGATATTTTTAATCACCTAAAAGAATGTGTATTCACGTAAAAATCAACAGTCCAGTAAAACATACTTTGAAAAACTACTATGAAATTAATCTAATTACCATCAAACTAATTACCAATTAAAAACAATGAATATACGATAAACTCGCGTGAGATTTCGTTGCGAGCATGAATATTTACGTTAAGAATGAAGCGATAAAAAATGTGTTTTCTTTCCATAAATAATGGATAAACAAATAAACAGGAAACTATAAAATTGCTTGACCGCACGGCTGCATAGCAATTAATTTACGTGACAACGGTGGAGGCCATTAATTTTCAATCGGTTGCCTGGACCGTACACCCGATTACACATTAATTGAGGGTTTATTAATTGGTCACAGGCTCCAAAGATAACGGCGAACCGAAGGATAAAGGAAGTTTCATATTCATTGATAAATTACTGGGATCATCTACTTTAATTTCCATACGATACGAAGAAATCTTCCCCGTCGTTAAAATTATCACGTACAGCATATATTGAAATTAATTATTTTTGGGTTGAAATCTACATTTTTATCGCCTTCTTTACATTATCTCCTTTTTTATACTTTTCGTTTCAAATTAAAATTTCCAGGTTAAGAAGACTCTTCTTTTTGCTACGAATCTATATTCTAACCTGACACTTTAATACATTATTATTCAAAAATTCTTAGCTTTCATTTTCATTTTCCCTGATTAAATTGAAGAGTAAATTATTTTTACGAAAGTTTAAATTATTATAAACATTTATTTAGTGGACATGAAATAACTTGCTCGCCTGGTAGTCTATGTAAAAAATGGCATGGTGGTGAAAAAATTAAAAGCTCAAACTGCGTTACAACAACGCCAACTATTTCAGATACCGTCGGCTGCAAAACAGTTATGCAAATTAAAATACCCGACTGCCTACCGGTCCGTACATCGGAGTGGCCTGATCTAATTCCTCGAACACTTGGAACTTTTTCTTCTTAATTGCGAAAAACAATGCGGTGCTTTAACATTCAACGCAATCGTATAAAAAAAAAAATACCTTCTGATACGCTACGTTATCCGTTCCTTCGGGATGCCTTCCCGCGGGATTATCGGAAAACGCTGGCACACTTCAATCGTTATGATTCGCGGTAAGGTAATTAAGATAAATGTTTGTCAAATCCTCGATCGCGATATCGAATGGTAATAAGAAAAAAAATGCAAAAGGGGATAAAAATAGCGTCCTACGAAAAGAATATCCAAGTTGCTATTTTAAATTGTTAATCAGAGAAGAGCTCATTTTTTATTCGAACGATCGAATAAAAGGTTAATGTTTCTTTTTATAGTTACAAGCGAAAACGAAAAATTAAATTAAAACTTTTATAATATTCACGAGTGAACAGTTTTTCTTTTATTAAATCAGGTACTGATTAATGATCGAAATGAAATGTCTGCTGTTAAAGTCTAATTAGAATGAAAAATTAACTAACTTCAATCAAAAGGACTGTGAATAGACTTACATCAAATAGAAAAAAAATACTTTCAATTAAAGTAAATTCCACCAGAGTCAATTAACTGATACATTTCTTTCAATTAGTTCATGAGAATAGTTCACTCTTAACTCTTTTTTTTAATTCAACTTATATCATTTTCAAGAATAACAGTGTATATATATAATGGAGAGAAATTCTCACCTATTCTAGTTATTTTTTATTAAACCTACTGGCGAGTTTGAACTGCAGTAAAACAACAGAATATACAGTTTCTCGGTTTGAAAACAATTTTTATACAAAATTCACGTGGCTTAACTTATCAAACGTACACAATGATACTTCGACTGAAACTCGATACTCAGATTTTAAAACGAAATATTTTGCATGTTGAAAGAAACGATATATTTATGGGAACACTACAAGATCTATGCAATAAAAATTTAAAACTGAAACCCGAATTCCTTTCATGCCCCTTTAAAGGGGACAATCGAGTGCAAAGGGTTAATTGCTGAAATATCAGAACCAGAAACAACCACAAGAAACAACCAGACAGAATGTTTGACCGAATTTAAATTATTGTAGTCTGATTTTTTGTATACAAAGGCAAAAGGAAATGCGAAATAAGCACTGGTCGTTCGAAATCATCGAAAGAAATAAAGGAACAATAAAAAAATATAAGGAACCGGTAGGAAACCGGGTCCGCTTAGCCAAGGTACGCGGAGAAACCACATTTTAAAAGGTACGGGAGACTGGCGAGCTCGGCGATTAACGAAGATCAAAGTCTCTAGCAGGCAACAAGATCTCTCTCGCGTGTATTCAGCGGCTCTTTTCAGAGCAACAGGGTTGCATACACTCGAGCGAAGAAGAAGAGGAAGGAGAAGAAGAAGAAGAAAAAAGAACGTTGGTTAAATAGACGTACGCGCGCACACACATGAAGAACAGGGGTAAAACATAGAACGGGAACGTAAAAGTTGCATACCCCCGGCTTGGGTGTCAAAGAGAAGTGGAAGAAGAAGAAGAGGGAAGGAGGAAGAAGTTCTCTAGCTTCTCCATCCCGAGCCACCATAGCTTTTCGTCGCACGCTATTCCCTCGTCCCGCCAATCTCGAGCCATCTCCGTTCCAATTTCCACGGAAAATGTTTTTCCTCGTGCCATCGCTCGAAGCCGCGAACGGGGATGACATGAAAATTGCAAGAAAGTCCCGTCACAGAAACACGGGGCGAGGGGGGGAGGGGAAAATCGAGCAACCCAGCTATCTTATCTCAACGGGATGGATTACGAATCGATATTATGCAAACTCCTTTACACGCCTCGTTCCTTGCAAATTGTACCTGCGTTCAGGTGTAACAGAAAAATCTAAACCGTGATTTCGGATCTATCGAATCTGCGATTACCCTATCTGGGTCCAGGACAAATGTGTCACCCATGATAATTGTGTATCTCCAACTTTGTTGATTAAAAACAGTGGAGGATTGGGTCTAAAAATATTAATTGCCAGGAGACAAAAGGTTCCCTTTAAATTGTATTTTTAACTTCTGGCTTATTGAAAAGTTTAATCTATTTTAGAAACAGGGGAGTGTAGGCGCTTTAAAGGTTATTTTTTTCTGTTTTATTGAAAAGGTTAAGGAGCACTGGTGTAATGTTTAATAGGGTGCAATTGAAATGATTTTTGGAAGAAACTAAGCCTTTGTGATATTTAAAATTCCCTTAAGTGTCTATTTTTTAATAAAATTGCAGACATACCACTGTTACTCAGGGTGACAAAAATGCGGGTTATCCTCGTATAACACGGTCGTTGGGTTCTTAAAAATGTTGTGTTTTGTACGAAACAAAAGGATTGCTTTTCGTTTTTGTACGTAAGAGAGTATAAAGCTTAACTTGTACTCCGTGCTTAACAAGAGATTATAGAACCTATGGAATTTCTGGCTTTTACAGTTTTAGAAAATAAAGATAGAAAATAAAGTAAAGAACATTGGAAAGAATAAAATTAAGGCATTAAAGTAATCTTTTGAGAAAACGGACATCATCTAAGTGTAATATGATCAACGCCTGTTCAAAGTGAAATTATATGGGTTCTATCATCGATGTTTCAAACTACGAAGCTTCACATTCTACGTAATCCGTTTAATTTAATCCGATACTCATTTGTCCGAAGCATATGCTTTGAAGGGTTTATAGCTCCTCTACCTTTCGTTCAATTTATTTTACATGCATTTATCTTCTTTATACACTTAACATTACACTGAACCAAAGAAGGATTTGTTTTCCTTTTATCACATTTTTATTTGTACAAATTATGTTCGTTGCGTGTACATTCTTCATTTTCTTATTTAATTACAACTTTCGTTGTGTAACTAATACTTCTTCTTTCTTGTCGCAAAATATAATTACAGCTACCCACTGTTCGTGGCAGTTTGTTATAAATTTAGAGAACTACTTTATTAAAAAAAAAAAGAAACTATTGGGTTGTTCGGAAAGTAATTTCGTTGTTTCCCAACACAGGAGCTAATTGTTTTTATTTGCCACGTTTATTGAAACGAAATAAATAACTGATCGTAAATGTAGACATGGCTGCTACCGAAGACATTTATTTCAGTTTCTTATTTATCTAACCACAACTTTTGAGCAGTATTATATTTATTTACTGAAAAAAGGCGACTCTAGGATTCTAACACGTCGCGTGCGATCGTTCAGATCGCGAATAATCGCAAAGGTACCATTCGACGACGCAACAAGCAGATTCTCGCCCGTGACTCGTCTTTCGCAACACGCTGTCAAGCGGACAGAATTACGTTCGCGATGGAGCAATCTTCGAATGCATATTTATGATGCATATCGCGCTCGAATAGTAACGAGAAGAACGAGAGCGATAGAGTTGTGCAACCTTTTGCTCCTCGATCCGTTTCGAACACGCATGTTGTACGATCAAAGATAAACACATGTTTATGATTCAACGATCGAGTGAACCGACAGAAATCTTGTTTCAAATTTTTTAATAAATCGAGTGTAAGACCAAGGGTAAGGGTCCTCCTCCTATTCTGCTCGATAATAATTAATCCCTTGCCCTACAATATCGTGCCACACACGTAACGCACCCCGTGTTTCAAATGCGACCCCTATCCTTTACATTTTGATTTAAACTCAATTTTAAATATAATTTTAATCGCAATTTATATAGTCAAGGCTGGTCAAATGTTTCGATTCTCTTCATTTGTTTTAATATTGAAGCGATACATATTTAGATCTAACTGACACACCCGGTAAAATTATCATAAGTTAAGGGGTTAATTATCTGCGACTTTATTCCAGATTTTGTTTAGAAATCTCCCGAATTAATAAATAATAAATAACTGTACAGGGTAACTTAATTTACAGCCTGTTTTTCTTTCCAGATTATTTCTCAGCAACTGAAGAATACTTAATTATAGTATTAAGAATAATTATTCTACTTAAATTATATTTGGAAGGAAATTTAGAAAAAGAAAAATAAATTTCATGTCCCCTCAGAAGGGACAACCGAGTGCAAAGGGCTAGAAACCAGAAATCATATGGTTATACTTGTACGGTTGGCATAGAACTAATAATAAATAATTCTTTTAAAAATAATCGACTACCCAACCCTAACCCCTTACAATTCATCTGTGTCCACGAACACATACCTGGCAATTAACAGCTGATTTCCGAGAACGTACATATACGTGGTTCACAGTGAAAGAGTGAGAAACGTGCCATTTCCCGAAGAGGACGACCGTCCCATCACCAAATGCCAAGGAAATCGATTTCCTTTCCACTCGAGACACGCTTCAGACGATCTGCCGCGGAAGAGGCAATTAAGGTAACAAAGAAAAGAAGAGAAAAAAATAAAAGAGAGCAGAAGAACAGGAAAATGCGCCCGTTGTTACGTCGAGAAACAAATGAAAGAGAACAAGAGATGATGGGCTCATCCAAAACTAGCCGGAACGCGTTTGAAACGTTGACGCAAAGGGTGAAAAAAAAAGAAGAAGAGGAGGGACGAACGATGTCAAAGAACGACCGCAAAATTATCCGACGTATTTCTTTTTTTTTTTTATATCAGCTGACCCGGATCGCTTTAATGAAATTTACCCGGGTATTCACATGATTCACGCGAACGTATTCAGCGAGATGCACGTGGCTGAGGAGGGGGAGGGGAGCTCGAAAACCGTGTAATCCGAAAAAATATGTTCGGAAGAACGCGTCCGCGGGCGGATAACTTCATCCCCGTGCAACGTTGAAACGAAGAAACTTGTCTGGTCCAAGAACTCTGTATGAATTTACGCGTCGTTCAAGAACTGCGCGGGGCGACGGGGGAGGAGAGAAAAAGAGAATACCGGACCTTTTCAAACTAGCACATATTAAAGTCACAAGGAAAGCCCATCCCCGATTTTAATGAAACTTCGCGGACTTATTAACGCGTTCAACTCTGCCGTGAAGATGGCCATTTATAAAACGACGTGCTAAGACTTACTCGATACCTTGCATAAGTAATATAATATTATCCCATTACTTTCTATATTATCTATATTATCGTACTTCTTACGTTAATATATGCTTATTTATTTCACTACCCATATTTGTATGGCAAGGGGTTAAATTACATAGTTTCAGACACAAATATGTTACATTATAGCGTTTAACAATTGAACATGCAATAAATTTAAGTCTACTCACCAATTCACAGAAGTCGACCCACGTATTCTCCCATGTCTGCAGCTGCTTCACATCTTCATGTCTCAGAATTGCGAGCACCGCGTGTCCACCACTTCCTGATCAGAACAACGAACACACTTTAGACTGTTAATTTTATTTTAGACTGTTAATTTTATTCAACGAACGCTTAACGGTCTCGACGTCTAGGACACGTTACTACGACTGTTCTGAAACCCGTATACAAATGGACTGAGGACTCGCGAAATATCATTTGTAAACACAAGTGTAAGAGTACATTGTGACGACCATTTGTTTTCATACCGAGGCGAACATGCTATCCTAGAGGGCAAAAACCAAACATTCCTTGCGATCATAAAGGATTTGCTTTGAAACGGAAATATACCGAGTAATCTGTTTACGTTACAGGAGGTTGTACTACAATTTACATGTCTCTTTCTTGCAAATATTCTCAGTATATTTCTGATGTACTTCAAGTTGTATATTTCAATACAATTCTCTTTTTATGGATGTATGATATGCGATTTTTTTAACACGTTTTACTTTTACACAATATTTTTACCATTTTTACTTATTTAAATAGTCAAGTGCAGTTATTTAAAATTATTTTCTCTATCGTTTTTACACCTTATTGCAAACCAAACGGGTCAAAATGACTCGTTCTACATTTCTTATTTTGTATTAAAAATATACCAAATGAAAGTGGCAGTCGAAGTGTTAATTGTAGAAAAATTGAGTCGATCAAGACAGATGGAACAGCCTGTACGTAGATTTATTATCCTATCAAATTTTCTTAAAATCGATGAAGATCTCATTTGAAAAAGCAATTATTATCCAATTTAGCGAGTTTTGAGCCCTTTTTCTTATCAACCTGTGTATTTTACTTCCGTTCCCCAACCTACTTTCTTACGGGCTCGCCTCCTTGTAACTTCAACGCCAAGAACACCTCAACGAAATCGATTTAACACGAAAGAGGTCCGTCTCCCAGGCGGACCAAGGTATATTCGTCTTCGGACTGCAATTTCACGACACACAGAGAGAACCAGGAAGCAAGAAGTTCCTTGAGCTTCCATCCGATTCCAATTAAGACGCCTCGGTACGACGTCTCGCGAAAACTCGCTCGCTGCTTCGAAACGCTTCTTGGTTCGTTCCCTCTGTCCTAACTAACCCAACACGCGAAACGGTTCGACGATTCTATCACACGACAATTCGATTTCTTCCGATTACAGACACTAACGATAGGATTCGATTAATTTATGTAAAGATTCGACCAATAATAATTTCATCACAAAAACCCCTTGCCATAAAGCTGGCAAGTGCTAAGGTTTCAAGCAACTTCATCTTAACTTTAAATTGAATTTTCTCATTTCAATTTTAATTAAAAAAGTGTTTTGGACTTAAAAAAATGTTCTATTTGGTCATTTTTGTTACTAGCTTAATATTAACGTTACCTATGGTTTATCCATCATTTATTAATTATTTGGTTATAAAACATTTCGGCTTTCAATGACACCCATAGCAGCCAACATGCTGATGTATGAAAGCATTTTAATAAGAGGCTTATTATAATTTTGTGAACACATCTAAATATATTGAAACTTAATGTTCAATGAGTTTAATTACGACAAATCATAGTTCGTTGTACCTGCATTCTTTTTTATTGTAACCCCAGATGAAATTTGTGACAATCGTTGTAACTGATGTACCTGCACTCTAGAAACGAGATTATGTTAATTGTTCGAGGCGTACATTTCCCGTCTTCTATACAAGGTGCAATCGTCGAAAGAACGAAAGGGAAGAGGAAAAATATAGCTCGAACGTGGCTGTGATCTTTAAATCTCACGTTTCAAGCTTTCCTCAATAGCATATTTTTCGAATAGAACCTGTTCAAGAAAAATCCACGATGGAAAAACGAAACTCTTTTGAAATTTTACACGGAAAAGATCTTTGACTAGCTAAAAGTAACCATTGCATTCTAGTTCCTTGTGTATAAGGCACTAGATTGTATATATAATTGAATCAATACTCTGTATTATAATATTTTTTAAGAATTGAAAGAATTCATTTCAGTTTAGAACATGTACAATTTTTAGTATGTAAACACAAATACTAATTCCAACAAAATTATAGTTTTATGACAAAATTATTCATGATCTGATTTAATTTAACAATAATTATTTCGCTAATAATTGCAATGAATAATATTTGAAATGGAAATAATGAAAGCGAAAAATGGTTTATAATTCAACTGAAGTTCTCTGAAGGTTAAGTTCAAAGTATCAGATCTCTGACGATTACTTTAAATTCAATCAAAATTTATTTCCCCAGAAATCCGCTTAAAATCATTACTTTGTCTCGTTATAGAATAAACATTTCGCGCTCGTTTCTACTAAAACTAAAAAGAATTCTGGGACAAATAAAACACGATTGATTCTATAAACAATGATACCGGATAACAGCAGCAATTGCCTTACAAAGTTTGCATGAAAACGAGCCATTAAATGGTGCACGGTAATTAAGGTGTCGCCGATAAATCCACAATAGCAAAGGTTTCGACAAATTGTTTACGTGAAATTAGATTCCATACTATACGACACGATTTAATTTAATTCACCCCCCGCCCCCTGCGCACCCGCGCGCCCGCACCCGCGCCCGCCGCCGCACTCGTCGGCGGTACGCTATTTCGTCGCGTGCAAACGTCACGACTAATTAATTTACCGTCGTGCTATCGACAACTCGATTATTTACGGCCAAGTTTCCGCACAGTCCGTACTGTCAGATTATCTTGCGTTCAAACGCGGCCGAGAAACATGGCCGCAAATACCGCGACCGGTAACCGCGGTCAACGTGTCGCACTCTTGGATATTGTATTACATACGTATAATGTAGCCAAGTGACGGGGAATAATTAACTGGCAATGATAAAGTGGATCAAGGGGTCACATCTAACCGTGGTCCATTTAATTAATCCCATCCTCCGAGACTCGATTAACCCCTTGGATTTTAACCCCCTGCACTCGACAATTCTTTTTCAGATTATTTACCAGCAACTCAAAAATACTTACAAATGTTTACAAAGTAGGGAGCAACGTATTGTTGTGGTATTGGAAATAATTATTCTATTTAACTCGTTGACTGCCATGGTGGTCAAATTTTGTATAATGAAATAATTAAACTGTGGATGGTGCTGGTATTAGACTAACAGTGCACAATAGCAATCTGAATGGTTACATTTGAAAATGAATCGATAGTATCCTTAATAATTAGAATTTAAGTGTGTCTGACCGCACACGTCTGTTTCCACTGTGGCAGTCAACGTGTTAAATTATATTTGGAAGAAAACTTAGAGAAATTAAGTTAATTAGTTACATTTCCGTTAAAAGACAATCGAGTGGAAAGGGTTAATAACACTTCAGAATCGTCGCAAATTGTACTTGCTTAAGGTAACAAAAGCTAAAAATAACGAAAATCATACCCTTAAGAATTATTAATTGAAGCACTGCACTTTTTAATTTAGTGGATTGATTTTACCTTATTTTTTATCTTTCAGATTTTTCAGACTTTTTTGCAATCTTCAATGGACAATACAGATTTTGCTGTGAACCGAATACAAATTTGAAACCAATTTTCCCCATGGCCCACAGTTTTTGAAAAAAGCAATTTCCTTTTAGATTGTAAATTTTAAACTTCGAAAATATTTCATGCTTTTACCATAGAAATAGTTCAGCCATTTTTGAACCTGAAAACCCCCTAAACTCTCTTGAATAAAACGATATAAACAGTTATTATAATCATTTAAATATGTTTAAATAATGATCAAAGTGAAAAGTGTATCTATTAGTGTGTGTATAATTTTATAGAAAGTTAGTCACAAAATTATTCAATTTTCAGTTTCAACCCTTGCCCATTTTACTATTTTTCTATATTCTTATTGTGCAAATATTGCCAAACTGCTCTAAACTCTCATTTGTTCTCTTTCCCGAAGAATGAAACAATCAAATCAGTTTGCGGAGTAATTTCTCTAGTCAAACGTCAAACTGTTGTAATCATTCTAACTGCGAACAGAAATTTATTCACTACGGATTCGTTAAGTGGATAGGTGAAACGGTACTCGACGTTTCTGGCTAGCGACGGTGCAAATATGTAACATGCAACGTGTAACGTTATCGGGCACAATGTAAACTTTGTTGTTTAGTAAGTGTAATACGGATGAAGTGTTGGGTTCTGATAATAAATCGGAGCGGGCCATGGCCTTGAACAACAAAGCTTATAATTTTGATGGTAATTTGTTCGTTCGCGTGTCATTTTCGCATTAATTCTGCCGGCTACCGTATGTGCACACATCACTCGTTTCCGTGTACGGCTAAACGTATCAGTTTTATTTTTAACAGAAAATAAAATGTGCGCGAATAATATAAATACTGGGTGCACCAAAAAAATGTATACACGCGCTGTTACCATACATTATGGTAATAATAAAATGGACAGACTTTGATTTATAATTATAGCAGCTATCTTGGTAGAAATATTCAAATTAATTATTGCCAACATTGATGCTATCTAACTTTCTGAATTTCATGTTTAAATTCAAAAATTTATAGTTAAAATACATGGAAATGCATTTAAATACATTTATTTTAATTTTAAATGAATCACGACGAATAATAAAACACAGAATATATATTATTAATAAAACAAAAGATAAAAGTAACTCAAAATTCACTCAAAACGGATCAGAATCTTTTATGGTACGTTCAACACTCTTCCATTATATAAAATTCAAGATCCGGTTTCTAGGAGATAGGATAACTTCATCGAAACGTACGATAATTAAACTATAATTATTTCACAGTGTTACTGTGAATTACTACGTAAAATTATCGTAAAATTATTATATTCGAGCTTATAATTTCTGCCTTAGTGCAGTCGAACAACGT
The DNA here is from genome assembly GCA_022405125.1 of Anthidium xuezhongi. Classification (NCBI taxonomy): domain Eukaryota; kingdom Metazoa; phylum Arthropoda; class Insecta; order Hymenoptera; family Megachilidae; genus Anthidium; species Anthidium xuezhongi. Next base: position 8,844,150 of record CM039638.1, on the reverse strand, counting down.
GATGTAGGCGGTATAGCAAAACCGCAATTTGCTAGGTCACGGCTTGCAATGTGTTAGAAGCTGTGTATTGTTCAAATAATAGGTATTCAGGTAACGTTGTTCGGCGATCATTTTGTTTCCCCCTATAATTTCAAGTGTTAGCCATGCCATTGTATTAACCAACACAGAGAAACCTGCAACTAGCAGTAGTTCCTATATTTTCAATATAAAAATGATATACACGTTAACGCTATTGATCAATGATGCGTTTTAATCCTTTGAACTCGAGGCATTTTTGGATACGATTAAGACTAAATACATTTTCCAATAAAGCTTCCAAAATTCAAAAGCCCTATTTTGAAAGAAAAGAATTGTTTATCGTCTATTTACTTTTAATTCTTTCATTAATTTGCTACGTTCTAATATAAATAATTCTTAAATTTTACGTTTAGAAATAGGCTGGTTAATCACGTTATGTTGCCCCAGAGGCGCCACTCGACCACAAAGGGTTTCATCCTCTAGAAGTTACCCTTAATTAATAATTAACACTTTATACGAATAAGCTTTTCGGTACTATCAATTGTGGATTAAAAATCGACTGATCAACCTTTGATTATTTTTTCATTCGTAACATTGCTAAAATAATGAAAAACAAAAACGAGAAATATATATTTTGGATAAAATATAGATTTTTGTAAGTATCTGTCGTTTAATTTAATGACGGCGATTTTAATTATGCAATTATAAATAAATTTGTTAAGCACTCGAAAATCGTCCAATTATAAATGCCGAGTAAATAAAAATCGGCATATCACGTTCATTGGAAATATAATTATTAATCAGAAGGATTTTTTACGATTTTAACACGATACTCAAACTGTTAAATGATGATTCAAAATTTCATAGCAATTATGATCTCACTGTAACATTATATTGCACAAAGACGTTATTGTACTTTGTTACAGTATTACCATAATAGTATTAAGTTCGTTACCATTACCAAAACTTCAACAAACTTAGGAACTAATAAAGCGTTACACGCTTAAGAACAGTGCCAACTTCAAAGTACCTATACCAGCACATAAGTAATAAGGGAACTAAGTAGGTATAAACAAGTACATCTCTACCATACATTAAAACTGTTATAATCAATCAATTATATCAATTTCACGCTGAATCGACTAATATTTCTTCAAACTTTTTTCAATAGCTTCGTGGAAGACAAAATACTGGCAGTGATTGTGACTTCGCCAAATCGTTATTTTAGGATCCTCCTGTATTACCACAAAATTTAACAAACGGAGAACTAAATTTACAAGGAAAGATTCGAATTCCTCTTCCGACTCTTTCGCTAAATAAGAAACTCGAAATCCAGCAACAGCCGTACGAATGCGATTCATTAACTTCCTGTTCGACAGATTTCCGAAGATAAAAAAAAAATCTCAGCCCTCTCGACCAGAACTAAAGTATCGCTCGTTGCCGCGGAAAGAAGCTGAAACAGGGGGCTCTTCAAGTAAATAATTCACCGCTAATTGAGCGAACAGACGTTACGGTAGTTCAGGACGAGTGCTTACGAGGCGCGTTTAGGAGATTATTAAACGTAAAGTCGTATATAAGGGGGTGGGTGGGTGGAGAAGAGGAGGGGGTTTGGCGTCGAGAGGGTTGCGCACAATAGAAGACAAATTGCACGGGGTAAGGAGGCAGCTGAATTATTTCGCGTACAACACTCGGCTCGCAGCGAACTCACAGAAAATTATACATTACTTCCGGTATTTCCGCGAGCCGTCGAAAGGGTTGAGGGTTAATAAGATGCTTGTTTGTACTTGAAGTGGATGCACTCGAATCGTCAGCCGGCGGCATAATTCAACGGCGGCCTGTCCAGAGTGTAATCAACCATTAGGCCAGAACGATGTGTTCGCGTGCCTGGGAAGCTCAAAATGTCAGAAGAACGTGATGCCGGCCGGTCGGAGACCAAACGTGACCCAGAACACGAACTCCGATTACAGTCTATTTAAAATAATCACGGATGCCGATACCTCGTGTCCGGACCTGATTACCGCGAATTATTTCCGAGAACAAGAAGGAAAACACCCTCATTTCGCCGCTCGTTCTAACTAAACTTCAACGTTTCAATATTCCTTGTTTTGCGGGCAAGAAAGTATATCAACACTGACTGCCACGTTGCAGCTACTAAAAATTTCATTCGATAATAATTTTATTTTTGACAAACTTTATACCCTATTTCCAAAATATTTTGCTATTTCTATTATTCATAATTTCAGATATTTAATAGGAATATTTTCAACCAAATAAACGAAGAAATTCCTAATAATATAGGCGGTTGTTTTAAATAGAAATTTAATTGTCACCCATATGTGGATGACATGGTAGTCAAAGAAATTGATACAACATTAACTGAAATAAAGAAAGATACAATTATACAACGAACAGGGATTAAAACTCCTGGACAAGAACGAGTTCTGTCAAAATGAATTCAGAATTCATCATTTTGACATTCCGTGCCCGTTATCATCTCCTATGATCAGTTATTAAGGTTTCTTGTACGACTCAAAAGAAGCATCCTGTATTTTAATTCAACGCTCGACGGCTGAACTTCGCGTGGTCACGATGACAATTCCGTGTTATAACCGAGAAGAGAAAGAATTTCTTCGCCATAAATAACTGATTCGTTGATCGAGCGACTGAATACAATATCAGACAACGAACTACTCGAGGAACGGTGTATCGCTCTATTTTTTGAAATACCGTGAACGGATATACACGTTGACCTTGCACATACTTCCCTTACGATGGAAACGAAAGCAAAGAAACTGACCGATGGAGAGGTCGGAGAAGGATTCGCGGTTACGTAACAGAACTGATGCCTCACCTTTGTCCTTTTCCCGTTGAACCTTAACCTTTGTTCGATCAACGTTTGCTTTCATTCCAATGTTGCCCGTTTTGTTATTCGACAAAAGCTTTTAGTTAAACGACGGGAATAACTGTAATGATTGTACCTTAATCAACCCGCTGATAATTTATTCAAGTATCATTAACCCCTGCATGACCGAGACGAATCTTTGCTGATTCAAAGTGTATTTTCAAATTAAATTTAATTTTAAATCTGCTTTTAGCCTCACTTTTTACGCTTTACGTTATTTAGTTAGTCACTTTCTCTTTTTTTTTTTAATGTACAAGGGTCTTCCATTTAGCAAGACCGTAAAAAACACGTATCTAAAACTCTTTGAAGCTGAAAAGTTATTATTACTACTGGTTTTGTTCAAAAGAAGTATAATAAATAAGAGAAATAAATTAGTACTTGTTATAACCTAGTCTGGGATTAAATTTAGGTACATAATTTTAAATTCTTTTGATTAATATTCTTTTTAATTTACAGGGGTAGAAGTAGATTAAATTCCCATCTTCTTCTTATTACTCTTATTTTAACTTTGGGAAAATCAACTACCCATCCAAAAACATGAACAATATTTTTCATACAAACGTGACTTTTTTAAATTCTGCACAAACATTGTTAACACAATTTTTACTGTATCACATTAAATTGCAGAATTAAATGCACATAATTTCTAGTTGTTATTAGTAGAAATGTGAAGTTCAGGATAATGGTAGGTAACCTACCTTCATTATTTTAATAACTTCGGCACGTTTTGATAAAAAGGCCTTATAAACCACACAGTTCTACAATTTAAAATCTTGCCTCTTGTAATTACAATTTTGCAACATCATACGAATTTTCTATAAATTAATACGAGAATTACTGAACAAGATTATCTCGTGTTTTATTTCATTTCCAATTTAAAAGTAGGTGGACACTTCCTCTAATTATTATCGACACAATATAAGACGGTATAAGATACTCTATCTTGAAAATGAAAAGACATCATAGTACGAACAATTAACACGCTTTTCATTTGATTCGACACGAAACGTAACCAAGCTACGCTTGCAGTTTGTTCGCGGGAGACTGAGGCACCGCAGAGAGCAAACGCGAGTAAATCAATCGTGATAAAGCAATTAAATTTATCGCTGTTTACCCGAAAGGAAGCATCGATTGTGGCGATGGTCGAGAACTGTCACCGCAAGGAATTCGTGACAGAAAAAAATGGAATTTTATCAGCGGGTTATCCGACGGCAGTTGTCACGTGTAAATTAACCATTAGAGCCGTGCTTGAGGTACGCGGGGTTGCGTTTGCACGCGATTTAATCGGATCAGATTGCGTCCTGCAAAGGCGCAACAACCCCCTATCGTAACCCTCGACCACCGGCGGCTCTGAATGAAATTATACATATAAGCAATTACGATTCTAAAAGTAATGCAAGTTGTTGATAATCTTTGCTTAATCCTGAAACAATAACGTAACGCTTTTGTGCGTAAACAGTAACATGATATCGTACAAAATACCAGGTAATTAGATTTATTGATAAGAATTCATTTATTGCTACTTATAACTTCAACATTTCGACGTTTTAGTTTCTTTTATAACAAATTTTATTTATCGTTCTCTCGGTACTTCATTATTTACCTGTTACAAGAATTTCTATTTAAATAAAGTAAAGAATTCCTAATATGGGAAATCAATTTCCTGGTACTGAAATGTGCATTAATAAAATTTATATTTATATTTAATGTAGCATCGTGCTGTGATATCGATCTAAGAGCTACGAATCGACGAAACGTGATTCCAATTCGATGAAGTTTCAATTGATCATTGTACAAAGTGTCGTGGTATGATTCTATATTCCGTATTGTTTTGTTCCTAATCGTACCTCGACAAACATTTTATCGAGTTCTGTATGCAAAGTTTTATTTTGTTCATCTATGATTTAATAAATTGATTTCGTCTGAATCGTAATGTTGCGATTTGAACTTTCACCTCCAGTTTTATTCTATTTTAACTAATATTTTATTCGTTCACTTTAATCAGAACTATTCTTCACCGAATAACAACAGGATTCTATTACGTTCCATAAATGCAATACAATATTTCAAAATATTCATCTCAAAACAGATTATTTCTAAATTTGAAATGATCAAATTCATGTCAAAACGATCTTAATTTATGTCGGTAAAGGTGTTTTATTTGAGAAATTATTTAAAGCATTTGAAATTGCAAAGGAATAAAAGGGCACGTTATTTATTGATCGATTCAAAGATTCAAAGCTGCATTTCATTCTAGGTGAAATTGAAATACGAATACCAGCCCTTCAGCTATATATTATTTTCAATTTAATTCACTTCAATCAATCCCTCCAGTTATTATATTTTACAACTCGGTTGTTCTTTCGATAACAGCTTTTTGCTTTGTGAAAAATTGTTCGAATCGCAAACTTAATCGCTATTGCTGACAATAAAGGATAAAGTGTTTCCGTAACACTTACGTAAATGAAACAGAATTCCCGACAGCAAATCAATGATTGAAAAACAACAATAATTTACAGCTGACAATAATAGCCCGTGCAAAATTCGAATATGTTAGTAATATGTAAAAATATGTGAATTATACGTTACATACCTGAATACAAAATCAATAATTAAAAATCGTAAAATATTACAAATTTGCAAATTAAAATGTTACTTTTAATTACCAGGAGGGAATAAATAATTGGTAAAAATATATATTTACATAAAGAATTATATTTTTACAATATTTCGAAATTATTTTTAAACTGAACTAATTGTCAGATAATTAATTTGTCATTTACTAAGTTTCTAGGAAAATGATATCACTGGTTCAATTTTGTTCCTTATTGTAAACGCATATCTTTGTTTTTTTCACAATGAAATTATTTTTATGGAATTCTATTTGCATCAGATGTTTCATTGAAATTTATGAATTTTCAAATTAAAAAAGAATAAGATCCCAAATTTCTGTTTCGTTGCAAACTGATATTACGACCCAATAAATTTGTGACACGAGCATTACGGAAAACAATCATTATCAATCACAACGTCCGTTTTAATCAAAATTATCAGTAAAACGAGCAATCCAAACAAAAGATGAAAATTGACCCAGATTTCCATGAGGTAATAAATGTAACGAATAATTCTGTTGATGGTAATAAAACGATGAGATAACGGAAATCAACCGTGAATAAATTATCTTAATTTACTTAATTAACAGTACAATGATAGTATATTCGTGTTGTAAAATCGTGTTCACCAAACGCGAGAAATACCCATAAAAAAAGATAGAAGAAATAAGATCCACATTGTGTTTTACCATTAATTAAAATATTTTCCAATATAAACGAAAATATGTAATTCAATCAACCTATCGGTCATTATTTTAAATGATAAAATGTTATAAATTATTTCAACCTCGTATTATTTCAATAAATCAAGAAAGATAATATTCGTACATAAAACTTCAATCAAACTTCAATTAAACAGCCATTTTAAAGTAGCCATTCAAAATCAGTCATTATTTTTGATTTTTAAAAAGGTATCAGTATTGATTCTCCAATCTTGAAAACGAAAGAACATTCAAAATATACGCAATTAATTCTATCGAATAATAATCATTGTAGTTGGATCAAGTCTAATTAAAAATCAGCTGAACCTTTTAAACAATGCACAAACCAATAAATTAAAGTTTTTTAAGACCTCAGCCTCATGTTCGAGCATTCAGCGGTCAATTCGATCAAACAACCCCTGAAAAATCCTTTGTTACAGGCGCCCATCAAAACGGCAAACGAACCAATCCCGGAAACACAGACTGTAACTCAATTATATCAGCATCTGAGCCAAGAGGAAAGCGGGCTCACGAATCCGTGACGATACATCGGTTAACCGTTTCCAGTTTACCGTAACATATTAAAAAAAAAAAAAAAGGAACAAAGAAACGCGGAAACGAGCAAAGCACCCGCTGTCCTCGTCCGCGAAAAACAAAACAAAAAAAACAACAAAATAGAGAAGAAACAAAATGAACACAGCAGGTCCGTTGATCCGTAACAAATCCTCTTTTAATCGCAACACCAAACATCGACGAACGCGTCCAATCTGCAACGCGTCGAGAACGCCGGAAACGAACATCACCTTCGGGTCACGTTCCGGCGGAATGACGGTCCCGTATAAACGATTACACAAGTCGGCTTCACGGTGCAACTTTTCTCTTCCTTCCCAGCGAACGATGCACTTATCGCGTATAGCACAAAGAAATTACGACACGGAAGGTGGCTGCATAACCGGAGGGTAGCCACCCCCCTGTGCCACGACCCGAAGGCTTCAGTTCATCTCCCTCGTGCTCGAGAACGCACGATATAACGAGAAAAACGAAAGAAAGGCGGAGCACCCATTCTAGAAACGAAACCTGGCAAAAACGTCTGTCCAAAGCTTCCTTTGTTATTTGTGTTCACTAATTCAAAACGAAATTACGATTTTTTTTTTTACCCATGGACGAGACAGCACAGGACCACATAAGTGAGACCATAAAATTCCTCAAAGAAACAAAAATGTTGAACAAAATATAGTGCGTAAGTACGCACCCGTCGCCAATGACCTTACAGTTGACACGACACAAGAAGAAAAATGTAAAAGTCAAGAATAAAATTACTATCAAATGGAATTTTTAGTAACTGCAACGTGGCAAAGTGTTAAATATCCTACAGTTTTGTACCAAAGCTAAAAAAAAATTGATGAACGATAGGACTTGTGGCTAAGATAAATTTTTATCGCTTTTATTTTTTATTAATGTTACTGAATTTATTAAGACAAATGCAAAAGTTTTCTGTTGGGGGGAGGGTAGCAAAACTGCTAGCACCGGTCCAGAATTTTACAAGTTTCCAGCCATTACATAGATTGAAGTATCGATGCTATCAAATATACTGATAGAAAAGCCTTTTTTTTTTCAAAATCAAAGTTTGCTTTATGCATTTTATATATATAAAATATTTAGCTTAGAATCATAAAACTTTCCATATAAAATTGAGAGTTAATGATTTTAATTAATACTTTATTAAAAAATGAGATCCATTAACTTTGTATAAGAAATAATTCCGGGCATGTTGGTCATTAAACTCTCTTAAAGCGCAGCTTTATCATACGTCAAAATTCTGAGTGAAATTAATTCGACTGAAAATCTGGCAGTTTTCCTGTCCCTCTTAAAACGAATAAATTACATGTCCCTCAAAACCGTGCTCGTGAATCCGTTTGATCTCAAAGATAGCGAGAAAGTCACGTCCGTGGCGTAAACTCGGCTAATTTCGATACCTGAACAAAGCACAGACCCTGCCATTTACGTCCTCTTCTGTGCGCTTATTCGCGCAAGCGGATGCACGCGTACCGTGTGCCAACGGATACGCTCAAAGCGAGCCACCAGGGTTATCGCGTTGAACGTTAACAGGATTTCCAATCCTGAAAATACGATTTAAGACGGGACAGCAGGACGGCCAAAAATTTTACGAATGCCATTTTCCTACGGCTCCGTACGCCGGAACTTCTCGCGACGGCCTGTTATCAAAACTCCTTTGATCTGCCCGGGGTGTTTGACTCGTGTTTCTTTTATCTCTCGTATCAGCGTGGAAAAAGAGTATCGCGAATTGTGCTACCCTGCGGTAAAACCGAACGCGGAACTCGAAGAGGAGACGGACGATGGTAAAGATTAGCTCGCTTTCAATTAAAAAACCTCTTTGATCCGGCGAGTACGTTCTATTTACCGCTTGGACGGTAAATATTAGCGTAATGATCCTTCTTCGCGTTCACTTCCGTTTTACCGGCGCACAGATTAACCCAAATCTCTTTTATCGCTAAATATTACGAGTTGGCAAATGAGGAAATTTAAATGATCGAATGATACCGTTGATCCATTAAATTTTACTATAAAACTTCGTTTTTCGAAATCGCATCAACATTTAGATATTATTATTTAGTCCTAATTGAATTTTAAATTTCATAATGAAATATGCTTATACTGCAATCGCCTCAACAAAGGTCGATGACCCGAGTTCACACCCTTTAATTACTTTTATTTTGCTTTTGTTCCATAGATTCATTATTATTTTGTAATGAACATTCTGAAGTTTCTATTGGATATATCAGGTGCTAAATAAACATTAAAAAGTGACACCCTTAACTAAAAAGCACCCTTTGGTATAAAGTAACCGGTAAATGGCGGATGCAGAAATTCCTTGTGTTTGTTGCAATAACTCTGGCAAGTAATGAATTCATAAATTACACCAATTTCAGATTATTTCACATCAAAATTGCAAGCAATTGTGATAAATTACCCCCATGATAAATTCTAACCATCTAAACCAAATGAAAACCAGTCAATGACTTCATGATTCTGCTGTTACAGCTTGTCTTTCAGATTGTCATCTATCAGTTATTTGTTCTAAACGAATACTACCGCCTTGCTTTCAATTTCACCGAGTTATAAATATGAACATGAATCTTTTACACTTGGAATAATTTTTTAACGGCTACTTTTACAATAAACTTTAATTTACATTAATTTAACTACTCCTCTTTAAATAAAATATTGAAACAAATTTTGAACAATATTAAAGTTGGTACAAACGTGTTTATACAATTCGTATTAAATCTTCTAAATAAAAATTGGAACTTCTTTTTTTTCATGCAATCTGCACATATCAAAAGCTATGTGACTATCTATGAATCTCAAAACGTATTTTTGGCAAAATAATTTAAATAAACAAAAATTGAGTTCGTGCCACATACGTGCTGCTCGAAATAATAGTGGTGTATCTCTAGTTTTATTAAACATAGAAACCATACCACGTACCTATTCGAAACAATCTTAAATTTCAGTAAAATGTTTTTCATGAAAAATCAATAATCGGAGTTACACTACTATTGTGGACAACTCGTTACGTGCCTGTATAAAATATTTCATATTCTGAAATTCTTTACCCGTAAAGGGTGAAAGAAATAATTATCTAGGAATAAAAAGGATGTGAAAATGATTGACGTAGTGATTTAAAAATACACTTCTAAGTTCGTAAAAATATGCTTCCAAGTTTCTAGGTTTCTAAAAATACAATTATTGCAATATTTCGAGGTTTGCACCTGTACGTTCTAAAATTATTTCAAACTATTTCACTGCATGATTAGAGAAAAATGCGTAGAAATGTTGTTACGAACGTTAGAAATGCCGAAACGTAACAGCTTCTAAAAATATAATTATTCCAATCTTTCGAGGTATCTAAATATACAACACCTCGAAGTTGCCAAGTCTCTAAACATGTAATGTTCAATTTTTTATTTTTAGTCCCAACGAAAGAGTTGACGCTTTGGTGGGTGGTAAATTTATTCGCGCAGCGCCCTGTCACGCGTGTCAGAGGAACAGTCTGTGGTGCTGCTCGCAGGACAACGGTGTGTCAAATGTATACGTAAATGACTTGTCGGATAATCAGAATGGCTTTCTCGAAGCATGTACGGTGGTACGGACATGTCTCCAGGGTACACGGAATAGCACGTCGGCTGCCCGGTTAGTGGACGTTGAACCATGAAAGTGGACACAGGATATCATCCTTGTACACGGCCGGACGCGAAGACAAATGCCGTGTTCCCGTGTTCGCGATACAAAATTGCCGCGTTTCGGACGATCGAAAAACAAATGGCCGCTTAACTGCGGAATAATACTCGCGACGCGGGATTCTCGATCCGGCGAGAGAATTTCATTTCGCTCGGCCAACTTAAGCGAGCAATTCCGCCAGATTAAAATCGTTACTTTCGTGAAACTGTGCGAGAGCAAAGGTGCGCCGACTTCCCTGCTCCCTGGACAACGATTTCAAAAGAAAATTTCGCCCGATTCCTCGGCCGGGAATTAAAGATATTTTATCGCCCCGCGTATCGAGACACAGAAAATTCTCCCGTTAATAATCCGGGAATTTTAATTTTAACACCTTCCAGCCCGTGTAAACGCGTACTTTCGGTTCTTATTGTTGTACCAGGGGGAAATTGTCTGAAATACAATTGTCTGAAACTGTCTTTGCATACTTTTAACAAGGTTTTCAGCGTATTCGGTTGGTAATGATCTCCATAGCATTCGTATTCTGTGGCATAATTGTTTCAGGGTGTACACTTGTTTTCCCTAAAGCCTCGTCCTAAGAATTGCCCATACATTCTCAATGGGGTTCGCGTCCGGTGACTGCGAGGGCCAGTTTAAAACATTAATACAGCTTCGTATCGCCTAGCGTACCCCGCACTCATTTTTAAGCATTCGCTCGCTGGGGCTGTCGAGGTGATACTACTTAAGTATGGGACGCGAGTCGAGTAACGCGATACTCTTTATAAACATATTAAGCAGACCCGGTAAACATTACCGCCCTTCTGGCTCTGTCATTCGAGAAATCGCTTCAACGCTCTTATGAAACAGACTGTAATATTTCATAATTTCGTATTTTCCTGTACGGTACTCGAATGTACAGTTTCATCCGCCTACTTTCTTTTATTTAGTCAAATGCCAATTTCTCTATTAATACGGAGAAACAAATGAATTCCATAAACAAATAAAAATTATCAGATAAAGCTTGATTTTCGATTCCTCCGTTTCCCGTTGGTTACTTGAAAAATACGCACGCGAACGCGTGTTCATTTTTCTTCGTACATATATGCGCAACATACCGATGTTTGGCGATAAATTATTTTTATCAAGCTTCATTTCCATATTCGGTACACGTCGGTGTTACTTTTTGCTATAAAATATTTCCGCCGTTAAAAGTCGCGACAAAAAAGCATGTCGATGTAAAAATATTTTGTCTCCCGTTCGAGAGGCGGCAGAGAAAATTCACGAAGGGAAATATTCGACGCGATACGTGTAATGCTGTTATGATAAAAATATCGAACCATCGTGATTAATTAACGGCGTTATAGCCTGGCGTGTTATAGCGTTAAATATCCAGTTTAACGGATTGAAAAGGCGGATTAATAAATTCTGTCGAAAAATGGACGATCCTTTTTTTTTTAAACCTAACGATCTGACACGTATGGTGAACGATTTTTTATCAGATGAAAGTAATTCGAATTAATGCCGTCACGAAAAATATGCGAACAAATAAAATATCGTTGAGGGATAACTTAAATTGTCCTGAGGTTGTATTTAAACATTCATTCACTGTTGAACGCTTAAATTTCCTTTAATTCTACGATAAAAGCGCAGAGAAAAAATAGAAATAATTAAACGTATGTTTGATTTAATATTCTTTCTATCCAATTTTTAAAGACAACTTATGAGTGAATGAATGGTCAGCTTTATTTTGCTGTTTTTCTGCCCTTTATTCAAATCTTGGCCCTCTTAATTAAAAATTAAAACTTAAAAAAATTTTTAAAAATTAAAAGAAAAAAATGTTTTAAAATTAAAATATTAAAATGTAAATTTCAGTAACCATTGACCTGGGTTTTTCACACGTCTTAAAACTTAAGAATACACGAACAAATGTCTGAACCAATCCACTTAGATTACAAGAAAAAATACCGCAAGTTATCAAAGAGTTTCGTCCGATTTATAATCCTGGTGCACGACAAAAATTGTTGGACATCCGGAATGAAAAATGCACCCTTTAAAAAGATGCTGACATTCGGATACTTTCATGCAGCTGCGTAAATGCCTGAAAGAACGACACAAGTATATTTCCGAAGAATTCCTTCCACGTTTCGCCAAGATATCCTCAAAGTTACAACGCCTCAGTAGAAACCGTTTGACTTAACTTGCCCGCTTGCAGGAAGCCCGACTACCGTTTCAAACTAGTCAACATTCATCCTCGTCGCACGGAAACCGTCGTATTTTATTCGCGAATTTAGTCGTTTCTACACCGGCACGATCTTACCATGCCAGGTAACCGGGTGAACTTGTTTGCACAACGCTATGCAAGTATAACGTGTGTCATAAGTTTCTATACAATTCTGTCCTAAGCTACGACTACTTTCTCCATTGTGCGTGCGTGGTCAAATCTCGACCAGCTGTAGTTGTTCGGGCTTTGAATAATTCTAAACTTGAATTAAACCCTTTTAGCGGGGAAGGTGACAAGATGACGAGAAATTTAACGACCATTGCCGCGAAAGGGTAATAACCTTTTCGGAGGACGAAAGTTAGGCTTAACGCGTTGACTGGCACAGTGAAAACAGACGTGTGTGGTAAGACACGCTTTAATTTCAATTATTGAGGCTTTTGTCCATTAATTTTCAAGTGTAACCATTCGAGTTATTAGTTTGCACTATTAGTCTAATACTAGCATATCCAAGGTTTATTTTATCTTTTCTTTTATTCGTTATTTAATTATATAAAATTTGAAACGCTGATCACCAGTGGCCATTTCCATATTTTCATTTGACAATTTCTTATGAAGGTATTGAAAAATCTCTGTTCGAACACTTTTACATCGATTTTTATTACTAACCCTTAAAGCCTGAAAACGAAAGGAATTTGAAAAATAAAACTAATTATCATATGCTTTGTTAAGGAAAATTAAACTCTAAGGATTAACAAAAAGAAAGATGACTTTTCATGGAACAAGGGTCAATTCCGTTACCTTTAATTTACATGAGAAAGCTTTCATTTTCGAAGTTGAAACTATCTACCGAACTTCTTGAGTGCACAAGGCAGCTTTTAAAGGACGCGAAGGAAAAAAAGCCAACAAAGCTTATTGGGTCACGAGTTGAAAATTTTTAATAACTGGAATATCTCGTACAAATGCCACTGCGAATACCGATAAAACCGTGATGAAATTGAAAAAACGTTGGATGGTATCCTTTGTGCGATTGCTTTTTTTTATTCCAATAACTTTAAAAAAGCTGAGTATTTTAAATAAAAAATTTTAATAAAGGGTCCAAAGTTGAATATCGGAAATGGTTCGTGCGTATCCCTTTTACGTCGTTTAATTAGTCCTACAGAAATTGATCCGCGATATTTTTTTGAATAGGCAGAAGGATTGAGTCGGAATGGGTAACCTTTGTTTAATACCGTGTTACGCCGTCTTATCTGTGATCGACGTTATGTCGCACCACTCCATATAATCGGCACTTTCCATCGCGTTATCGATCTCCGTTCACGCCTCTTTCGCACAGCTAGATCGCGGTCGCACGAGAGCATGATCATGCAATCAAAATTCAGGAAGTAATCGTCGCGACTGTCAAACGCACAGTTACAAATAGAATTGTATTAGGAGCTCCAATATTGGAACATAATAATTGAACGTTGCACGATGTACGCGCTGTGCAATCCAATCGTGCGACTGTTCGTGTATCACCTCCAATTAAATCAAAGTTTTCATTGAAATTATCACGCCGCCGCTCGATACTTCGCACCCTGTTATAATTTCAAGAGACAATAACGTCTTTCTTGGATAAACAAATGTTCTATTCGAAACGTTATTCTTCTACAACAATAAAACTGTGCACTCTAATTATGATTAGAACTACCCCGTTGATTTTGCGTTAAAAAATTAAAACTCTGGGAGAAAATTTAGCTACACCATGAGATAGAGCAGACATTCCATCCATGATGAAAAATGTAACGAATGTTTTACAAGTACTCCAAATTTAAATATTTATAGTGGATGAAACGGTTTTTATGCAACGCTGTACTCGAATTCCTCCCCAACGAATTGTTCAATACTTAATGCACTAGGTGAGTTTCGCTTGGAATAAAGTGTTAAAGGCTTGGTACAGTTTATTTCAAGTTGACTTGCAATCCTTTCAAGTTGCAATCCGATCACGCGAACCACTGAAATCCCCAAATGCAACTAATGCTAAAAAATGCACCGTTTATTAAAAGCATAAAACTATTATTTTAATTTGATATAAATACAATTGACTTTATCTTTATGTCATAATATGGCCAAAAATATATTTTCATTTAAACACATATCTCTGCTCAAAATGTAAATTTCAAAGTTTCCATTATGGTGTTAAATAGAATTATACAATGGAACCCAATCTTTTTGTCAAAGTTATTAACTCCAACTTTTGAATTTTTTTAAATTGTAATAATAGAACTCCATAACTCCTTGTATTTTAAATAAACTTGAATAGTTGGATTTAACACCACTGAATGACAAAAATACGTTTAACCATGAAATAATAAATAATTTATTTCAAAAGACAAGTCTGCGAGTATAATAATATATTCCACGAGATTTATTTGAATTTAAAATTGAAAAGGAATTTCGAACAAGAATGTATATTATTTTATTAAATTCCCTGCTTTTCATTTCGTCGAATTAATCGGTTTGACAAACAGGTGGCTCAATTTTATCCAAAAACATCTCGAATCCTAATAAACACAATCCCGTCGTATTTTAAAGTCGTGAAATATCAATGGATCACGATTCGAGGGAAACGGAGATGCATCGTGTGTAGCAGCTGTTGAGACAACGGGAAACCGTCGTTCCAGCGTCTGAGAATCTACACGAAACAGCTACTCCTCAACCGATAAAAGCTGTCCGTTAAAATTGATGTTGAACAAGGAAATATATGGTGGCTCGTGCAGAAATGGGACGTGATACGAATTTTCAATTTCTTGCATAACGAAATTGCAAGAAAAATTCTCACCTCGCGTCCAGAGCTTCGGCATTGGCTCGATGATATTCGCATTAACCGCGAACCTGCGGCAAACTGTGCCGCATCGCGTTCCCAAAAGCTTTTAAAAAGAAAATCGAAGGATTTACGCCTGCAATCGTACGACCTAAAATGTCGTTCACCCCGAAGAATGGTTTTGTCGGACTTCGGAAGAATCTCGCCGACGAGACGCGACGTCCGACGTCGACTTTAACAATCTCAACGCAACGTAGAAAATCCTTCACTCTTATAGTTTTATTTCCATCAAACACAATATACTATTTTTACTACATTAATTGGACAAATTTTCAAACAGAAGCTACCTCTGGTGTATCTAAAATAAATCATGATTCTACGACCTATCAAAACCTTCAAAAATAGTCCACTATTAATGATACTTTAATCAATAATTACACAGGGGGATATGTTAAAATTATGAAATGTTCACTAATTACAAAGAAATTGGCTCGATTAAATTACATAAGACACCCTAGACAAAATAAAAAAGGATAAGAAGAAAATGTGAAGAGAACATTCTACAAAATTAAGGTAAATTCCACGTTTTGGACAGCGGTTTGATGCAAACGACAGCTTTTTCATCCTCTACGGGACACGAAGAAAAATCACGAAAATTACTTTTATCGATCTTTCTTTCATTCATTCGGAATGTATTCAATGCGGCTAATAATATAACATTCAGCTAGGTCGTGGAAAGTACGTGAAAGATGTGTACGTAGTAAATCGCGACAAAATGTAAAGCAACAAGTTCATAACGACTGCGCTTTCATCAAAGTAACTGAAAACCTGTCGTCCGCCTTTCAAAAAGGCCAAGTTCTAATGCGAAACTTTTGTTCCGATGGTATTTTCCCGGTACAAAGATATAAATAAATTTTTTACAAATAACTAACAGTTTTAGACAGTAATATTCCTAACCGTATGTAGGACAACTCTAATCCTAACTCTAATACAAATTTTAAATAAAGAGCCTAAAACAAGTCACTTCGACTTATGCGATTATTCTAATGTTAATCACTGCTTACATTGGGTATCTAGAACGGGCAAATATCCTTGAGTTTCTCCGAAACAAATCATCGGGGATCATAAACTGTCTCGTTATCGGCGCAGAAATAAGAAGTCGAAACGAGACGTCCCCGATGGTCGTTTGGGACGCAGGCAAAAAGCACGTCGTCCAACGGGAAGCATGGTTACAGTCGAAGGTATGTTCGAAAGTAAGTACGAAAAGCGGACAGTTAGAGAAACGAGGTAGCATGTCGAACGGTACGCGAAATAAATCGAAGGCTTTTCATCTCGCGAGATAGGTGGTTCTCGAGCAAGACTTTAGCCGAGAAGTAGAGCCCGAGAGGCATCCGTGAGACACTTTTAATGACCCTTCCAAGGTACACGGCCCCGAGTTCGCCATCTCCTTGGCTATTTCGTTCAAACGCTGGCCAAAGCTACTGGCTGCAACTAGTAGCCGCGGGTATTCCCGGTGGCAACGTCAGCACACTTTGTCACCTGGTTAAAAGATCGTTTTTCTGTGCTGCCAAGCCGCCCGTACCACCGGTATATAATGCAGAAATTCATAGAACCGCTTGTTCACGGCCATTTACACGTATAGGATAAAGGTACGCTTTTACGAGGGAAGATGATTGGCAATTTTCAAACGCGATATAGGCGAATTCTTTTCCCGCTTCTGGAAACGTTGAGATTGCGGTACGGTTCGTAAAAACCGGATTCTTTAGCGTGATTTATGTATATAGAGTAATAAATAAGTTTACGAGAAGAAATCTAGTAAATTTAGAATCATTCGCTTGTAATGAAACTTACTGACTCTTCGCTTTTTCAAAACAATATATTTTACTATGCAATTCTGTTTATCCTAACGTTATTAGCTTTCTTCTACGTTATAATATTTAATAAATATTAAATTGAAACTGAAATCGAAGAAACATAGCCTTTTAACACTTTGAAAATTGGAAATATACGATTGTGAAGAAATTAATTTAAAATAATATTTAGAATTGTAATTTCAGTTATGTTCTGTAATAATAAAAAGTTTTTAAAATTGACTTTAATATAAAACGAAGCTAAGCAGATTTCCAGCTGTCATTGGGAAGAAATCTTCAAATACTTTATTAGTTAAAAAGTAATTTTTTGGACCATTTCACGGACCGATAGAAACGATATAAAACTTGAAGGCAGGAAAAAAAAACAAACTGATCGAACTTAAAATTCTTCGAGCACCAGTTCCTTGGCCAAGAAATATATCCTCCAGCACTAAGCACGTCCGGAGACAGAAAGACACAGATAATCTCGTAACGTGGATCACGAAGACGTTTCCATCCTCAATTGGAACGAAGTTACTTCTAAAGTGTCACGATCGTACGACACGTAGCAAGGAACTTTAGGAACGAAACCTTCAAAGAAGCATCGCGCCAAGTTTGAATATTCTCAATTACTTCTTCATCTTGCTACGCCTTTTAGAAACTATGCTCCATACGTTCGTCAATGAAAGATATTTTGCATGAATGAGCCCCTCGTTAACGTAACTCAATTCGAGCAATTTGATCCTTAATTAAAGTCACAAATCCTTATCGCTTATGGAAACTATCGAAATTGCCCCGAACAGAAAGAAAACGTTGTATTTGTGGGAATTAATGAAAGTTAAGGGTGAAAAATTATTTGATGTTGACGAGCTTCCGAAAAAACTGATATGCTAATAATAATTTCTTTGCATGTACGTTGAAATAAATATATTTTTCGAAAATCTACGGTTCTTGAATTGCACAGTATTATTTTTTAATATTCAATTCGTGTTTATTGTATCAAGCATTGATTATAGTTAAACTATAAAAATCAAAACTTAAAACTTTAAAAATCAAAAATCTTATTTAAAAGTGCTTATAAGTCTATTTTTATTCCGTTAACCCGCTATATTCCAATATAGATAAAATTTCAATTGTACATTTATAAATTCTCCGATGAGGTACATATGTCCCCTGTGGAGGCACCAATCAGTTGCAAAGAGTTAATTACTATTCTATTCTGCAATCAATGGCAGCAGCGTTCTTCCTGAAACTCGGTTTGATTTGAAAGAAAACAGTGAGCGAAATTAAATGGGCGTACAAACGGTTTTATTCCACAAGAGTGAGAAATAAAGTAACACAGTCTACTCGATTTAGCTTCATGGAAACCACGTGTTGAAGCTTGGCACGTTTGCGTGAGAATCGACGAACTACGAGACATGATAGCATATAAGGTTCAGACGAATACGACTGGGTTATCAAACTTGGCAATGCTAAGTAATAAAAAGTTTCGAGTGGAAAAGTACGAATGAAATTATCCTTGAGTTCGATTCGAAGAAGATATGCTTCTTCGTTCTCTGGTATGTTAATTAAAAATCCCTTAAGTTTGCAAAAAATTAATAATCAATAATTCAAAGCACCAAATTTGTTCAATTTTCCAAATTTTCCTGGTGTTTGGACGTTAAAGAATTAATTAGGTCGTAATTAGGAATTAAAATTAAGACACTCTGTCGTATAAAAAATTTAATTAATTGGAAAAATATTTGGAGTATTCAAAAGTTTCTGTATCATACTTAAATTTCAACTTTCTTTTCAGTGAAAGGATATAATATTTTCAAAAATAGTTGAAAATAATTTTTCATTCGATATGTCAACTATTCGTCGAACTATTACAGCCATTACTGTGATTTATACATCATAATTTAGAGAACAATTCAAACAGATCACGAAACTGTTCAGCAGACGGGATATCCTGATATTTTAATCCCTTCCGCCATAATTCAACTGTAATCGAGTCATTGATAAACACGATTCCCGGACATCATGAACATTCCTCATCAACATTGACATATTAATTAATACAGCGGAAACAAACGATGTGAAGACACTTATGAAATTCCCAGACAACAAACGGAAAAGTGAGCGATGCGAATAATCAAACTGATTTCAAATAAAATAAAAACAATGACATAGGGTAAGTTACTGACATTTTAAGAAATGTCACTGCTGACAAAACTATGAGTTTAATTGAAAACTTTTCATTCGTAAAAGGTTGAATTACAATCGATATTACTTTTTGAGGTTTTTACAGATTCAACCTTCCTATAACACGATTTTTTAATCCTTTTACAAAGATTTAAAACATTTCTTTACAGCTAATTAACAAATTATCTCAAATTCTCCAATTTTCTATAATCGTTTAATTAGCAAAACAAAAGATAAAATAAACAAAAAATAGCAATTCTAATAGTTACATTTGAAAATGAATCTATAGTATCCTTAATAATTAGAGTTCAAGTATGTCTTACCACACACGTCTGTATCCACTGTGGCAGTCTAACCCGAATAATATGATTAATTAATTGATTTTATCTAAAAAAAGTATGAAAGGTAATAACACGTTCGTCCGTGCGACGAGGAAATATCTCAAACAATGTTTCAAACTATATCTATACTCTGCTACATCGTTTTCTAGGCTCGGCGATCGAAAAGTGAGTACAATATCAAAGGGTTAACAGTTTCCGTGAAACTCTCACGGTAAATCGCAATCTCTGACGCGTTAAACGACAGGATGGCTGAAAGTTTAGCTCGCAGCAAAACTCTGCAACTTCGTTGCATTGATATATTAACGCAGGAACTTCCCTCGACGCGCGAGAAACTCCGCGGGATATTATAAAATACACCGAGAAGAGGGAAGTAACTCGATCGGATATCGAATCGGAGAGATAAACAAGTTCATGAAGGGGGAGGGGTAAAAACCGGATTCCTTTTCTAATCTTTTAACCTGTATACGTATGTTCAGACCGTGACGGGAGAAACACCAGAAACTGCGAGAGATAATATTGACCGAGAACACCGGGTAAACAAAACGTCGGTGCAAGCTGCACCTTGTGCATCCGTGCGGAACGGGCGCATCAATATTTTCCTCTCGTTAAATATTCGTATCTGTTGGCCTTTTCTCCGACCAAATTGCTCGATAAATGTCTCACGGCCGTTCGAAGGAAATCGCGGAACTATAACCCGCGGAGACCTTGCGATTTCACCGGGTGAAAGAGGGAGGGGGGAAATAAAAGTTTGCGATCGAGTAATATGATCGACTATCATTTTATAATGCCCTGCACAATTACGAGCTATGCGAGAGAATAAAAACGAATCTCGAGGAAGAAAAGTATCAATTACTTTAAAATGAATGCAACAAATGTAAATAAAACAATTGTGTTTTAAATATTTTATTCGCGAAATGTAATGCGAAAGTATTCGCGATGGACGATTATAATCATCTGCAATACCCAGTGTTTTGTGTTGTCTTCGAGTTGATACTGAAAATATATTGAACTTATTTTCAGAGTGGTACCAAAGTTAATAAAAATTTATAGAAATGGAAAGAGATAATACCGACAAATAAAACGGTCGAACAAATATCGAAGAAATGATACCAATGTTTCCTATATTTTTGTACGATCGGTGTATGAATAAGTGAAAAATATCTGCTAAGGTTCAATTGTCTTCGCTGCACCGGTTCAAAGAAATACAGTACGCGATTAATAGACCAAATGGACATTTAGAAATAATTATTGTACAAAACACGTTTCGAGAAGTGAAATTAACGCGTTGACTGCCATTGTGGTCACCGGTGAATAATTGAATAATTAATAAAAGAAAAGGTGAAATGAATTTTGAATGCAACTAATATTAGGCTAATAGTGTACTTATTCGAATGGTTACATTTGAAAATTAATCGATAGAAATCATAATAATTAAAATTCAGTGTGTCTGACCACACACGTCTGTTTTCACTGTGGCAGTCAAAGTGTTAAAACTTCGATTATCGTTTTAGATTCTTACATCTAGATTTATAAAGTAAACAATAATTATTATGTATGTATACTGTAACGATTACCTATTTTTAACTATTAAAAAAATGTTACTATTAAAATTGAAGAAAAAGTAATATCTATGGTATGAAAAAGCTATAAAAACTCAGCTTAAAAAATTAATCAATTTTATTCGATTCTCCAACCCATGCATGTTTTTTTCACAATTTATTAATCCTTTTGAGTGATCAAAAATCTGTACCGACACAGCACATTTCATTATATTAATCTGTTCTATGAAACCGATGAAAATTATAGAAAACTGTGTATAGATAATTACGAAGTCATAGGATTATCACTCGTTTACAAGAGCGGTTATTTTCGCGGCTTTTTCGCGTTACGATTGCATGTAATCGGATTATCGATCCGATTACTAGCAGTGGGGACCGTAATTAGCATTACATTCACATTTTAGTTACACGTTCGTACGTTCTATGGTAAATTTTACTTATCGCGATGCTACACCGGGTTTCGTGTAAACTGTGTGCGTGGAACAACGCCACTATAATTGCAGCATGATAACACTGATAACAGCAGGCTCGGCATAATTAATTTTCTAACAGTCTTCATTGATTCTTTTCTCATTCATTTGAACAATTTATTTTTTCTATCCTCGAAAGCATGAACTTTATCAAACGTAATAAATTGATCAATTTCCATGAAAACCCGTAGAGAAATTAATTTAAATACCAATTTTCTTTTATCCTATTTGAAAAATAATTTATCAAACGTGGATGTAGCATTGAAAATGAATTATCGCGGCTGTATGCATTTGAATCTACTAAGTAATAAACGATAACGATAGATACCATTTATTAAATAACAATATCGAACAATTCACGGGAGAAGGAAAGAAGTGTTTAGACAGGAAATTAATTTCCAAGTAACTCGACCTGTTGTGCCGGAATTTCTGAAGAATTTCTAACGTACAGCCGAACATCAACGAGCCCTGAGAACATCGAAACGAGAACTTTTCAGAAATCGTGAACAACGGAGAATTTTCTTGCGCTTTCACGAGCTCATCAACTTTTCGAGTTCAACGACTTTGCTCAGGTTTCTTACGTACTGGTTGAAAACAATGGAACTAGAAAGAAAAGTCGACGGCTTGCGTTCTAATTACAACCGTCGTGGTAACAAAGTGAATTTCAACATTTGTTTTTCTGTCGACGGTCCTTCATTGACCCGACAATCTCGAATTAAGGCATCGCGAACGAATGCCTCGCGATAATCAGGTCCCGAGAGAGAATAATTTAAAGCGAACGCAAAGTTGAAATCATTTAAAGACTTGATCGAGTCGGACATAGAAGAGAGAAAGATTTTAATTTAAACCAATTGCAATAAGTATTTATAAAGTAGAAATTTATGTGATAAAAGGAAATATGAAAGAAAATGGAGAATAACGGCAAGAAAAATAATCTGGATATGAGTTAATGGAAAAGATATGTTAGAATTTTGCCATACTTTCGTCTTTCTTGAAGTTATATTAATTATCAAGCAAGGGGGGGACTAAATTGATACAAGATACAAGTTTCGTTCGCAGTAATCATGAAATCAGTTGGCTCTATTCCACAACGAAATATTTGTTTTACGTTAGTAAACTCAGGCACGAGACTAAAGTTTGAAAGCACTTTTCCTCGCTCGAACAACTTCGAATTGACGTAAGTTTTGTAGCATCTGCCGGATATTGCATTCTTTGGGAACGTCCTTTGCGAAGATTCGGGACGACAGTGGTACATGTCGATTTTTAAACCGACAACCGCCTCGTACGCCAATCTCGCAGTGAAACAGATCAATGCATCCTGCCACATAAACGCGACATCGGACAAGAACAAATGAAATTTTCAAACATTTCAACCTAAAACGTTCTTGACTGATCTGTACACCGGAACATAAGTATCATAAGCGTACATACGACCGTTGTTTAACACATTGTTGACCGATCACTCAAATTAGCTGTTACAATTTTTAAAACACAGGTTAATATAGAATATTGCAACAGCTTTGTTCATCGAGTTCAATCGCTTTATTATAAAACAAATATTTTTCTTGGTATTTCAGTATTACAAAAATCCATTTCTACATTCGATTAAAAAATAATAGCCGGTGATACGAGACAACTTCTGTGTGAAATTAACGGTCAATAATGTAATAAGAGTATGAACTTTTGTAATAATTTATGAATTTCATTCGATCAAATAATTCAAGTCAACACGCCACTTGCTACCACAAACGAATTTTAGCAAGCATCTCGTATTATATCTTAAGATTTGATCAACTACGATAATAATTTCCTCAAAGACTCTGTGTTCTTTGAAACTTAACACGTTGAGTGCCACAGTGAAAACAGACGTGTGTGGTAAGACACACTTTAGTTCTAATTATTAAGACTTCTGTTGATTAATCTTCAAATGTAACAATTCAAATCACTAGTTAGCACTATTAGCCTAATATTAGCAATATTCAGTATTTATTTGACTTTTTCTTTTATTAATTATTCAATTATTTAAAATTTACATACCATGACAGTCAACGTGTTAAACACCTGCTTCATTCCTGAACTAAAATTAACGCAAAAAGACATTAAAGATAGTTTGATACAGCATTAAAGATGTATACCAGGTGAATTCGTGAAATGGAACAATCGTAACCTTGATAATTGCAATTATAACATGTCTGACCATCTACGACTGTTTCCACTGCGACGATCAAAGCGTTAAAAACCATCGTTGAACACGCGATCGGTTACAAACGGCTGCGAAATTACCTGTACAGAGTACCGTGTAATTAACGTAAAATATAAACGGACTGTCGTACACGAATAAACGAGCAAAGCTGGGCCACGATTTCCACGCGTATCTCGTCGTAACACGTAACACGTCGGGAAAGCCATGACCGTCATATATCGAAGAACAATGTTATACCCCATCAAGAGATGTGTACACAAACGAAGCATCGATAGAAACGATGCAAGCCGACAAACACTCAGACCAGAATCCTCTTGTTCAAACAAAGCGCAAGCCAGAGGTGTGCGCGGTATACACATACGTCGAGCACGTTAAACGTTCGAGGCTCGTAATCGTGTACGAGTGTCGAGGTAACACCGTGAACTCTAGCCTGGAATCGCGTTTACCATCGACGCTTTTTTCCGCCTAAAGCACATGCTAAAACTTGTCGACGGAGAGAGAGAGAAGGGGCAACGACAAGGGGGAGCTTTTCTTCGTGAAACGATGCTTACGATACGAGCGTACGTACGAGCATTTAACATACACACCTGGTCGGGCCGACCCAAGGTCAGGTCACTAGGCCGCGGACGTACACGGTGGTTGCTGCCGAGCTGCTCCACTGATAGCTGATCCTGTTGGACGACACTGAAAATCCTGCTGCTCGCACTTCTAATCTACCATCGGCCAGGCTTTCAGCTGAACTGGCTCGATCACAGTAACAAGCAACACGATTTTTCGACCTTTCCACCACGAATCAGCACGGACACGCGATACACTGCAGGGCCAGTGTTTCACGCGTGCAATCAGTGATCGATAACGGATCGTATCGGTATCGTAATCACTGGAATTAAGCGAAGAAACCGTGCACGGAACTATCTTTCTGTGTTCAGAATGATATTCTGAAATTGAAACGAGCGGAGCAGAGACAAGGGTCGACCTGGCCTCTTCGAGCCTCACCGAAGAACTGGCGGGATCGTGCGCTCGCACGCACCCGTGAACCCTCCCCACCATAGACACGCGACACCTATCTGCTCCACCGTAAACCCTCGCTACTTCTTCCCCTACTTTAACCCCTCCAATCGTAGCTGGCCGACCATCCACCTACCCCTACGCTCTTCTCGCTCGTGTACACAATCGCGGGAGCGCGGAAAATTCAAAGACGAGAGTTAATTATAACGACTCGTACGAGAGGCTTGCTCACTGGAGCTAGCCTCTTCGTGTTCCCGTGTACGTACGTTACTTTTCTCGTGTCGGCGCGCACACTTCGAACGCGAGCAATCGCGATTAATTAATCGTCGATAAACTGGCTACCGATCTGTGAAAATATGGATTTCATCGCGAGGATCCGTTTCTACCGGTAAAAGGCTACGTTCATTTTTTTTCCCCTTTGTTTGATTCTTGCTTTCTCTCTCAGGTTCGCGAAGAATCGACGTTGAACGGCCGTTCAATTCGGACTTGTTCGTTTAATACGTTTATTGCGCGAGTTCGCCGGTAAGTGCGTAGAAAATTGAAAGATGAGAGTTAATGCGGCTGTTAGGTCGAAATTTACCGACTCTCTCGATTCGTTCCTTGTTTTCTACTGTTCCTCGAAATTGGATAACGTTTGGTTCGAGAACATGAGGGGGGTTAGCAGAGTCTCAAGAAATAGAGGGAAAAATAACAATTTTGTACAATAATAATATCGGCTACTAAAGGCAAAAATAATTCAGAAATGATAACATTACTGATACCCTAAAATATATTTATTATTAACCCCTGGATCAATTGTGACTCAGACCAAATTAAAAAAAAATACTGATGCATAACCTTAATGCTATGTTAATGTTAAGTGTATCAAATTAAAAAATTAGTCGTATCTTTGGTGAGTCGTGCTAAATACGAACTGAACACGCGAGGACTAAATACGGACTGTTCTACTGCGCCGATTAGCAAGTAGAAACAGCAATCTACACTCATCGAATAACTGAAAGAAAGAGGATTAAAGAAAATTTTAAACAAAATAAATATTATATTGATTAAGCAATGTACCAAGTAAAAGATTACATAGAGACGAGAATATTTTGAGAAATTACAATTATAACATGCCTTTACTGGGTTAGCGAGCTTGTTAATGCATTAAAATCATTTATAAAAGAAACACGCGAAACCTGAATGAAGATTGTTAAATATTTAAACAGAGGTTTCTTATTAAAACCTTTGGGTCGCAACGTAGGTTTACCAGAATAGTCGGGTCGATCCTTTTCGATTGTGTGTTTTCCAATGCAATCATGTGGCCCTACATTTGTTATGTAAATGCGATAGTACTGTATTCGATGTGTATTCCAAGGATGTTCATGGACGCGAGGACCCAGATTCGCCACAGCATACATGATTATTATCAAACAGAACGTGTAACGCATGAGGCTTTAAGGAAAAAGATAATTCGATCCCTGGAATTCGATTAACTGACTAACTATTGATTTTCAATAGGCTTTACTCCAGTTTTAATCAACCTAGCCTCAAAAGGATTTATTTGATAACTTGTATTTATATCACATTATTTAGTTTATTTATTTAATATTTCATACTTTAGTTTATGTATTTATTTCAATATTTTAATATATTTTCTTTATAATTTCTAAATGAAAATTGCCAGCAGTATATGTAATTAACAAATTATAAAATTCGACCTAATTAAAAACGTTTGAGATACCTACTTAAAATTATCCATTACTAATTATCAAATACTCTGAAATTCCACCGTAAAAGTTAAGAGTTTGATTTGAAAATGAGATATTCGTATTCTTAATGACGATAGTACGAATACACCTAACAACTTGTCGTCACTTTCACCGCGACATTGAACTTGTTAAAACGGATTATAAAATACAATATATCAAAACAAAATACCTTCCTATTGAATTCTTCGCAGAGAAACATTCGTTTTATGTAAAACGGCGCATAATATTCCGATTAAATTAAAATACTACATATTCCGATGAATTTCATTCAGTTTACAACCGTTCATTGAGTGTGCCACGTTTGTGCCGTAAGGCAATTGACTTCACGCGCACGCGATCTTTTCCATTAACAGACAATGTTTACACTGATATTTCCAAATAATTCATGATACTTTCTACCTCGTAACAATAGAATCGTTCAGAATTGATTTTACAATAACATTCCATACAAAACAGTTTGTAGAATATTTAAAAATCCTTGGCAATTCAAAAAAGAAGACAAAAATGAGCGAAACTATAATTTGACATTTGTTTAAAAAAATTTTCAAGAACCTTGCTTTCTTAGCAAATGCAATTATAGACTATCTTAAGGTAATTTTAAAAGTTCAATTTGTGGGATGAAGAGTAACACAAACATTAATTTTTGAAAACATGAACTACGTAATTGTAATTAGAGTTAGTTAAATTACTTAATGGTAATTTTTATTTTATATTAATTTTCCCTACAATATGAAAAAGAAACATAATTATTGTTTCTATTCATTGTAATAGTATACAAATAAGAATACGCTATTTTCTTTTTTTTTTTTTTTTAAAGAACCCTTACAAAATTAAAGGTGATATTAGCATGTAATTAGTAGTACGATATCTAAGTTTGAAGACATTCAAAATAACAATATCTGTTTCGAAATTATTAATAAGAAACTATCTCTGTCCGCCCCGTGTTACAATAATAGAACTCTTGTTAATTAAGGTATTCAAAGATCAGACATTTATACTGTATTAAATAAACAGAAAATCACGAATCAAAGACCGTGCCAGGTATCAACGAACACGATAATAACGGCGTGTAATACAAGGTTGCGTGACTGTATAGAGTTGCTACTTTCGTTGGCGACACACGATTTCGAAAGATACGTTTATACACGAAAAATGTGCAGATTCCGGAGGGTGTGATACGGTATACGGCATAGAGCAAGCTAGCCACGACTTCATTCCTCACGGCGGCGCGAATCGATAAACGGCGACCATCACGCAACACACAAACCCATCCTCGCCAACCACCTCGACCTCGACGTCCGGGTGCACCATTCCCTGGATCGTACGCCACCCATACGCTACACATCGCGTGTCATTAAAGCGGATCGAGCTTTGGGCACATCCTACTTCGACGAATGATATACGTCACCCTTCAAAGGCATTAGGCTGGCAAGAAAGTTTTGTGTCGTTTTTTCAAAGGGGAAAAAATTTCATTCTTTATGTTTTGATCTTGAACGAAGATTAATTAATGAATTATTAGCCAACGGTGTCTTGAGACTTTCTTTTTTTCATTTATCAACAAAGTGATTTATGTCAAATTTGAAAAAAGTCCTGTCCCTTGACGTCAGAAAGTCTGTCACTGGAAACTTGAGAGAAGTCAGAACTTTCTTGCTAACCTAATATTTGCCTATCGATACTATTCCGTATTTATGAAACGCCCCTACTCGAAAGTCATAGAGTACTGCTAAAAATTCATGAAGCCCCGGGGAAAATAATTGAAATCGTATAAAAGCAGACATTTTCAATATTGTATACGGTTAGATACAAGTATGATAACAAATCTGTGCAATAATTTATTCGAAACCTTACTAGAGTTATTATTAATAATGAACAAAGAGGTTCTAGTAATTTTAGATTTTAACACCTAATATTTCTTTTTATAATCTTCTGCATTAACCCTTTGCATTCGAGTAGCGCTTTTGGGGCGACATATGCAATTACCTGGATTAAAATTTAACTGTTATTTATATTAGAATATAACAAATTAATGAGAAAAACTAAAGTAAATGGATTATTCCAAAATAGGGCTTTCAAATTTTAGAAGCTTCACTGAAAAAGAAATCTAGACCCAAATGTAACAACTTATAAACACTCAAACTTGGATAAAATTTAATCTGATTAATAATTGAAAATCATGATTAATGTAAAATTAGGCTAATAATCACGATTTTTCATTATTAAATGATTAGTAATTATTAATGAACGAATAAAATTGTATAATAATAATGCAATACTCATGAACTATAATACATTTTCTCTATTTCATAAAATTAATTGAATATTTTGCCAAATAATTCCCTACGTTGGACGTATTCATTTTTTTCTGTAATCTCCTGTTTGAAAACGATGAAACATTTAATGATGTTCCGGGAAAATAAGAAACTTTTAATTGAATAACAGAGTTTCGATACGTTTTACCTCAACAATAATACCCTCGCTATAGAGTACTTTGTTCTCCTATTCTCATTTTTTTTTTTGTCAGATCCATGTAAAATTAACCGCGGTACGGAGGCAGAAACTTTTGATCGAATAATATATAAAGCTTTCGGTACATCCCACTTCAATAATCATACAGCATCTCTCTTCTTCGCTTTCCCCCTTTTACCTACTGATCTCGTTTCCTTTGGATTCGTATACAATCGATTCGCTAGGCATCCCAAAACAATTTCGCATCTCATCCACACTTTTTCGTTTGATTGAATCTTTTGCGCGGATATTAACACTTCTGTTATAAAATATTACGCGCATCTCTCTCTCTTCCGCCCATTTTGACTCTTTGTATTCATTTATCATTCGAAACTTCTTTCACAGAAATAATTGAAATTTAATTCGAATCTTTTTATCACGATATATATTTTTGGTAACTTTATACATTCATTAACCAAACAAATTACTCAGAGTAAAATAAAATTAATAAAAAATAATTGTAATACTATTAAACAAAATAGAAAAAAAAAATTGTAAACGTTTTAAATTCAAGTTTTGAAAAGCTCTGTCGAAGCTTTTGGTTTCTTAGCCAAATTTTTTTTAGCTGTTCTTTCTGTTAACTTTGTCCGCTTTTTTGTTTAAAAAAAAACGACACAGAAATTTCGAAGGGATAAAAGTACGAAAGGGATGGAACGTGAGAGATTTACTAAAAGAGAATTCATTCGAAGCAGGTATTTAGGAAGGAAATTATTCTAGATCGTATGCAACAACGGTGAATGCGAACTATTATCATTTGCATTCATAATAGTTGGGTGGTACTTGCACATAGTCATTACTTTCGATAATGTACGATGCATACATTCCTATCAAAAATGCAACAGATAAAAGGCGATTGTTCTCGCTGAACGCAATTGAATTAATATGAAATGCTTAACGAGCTCTTCGAACAATTGTTCAGAAAAATTACGTAGAAAATGAATAACTTTAAAGTACAAAATTATTGATATTATCATTCTATCCATACTCATTTGACAAAATTAATTTTTTTATTTACTTATAGTGCTTAAGCTAACCAGACTTAAAGATTTTCTACCATTTAAGAAAATTAAATTTTAAAAAATTAAATTAAAAATATAATTTGTTCAGCTAGATAGACAAATTATGGATATTTAAATATAATATGCACTGACATACAGTGGGTACATGCTCTTGACTTATGTTATTCATTTAATTTACATAATTATTGTTACTCTAATAACTTTTATCATTTCAAACATTTATTTAAACTAATACTTGTAGAAACTGATAAAAAATGAATGTTTTATATATGTACATTTATATAATTTCTTAATCTTTCAAAATATTTAATTTTTTATTTCCCATTCTCATAATTTCTTAATAATTAATTTTGTCAAAGAGTGGAACTTGTAAGATTATTTTAAACTTACCGCTTGTCGTGATTACGAGATGTCGTTACCCCATACTTTGCGAGGTACTCAACTTCATGTACGCCACTCTGCTTGCAAATCATATTTCTTCTTATTCCATTTATCTGTAATTACCAAATAGATAAAATATCATATAATAACGATATACGAATAACATATATACTTCTAAACCAAAAAATAACTTTAAAAATGACAAATTTGAAGAATCTGACAGTTATTCAAATATTTTAAAAAATGCTTAATTTCTGTACACTACAGTACTTATATACTGAAATATTACGTTTAGAAACTATTATACTGTATTAATAAACAAATATATAACGTTTTATCATTTATTGTATCATTTATTGAAAAAAATAACTAAATCGATCTATGCATTAAAGCCGTTAAACAGTGCAGTACTTTTTACTTCATATTTAAAGTCTATCATTCTGTTTAAACTAAAGTTGTATGAAAAAATTCAAGAATTATACATTAGAATTATTTTCTGTATGTTAAAGTAATTAAAAGAATCGCTTACCATAGAAAATAAAGAAATATTAGGGAGCAGCACTAAGCACTTATCACTAAAGTACGCCATTACGGACTAAAGTTTGGCGCGAAAAGGTAATGCGCATGTGAGCAAAGTGGCGGACTAGATGGCGCCAACAGCGCAGTGAAAACAGAAACCCAAACCGGTCATGGAGGCTAGTTAACGACTGTGCGCCGCGCTTGCGAATAGTAATTTCATCGAGATATTGTGATATTACGCGGACGCCAGAAAATCAACAGGAAGATCGCCGGTTTAAACGAAAATGGGTGCATATTTGTCAGAACCAATTACAAAGAAAGTGTCGAGCGACCAAGTAGGCAAGAATGTCGCATTCGGCGCGAGTTCCATGCAAGGCTGGCGAATTAGTCAAGAGGTAAGCTAAAACCCTCGAGCGGCCAGTGCACCGTTACCTAGTTTCGTTTCGGTCAGAGAACGGTTTGCCGGTTCACCGTTTCGCTAGGGTATTACGACATCCGTCCTGATCTATTGCAAACGTAATCCACCTATATCACAAAGCGCGAAATTCAGTCTATTCGATTCGAGAACACAGAAAAATACTATGTTGAATGTAACGAGAATGTATCTCGACGTTTCGCGCGCGTACAAAACATCGGTATTGCAAAATTATTAGCATTCATTGCCATGTTTCAAAGTTCTTCCGAAAACATGAGTTTCAACAATTTAACAAGATTTTTATGTTCTGTATAAATGTAGCGACTTATTATTGTATTTAGTACTTATGATTATGTGAAATTATTGTATAAAGTAAATTTTTATTTCACAGTTTTGAAATAGGAAAGTAATTCAACTGTCTGTATTATTGCATTTAAAGTAGTATTCAGTTGTCTATGATAAATCCAGTTTGTAACAATTATTTTTTAGAAAATAAAGTATAATAAATGTAAAATAATATTTCATAAAGATTTAATTATATGCTTTTTTTTAAAATGATGTAATTTATTATATGTGATGCCAGTGATTCTTTAATAAATCCTATCTATATGAAATACATTTAGTTTTCTATATGTCAAAAATCCATGTGTTGTAATATTAAAGTAGCAAATAACTTTGTATAGTTTATTTAAAACTTTCAAAAAAATAAAGTGGAATAAAAGATTTAAATAAATTAAAATATATTTAAATAATATTATCATGTTTATCTGTAATATAATTATTTCTTTATAGGATGCACATAATTGTTGTATAGATTTTGATGAAAATGTTTCATTGTTTGCTGTATATGATGGTCATGGGGGACATGAAGTAGCAACTTATTGTGCTCGTAATCTCCCAGATTTTATTAAACAAACTGAAGCATATAAAAAAGGAGATATTAGGCAAGCTTTAATAGATGCCTTCTTAGACTTTGATGCTACACTTAAAAAACCCGAAGTAATAAGTATTCTTAAAGAATTAGCAGGAACATCCACTACAGATAAAAAAAAAGATGATTTAAATGAATCCGGTACGTCATTTTTTATACTCAAACTATACTTTTCTGTTAATTAGATTTGCATAAGTTATACATAAATTATTATGGTTCAAAATTATTAGTTACTACTATCTACTAATAAAGTTGTTTTCATACATTACATTACATGTAGATGAAGAAGAGAATGTTAATAATTTATGTATGGAAGCAACAATGCCATTGGAAGAAGTAATGGCAAAGTATCAATCAAATCCTCAAATAAAATCTTTGAAAAATGAGAAATGCAATAAACAAGCATGTTCTGCTAGTCCTTACCTACGCGGACGAAGGGGTAGAGAAAAAGCAAGCTCTTCTTCATCGGGTGCAGGATGTTCATCATCTTCATCTTCTTGGAATACAAATGAAACCGATGTAAGTAGTTCCAGCCAACCATGTGGATCAGCTTTGTCTAGTACAATGGAACAGAAAGAATCAGAATGCCCTGGCAACAATGAGGCTGAACAAGTTCTTGATTCAACTACCAGTAATGGAAATGTACACACATCTCCACCAGTAGGATCAACAGCAGACATAGAACCAGTAAAAAGTGCAGATATGCCCGACAGTTCGGAGGATATAAACAAAAAAGTTACAAGTCCAAGCAAAATTGCATGTGACGAATCAAATGTAAATGAAGTAGAATTAAATGGTGCAGAATCAAAACGAATTGGCGATGCAGATAGTAGTAAAGGTGGAGGTGATAATGTGTCTAGTAGCTCATGTACTCCTGTCGAAAATGGAGATGCAGGGCAGCAAGAACGAATAAGCAGTACTGGTAGAAGAAGGATTCAGCCTATTACTTTATACCATAGCCTTCTTAAAAAAGATAGCGAAGATTCTGAAGAAGAAGATGATGATGATGAAAATGACATAACATTCGATGGAGTTCCAGAAAGGTAGAACCTTTAACTGAACAAATTCTACTCTTCTATTTAGAAAATCAGAATTGTTATATCTTATATTAAATTTCTCCTGTACAGTTTTAGTGACGAAGATGACACAGAAGATGTAGATGAAGATGAAAGTGAAGAAGATGAAGATGAAGATGGAGATGGCAATATTGATGATGAAGATGATGAAGAGGATAGTGAGAGCCTCATGATGGATAAAGAAGAGGTATGATAAATTCTTTACATGATATGTTTAGAAAAAAAAACTATTAAGAAACAATGAAAATAATGAAGTATATTGTATTTGTTTATTAATAATATTGCGCTAAAATTTATAGTTAAGAAATAATTACAATTAAATAACTTGAATCATTCATTTAAACAGCCAGGTTATGATAGTGGATGCACTGCAGTAGTTGCTGTGTTAAAAGGAAATGAATTATATGTGGCAAATGCTGGAGATTCTCGTTGCGTTTTATGCAGAGACGGC
The DNA here is from genome assembly GCA_022405125.1 of Anthidium xuezhongi. NCBI lineage: Eukaryota > Metazoa > Arthropoda > Insecta > Hymenoptera > Megachilidae > Anthidium > Anthidium xuezhongi. Next base: position 8,809,994 of record CM039638.1, on the reverse strand, counting down.
CGAGATGTTGAGCTTAGTTTAGATCACAAACCTGAAGATGAGCCAGAAATGGAGCGCATAGTAAAAGCTGGTGGAAAAGTAACAGCCGATGGTAGAGTGAATGGTGGCCTTAATTTATCAAGAGCGCTTGGGGACCATGCTTATAAACAAAATAGATATTTACCACCAGAAGAACAAATGATCTCTGCACTTCCGGATGTAAGGCATATCACGATCGAACCAGAAAGAGACGAGTTTATGGTGCTTGCTTGTGATGGTATTTGGAATTTCATGTCAAGTCAATATGTTGTACAATTTATTCGTACCCGCTTGGCACATAATTACGATAAACTGTCGAAGATTTGTGAAGAGGTATAAAATAGTTCACTGTTTTATAGTATATTTTTTAGTATATTAATTACTAACGAAAATATTATATTGTAGCTATGCAACCATTGTCTTGCACCTGACACATATGGAGACGGTACAGGTTGCGACAATATGACGGTTGTAATAGTTCGATTCAAACCACAAACCGATACGGTGACAAATAGTAATACTGTTGAAATATGCACTGGTAAAAAATCGTTATCACCAGCTGTATCTGTGGAGGAAAGTAACGACTGCGGTATACAAGAAGAAACGGTGAAATCTTGCAAACGCCTTAAAACCGAAGCAACTATGTGAGATTTGTGTTAAATGTTATAAACTGATCTCTGGAAACAGAAGAGTGAATGTGAATTTATGTAAAATTATGTAATTCTATGGAACTGTGAGTTTCGAATCGATACTCAATCTTGATCGATAGCAGTTACATCAAACAACATGTAAAGTATGTTAGTGCTGGCTATTGATGGCAGACTGATAAATTGGAGCACATGAGGATGATAATTTCTTTCTATATTAATTTGTCTTAATATACTGACTTAAAATCCGTAATTTTTTAAATCATTGAGGTACGCCTATTATTGGTGGGTAGTGTATTATACGGTCTAAAAGAAAAAAAAAAAAGAATTATACGGTCATGTACAAAATATGTAAGACAGTCATACAAACATTCTGTATAATTAATAAAATAATCAATGCTTCTCTTTATAAGTACTTTTTATGATAATGGTAAGGTAGGTAATAAGTAATAAATAAAATCAATCTAAAATCACTTACTAAGTAAAAAAGCCTTTTAAGATTTCATAAACATCACATGTAATAACAGTTAGATCAAAATAAACATTTTTTTTCTTAAGTTTCAGACTTTTCAACTAACTTTACATATTTAAACAACGTCGACTTCTTTTTTTTAAGCAAAAACTTAATCATACATCATCCCATTTGCTCCATTAACATTTATGGAATATACTCTTTGAGTTTTTAGATGACATCCATGGTAGATATGTAATTGTACATATTTATAAATTTAGACTATAGAATCTATATTTGTAATTCAACACGATACCATTTCTTATTTTTACGAAATAAAGTTTATTTTTGAATCCCTGGGCATAGTGGTTGAATGGATGGGTGAGCGAATAATCTTAAAACGTATAAAAACCGTATTGTGTAACAAAGACGATTGTGTATTGCGCGTTGGTAATTTGTGATGTACTAAAAGTACTGTTAAAAAAAAGGGTATGTAATATGTTACGGAATACTATCTACTTAAATTGTTTTAAATTTCTTTTGAAATTTTTGCATAGTATCGAAAGTGTTCTGTAAATTTATAATAACGTAAGAAAAGTATTTATTTATGATGCAAAAACAAAACAATAAAATCATGGATTAAAAATATTTACACGCACGCGAACGATTTGAAAATTAAGAAAGAATGAATAGAATACATGTATTAGAAATAAACTAAATTCGTATAAAAAAAAGTGTGTAGAAAACGAGGATAGCAAAATTATTTAAATTATTTACAAGCTTTTTTAGAAAAGTATATATTTTTATTTTGATCGAAGTCGTGAGATTTACACCGTGAGCTTACATGGTTTGTCGTCTGTATAATTGTTTGAATTCTTTTTCTACATAATTGCAATACATAAACAACAAACACTGTTTAACATTTTAATATAATAGTAACTTTATACAAAAATTTTTTTTTATATCATTGCAATTTTATTGCAGCACTTATATCACAGAACAGACATACAATATTGTGCATTTTGCAAGGCATACAAAGTTTTTATTCAGTTAACATAATCTAAGTAGTAGATAAATAATTATATAAATTAATCACTTATAATGTCTAAGATGCTTCAAATTTTGTACTGTTATTCACCTTCTACAACTGCTCACATGTAATTGCGGCTGTTAGTAAAAAGTAATTATATAAACGTTGTTTATAATTATAAAGAAAAAAAAAAGTAACATTATTATCAAAACGATCAGTAATATATGAATACTAGAAGCAGTACATAGTATTACTCAGAATTAACTAATGTGCCTTTCTGAATCAGGGGTTGAGAACCTTCACGATCTATATGTACATTTGATGCCGTCTTATTAAGAAGGGTTTAAACCCCGACACCGTCTTAACTGCAAACTTCGTCATATGTACTAATGTATAAATATCTCGTTTCATAATATATGTCACTTCAATTATTTTTTTTGTAGTTTTACTCATATTCCTGTTTCAATCGATTTTTGTACACAATTTTGTAAGTAAACATCAAATAGAAGTAGATTTATGATTAAAAATACAACTAATACAATAATGTCAATTTTTAATTTACTGTTAAATGTTCAATTGTTTCTATTTGTTCCATTTCAATCTTTTTTAGAGAATCATACTGTATACGAAGTCTCTCAAGTTCCATAGATTTTTCAACAATCTGTGCCTGTAATTAAATATACATAAGTATTTTTCACATTATGTACATTTTAATTTTTAGAACTAATTTATTTAGCGTTTAATCATACTTAATAAATCATTTTTATATACCAAACCAAAATAATTTTATTTTTAACAACCTGAATTTGCTGTTTCTGAGCATCCCTTTCTTTTGCAACAGATCGAAGTAAATTTCGGGTTCCGATCGTTTTCATTTTCTCTTTTTCAACTTCGTTTGCTAACTGATGGATTAATTGTATAAATTCATTACAGTTTGATTGAAACTCAGTGATTCCTGGGAAATAAGAGGTAATTGTTTGATCAAATAAAAATAATAAATTAAACGTTTTCAAATCGTTTGTATTAATTACTTTGAATTAAAAAAAAATACATAACTATAATGAAATAAGTTACATATATATTTATATAAAGCAATAGTATTAAAATAGATAATTCATATATATATATATATAATAAATATTTTAATTATTTAGCGATATTGTTTCGAATATTAAAATGCTGATCAACATTTTATCCGGGAATAGCAACTTAATATAGATGGCAGTAAATACTATGGCTGACAAATGAACAGGCATTTGTTTTATAAAAAATCGTCGAATAATCATTGAGTTTACAAGAAAGTAATAAATAATGAAATAAGTCAAAAAATAAATTGTGTAAAAATGATACTTTAATGAAGTTGCGCGCATCAAAACAGTAAATAAATGTATAGCAATTAGTTGTGGTTGTAACGGATTTCTATAAAACTCACTCGAAATGAAATTTTGACATTCCTCCTTAAGTTTATTCGCTTGATTAGCCACCTCTGGCTCTAGTACACGTATTTTACTTAAATCGTCAATATAAATCCCATACTTTGCTAAAGAGTCAGCCATTTTCTTAAATAAATAAATGATCGACTCTTGAGTAGTCGCGCCTGCGCGTATTCCCAACTAGTCTTCGTTTCTTCGTGCTAGTCACTCACCAAAATGGGGGTACGATAGGGTGTATTTTTTTTTATCGAGTCGTAAGACATAAAAGTACAGTGAATCGTGCTATTTAACAGGGTTTTAACATTTAAGATGAGACTAATAAATGCCACATAAAATATCTTTGTATTGGTTATCGTTTATCGCTTGCGTTGTCGCTCAAGAGACGCAGCACTTCGTTCTTTCTCTGTTATATTTTGGATTTGACATTTAACGAGATCAATATACTTTTTTATTTAAATACTTATCGTTGTAATTATTTAACGTTTTGATACATCGCCGTCGTCGTTCGTTATGTCCGGAGATCATAAAGCAGGAATTAAATATCCTTCGGAGTATGTCAAGCTCAATATCGGCGGTTCCCTACACTATACAACTTTAGCTACACTCCAAAAACATGACACTATGTTACGTGCTATGTTTAGTGGCCGCATGGAAATTCTCACAGACCCTGAAGGTGAGATTTTGTGTGGAAGTTGTAGCGTTTAAGTATTAATAGGATGTTCTACATATGTTTAACATGCCTTCTTCATAGTACCATGTAATTTCATTTGTAAAAAATCTGTGATTCCTTCAAATTTTGTTTGAGGTTTCTCTTCTGTCTGACTGTAATTTAGAATATAAAATTTATTATCTTATTGTTTATATAAATGGTATAAATCTCATTCACAGGATGGATATTAATAGATAGATGTGGCAAACATTTTGGTACAATTTTGAACTTTTTAAGGGACGGTTCAGTCCCTTTACCAGAGAGCACAAAAGAAATGGCAGAGTTGCTTGTAGAAGCAAAGTATTATTGCATTACCGAATTAGCTGAATCTTGTGAACAAGCTCTTCTTCGAAAGGAAAGGGAAGCAGAACCTATTTGTAGGGTTCCACTTATTACTTCCCAAAGAGAGGAGCAGTTGTTAATCAGCAGTACTACTAAACCAGTAGTGAAACTGCTTATTAATAGGCATAATAACAAATATTCATATACAAGGTGATAATACCAGTTTCATAAAAATTGCAATATGCAATGAAGCAAAAAACAAATAAATACAGAAAGCCTTGTCTTTACAGTACATCAGATGACAATCTGTTAAAAAACATAGAATTATTCGATAAAATGTCCCTTAGATTCAGTGGTAGAGTATTATTTATTAAAGATGTGATTGGATCCAGTGAGATTTGTTGTTGGACATTTTATGGTCATGGACGTAAAGTTGCAGAAGTATGCTGCCACTCCATTGTATATACGACTGACAAGAAACATACAAAGGTAATATCAAATGTACATATACCATATTCACATTTTAATATATATATACATAATAAATAATATAAAATGACCTATGAAGTATACCGTATAACTTATGTGTAAAAGAAGGAAAGTAAAACTCCTATTCATAACGCATAGGTTGAGTTTCCAGAGGCCAGAATTTATGAAGAGACATTAAATATTTTGTTATATGAACATCGAAATGGACCTGACCAAGAACTAATGCAAGCAACATCGTCGCGCGGTGCGGTTAGTGGTGCACCACCTTGTACATCAGATGAAGAAGAGGGTGAGCGTTCAGGCTTGGCTCGCCTTCGCTCCAACAAACAAAACACCAACTGACCCAACCTTGCCCTTCTTACCCCTCCTAATCCAGCGACTCTTAATGTCGTTCGAGTCCTCGCCCTTAAGACGCGAGCCAATTCAAAATGAGATGTATGAAAGAAGAAATACACAAATTTCATACATATATGCATATATATATACACATATATAAATATATGTGCATATATATGTGCGTGCGTCTCTTTCTCTCTCTATCTATCTCTATCTCTATTTCTCGTGCAAAAACTAATGAACAACGTCGTTGAAATTGGTTGTATAATGATCTACCACTAAGTTTCACATCACAATCTTACATTTTCTTGGTATACATCTACATATCCTAATTATTTCACATATCTGAAATCATTTACAGATATTTTTGATTTTGAACGGAATGACAAATTCGTCTTGGATTTATTCATACTATAAGGTGTATTGTTTACGAAAAAAAAGTATATGATACGTTTTCTTTATTTCTCATTTTCGCGTCCAAAGTTTTGAAAATACGTATCATTAAGAGAACAGAGATGCGAGTACTATTGATGTGCCAAATGTTTGTGTCAGAAGCGAAACAAAAATAAGTCGAAGTTGCCATTCTGTAACTGATGGAATTATTTACTATCTTATACTCTATAACAACTTTTAAGCAGTTGTTTAAATGTAATAAATTGTATAAAAAGCTTACACAACATAGGACTGCATTGTTACCTGTTATAAGTATTATTATTATTATAATATTATATTATTATTGTGGTTATTATTATATTATTGCTATCATTATAAATTCAATATGTTTATATCTCTTTTTTACGAAAAAAAAATCTGTGTCAATAAATTAACAAAATAAAAAATGTGTTTGCTTGCATTTTTTAACTGAAAAATTCAATTAAACTGCTTAAAAGATGATGTGGAGTAAACACTGCCAGTAAAATAACTACAACAGAGTATATAAAGTTATCAACCAAATGCAACTGAAAAATGAATTTTAAACTATAGTTGATTCTTCAACTTTGTTTAATCTTTGAACATTTTGGTCCTTTGTTATGAACAACATGGTAACTTTTATAAGCATGTAAGCTTTGTGTTAATTTCTGTATATCATTCCAAAATGTGGTACATTTCTTTTCATATTAATACTTTTTACATTACTTATATACTTCAGTTTATAAAAACAAATACATTATATAATTCAATGAACACTGCAAATTAATATAATTTATTGTTTTGATATGGTGCAAACTTCTACATTTTAATGAAGGGACCATACGTATTCCAATTTCATACCTACAGTTATTTTGCTGTAGACAACCTTTTATATGAATATATTATTAATTATTTTTTGAGTTGCTAAATTCTCGAATTAGAAATATTTATTCTCCCGAATACAAGACGATATTTGTATGTATACATATTATAGCAATATGAAAAAAAGAACAAAAAAAACGTAAGATTTGACAACAGAAGAGTTTAAGTTCCTATAATTTTATGTATGACAAATGAAAGAATTGTAGGTAGTTAGTGTCGTTCATATTCCGTATTTATTATAAACCGCTATAATTAATAAAATGATGTAATATGTAAGTTAAGCTAAATGCAATATATCTTATGTTAATGAAAATATTATTGCTGCTTGCATTTTTCAACCTCACAGTAGAGCACAGTTTTAATGGCCTCCTTTGTCAGGTAAAACCGACACGAGCTTTAACATTTGTTCAAATTATATGTTTTTTATATATAAAAATTAATAGAAATAGTCGTTGTCGAAAATAAACTAAAAATTGTACTGATTATTTATGTTTTCTTTCAGGAAACTAGTACGTCCCATCAAAATACATAAGGTAGCCATGGTCCGCTTATAAAATCGACGAAATTTCTAATCTAGCCACATTGTACAAGCCAGCAACGTATCTGTTTTACAGTTATTCAAAAAAATATACCAAAAGTTTTGTCTTGTATCCGGGTGAATTATTACCTTTTAAAATTTTCAAAATATTTTTATACCTTTTGATTCACATATTTTGCAGACATTTATATTTGGCTAAAATTTTCAAAAAAGACAAAGAACTCTACTCGATATGTAGGTACCACTGCAACTAAACAAAAAAAAAAGATAATAAGAGTATTATATATGGATAACATTTATGAAAATCCTATTAAACTATATTTTTTGTTTAGGTTTATACTTAAGCAACAATAATAAGATTATGGTCTATTATTTCAAGCTTTAATATATTTATGTCTGCATACATATTTATTAGGGAAAGACTGATTTGCAGAATATTTTTCAACTTTCATTTGGAAAACCTTACAGAATGTACAAATAAGATAATAATGCTTGTAAGATGTATAATGAAAAACATGGAAATATTGCCATGAATAAAATTAATATGATACATGTAAATATTTATCTATTTTGAATGGATAAATTACATTGAATAAAATATTTTATGCCATTAAAAAGAAAGAGTTTTACTATTTAAAATTTTGTTTTTTTTTAAATATGTATACAGAGACGCATAATTAAAAGTATTAACAGATGTTACTATGAAAATTAGAACTGAATAATAAAATTAATGATTTATAGTCATATGCATACTTCAACAGTTTTTTTAATTAATAATTGTATAAGTATAAACTTTATAAATGTTTCTTTTACTTTAAATAATTACTCTGTTATTATAAATATTATAATTTAACTTACAGCAATAAGTATGTTTTCAATTTATTAATTATTTATAATTAATTCAACAATAATATATTTTATTAATATAAATTTACAATTTATATATCTTTCTTCTTAAATTCTATAAATATAAATTATTTATACAACTTATACCTATAAAAAAAGAAATTCATATTAACTATTCATCAATTTTTAAATTTGTAATTCATGTTTACCAATAGTAAATTTTGTTATACAAAACTAACATTTTCCCATCGATATATGTAACTGAATGTAATAGACGATGTCTCGCATAATCGTGGTGTATGATGTTTTAAAATCACCATCATTGAAAAGAAACCACAAATATGGTTTTCTTGTGCATATTTTGTATATGGATATCTTTTGTACGTATTCTTTACATATATACAAATTTTAATTTGTAAAGTACACCATTTAATTAATAAATCATATGCATTACATATAATATACATATGTATAAATCTTTTTTTTCACCCATCTTTGTAATTATATTTATCTGAAATGAAAAACGTGCGCCTATTTTTTTTTTTTTAAATACACCTAATATTTGTTTGTACTAACAGTAGTAATAATATTAATGTAAAGGTATTTTTTATTACATGTAAAGAAATAAATTTATAAATTAGCATAAGCCCTCGGGAAAGAATGTAGTCAGGTAAGAAATATAAGGTTCATTGTATCAGTCGTAGTTTGGCGCTCGAAGAAGAAGGTCGTTTGTTCTGTGGGGTTCGTACTTTTATTCACAACTACGTAGTTCCTTCAAAATAAAGCGGTCTCTCCGTATTAATGCGTATTTAATAATTTCGTGAATAACTTTGAATTATAGAACTTTCATAATAATTATTTAAATACTAACAAACTATAAACTGGTAAAAACTTTTAAATAATATAGATTTAACATTCCTGTTTGTATTTCTATAATAAAGTGTCATAAATTGTTGCAAAGTAAAAATTAAATTAATGACGAACTCGATAATGTACTACAAACTAAATAATACATTTTATCGCCTTTTTTATCCAAATTTTTCGTAAGTTTTCTCTAAGAAATTTATATTACTGTGCGTATGAGGAATAAGCAAATACATTTTAAACAAGAAATCTCAGTACCAGTTTCCCTAACCAGGTGGCAAAGCGGTTTATTCCTATAAATGGCGAGTTTGAAAAATTACAGATTGTGAAGTCTATATTGTATCCAGCTGTATATACATATATCAATGCATTTGGCTGTATGATATGCTGTAGCGAGCACAAACATTTTCATACTTAGCGACAATTGAATTCACTTGGAAAATCATTTACTTGAGTAAACTCAGTTATTTATCACGGTACGAAAATGTGTTACATTAAAGAGTTAACTCTCTAGTATTATAACAAATGGTGGGGACATTTCCTTCGGTGTTATTTTTCTCATAGAGTTCCACGTTACTTTGACATTTCGGACGTTTCAATTTTTTAATAAAATGGGTAAAACGAAAGATGCTAGCTCAGATGAAGATATGGCTATAGGTACGTTTTTAATATAGTAAACAATTAATATTTATTTCATGCAGATGTAATTTAATTTATTATTTTCTTCTGGCTTTTGATTTCGTTGCTGGGGTTAGTAAAGCCCTATTGCGATAGAAAACTCACTAAAGCGACATCAGTGGCAAATAGTGACAATAACGCTTTAGGAGAACGCGTTCCGTGGAAAATTTAAAAACGTTAACATATACTTACGTTTTACTTTGTTTAATTTACAGTTACTGTTGTACATGTTATTTACTTTTCAGAAACTAATGATGTGTGCCCACAAAAGAGACACAAGAAACATAAACATAAAAAACATAAAAAGAAAAAGACAACACATGATGGCAATGATAATTTTAACGATGTTACCGCTGAAACTGAAAAAAAGAAAACATTCAGGGTTAAAATGAAAAAAGATGATGACAAAAGGTAATTGATATAAATAACAAAATGAGGTAGAAATATAATTTAAAACAATATAAGTTCTAATATTTAATTAATAGATAACTTATATATGTGTTAATATTTTTCACAGTTCAGAAAAATCTCGTGAAAAGGTGCAAAAAGTATCCAACCTCAGTATTGCAGGATCGAGTACTACACCGTCACCAAAAGCTACCACAAAGAAAAAAGTCCCAAAGAGTAATAAAGGAAAAGATAGCGGTACCAGCAGTGAAGAAGAACGATGGCTTGATGCAATAGAGTCTGGAAAATTGGAGGAGGTCAGTTATTAACAATGATAATTGAATTAAAATGATGATAGGAGGGTGATAAGAGAATTATATTCTAGGTTGATGATGAATTGAAGAAAATCAAACCAAAAGATCCAAAATTAATGACAGCCCGTCAGAGGGCAATGTTTGAAAGAAAAACTGATGCTGAGGCGAATCCTGGGGTTGAACAACTAATGTCCTTGCCAACAGGATACAAAGAAAAAGTGATGACAGCTGAAGCTATACAGAAAGCTGCTCTCAAATCATTAAAAAGAAAGCAACTTGCTGATGAGAAAAGGGAAAAAGATAAGGTAGTAAAATTTGTGTAATTTTTCTTAAAATACCTATATAAATGCTAAAAATGATTCGTTCTTTGTACTCCTAGAAAAAAACAATGGAAAGATTGTTGAAAAAACAAGAGTCTAAAGCTTCTAAAGTTATCAGCAAAGGGAAACCATCCAGAAGACAAGTTCCTCTGATTACATACCGTTTGACGCTTGAAGGAAGCTCAATATCTTTACCAGCTGGGGAAGATTTTCCATTACAGCCTGCAAAGGTGTAAGTAGAAGTTCTCAATTTTGAATTAAACATTTATAGAATTAATTGTATTATTGTGTTTTCTTTTTTAAGGAACGAACCACCAGTGCAGGTTCTTTGTGGTGTAAATCAGTGCAAAAACCCAAAGAAATATTCATGCTCAAAAACAGGAGTGCCTTTGTGCAGTTTAGACTGTTATAAAGCTAATTTATCAACACTTGTAAATTAGTCGTTATTTATATTTCAGCACTTTTATCAACCTTTCCTAGATTTATTCTATCAAAATCAGCAGAATAATACAAATTGTATTTTCTCACAGAGCTCAACGAAAAACCTTGTATCATATCTAGGAACAGTTTCTTTAAAAGGTTATTTAAAGTGAAATTTAAATTTTAAATTAAACGATTTACCTTCTAGAGGAATTGTAAATATTTCTGTACATAGTCCTCTATTTATTTCATTGTAATATTTAGAATATAAAATAATAATCATTTCTACGCAAGCGATTGTATTTTATAAATAAAATAAGAAAAATTAGGTAACATTTATCGTTTATGAAATCGAGCAATGTCTGCTTTCTCTAATTGAAATCTGTTGACAACGAACAATAAGCAAACGTTATTTTTCAGAAATAAAAAATATCCGAAACACGAACGAATGCAACTTTCGTAACTAGGACTAGTTCAGACCTTGCTTTCACCGGCCAAGATAAACTCAACGAAGTCGCGGTTTGATCGTCGAACGCATAACATCGCGGTACATACTTCCCAGGTCATCGTTGGTCTGCGATTCACGATGATAACACGGCAATCAACGTAATTCGACTAGTTTCAATTAAACCCAGTTCTTCTGGGTTAAAATGTGGTGGCGCAATAATTACATAGTTCTTATCACTTTAATTTCGCTGGAAATTTCAAAATCTCAAACTCGAGGTGAGAAAATTTAAAAGTTTAAAAAAAAAGTGTGAAAACATAATAAACTCAACTACTTAACGAGTACATTCACCACAGTGCCTATGATTTAAAAAATTTAAAAATTAAGTACATAAATTAAATAAAATTGTACTGCTTGTGAATGTTAAGTGTACAAAACGTTGAAGTATGAATTTAATTATTTGTTAATTGCACTTTACTGCATAAAATTATTTCCTACATATGTAAATTCTTGTTAAAAAAAATGTACTGATCGAATTCACTGCTTTCTTTAAAAATCAGATGCCGATAGTCAGGAATGTCTACGATCATGTGCTGATGAGGCGCTTTCGAAAAAATTATGCCGCTACGAGTTCTTCGTCGGTGAACTATCTAGCAAGATCAGGTGAGATGGAAACCACGAATCGTATTAGCACATTTAGTGTAATTGAAAGAACACGTCTACTTTCGAAAATCGTATTCACCGAAGTGAAAAGTGTTGGCCAACGCGAGGTACAAAGTACTGACTTGTTTTAATATTATGCCAACATTGTTTTGCACAAACGAACAGCAGATAGAGGAAGAGAAAGGATGTTATCAGCATTAATTTAGATAAATCTCGATACTTTGTAACGAAACGGCTACTTATCCTCAAAGGAAGGCAACTTTATCACTTTTCAATCAGCGAATATCCTATTTCATAGAAGAACCGGTCGGAATCTCGGTCAATTCCGCTGATAGACGAATATATAAATTCTACTATGATTTAAGAACTAACGGTTGACACGCTTGGTTACAGAGAATGCATCCTGAATTTTTTTTATATCCCAAACAGGTTTCTACATCGCCATTTGCTATCACAAACACGTATACATGTACTGTAGGCTGTAAGGGTAGATAATGACACCGTGTACTTTATGCGAATGCGGCAAAAGGAACAGCAAATGTTATCATAATTTTACTCTCGCAAAAAGGATCGCTTTTTATCAGTCATGCTCGAAATGCATCGACCAGACGTTGAATATAAATCAAACTTTTACTTCTTTATTTGATTCTGACTGTCTTTACACGTATCGACGATTTCTAATTTAATCAACAAATAATCTGAACAAATATTTCAGGAACGAAGAAAATTGTTGAGTTGCTAATTTAGCAGTTTATAATAAAAATAGCTTCGAGAATTGATACTTTGATATAATATACTTAATATTTAAAATTTGATATGAAATACTCAGTTATACAATTTTTGTTTCAATTTTGATTACACTTGCAGTACCCACAACAGTCTCAAAATCAAGGACAAATCTACCACGATTCTGTCAAAAAGTTTTCTGGGAATTAATGGAAAAAGCCCGGGTCCACATATAGAGGTAATCGAAAGTATTTTTGAATATTTAGTTTCGGTTCCGTTCTGTTTGACCGTCGAATAATTTCGAATGAATTTATTAAGTCTTTCGAAATTCGTCAACTTCGTTAAGCGAACGTTGCGCAGTTTTTAGTATTATGAAATTCAAGACGATTTCCATTTTAATGTCATATAAGATGATTTCACTGATTTATACTGAAATTATGAATAAATTTTTAGATTTGCCTTGGGGACACGATTGAAGTGCTTTTGTACAATAGATTAGGATCCGAAGAGTTGTCTTTGCATTGGCATGGATTGCGACAGAACGGGTCCGCTCATATGGATGGTGTACCGATGGTTACTCAATGCTCAGTATTACCATTTGGTGGTTTTCGATATATAATAAAACCTGAAAGAGTTGGTACATACATCTATTACGCCCATTTAGGTAAGAAGATAATTGTATATTTAAACAATTTTAAAATAAAACTTTATTTTCGTGAAATGATTTCATATAGCACTGGTTAATCATAATTGAATAAAAAATAAAGAATTTCTTTCAATATACATAGGCATTTGTTATCAATAATATTTGTAATTAATTATTTAAAGTTAACTTTTAAAGCAGTGCATAATTTATATATACTTTGAATATACTATTGAGAAAAATTAATTTAGAATTTATTTAATAAACGTCTAATAAACGAAATGTTTCTTACAAGAAAGACCGGAAATCCTTATGGCTTATGTAATCTTAAAAGAAATTCTTGAAACTAATTTGCATCAATTAGTTAAATTGCTTCCCAAACGAAAGCGAATTACATAATAATATATTATGATTGATAAAAAGAACAAAATGAATTAATATATTTTTCACGAATCGAACAACGTTCAAGCTATTACATTATTCGAAAGATACTCGAAATATTTAATAAGATTAAGCTGCTAATATTATTTTTTAATAAAAGTAAATGAAGCAATGCTATTTCATAAAAAACAGCGTTTGAATTTGATTCGATTTTCCCGCGCTGTAGAACTGCTTCTACTTCCGGAGGGTCGAGTAAAATTGAAGTAGATCAATAATCCTGGAACCGTGTAGAAGTTAGGTTACATGTTGAAGCTCCCTTTTTTACAGTGTTCTAAGAGAAATCCTGTGTAACAATTGTTAAAATTGCTCAGAAGTGTTACATTGATATTTATGTAAAAATTTCTTTGCTTTACATCGATGTAAAATGATATTGTGGTGCAAAAGGTGATAAGTAGAATGATGTAACCGCGTCATTGACGGTCAAGAATTCCCAGGTACTTTAAAACGTATCACTTAACGTATAATTGTTCATGACACTGGCTAAGCTTTTTTTCTACATTATTATCACGTCTTTCTTTCCTATTTTTGAGTTATAATTTCTTTTCAAATCATTTATTATATAATTTTTATGTTTCGAAATAAATATATGTCATTGAAACGTTAACGAAGATATCTTGTATTATGTCAAATAAGAAATAGAAAAAAAGAAATTACATAAAATCAAGAAAGTAATATATTTGAAACATTTAATTATTAGATGAAGAAAATTAACTTTTTACGAACGGTAAATGAACTCGTCCAAATCTTTTTCAATCGGCACCATAGGATGTCGCTGCTGGTAGCGCGAGAAAAATCAAACATCTTACCCGTTGGAACGTTACAATTACAATTTTTATACTTATATTCCAAACGTAATACAATAGCAATAACCATGGAAAACATAGTAATTCATATTTAAATAATCAATTTTATAGAATACTGTTCCGATCTCTGATTGACTCGAATATGTAAAGCAAGATTGAGCGGATCAATAAAATTGAAAGTCTGCTTTAGGGGTTGTTCGTATAACGAATTTCCAACCAAGAAGCAGGTACAATTTTGTATTTCAAGTTTTTTATCTAACATTTATTAGATTAAAAATGATATTGTCAGAGAAACCATTATAAATAATTTTCATTTCAAATTATATCCGTAAATTAAACTCACGAACAAAATATTTTATAATTACAAATTTTTAATCAAGTTTTCTATATTTTCTAAATATAGCAGAATTTTAACATTTTTTCACGAACCAAGTTATTTTAAGTGTATATGTTTTATGTTAATTCGCGTTTTCGATAAATACGAAAGATCGGAATCGTGTATTTAATGAACTACAGAGCTGTTCATTAATCATGAAAATGATCCGAGTATTATAATGATACTGTATTATTAGTTTCACAGCAGGCAGACGGCGTGTACGGGTCGTTGACAGTTCGAGGCCCACAGGATGACCCTAGCTTGGAAAGGATACTTCTGTTGTCATCAAGGCCACCAACTCCTCTGTCCTGGCATTCGCACCTACATCCACCTACGCCTAGTGCACTTCTCTTAAGCGGCCAGGTATTAATTTACCTAATTAATCCATTTATTATATTTTCTGAAATTATATAAATATACTCTTTTTCTTTAGATCGACATCGTAAATAATAAAACAAACTCATGATTTGTTTTATTTAATTCATCTTTCCTGAGATGGGAATGTAAAACATCTTGTAATCAAGGATAAAATCGAAACTAGAATAATTCTTTTCATAACAGTATGAACTTTTACCATATGAAGCTTTGCTCTTAAGAAAATTGAATTTGAAAATTCTTTGAAGACGCGCACATTTAAATGTTAACTAAGTAGATTACTCTAGAAACTAAGGTTTCTGCGAAACTATTAAATATTTTCCAGTACCAAGTGCGTTTTATCCCCGATGCTTTATTCATTTAAACACATTAGAAATTTATGTATTCCGCGTCTCAAGTTCTTCAATTTGAATATAATCAATCTTTTCAATTTAATTAAACGAAAGTGCTCCACTTTCGAAACATTTTATCTGTGTTTCAGCGGATTTACGTTTTCATAAAAAGGAGGAAATATTCAAAGAACCTCAAAAGTCTCCGTCTGTACAGTTTCATCCGCACGACATTATAGAGTGTCGTATTACATCGACGCTAACTTTCTCTAGAAATGCTAAACATAGAGTTATGTAAAATCGATGACGGTCATTAGCGAACCTTTTTTGTTTACAGAATGACGGGACGGTGTTCAGAGTCAGTTATGGCGCGCAATATTTATTGCGAGTGGTCAACGCGAACGCGCACAATTGTCCCGTACGAATCTCAGTTTCCGGACATGATTTCCATGTATCTGCTGCTGATGGAAATGTGGTACAATCGGTGACAGGCAGACACGTAGTATCGTATCCAGGTACGTTTTCACCTCCTGTTGGCTGTTTCGCACGTACTCTGCGTATTCCGTGCACGTAAGATATGATCATTGTACGTGCAAGCCGGACGCGTGCGCAAATTTCTGCGTAAAACACTTTGCTTGATCCGAAGTTTTATTTGTATGCTGCTTCGTCCTGCTTACAAATCGTTACGCGAAGTTGAAGTGAAAAGAAGCGAGAAGAGATTGCAGTTGAAAAAGGCGGGATGTTAAGTCGACTTCGAATTAGCAAATATTTTGAAATAATTGTTTTCAAGATGAGAACATTTATAATTTGCTTATTCGTTATTTGCTAATTTAAAATCGACCTCAATGTTTGGAACAACGTGTTTCGCTGAAGGAATCTACATGACCGATACTCATCCAGCAAATACCGCGGCTGGAGTATGCGTGTTTGTGATATTAAATGGAGCGACACTTGACATTCAGGCGCACTTGAATCGGAAAAGGTTACATATTGTAATAATATAAAAGATGACAGACAAATTTTTCAAGTTTATACGATCACGATTTAGTTGCAGAATTTTGAATTCTGTTCATCTAACCATTAGAAACTAATGTATGTAAAATTTTAGCTTTCTACCTTAGACGATATTTAAACTAACACACGTTAAAATGTAAAATTTATGGAAACGAGCGGTACGACTCGAGCACGTTCGAGCGCAAAGTGATTTCGTTTTATGATATTCCAAGGCGCCATAGCGATGCTGTGAGAATCACGGCTCGAAGAAAGAAAAGGAAATTGCAGACTGCGCAGAAAAAGCGGCGACAAAAGCGAGGAGGATGTAATACGATAAAGAGCGCAAGGGAAAGGCGTTGAAGAATGAAAGGATAACGATAAAGGGATATCGCAACAATATATCAATGGCGTTAATTGGGTTCATAGGTGCGAGTAGTATCAAATTAAAAATCTTCAAATATCGTAATTGATAATAGAACGTGAAACAGAAACGGGTAATAAAACGAAGAAGAAAAAGTGAAAAGAAATAAAGAAAGCAAGCGAAGCGAAGAAACGAAAAAACGATGAAACGAGGCACAAGGTCGTTCGACAAACAAAGGAGGAAGGGAACGAATAGAGAGTAGACGGCGTCCGGTGAGAAGAAATGCAAAAGGGAAAGGGGGTTGGCGAGGAGGAGGAGGAGGATGGAGAAAGAGACGAATCAAGAGAGGAAAGGATGAAACTGCTTGGCGCTCATACATTTAACGATGCGGCGTGCAACGGTGGCCAGGGCTCGTTTGCGCAGACTCGGCCGTCTTCGTGTTCTCGCCGGGTTTCCGCAAAGGGAAATAAAGAAAGGAAGGCGACCAAACGCGCGCGGGTCTCGCGCAAAAATCATTAAAACGCGTGCTCGATTCGCGGCTGCGGCGTCGTTGTCGGCTCGTAGTCGACGATTTATTAGCGGCTACACGAGCGGTACACCCGTCCGCTCGCCCGCCCGCCCGCTTCGCCCGCTTTGCCCGCCTTCCTGCTCGCCTACCGGTTAACCGTCCACGTCCGTCCGCATCTTCGTCTCTCCTGCACGATTTCTTCGAAAAACATTAGCCGCCACCGTACGCGCGGCGGCCCCGTACACCGTGCCGCTTTGTTTCCCATGTCCAGCGAGCAAACCGCGTGGAACGAGCCAGAGACGAACGATACGCGCCTCGACATGGAGTGGACTCGCGACAAAACCCTCGAGCTGCTGCGCGAGTATCAGCAGAGACGCGTGCTCTGGGACTGGAATGCTCGCGGCTATCGGGATCGTACGAAGCGTAAACGCGCCATCCAAGAGTTGGCCGAGATACTCTGCTGTAACACGCTCGAGATCGAGAAGAAGATCACGAATCTGAAGTGTCAGTATTCGAGGGAGGTGCACAAGATACAGAACAGCCGCGACGCCGCGACCGGCCCCGACGATGTTTACGTGTCCAAGTGGTTCGCGTTCAAGGCGATGCAGTTCCTGCAATTCGGTACACGCAGATACAGCAAGAGGAAGAAGGTACGTATTGCCGGATGAACACGCCACAATTAATGCAGCCTGATACATCGTTTCGAGAAACCCAGTTTTCTTGTTTTCCACGTGCCTCGTGTTACTAACTCGACAGACTATTTTCCGTGTAATTGATTTTTTAGTTTCTTTCGTCTGTGCAAGAGAAACCTTTGTCTTCGTTGTTCACGAGCGGATAGGGTAGAAGTAGAACGACCGTAAAGGATCCCTTTCTCCGGTTATAAGGAGGCCAGTTTACGCCATCGCGTAATTGACTAACCAATTTCGGAGAAAGACCATTGTGAGGCTGAGTGCATTTCGTGGAAACGGCGGACGGTTCGAACCATTCTTAAACGAAATACGCGTTCCGTCGTAGCGTCTGTCACGCTCGTTTCATCCCACTGCGTTTAATGTATTCGAAATCAACTACGCACCATGTGCGTCTATTAAAGAAACTGAAAGTTGCGAAATGAAAGTACACGAACGCGTTCGGTAACTCTGCTGAATATTACATTTAAAAAAGATCTTGAGTTATAATATTCGAATAGCACAAAATGCATATTAGAAATTTCATTTTTTCAAAAATTCGTTTAACTCAAGAGGCAACAAAGATAAAAGCAATTGAACCGTGCAATTATGCTCGTGTGTTTTTTTCCAATTAACCGTATCAGATTTATTCAAGCATTATTGTACGGAATATTTAAATGTATTCCCGTGAAAGTTTTAACGTGAAGTTTCTTCATAGATCGAAATGTTAGATTAACGTGGAATCGTGTGAACTCCGGGTACGGCGGGTAGATTGAATCGTGATTCGATTCGATTGTTTTTACGGTGCCGTCTAATTACAATAACCAGGAATGTAAAGTTTTCACCGTTGAATGTAAGCGGATAAATTACAGACGAGGTGAACGCTCGAAGGAAATTAGTTTTGAATTCTTAGAGAACCATCCTACAATAGCTCGTAATAGTATTAGCCAGTATATTACCTATTAATTAGATAAAACTTGAAAAATGTAGAGAGCGACGATTTTATGGATGTAAACAATTGAATTGATTAGAAATTTGCAAGCATAAAATTAAACATTAAAGTTTAAGATAAAACTAATCTGAAATTCAGTCAAAACATGCGGTGAATGATAACAAAATTTAATCTTTATTAACTTTTACTATTTTTAAAATTGTGTATTGTTCTTTTCATTAACTCTACATTAGGGTACCATTGTTCGAAACATTACTTTCACCAAAATATATTATTTGACTAATTAGCAAACTTAAAAGTGTAGTTGATAATTATACTATTCAAGTAATGTTCTGTTTATACTTATTAACATATTATATTTACACCCTGTGTATAAGAAAGGGTTAAACAGCAACTGGGTTTCTCTCGTTGTACAGGCTGTAACGAAACGATCGTCGATCATCTGCAGATACGAAATACAGCAACACCTGTCCACAAGCTCGCAAATCAAAACACAACAGATTCAAGAGTTTGGTCATTTAAATAAAAAAGTGAAAAGAAACAGAATCTTCAAAAGCCATGAATTCATTTAAAAAAAGTTAATTATATTGTTAACTCTTTGTCTTACGATTGCATTCTCGACTGTAAATAGCGATGCACAATATTTATTTATACAAAATTTGTTTATTTAAGAAGTACTACAAATTTCAATACGACATGTGAGAAAAATAGACCACGACCACGTCTCGTATTTGAAGAGTAATTTAACGTGATGGGTGGGTCTGA
The DNA here is from genome assembly GCA_022405125.1 of Anthidium xuezhongi. Taxonomy (NCBI): domain Eukaryota; kingdom Metazoa; phylum Arthropoda; class Insecta; order Hymenoptera; family Megachilidae; genus Anthidium; species Anthidium xuezhongi. Next base: position 8,789,894 of record CM039638.1, on the reverse strand, counting down.
ACGTTCCAAGGCAAAGGGTTAGACGATGATAACCGTGGACAGTGTAAGGCAGGAATGATTCTCGATCGTACACAGAAGACCCACGAGCCGACAGATCGATTTTTGCCTGACACAATGTTCTTCTTGTCGTAGAAAACCGAGGAAGAGACGTCGAAGCTGCAAGAGGAATACATAGTGAGTGACATCGATCCGGAGAGCATCACGTTCATAGACTGTAACGAAGAGACGAACGGTTCCGGGACCGGTTCTTTCAACGCCTCGTTGAGCGAGGACGCGGAGGAATCGTCGTCGTCGTCGTTGAAAGCGATGGAGCTTTACAACGGCTCGTTACAGGACCATTATAACAGTCCGATCGGTGATCTGGACGAGTCCGGGCAGACGAAAGTCGAGACGACGACGGACGAACGGAAGAGAACGAAAGAGGAGTTCGCGAAATTCGCGGAGAGCATCGCCGTTCAACTGGCGGAGATCCCGGACTCTTACTCGAGATCCGTGGCGAAGCTCAGGATCAACCAGATCCTCTTCGAGGCTGAGATCGGTATTTACGCGCAAACACGTCGCTAACAAGCGCGACAACGGACACTCGGACTCTAATCGATGATCAGTCGTTGCCTCCGCGGCGTGAGACGTTCTGATGGAAACACGGTGAAAACGTCCTCGTAGAAAGAGAAACGGTGTTCTGCATTCTATCGTGACTATTAAACATCGATTTACAGTGTTCCTTTAGACATGGAACGGTTTCCGTAATGCTTCTTACAGTGACGTACACTGATAGGCAAAACATTCATTTTTAACCCTTTGCGCTCGAGTGGCACCTCTGAGGCGACATACGTGATTGATACTTTGAAATTTAAGGTGACGTGGCGCTTGACATGTTAGCTAGAATATTTTCAAATGTAAAGTTAAAATTATTTATATTAGAAAGTAACAAATTAAGGAAAGAAATAAAAGTAAATAGATTATAAACATTTGGAATTCTTTTCTTTTATATTTTAAAAGCTTTACTGGAAAACGTATTTAGGTTTAATTGTATGCAAAAATGTATCGAGTGCAGAGAGTTAAAGCTCAAATAAATGTAATTAGTTAGTCCTACAATTTGCACGAGTGTGACTCGTATAACGTTCAGATAAGTTCTTGAGTTAGTTTAACCCTTTGTATTCGAAGCATTTTTGGATAGAATCAAACCCAAATACGTTTTCCAGTAAAGCTTCCAAAATTTAAAAGCCTTACTTTAAAAGAAAAGTTATTTAATTTGCTGCTTTCTAATATAAATAACTTGTAAATCTTACATTTGAAAATATTCTAGTTAATCACCTCAGATGCGCCACTCGAGCACAAAGGGTTAATTATGTTAACAAATATTACAAGTATAGAAGCAAACATGTACTTCTCGTGCCCGGTTGATTAGATTGTTTTCCTATTTCCTTTGCAATTGATTTATCGTGTATCATATCATATCGTGCAAAACATTGTGTTCGAATTGATATAAATAGCTCTATTTATACGACTGTAAGGATATTTGTCTAAACAAAATCATTACGGAAACGCTACGAGTCTAAAAGAATAATGTAACGAGTTAACGAGAAATGTTGGGATGTTCATCAAGTTTGTCTGATTTAACGAGAACCTAACAGTATCGACACCATTGCGATTGTAGGTGCAAATCCATGATGTAAGAGAATTACCCGTTAGAGGCATAGATCGTGCAGCATTTTCAATTTTACCGTAGAATCGTAGCTGATTTTTTGACTGGAAGTTCGTCGAGAAACGACAACACGTGCATCTTTGTTAAAAAGAATATAACAATCAATTATTAATATGTTGACTGCCAAATTGTTTAAGGTTTTATTGGCCAGTAACTTATCTATTATCTTCACAGTATTTCGCGAACCACCCGATACGAATATTTCTAATTAAGTGAAACAATTTCTAATAATTATAATTATATATTATCCATATATAAATGATGTGGCAGTCAAAGTGTTAAAGCTTTATAGAAATATTTACAAAAGTTCAGCCGATTTTATCCTTCAGTTTCCAGTAGAGGGTGAAATTAGCGATCGAAAGTGATACGAAAAGTTAGAAATCGAAGAGCTTTTAGCGATAGTCGCTTTATTAAAATTCATTGAAACGAACGTTTGTCCTTTCTCGAATAACGTCGAACTTCAACGATAACGTTGTATAGCGAAAACACAAGAATTACTGTAAAAGTACACTTGTACGGTGTAATTTGCAGTTTCAATTCTGCCAAGTTCGAGTGTAATCAGCGGAGAAGCTGATTACCGTGCCGCTCATTATAGGAAGTTTTCAAGGAAGCAAGAAAACGTATTTAGAAAACTATTTACACGTAATGTTATATTTTTTCGATAATTGTACAAGATTGAGTTTTCTCCTGGGAGATAATCAACTCAAGGCCCCAGGAATAAAATTCATTATTTCCGTGAGCTAACGAAACGGACTCTAGCTATGTATCGTTAAGATTGAAGCGTGTTGAGGATGGTGAAATTGCGAGAAATCAAAAGTAATGTTAAAATCCGTTTTTATGAACGACGTTTTACAATATAAAAAGTGTACGAATTTAAAAAAGAAACGTACGCGCACTTTACAAATACAATCAAATTGTATTTTAAGCGTTTTGCGTTCTAAATCGCTATTTTCGTGTTTGAAAGAACGAATTTCCGTTCTCTTTAAATCTTCAAATGTTTACTTGCGTTTAACGAGAGGACAAGTGTTTGACACACGTGTGTAATATTTTTGAACTCGGACCCGCGAGAAAGACTGTATTTTAAAGGACACCGTTTTTCGTGGTCTGGTTTGTCACGATAACACCGATCGAATATTTTTTTAAGTGGACCTTCGTCGATCTTTACGTACAATCGTCGAACGAAATGTTACTCATATTCGATAGACATAGCGAATATGTGATTTTAGATGTAAAAAAAAATGAGGGAAAAAGTTGGTGTCGTTTGAGTCAGATTGAAGACAAAATTAATCATGATGAAATTTTTTATATTTTTCTACTTCTCAGTGTTATTTTAAGCAATTTTAGTGTCAAGTTAAATTATTTAAAATTTCTTTTATGGAAGAATAATTATCCACATTAACACTTGAGTGTTAAGCTAAAAGTTGTACAAAATCCTTTAAATTTACAATTTTATTTACAAAAATTGTGATATATTATTTTGATGATATTTAAAATGATTTGCAATCAGGTAAAAATACAAATGGAAGACATGTCACTCAAAGAGTGTTAATTTAACTATCACTAAATTTGATATTGGTGAAGTATAATTGTCAGAAAAATTGCAAATCAAATAATATTGCAATCTGTCTCAGGAACGGCATACGATTAGAACGTAAGCAGTTCATTGGTATTGTTTCAGGGCTTTAAACAATAGGGGTAGTAAGCTGTATAGATAACGAACTATTTTTTATCGAAAAAAGGTCCCTCCGTAAAAGAAGTCGAAGATAAGTCTTACAGATTGCATGATTTTCATTCAGAACAAATCTACATCGTGTCTCATATCAATAGGTATCAGGTTTTCCATTAGTAGTTAGACGACGATATACACACACGATCCAATTAGTCTCCGGTGTAAGTCTTTATAATGTATTCATTGTTGTTCCTGATTATGCGATAGTTTTATATTTTTGTATTTGTCGAACCCTTTACACTCTTGACTTTTCCAAGCATCGTTCGATCATTTATTTTTCATTTCATTAGATATTTATTATGCAAATTAATTGCTCATCGATAAGCGCTATCGCTTTACAAGTATATTAGCAAGTATAATACTTTTAAGTTTCCAAGAATATAATTCTTCATTTTATTAATTACCATTAACCCTTTGACTGTGACGTGCTTTGACAAAAAAAATGTAAAAATTAGAGATAAGTTATAATCGCTTGAAATCTTCAAATTTAAAGGACGTATATATTCGTCCTTCGCAGTCAAAGGGTTAATGAATATATATCTAGCTGGAACGAAGGGGTTAATTTTTAATTAAATACTTTTAAATACGAATAATATTAACGATAAAATAATAATTGGGTATATGTACCTGTGTCTGAAAGTAATTGGAGTACAAAGGGTTCGAATCTTAGTTTATTATTGTTAATAATTAAGATACATAATTTGAGATAATCTCCTTAATCGTACTCTTCTTTTGGAAGTATCTGAGTTAAAGTCACAGGCGTATACCTTTTTCTTCCTAGTTCTGTCAGTTTTTAATTATTGAATAATTAATTGGATAAAAACTCGAGACGTTTAACTGGTGTTACTAAGTTATCGATTTCGTTTAACGTTTACAATCTGTTTCTTAAACGCATCTCCACGTTATAGACAATGATGTAATGTTGAAAATTAACATTGACAAAATCGCAGTATAACTGTTACAAAGATTGTTCTACTAAATGTAGAACAACAATAGCAACATTAACACTTTGATTGCTACGTTGGAGCTCTTAAAAACTTCATTCTTAGCAATAAAAATACATTTTTTATTCATAGTTTTCGGTATCGAATAGAAATATTTTCAACTAAATAAATAAAAAAATCTTTAATAACATGAGTAGCAACTTTTTATGAAAATCCAGGTGCCACCCATAAATGGGTGACGTGGCAGTTAAAGTGTTAAAATTAAAATAAAAAATTCCAAAATATACGAACAGTGGTTAAATTTTGAACACTTTTAATTAGATACAAAATTGATTATAATTTTACGTTTGCATTCTTTGCGAAATATTATCAGTCGTAATTGTGATTTAACGAAGAAAGAAAGTTTACTGAGATTATTGTAAAATAATTAACATGCCGGAGTTAAACTGCGATCACTGCCTTGATATCCCACGTTTGAACTTCTCTTCCCTTAGATAGCAATTACAATAATAATCCTAGCGTATCGGTAAGCGTAATTAAGTTTATTTAGTATAAAAATCCATTGTAAAGAAGAAAAAGAAACTTAGCGATAATATTATATAAGATCAAGAGGAATCAAGGTGGTTGTTGAATTAATGTTATCGTGTACCTATGGTGTTTCCTTCCCGCCGTTTGAATTTGGAAAAATTTATATTTTACACGTTTGTTTGTTCATCAAAACGAGCGGCTTTGTTAACTTTGTATTTGCAATTGCAAAAATGAGCAGAGTTAAGTTGGACCACCAGAAATAAAGACTTCAGGAAAGGTACATGTAGCGATGCATGGCTGCGAACAAAAATTTGTTTCTCACAACACTTTCTCGACATACTCATTTACATATTTCTTTTCTGTAATATTTTACGACATACAACGTGCGTTTAACTTTGTATACTTCCGTTCAATAAAATGACTAGGAATAAGCGTTCTTTGGGATGCAATTTCTTCTTTTTTTCGCAATAAATGTAAGTTTTATTGGTATTTAAACTATCTCTTTTATTTCAATAATTTTATTGCGGTTTTAATCCTACACTTCTGTGAGAATGAATTATTTGTTTAATCCTGTTAGTGCCGAGCGAACAGTATAACAGTACTGAACAAAAATGTTAGTATTATAAATATTTATATTTAGTTACCTGGCTATTAGAAACATGTAATATTTATTTATTATTACTCACACAAATAATTTATTTAGCATTGATGCTTACTGAAAGGATTAAACCAGATGTAATCAATCTTTTATGCCTATCGCCCACTGGTTCCACAGTAATGGTGATTTGTAAAGTAAGGAAGTACCTTTACTTTATAAAATTTCCATTTTAATGTTTTTAAAAAGTCAAATTAAAAAAGGAAAGTCGAACAAGACCCTTACTGCCCACTATAGAAGCTGGAACGCCCACTAATGGGCGGTAGGGACCAGGTTGACTACCACTGATTTAAACGATACATTTTTAAATCGTTGATGTATCTCATTATTAATTTTGATTTCAGGTGAGAGACTAGACCTGATCGTGAAAACGGATCAACCCTCCGGCAAGTATCTGATCGATATAAAGGGTCTTCAGGAGTGTCAAAACCTGCGTCTGGAAGCTTTTATCCTTTACGACGACGCACAACCGGAGTCCTCGATAATAAAAGATCCAGAATCATTGAAAATCGATGAGCATGCGATCAAGGGCTACGATTGTCATGAGATATCAAAGAATTTCGTATGCGCATTGGACCTGAAAGGATCAAAGGAAACATCGAGCGAGATTCAGGCGGATCAAGTTATTTATATTCCGTACGACGTAAACGTCTACCCCTTTTTCACCGATCAGATGTCCGACAATAGATACAATGTTTATGGATGCGTTTTTTACCCCTCTTATTTGAGTAAGAGTTATTTATTTAATCATAATATAAACAATACTCCTTTATACTTTCGCTAGAACTACCAACGGGGTCAAAATGACTTGCTTCAGAGTTTTTTATTTTATATTACAACATTTTTGAGCTGATCATTCTGTACTATAATTCATATTTCATCCCTTATTTATTTCGCTCTCTATTTTATTTCCAATTTAAAAGAAATTGTAAATTAGGCGGTAGTTCTAGTGTTAATAAATTGTTAGAATAATACACAAGTGATTCCAAACATTGCCAAATTATAAAGGTTTAATCTAAAGGCAAAAAGAATAGAAAAGAATATTATAAATAGTTTGTTAGTAAACAAGTATTGCATACATGCTTTTTATCATATAACAACAATTCCATGAATAGTTAAAAAATAATATAGTATAACAAAATTCTGTGTACTGTAAAAGAAAGTTGTTATTAATTTCAGGCATACATTATTTATTTATAGCTCTATAACAAAGCGTTTATTGACAAACTTTATATAACTTTTTATCCTTATTTTTGTCCGTGAAGTAAACCCCATAGTTTGGCTGTTTATAACACCCTGTATGTATTAAATAATATCAACATTAATCTCTGCTTAATTTCAGGTATGAATATAAACGGAACGAAAGTTATCCAAATCAATAAAATGACATTTAAGTATCATGCATCCCCGCTGTTGTCACAACCAGAAAAAATATTAGAAGCATCAATTTGTTCTCTTGAAAGACCATCAAAACAATGTGCTGATACACCATTATTTTGTGAATGTACTCAAATTATCGAAGTTCCAGCCAGAAAGTATATCGACATCGTGTTGATAGATGAAGGTAAATTGTCAAGAAAATCTAAAACATTTGTAACTTGTTTTAAAAATGATTTTTGTACTTAGGTTTTGGTGGAAACGTTTCCCATACGTTTCATATACACGGGTATAGTGCAAGAATCCTAGGAAGAAATAGTTTTCAACAACCTATTAGGAAAGATGAAATTATGTTTTTAGATAGTAATAGACAGTTACATCGTAACGTCGTAGATCCTCCTCAGAAAGACAGCTTCGTTGTTCCTAACAAAGGTTACGTTATTCTTCGCCTGTTCACTGATAATTTGGGTAAGTTTCCCCCTATCTTCGCACCCCTTTTTGACGAATAAAACCTTAGGAGTAAACATCAATTATGTTAATACACTGAAGAGCAACTTGATTTGAACACTCCATATTTTATGTAAATATATTCAGATATTTATTTAGTATTTAAATGTCTTAAATTGTAACCCAGATATATGTATGACACTTATTCATAGCTACAACTTATACATAGCTACAAGTGTACATAATACATTTTTAAATTATTCGTAGGGTACTGGTTGTGGGAAGCAAGAAGCACAGCGATTTCTCCGGAAATGTCCGGACCTGGAATGCAATTTCTATTAAAAGTAGGAAATCATAAAAATTTCCCACCTTTTCCTTCAGATTTCCCCACCTGTGGAAATAATAAACCTCCGGATTTGGTATTCGATACGCACTAGTGCACTCAACATAAATGATGGTATTATTTTGTATTTATTTTATACTTTTAGCTCATTTAAGTTAAATAAACTGCTGGACAAAATTAAAGGGTCACTTCTTTAAAACGTCACAGAAACCATAATTTTTTAGCTAGAACGTTGCCCTTCGGATATGTTATGCCCTGAAGTTTTCTCGAATCATGCCCAAAACCGCCTTGATATCCACCGTGTAGTTTTTAAGTTGCGCTCCCGGAACTGCCCTCATGTCACAAAGTAGAGTTTGCAAGATTTTTTCACCACATTTATAAAAATAACAGTAAACAATATTTTATATTTTTCACCAGAATTTATAATAATATAAGTTAAGTACAATTAACAATTAATTACAGTTATAATATACTATTGCTGAGTTTTATAACAACTGTCAATTAAGTAGTTTTATATACGCTGTAATATCCAATCACTGTATGCAACAGGAACAAAAACAATGTATTATATCCATATTCATTTATTTATAATAATTAATAAATTAAAACATTAATAAAATTCGGAAACAATAATTATTTAATTATTTAATCATCTTATTTGACCTTATTTAATTAGAAGATACTTCTACATTAATACGAATATATTCGTGTACATAGTACAAGAGGTGGCACGAGGGACAGTAAAATTTTGCCGAGCGGCTCAAGGGAACACGAAAAGAATTGAAATAACAAGGAAGAAGTATTTTCTTTATTGTTAAAAATAACACCGAATGCGGTAGTCGTAAATTATAAGATTAGAATTTATGTGCTTAAAGATGTCTCAAATATTGGAAACCGTAAAAATCGTTTAGAGTCAGCAACGCCGGTTTCCAGTTGTCGCATTTGGGAAAATTTCGTGGAACTGGTGGAAGGTCTTCTCTGTCGCCCACGTGAATAACCAGTTCCATCCCGGTAAGATGATGCCAAGTGAAGTGACAATGAAGTAGCCACCATCCTGTTATCGATAGGAAATATAATTTGTGATATATTAAATATTTCAATTTACAGTGATAAAGTATATCAGTGATTGAAAATTCCTATAAAAGTAATTGTATATTGTACCTGGATTGTCAGCCTTAAAACGTAAGATCACCCATCCTCCTGTTGGAATCTTGACAGTATCTTTGCCAGGCGGATTATGATACTCGCCTCGCTGAAGACGTTCTTTGTGTTTCTGAAGTATGTCATTTACATCTGCTGTTGAGATATTTCTACCATCGGTATACTGACCCATGCTGAACAGTTTAAATTCGTATCCATGCAAATGGAATGGATGTTCAAGATCGGTTTGTGGCACTGAAACATTATCGCTCGTTACTATATGTATTAATGATGGCTTATTAATACTTTGATACAGTTTGTAGTTTTAATTTAAAAATGTTGGCATGAAACTGTGCATATTACTTCTAATTAACCGTTTGAGTGGCAAGCGGCTATATTGCGCTTCTGTTCTGTGTCGAAAAGTGTCAGCGCTCTAGCACGCTCGGTTTCTGCCGATGTTACCGTTCAATCTTAGGTAAATCAAGATAAAATTGGAGTAATATTACACTTTGTAAGTGTACACGTTAAGAGCAAGTGCTATCAGCGCTTGGCAGTTTTGGAAACGGAATCAGATAAGCTCTACTGCGCAGCCTGGCAATTTTCGATTGGGAAACAAAGACCCGTGGCACTCAATCGGTTGAACACGTTCATAAGTCACATTAATAGAGTAATAGAGAGTGAACTATTACCTTCATCGTAGATGAGTAATTCCACAACGTTATTTAATTTTGTATGAATAACTTGAGCGCACGCACAGGGCTCAGTGCAGGTGTTGAGCATGTTGCGCTTGCACACTGTCTCATAACTGCTGCGTTGTGTAAGCAAAGGCGAAGCCGGAGTCTCGTACACGATGTTGTTAAACGTAGAAGCAAGCTGAGAAAAATCAAGTGCATCTGAAAAAACGAAAGCAAGAAGTAAAATATGAATTTATTATAGCCTAAATAGATGTATGGAACCCATTATAGTGCAGGAGTTCGTTTAAATACATTGGCTAACTTTCTGTAGGGACTTTCTATAATAATATTATAGATAAATTAATAAGGAAATGTATTATTGTTCTTTGCAGAAAAATGAGAAGTACTTACTGAAAAATGTGCGGGATGTGTTTGATTGAAACAGAAGCCTATTTCCACCTTGAGTATAATTGAAGAACCAAAAGCTCAGTACGTGTCGTTCGTCCGGTTCGACTTTCAGGAGATCCGGGTCATCTTCCACACTTTTTAATTGATTGGGGCAAATTGAAGTAGATGTGTCGTTTGTATCACACTTTGTCCCATCTCGTGGATTGTATGTCTAAAAAGCGCAGAGGAATCATGTACCAATTTATAATCCTACAGGGTGTTCCATTTAACCAACTCAATTTTTGTAAACTTTTCAAATCAAGTTGGTCAAATTACAATAGGTGGAATATCTTGTATATCACAAAGATTATCAGGACCTTTCATGAATTTTCTCAGGTTTCATTTAAAGACTATTAAGGATTCGAGTATGAGGTGATACTAGGCTAACACTTACAACCCCGGGTGGTGTAATACTATAAGAAGGTGGTGGCGACGATGGAGTAGCGGGAGCACCATTGTACCGCAAAATAGCTAATTGCCGTACTTGCTTACCCGCACATTCACCAAGGCCGCGTACTTGTATCCAATAAGAGTTCACGCTCTTATTTGCATTCAGAATGAAATCTACTCGCTCGCCTATTACATAAAAGAATATACATAAACATAATTTAAAATGAATTTTATTAAGTAGAATTAAAAATAACAGACTCCTTAACGATAATATGTCATTCTACATATATAACAAATATAATTTAGTATTGTTTTATATCATATAAATTTAATCAAATATCTATTATATTTTTAATTCTAATTCGTGGTAGTTAAGGATAAATGGATAGGATTATAATAGAGCTTTAACTTAAACTTTAAAGAGTAATCTGACCTGCGGCTGTTATTATTTTAGATGCTGTTCTGGGCTTCACGTTTGCACCATCCTGAGCGATTATATCGTAATTATGGCCAGCTATGCTGAATTCCGCCAGACACACTGTACTAAAGGAATTAATCAACCGCATTCGATACCGTTTCCCTTTCGTCACATTAAATACTGCCAATCTTCCGTTCGTAGTCGTGTTGGTATCTGGATCCTACATAAAATTTCATTGCTTTTTAGTAAATTATACCAAGCAGTTTCGAAGACATCGACAAAAAGATATGGTAAAAATTTTGTTCAATCTGTATATTTCTTACCGTATAATTTCCCAATCCGTTAATTAATATATTTTTGGCAGTTTGGCCTATATCGTGCCTGTAGAAACCCGGGAAACGTTCCATTGACAATTCGTGCATCCAGTCGCTTAAGAATATTGTGTGCTTGTCTACATCGTATAAATCTATGAAAGGATCCTCGGATGGAGAATCTCTAACAATAAGAGGTCCATACTGCCCGTCTAAGATATGCGTTGACATGTGAGAATGATAGAAATGGGTTCCTGAATTTTGCACCACGAAGTCGTATCTGCAAAAATCAATAAGTTTATAAATAATTAAGGCTTGAATACTCATTGTTTATGGAAAGTTTTACTATTTTATCACTCGTTCTAGTAGCTGTCAAACCGGGAATGAACAAAATTACAAACCTTTGAGAATATGTAACTGATATATAAATAAATATTTTTATTTTTTTATTTGTTTCGTTAATTTGCTATATTCTAATATGTAACACTTAATTTCTACATTCTAAAATATTCTAATAAATTACATATGTCGTCTTAGAGGCGCCACTCGAGCGCAAAGGGTTGATAGAATTAAAGAATTAAAAGCGATAAGTTGAAATTAGTTTGAAATGAAACGACATTTACCTGAACGTAGATGAAGATGGTATTGGACACTGAGTCACGTAAGGAACGCCATCGTAATATTGAAATCCGTTTTGGAAAATGCCATGCCAATGTATTGTAGCTTCTAGACCAGGCGCGGAATTCTTTACGTCAACTATAATTCGATCATTTTTACACACCTGCAAAATTATTGTAAAATTACACATAAAAATTCATTAATACACGCAAAAATTCAACTTCTTCTTTCAAATTTGAACAAAAAGTTTCTTTACTAAGATTATGCTAATGTTATGTTAATATTGTGTTACAACACGTAAGTAATAAGTATGTACCTCAATACTCGGCCCTGGTAGTTGTCGGTTGACGGGTAATAATGTCTTTTCAAATCCATCACCATAAATACACTGATCTAATTGCGCTTTCACGTTGCATGCGCTAAAACAATTTGTTGTATACCATTAATCACGAATAATTACGACAGCGACAAAGAAATAATGCAGTTTTGATTTTATATACGTGATTATGTGTAAATGTTAAATATTTGTTATTAAAAAAAGTAGTAAAAGTAGTAAATATAAAATATTGAAATACGCACGGTCCCAACGTCGTGTAAAATTCTAGATTAAAACTGTAATAACAAGCTTTTGGTTCCTCATCATTTTTGCAACGCCTTGCGCATTCTTCGGGTGTTGAAAGGACTAAACTCAAATTACGATGAAAGAAATCTGGGAACCCTAAATGTAAATTAAACATCATATTAAAAAAGTAATAAAACAGTAATAAATAATTGAATACTTGTTTATTTAACAAAATTTTAATTATATTTTTCCGCCAAATATTTAATTGAAAATACAGGGTGTCCCAGAACTCCTGTAGGAGCCGGAAATGGGGGGTAGCTGAGACTATTCTGAACAACAATTTCCTTTGCAAAAATATCGGATGGGGCTTCGTTTTTGAATTACTTAGCAAAAACACTGTCAATGTAGCATCGAGCTTAGTCGCCCCGGGACAAGCGCCTCGGTAGAACAGGAAGCGTTAAACACAAGTAATATTGAACATAAAAGTAAAAAACAAATGGTAGAATGTTATGAGAGTAATCGTACCTTAGAATAAAGGGAATGACTGAATGGCTGGATATCCGAACAGAAGGAATAAGTAAAAATTGCAGAATATTTTTCGGTATTATAAATACAGTCCTGGGGTCATCTAATTTGAATAGTAGAAAGATAAAACATTGTATTATTATAAAATAATGAATTTAATATCGTTCAAGCTTTATTTTTCAATTTTTTTAAAGAGCAACTGAGGACGGTACATGGGGTGTTACCGACGAAATTAGCGAAACAGAAAATTGTGTTTTTTCAAAAACCAGGCCACTTTTCGGATAAACTAAAGTTATAGAGACATTTATAACAATAAAATATTTTATGTAATGGTGTTAAAAAGCCGATTTTTAATAAAATAATTTTTACCGACTTTTTATTTTACCCCTGGCGCCACCTGCGAACAAAGTGCTGAAACTGCTCAAAAATTGACAGGAATCTGCCGTACCTACAATGATTATTTTTTAAGAAAATAATTTTTTGCTGTTTTCGCGTGTTTGAAGCATCTAATCGCTTCTATATTACACTAATTATCGATTCCAATTGTCCGATTAATCCTAGAAGCCCAAAATATTGAAATATTAAAGATTAAATCGCACATTGAGAGAGTGAGAGGTGAGATTGGCGGACTAGTGTTCACTCTCTCGCACATTGTGGGAGTGAGAGGTCCGAGCATCTAGTCTCTCACTTTCTCTACGCCAAACTCGCGCCTGCGCACAACACCAATGTGCGAGAGAGTGAACACTAGTCCGCCAATCTCACCTCTCACTCTCTCAATGTGCGATTTAATCTTTAATATTTCAATATTTCGGGCTTCTAGGATTAATCGGATAATTGGAATCGATAATTAGTGTAAAATAGAAGCGATTAGATGCTTCAAACACGCGAAAACAGCAAAAAATTATTTTCTTAAAAAATAATCATTGTAGGTACGGCAGATTCCTGTCAATTTTTGAGCAGTTTCAGCACTTTTCGAAGAGATGGCGCTAGAGGTAAAAATTTAAAAATATTTTTTAATTTTTAATTATTTACGCAAAATACAACGATTTTAATGAAAAAGATCATTAAATATAAACAATTTAAGTATTTTTTATCATTTAGTTCTTGCAAAATGAAGAAAATACAACGGGGAGTATATATTTCTCTTAATATAACAGTGCTATAAAAATAGTATATTTAACATTTGTTTCAGTATTTTAATCTCAACAAATTTCAATTAATTATGGTCAATTATAATTCCTAATGGTAATTACAAGTTATATCCTTCCATTTCTTATTCTGTTAATGCTTGACGTGTTCGAGGGTTTGTGCCATTTCGATATTAATTTCACTGCAATTTCGATGCAGTCTCCTGTAATACACAAATTTTCTTAAAATCAGCATTAAAAACCCTAATCATTTAGGTGTTCTAACTGATGAATACCTCTACACTATAATTACAAAATTTTTATTTCAAAATTCGTACCTATCTCTTCTATTGAATAAAGTTTCCTCGACAATGTACCGTCCTCAGTTGCTCTTTAAAAAAATTGAAAAATAAAGCTTGAACGATATTAAATTCATTATTTTATAATAATACAATGTTTTATCTTTCTACTATTCAAATTAGATGACCCCAGGACTGTATTTATAATACCGAAAAATATTCTGCAATTTTTACTTATTCCTTCTGTTCGGATATCCAGCCATTCAGTCATTCCCTTTATTCTAAAGTACGATTGTTGTTCAGAATAGTCTCAGCTACCCCCCATTTCCGGCTCCTACAGGAGTTCTGGGACACCCTGTATAATGAATTTCTCAATGAAATTTTTTTCTCGGGCAAGGAAATGTGAAGGTATATCGATTGTTTAAACGTTAAGGATACTATTTTGTTCATATGTTTTTTAAAACACCTTGTTTATTATTTAGATCTTCAACAAGATGAATTATTATACATTATCGTTAATTGGAATGTCTAGTCAGTGTAATCACAGATAAGGTATGGAACATTTTTAATTACAAAGTAATTAAGCTTTAATTAAGCGTTAATTACAAAGTATCGTGTTTTGCCAACTTTAACCTATTATTTTAACTTTTCACTGGCTGTTTAAAAAGCAATTTTACTCTTTAACGCTCACATTATTTGCAATATTTCCATGGAATAATTTCGATATGGTTGAGGTCGTTTTAGCAATATTCTTTTCAAGGAACCCCAGCAGGGCCTCTCCAGAAAAAGAATAGGAATATCGACCGCGTAACTAAATGTTCTTGGACGGTTCAATCGGTTTATTTTATTTTTATAGGACTGTAATGGACGTAAATTTATAGTGGAAAAGAAAAACTTAATCCTCATTAACAAATTCATAATTTTAATGTAAACTATACAAATATTGCAACAAAAGGAAGCAGTGGCATATGAGTGGTTCAGAGTAACAGTGATGCAACTCCCGTTATTAATGTTTTCAGAAAAATAAGCTTGTGCAAAATTTATTAAGCATATACGCAGTGTATTTTTGTTTTTAATCGAATTGAAGATACACCACTGTTATTTTAAGTGACATGTGAAACGATGCACTTCCGTTTCACTCATCTTAAGAAGTTAAAAGAAACATTCCAGAAATCCAACATTAAATTTACATGCGTTCGAAATCTATCGCAGAGAAATAAAAATAAATATCGAAAGATGATTGATTATTCAATTAATAAAATTAACATGAAGATCTTCTATGCTTATCCTGAATAACCGTGTATATTGTATGATTAAAGAACACATATATGTGTTTTAATATATACTTACAGCAATGTGATAATTGCGTCTGGATCACCAAAATTAGAAACAGGACGCGAAATTTCGGTACATTTTGAAAAGCATTATAACCATCAGAAATTCGATAACACATTATTACTTCTTTTTAGAATTTCATTCCAGAAGCTACTTTCATTCCACGTAATACTAAACCTTTTCGACATTAATGGGCTGAATTTATAGGAAAAGAGGCGAACGACAATTTTAACATAAATTACCGTCCTCCGTTTCCTAGTATCCGGTTCATTTATTTTAATTATACTTCGAAACTTATCGTTTGAAAGCTTTTTGATGATGGTTTTAATTTTTTTTAACTATCTGATGTCAGGGACGACGTTTAACATATGAATCTTAAGTACATTCATTACTTTTAAAAAACATTACTTATCTTGAACACAAACAGTACACACAATAATGGATAAGATTAAAGCAATTATTTGCTAACATCGCCATAAATATTTCATAATTTTTATTTGATTTGCACTGAAGAAAGTTATATTTGAGAAACTTAATTAAGGACTTATAATTAATTAATCCCTGCCTAGCGCACTTCCATGTAATTAAATATTTAGTGTTCTGATTGTAAGCCAAATTATCGAAGGAGATCTCACTTTTCGCTTGAGCTATGGATGCTGGTCCTTCTTTTCCTTTCTTAGGTATTCCGGTACCATTTTTTTTTTTTTTTTGGAGGGGTGCGTCAGAGAGGACCTCCAGGAGAGTGCGTGCAATTCCTGGGGGTGTGTGGGACTCACCACTCCCCCTGGGGGGGAATTGACACCGTTGCCGGGGACCGCCAAGGGTGCAGCACGGCTCCTACCTATTAAAATCCCCTCCCCCCTTCAACCACTACTCCAGTAGCCCGTCCATCTGCCTTCAGCCGCCCTCAATAGGACGGCGACACAGTTGTCCCCGAGGAAACAGCAAACCTAGGTGCCCTGAAAAAGGCGCCTACAAGACAACCACACGTGGAGTTCCCCAAATGGTTACCCATCCAAGTACTATTCGCGAAAGGTATTCCGGTACCTGCTGATTATATATTTGTATAGATCGTTATTTTATTGTATTGCTTCTGATATTGCATTTCTATGCTTCTCTGTCTTCGTCCCTTATCCGGTTCTGTTGCACCCTAGGCTTACACTATTTCTGTTAAAGTAGTCTTCCCATTTCTCGACATTTTTCATTTTCTTTCCTGCCATTTCTTTCTCTTTAACACACTTCGTTACTATTCTCCACTCTTGTTTACCTTCTTTTTTTAAATAATAAATTAACAAGTACAGAAAAATAACAAACTTCAGGTTTCTTTACTTCAAATGATTTATTTGATCAGTTTCGAATTTTGTTACATTCACAGATATGTTAGAAAGTAACAATTCTTAGTGTACATGATCGATTTTTCAGCAATACTTAAATTACATTAATACCGCCCATTTTCGTTTAGATGTTATTCAATAACAATTGTGCTGTTCGTTACATTTTCATAAATCTTTTCTTAGTTTAGGAAGTATTTTTTTGTGCTTGTCTTAACAGAAATTTACATTTGAAAATCGAAAATATAAAAAATAATAGGTAACATAGTTTCGAAGTAATTATAACAGCTAAAGTGACTTGTAGTTGTTTCATCGTTACAATCGCACCCGGAAAAACGTAACATTTCCCTACCGTTTTATTATTGCAGGAAGTAAACAAATTTTAAAACTATTTTCTTATTCCTTTATTTGATTCGAATAATTTACGACTGAATCATTTGAATTTAACAAAAATATCGTTTCAAATTGTGAGTTAAAATCGATGCTTGTTTTTAATGTACATTAAAATTCATTTTTTATTACGCAGCATATATAAAATCATTGGGTTCGTAAGATTTCTTCATATTCCACTTTATATACTTCATATTCCACTTTATATACTTCATATTCCATAGCAGTTATACCTGACACGTTTAATCTTTTCTAATTGATTACAGGTAATTATACATAAATTACTCATACAGAAAAATGCACCCGGCATAATTTATGTATCAAGTTGTAAATGCAAATTATAACATGTGGTAATGAATATAAATAAATTTGTGGCAGCGTTATTTTATACAAAAATATGATTATATTTCTCTTTCAAATCAAATTCTTTGATATATCGAGACATATATCAACAAATTTGCTGATATTTGTTCGCTTAAATAAATATCCTAAAAGGGACTGATGTTTCGATATGAAGAATAGTTCGATTCAACGGAAAAGTATACGCTACTAGTGTTTTCATATAATATAAGAAATCCATTCCCGGCTTTTAAACGTATAAAGATTTACAAAAACTTCTTAACAATATTTTATATAAGCTGCTAATCGATTAATCAAAGAGATCATCGTCTCACTCTTCGAGGAAGAAGTATTGTCCAGCTTTCTTCTGTTCCAAGTCCTGTTAAAAAAATACAATAAGCATATTAGGAAATACCTTGAATTATTTATTAAACTATATTTAACCCTTTGAGGACAGAGCAATTTAATTTGAGATAGTTAACACGCGGGATATTATTTATTTCAAATAAAATAAATAATAATTCCCTTCTTTGGATTAGGTTAAATAATAATTCTTCTTCTTGTAGGTTGTTCAGACGCATATATGCGTCACTCGACCGCAAAGGGTTAAAGTGTCACGGGACAAATTTAATATCTAAAGTTACATACCTTTACAGATTGACTTTTATTGATTCTTGGTCGAAAATTGTTAGGATCTCTTCTGAAAGTAATACCTAGGAGCTCTAAGAATCTGTTCATTCCATTTAATAAAGACTGTGGACTATGAGCCACAGTTGACAAAGACGGAGTACCAGAAAAGACAATTACACGATCAGCTAAATACGTAGCCATAATAAAATCGTGCTCTACCACAAATCCTGTTTTCTTTGCATGTAGAATAAATCTAAAACAGAAATATAAATTTTATAATAATTTCCTAAATATGCTTCAGTTTAACTTTAGTCATTCAATCATTCGAATAATAGATACAAATAAAAAGAATAATCTATTACCGTTTTATTACTTTAGCTGCAACTAAACGTTGCTCAGAATCTAGATAAGCAGAAGGTTCGTCGATCAAATAAACATCGGCCGGTTTTCCAAGACACAAGGCTAAAGCTACTCGCTGCAATTCTCCTCCAGAAAGATTCTGTACCTCTTGGTCCATAATATCATCTATTTTTAATGGCTTCATAACGTCCGTTACGAATTGAGGATGAACATAAGCATCCCTAATCTTCTCATGCAATAACTGTCGTACGACACCTTGTGATTTAGGACTAATTTTCTGCGGTTTGTAACTAATATGCAATTGGGGAATATTTCCTGTAAAATGAAAAATAACGTTGATAATTTTATCCTTTATTTTACAGTTTAAAATATGACGATTTTATTAAACTTGTAAAGATAAATAAATTGAACTTGCCTGAACCGTCATCGGGTGGTAAATTACCAGCCAACATTCTGATAAACGTTGTCTTCCCTGTTCCATTTTCCCCGAGTAGAACAAGAATTTCCGAATCCGTAAACTGACCTTTCTCAACATGTAATTGGAAGGAACCCATTGTTTTTGTCATCGCCGGATATTCATAATGATTCATACGTTTGACTTCTTCCTCGGTCGCGCTTTCCGCTACTTTAAACACAAGAGATTCCTCGCGGAATCTCAAGTTCTCAGTTGGCACAAAACCATCAAGGAAAATATTTATACCTTCTCTCACAGAGAAGGGCATAGTAACTACACCATATGCTCCAGGAACACCGTACAGACAGCAAATGAAATCGGACAAATAGTCTAACACTGATAAATCATGCTCCACTACTATGATAAACCTGTTAATTTCAGTAGATTATTAATTATGTGAAGAAGAACATTACATTTTGTTGTATCAATTTGCTTACTTGTCAGGATGAATAAGAGATCGAATTGTCAATGCAGCATTAAGACGTTGTTTTACATCTAAATATGAAGATGGTTCATCAAACATAAAAATATCTCCATTCTGAATGCATACCATGGCGCAAGCGAAACGTTGAAGTTCTCCACCAGAAAGTGCATCGATGCCTCTGTCGCGTATATGCATCAAATCTACAAACAGATAAATTTATAATTTTTCATCTTTAAAACAATATCTTTGTTTAATTGCATTACTATTTGTTATACTAGATTTTTATGATAAATAGTTTATACTATTATCAAGTATTCTAGAATTATTTTTAATAATATTAACACTGACTTACCTAACATTTTACAAATTTCTATCTGATTCTTGCACTCATCCTTCTTATCCAAAAGTTGTTGCACAGTGCCTTTTACAGCCTTAGGAATTTGATCTACATACTGAGGCTTAATGAGTGCTTTCAAATCATCTTCTAATATTTTGGTAAAATAGTTTTGCAATTCGCTACCCCTAAAATGGCTCAAGATTTCTGTCCAGTCTGGAGGATCCTATATTGATTAAATGAACAAGCTCCATAAGGTTTCCAAAAGAATAATACGTTATAATGTAGAAAGAACATATATAGCTATACACACAGTAAATCTGCCCAAGTTAGGCTTCTGCTTGCCTGCCAAAATTTTAAGGGCAGTTGATTTACCAATTCCATTAGTTCCAACTAAACCTAATACTTCTCCAGGACGTGGAATAGGTAATCTATGCAGTTTGAATGAATTTTTTGAATAACGATGGGTAGTTTCTTTTTCTAAATTACTAGGAAGGTTGATAATAGATATTGCCTCGAATGGACATTTCTAAAAATAAAGGAATCATATTATTATATATTTTAAATAATTTTAACAAAGAATTTTGCAACATTTTTTATCATACCTTAACACAAATACCACACCCAATACATAATTCTTCAGAAATTGATGCTATTTTACTATTTGGATTAACTTCTATACAAAGTTTACCCATCCTTACTACCGGACAAGATCTTTTACATTCCTGTCTACACCTTTTTGGTTTACATTTATCAGAATTAACAATAGCTATACGGGTCAATCGATCCGTTTCTTCCATTGACTTTTTTGGTGGCATGATGGTAAGATATTTATTTACCTGAAAATTATATACAAAATATAGCTTGATTCAATAAAAGATTCCTCATAATTTACTTTAATACTCAATAACTGTTGTCTGATTTTATAATTGTAATACATATTACATTGAAAATTGTTAAGAAAAAATATGAAATAGTTTCAGAACACTTGTAGAATAATTGAGAATTTATAAGGGAATTTAAAGAAAATGACAAAAGAAATTTAATAATTCAACAACTCTAGTAACTTTAAATGTTAATTGCAAATA
This sequence comes from Anthidium xuezhongi, assembly GCA_022405125.1. NCBI lineage: Eukaryota > Metazoa > Arthropoda > Insecta > Hymenoptera > Megachilidae > Anthidium > Anthidium xuezhongi. The sequence continues at coordinate 8,768,970 of CM039638.1, read as the reverse complement.
GTAGATTATGTTCTGAAACAATGAAATAAGTTTTTAATACACAAAATTGTTTTTTTGACTGAGAATATTATTAAATAATTAATAGATACTTAACAAAATTCAACATATGTTCTACTTGCATCCTATTGAACACAATAATCATTTCTCCAATTGGAATATAAAATAAAAGATAATCAATTAACGCAAAATATTTTACATAAGAATTCCTGTATATTTGTATTTAATTAAAATACAATTTTTATTACAAATTTTAATTTCACCACGAGCTTATAACCTCGTGTAATTAAACGTAAATCATGTTAATACAAAAGTATTATAAATAGAATCGTATAAACAATAAAATTAATTTAATTAAAATATATTATGCCGTTATTTTATAATATTTAATAAACACGTATACAAATATATACCTGTCAAAACCAAAAAACGTGAAGGAAACTCCTTTACAACCTTTTCGAAGGAGTTTCCACACTTCCACACCACCGCATGCCTTGATTTCGGTCATAGATTATAAAGAGATGGGGTAACTGTACATTACAAAATGTACTAATGTTTCAAGGATAAAAGAATTAAAATTATTATATTTACATTATCAATTTTTATACGTCTTGTAATTGTTTAATAACAATCTGTACAATGATATAGTTTATATATGATTTCTACAATGATGCTTGCAGTAGGCTGCGTGTAATAGAACATGTAACGAGATTACTATCCACGAAGAATAATGATGGTTATAAAACTTTTTCTTATATAATTATTAATACACATAAAAATTATTCTTTACAATGAAGAAAACAAATTTATGTAATATGAAATTGTAACAAAGTTGCATTATTTTGTCGGGTGTTTCCAAAAATCGTTTGTATTACGCCACCTAGCTCAATATTCTGCACCTCTCATGAAACATTATAAAGATTTATTCTGAAGTTTTGAGTATAGAATAATTACTTATATCCTCTGATTTTTGTAGTGAGTATTGTTTTAAAATGATGTCTGTTATATTTATCAGAGATTTTAAGTCTTTAACTATTTGAGCAATGCATCATTCTTGTACACGAGCAAATATTACTTTGACCACATTTAGTTTAAAACAGGTGTCAAGTGACAGTTCTTAGGGCTTCTTTTATTTATATCATTTAGTACGCTAATAAAATACAAAATATTAACATATCATAACACATTACATTACTCACATTTACCGCTTTCACATAATATTTTGTGATTGTGTATAATAGTTTTTACAAATTCTATTATAAAAAAATGGCGGTTTTGCATAAACAGTTTTTCCATTTATAAAGTTTAACTTATATATATATTTTACAATACTCATTACCGTTTTAATTATTAGGTACTTTTATAAAATTACTGTAAAAACACAATCAGTATAATATTATTTTATGATATAAATTTTATTCTTTATTAATTACATTTAATACACCATAACTGTTTTTATATTAATTTGTTAATATGTTCCAAGTTTCTGTTAAAAGATATGTTATATGTTAATATGTAATGTACTTTTATTTAACATGTTCCATATAGCTATTACATTAAGTGGAATGGAGCGAAGTATTCATGAAATGTTAAAAGATGCTCCATCTTTAAATGATAGTGATAGTGCAGTCCACAGTGGGACTCCTCCACCTCATGTACCAAATAACTGTAGTAGTGATAATCAACCTAGACCAGCTACAATAAATTTAACTCTAGGTAGTCCTACTTCACAAGTGTGTAAGTATAACAAATGTTCTTTATAACAAATACTTTGTAAAATACTTGTTTCAAAACTATAATGATATTATTAAATTTGTGGCAGCTGTAACAGTATCTCCAAATACTCCTATTCAAAATGGTGATACGCAAACAATGCGTACAGCTCAAAGTAAAATTGAAAGTATTAAAAACTGGAGTATTTCTACTTACAAGTGTACAAGACAATTAATGTATGAAAAACTTGGGAAAACATCACGTACAGTAGATTCTGGTAAGTTCTGAATATATTTTATTTATTTGTATTTTATGATTGTAATGCTGTTATATTTTTAGAGCTTGAAACACAGATAGAATTATTAAGAGATACTCAGAAAAAGTATTGTAATGTTTTACGATTGTCAAGAGCATTAGCTTCTCATTTTCATCATGTTGTTCAAACACAGCATGCTTTAGGAGAAGCATTTTCTGAATTAGCTCAGAAATCTCCAGAATTGCAAGAGGAATTTCTATATAATTCAGAAACACAAAGAAACTTAACTAAAAATGGTGAAACATTATTAGGGGCCTTAAATTTTTTTGTTTCTTCTGTAAACACACTTTGTAACAAAACTATTGAAGATACATTACTTACAGTACGACAGTATGAAACAGCAAGGTAATTAAAGAATTTTATGTATATGTTTTAATATATATCTGTTATAAATATATATGTGTATATTAAAAACAATTACAATAAATATTATTAATTTTTTTACAGAATAGAATATGATGCCTACAGAACAGATCTTGAAGCATTAGCACAAGCAACCAAGTCTGATGGTAGCAATGCTGCAAGATTGGAAGAGGCACAGGCTAATTATGAAGAACATAAACAAAATTTTGAAAAATTAAGATCGGATGTTTCAATTAAGCTTAAATTTTTAGATGAAAACAGAGTACGTTTTTATCATTGTTTACTTCCTTTTAAGTATTTTTGACCTCATTACCATATCTTTGTTACAGATTAAAGTAATGCATAAGCAATTACTACTGTTTCATAATGCAATATCTGCCTACTTTTCTGGTAATCAAACAGCACTGGAAGCCACATTGAAACAATTTAATATAAAGATTAAATCACCAAATTCATCTTTACCATCGTGGCTTGAACAGTAGTTCTACTAGAAGAAAATAAATCCATGTTTTGAAAGGTATGAATGAGAAGGTACATTCGTCCAAACGAATTTCTCTTTAAACAACGGAGAAAATGATACGGTAGAAAAAACTTTCCGAAATTCTCAAAACTGTTACAAAAACACTGCTGTTAAATAATTTGTTATTTCAAATGATTTTTGGAAGAGAATGGATAAATAATGTAAAATCAGACTGAATTTTTTCTGACTTATGCTTTAAGCATTAGCTAATTTCAATATGTGGTATACGCATCAACAAATCTCGATTATATGCTAGTTATTATTGTCAGTTTAAAATATGCCAGTTGAAGGATTTGGTAAAATTTCTCTTTATTCAGTAGTAATGCTTATAAAACTTTAAAGGCAATAGAAATTTAATTTTTATATCAGGCTTCTTAGAGAAGCTCTAATGTAAATACATGAAAAATGATATATTGAGCTTTGGATTTTATAGTATGTACAAACAGTATTTATTGGTTCTTTATATTACATTTTGCACCAATTTAATAGATATATCACAGTTGCTAGTAAGGGAATTACAATGAATTGAACAAAATTTTAAGGTCAGGTATTTTTTGTACTTTTTATTCCGTTCTACGGGTTAAACATTGACTGAGTTTTAATTGTTCACCCCACTACATTACATAGTCATTTATTCTTCATTTAAATACTTCATCAAAGTTAATCTGCATAATTAAAGAAGATATTATATAATATTTAATACTTCCTAATATGTATTCAACTTTTTATATTTCTATACCTTCATTTATTATATTTCAATGTTGATGACATTTTCGTATATTTACTGATTTTTACATCAAACTTAACTACTTTTAAAATGTTAAGGGAAAATGAGTTCTTAAACTCTATATTTAACTATAAATTAACTTGCTTTCCTAGTGCAAATTTTTAATTTACAAAAACAGATTCTTTGCAATTACAGGTACTTAATTTCAGTCTAATTAAGTTAATGTATTATCTGCATTTATTAACTTATTATTATATAGGGGCATTAAGTTTGTGTCTTTCAATCATATGTATTTATGATTTAATTTAAATTATGAATTAATTTTCACAAGTATTTAAAGAAAAAGAAGCATACATTTATTTAATTTTCTAAATACAGAAGTATAACTTCATTGAATGCAATTATTTTTAATCAAATGTATCTATATTTAAATGAATAGGATGTTTAATTGTTGCAAAGCAAATGAATGCTAGTCATATTTTTAGGTGAAAAATTTAACAAATTAAATTCTGTTTTATTATTTGTTATTATATATGTTATTATTATTTTAAAGCAACAATAAATGTTGTCTAAACTGAAACATCACAGATCATTACGCTTCACAAATAGAAAATTCTTAGTATAGATAAAATAGACATGTGTATATTATCATTATTATTTGTTGCTTCAACATACAGTTTATACTAAAATGAATGGTAATTTAAACTAAAAGAATTAATCTATCAACATTATGGGTATGATAATAGTATGGTTTATCACAAATATTTAAATATGTCTCTTCCAATGAGATTACAAATGAATCTTTTAATGAGCATAAAATAATATTTATAACACTGAATTGTATATGTTCTGGATATGCAATTCAGTATATTTTTTAAACTTCTAAAAACTCCTATCATTATACATTTATTTTTAAAACAATAATGATAAACAATATAATTAAACCATGACCCATGATTCAATACATAGTATATTATTTTACTTTTTGCATACTTTAGATTTATGCAAACTGAGGATCAATAATTCATTTTTTTTATATTTTATCATATCTCATAAATGCATTCCATTATTTAACATATTTTGTTAGGAATGTTTTAGGCCAATAAAATACATTGTAATTAAATAAAAATACAATCTTATATTTATTATTAAGTAGAAATAAGAATAAAGAATAATGTTGAATAACTTAATAATTAAAATGTGCAACTTAAGCACTTTTTAATTTATAAAACATATTGTAGCGACTGTATTATGTTCCTAATCATGATGTTGTTGTGTGTATATTATGTGTATACAAACTCTAAATAATAAATGAATGCTTATATATCTTGCTTTTTATAGAATTTTTGTTATTCAGTTAACACTTTTTGTATGTTTACGTTGAATTTTTATTTTAAAACTGAACACATAATTAAAAATAAGTATTTATTATTGACTTATTTGTTTTATGATAATGGAACAAACAATAACAACATTATTTTTCTGAAAATATTAACATATATTTAATTTACATAAAATTAACTACGATGTATTATTAACACTCTGTTCTGTTTCTAATTGTGTCTCTGAATTTGCTTGTGACATTTCAAATTCTTCCATACTTTTGCGTAATATAATTGGTTGCACTTTCATAAATATTTCCATTATTTTATGGTTAGCATAAATATGTTTGCCTGAACAATTCTCTATACATTGACCCTATAATGAATTAAAAACAAATCTTTAAATAAAACGGATCAGTTCAAATTTCAGAATAAATAAATGTCCTTATCCAATTACATTATTTCAAGTATATGTATATACATAAAAATGTTTTAAATATTGGTTACAAAACACACCTCATCATTAGAGACGTCCCTTGAAATAAATGTACTCACACAGGTTTTAAAACATGTTTCAGTTATTTGATTATATAAAAGTTGAAAATCCTTCATCTATAACATAATAATTACATAAAAATATATTTTTATAACTACTTGTATTAACAAAGAAACAGGTTAGAACGTTGTATTTCATTGTTAAAATAAATTAATAACACTTAAATACATTTCTAATAATCGAGGCATCCATGCTTAAGTAATATTTTTTTAATTTTCAATTTATATAATTTGTTTGCAAAATTATAATATTCGCCGGTTTTCTTTTCTTTGAGGTTAGTGTACCACCATATTTTAAATTCGGAACTACACAGCAGTTTGATATTGACCTACGATAGGTGTATTTTGGTCGATTTTGTTGCAAAATAAATGCACATAAATATATAACTAATACAGATTAAATAGGCTATGTATAATTACTTGCATACAAAAGCATATCTTTCCCAAAATTAAATTCAATTGCATACGAAAATATGTAAGTACATATATTTATATTATACAGCTGCATTTTACAGATCTAGTTTTTAAAAATGATATTAAAATTTATTTATATACGTGATTTATTTCTAACTTAGCTTCTATATCTATAATTTTATTTTACTTCGTATTTATAACATCAAAATTATACAATGCTAGATAATATCATGTACGATTAACGAAGTATTAATTTGTATAAATATATATGTACAAACTATAAAATTATGTTATAGCAAATATTATATACAGTCTTATGCCTAAAAACAGATAAAAAAAACATATACATCCATTGTATAAAACAAAAATTATATTTTAATTAAGAAAGATTAGAGGCCAAGTTCAATGCTTGGTATTAAGAAAGAGCGCGCTTTTATCGGAGCAATTCGGGAACGCTCGGGCTCGATCGGATTGAATCGTTTATGATTGGACGCGAGTTCCGAGTCAGCGAAACGTGAATCAGTCAGCGTTGACGGGACGAAGCAGCAAGTTCGATTCGATTCAGTGTAGAAACGAAAAGGTTTGTCGGTGCGTGTCGCCGGTGAATGAAGCGGGCTAATTATTACGTGCGATGGCCGCGTGCTATAGCGAGCAGGCATCATCCACCTCGGGAAACGTAACGAAAAAGTTACCTGCAGTCGCCGCGAAGCCAGTCTGTTGGCAACACAGGCTGTTCGGTAAACAATTGTCGCGGTGCAGTCAGGTTAGTCAACAAGAAACAAAACCGTGCGATGCAAGTGGTACTCTCGTTGACGAGGATGGCCAGCCGATTTGTGAGGTGATCGGTGTGTACTTTAGTTTCATTAACCCCGGTGCTACCTGCGATGACTTTACACGTCAGCTGTTCGACCTTTACGCGAGTGTCAACTCGTCGCACACGGAAAAAGACCGAGACGCAGAGAATCCTAACCGAGGAAAGGAAAGGAGAAAAAGGTTCGAGGTCGTGCACGTGGTTCTTTGGAGTAACGTAGCCGATGTCCTCGACTTTGAAGAGAGTTTTCGTACGCACGTTTCGGAGTTACCCTGGTTAGCAGTGCCGAACTTAGATTACGAAAGAAAGGTAGGATGCACCTCTTTTATTACTTCTATTTTCAATTATACCGCTACTGTTGCTAATATTTCAATCATATTTTTAATTTTATCGTAATATTAGTATGTATGTTGGTATCCGTTAATCTAAACCTTAGCAAATTCAACATAGCGCAGATATCTGTCGGTACCGTTTTATATTCAAAATTTTTATTAAAACATGTTTTACATTAAAACATTTCTCTACTTTGTTCTTCCAACAGTAATCGACATAACTTTTACGTTCGTTAAACTTGCAACAAACACAAGTACAACAATTGTACTTCTCTGTCTCCTTCTTCTGTTTCAAACCAATGTCACCGACTCTTTACCGTTCAATTGTGCGGACATGCACGAACTTCAATTAAATTCAATTACATAATTAGACTGGGTTTTTAAACCGAATAACGGCCATTCGTTGGTACACCCATTCAGATAATTTATAAGTTCTTGGAACTTCTGTGCCGTTCCAATGAATTTATAACCGTTTTATAATAATTTCAATGCTTTTTTGCCGCGTGTACCGCTCTGCGTTCGTGCATGTTTAACGTTTCACGATGGTCCGTGAATTTTTCACAGATCGTAGAAAATTTACGGTCAGACTGGTATGATCAATTGAAGCGAGCGTATTATCCGAAATTTGTATACACATGCCTGTCATAAAGTTACACATGTACACATAGGCGGGCGCACATGCCGTTATGCAGAAGGACCGTGCGCGCAGCGCCTTTTTTATTTTCAACGGGTGTTTTAACCCCTTGCCAGACGTGCTATTTAGGGTCCGATTTTATTTGCACCGACACACGAGGCAATGTCGACTTTCTCTAACTAAAAATCGTTCGTAATATTTTCTACAACGCATCTGCCCTTTGCTCAACGAACTTTTAGTTTAGATTCAACGTTTTTTCTCTCGTTCGTTTAACATTCGTGCGTTCCTCCCCTTTTGTAAGCACATACATTTTAATTTTCCTTTCACGTTCTACCATCGATTGATGTTGACCATTATTTTTCTGATTAAACTCCAAGTATTAACTTTGCAAAGGGTGAAGCATAAAGTATAAAAACAAACATCGATTAAATAATAATTTCCACGTAGATAGCGTGGTGAAAAATTCAAATTTCAATGGAGATGTTGGCAATTTGTTAAATAGTACAAAAATGTCTGGCGAATTGGTCATTTTAATTCAAGACGATGTTATTCGTAGCAATTAAAGCAGATGTTGGGGCTGCTTCGTACATTGATCTTTTCATCACCCACGTACCTCGATAATGCACGTATGTGCGTATCTCTTGTCTCAAAAGTTTGAGCGACTGCGTTGCGCGTTACGGTCCTTCAAACACGTATAGCAGATATTCGGATCTCCCTGCGATTTTTATACAGGTTATCGTATCGTGGTAGATGAATCAAAGTAGGAAGAGAAAAAAGGAAAAACAAAAGAAGATACGCATAGTTTCTGTACAACTCGAGGGTAGTAGCACACCGTGAAACGCATTACGGATGCCGCAGAACTTCTATGTAAGATAAATATTGTTGGTACTCGTTACATGTATACGCTATACAAATGTAAGAGACGATCGGAGGTCGTTATTCCCTCACTCTTTTTTTCCACGATCATTAGTCAGGCTACTCGAGCTGCTGGTGTCTGAGATGCATATACATATACTCAATAGTCTGATTCGCGAGTAAATGTAACGATAAGCGTCCTGCGCAATTAGCGTCAAGTAGCTTCACGATTCTTCCTTGCTCGTTATTCCGCCTATCCGCTCGATCCACGTCGAGAATCACCCCCTTGAAATCGTAGATTCTTTGTATACTGTTCCATTCATTTAACAATAAGAAGAGCAACTTGGGTTTCTGAAACGCTGCGAGAGAGAAAGAGAAGAAACGTCGAAATCTCTCTTTCTCTCTCCCTCCTTTTCACGATCGCCGTTTTCTTAGCTCGAGGGCAAAGAAAGAAATCTGATACCAATGATGAATTCTGATTATAACATTCAGTCGAGTAGAAAAAAGTTAAGGTAACCGGTAAATATAGTGATTAGTAGTAATAGAAGGTATTATGAAGTGAACATCGACCTTCGGTGGCTAACCGACGGTATCTTTTCACGTTCTCACAATGGAAGCCGTCCAGTTTGACAGAACTGAACGGTTAGCGATATAAAGCGAGCGAAACGATGCTAGGATGTCCGTCGCTTGGGACGGTGTAATAGAGTCCACGGCTGCTCATCGTTTGTACGACGTAAACCGTTTTCATAAAGATACACGGCTTTGCCTTGAACGGGGAAACGCCGAGAAAAAGAGTGAAGCCGAGCAGCAGCCTTTCTATTCGGGGTGGCCGACCCATATCTTCTGCAAATAGCTTTCTCATTCGACCGGCGAGATCAAGAAAGCGACGGAACGATAGAGAGAAAGAGAGAGAGAAAAGTATATATGTTTACGTTTGTGTGTGTATACGTATCGGAAGTAAGGAAAGAGAGAGAGAGAGAGAGATGGGTAAATCGGTACGATGCACCAGGTCCCTTCCCACGAAAACGACTGAAACGGGAAGAAGAAAAAAGGAACACGAGAGAAACGTTGGAATCTAGATAGACTTTGAGGTAGTTCGTACACAGAGTGGCCCGTACGCGGCGCTATGTAATCCTCAGCTCCGTCTCCTCCACCTTTCCTCCCTGGCTCCTGTCTGCTTTTTAGCTGGCATATCGTGTAGATTACATACGACCTACTCGGCGATGGTCAAAGGAAGAGTGAAGTACGTGCGAATCGCCCGAATAAATGTATTCCAGTGCCTACCTATGACTCGAAAACTCGCGTGATACCCTTCGAGAACGCTTTGACGCCGGCCTGGCCCCGACAGTATCGTGCGGATAAAAGTGGGTAGAAAATTACGCGCGTGAAAAACGAAGAAAAGAAATTAAATGTTCCGCGCCGTTTGTCAGAATACCTTTCACGATATATATCTTTCGTCGGTGGAAATTCGTTTTGGCCAACTTGTCTCGTCTCTTCAGTTGTACATTTTTTACCGTCTCCGCGTTTCAAGAGTGTCGCTGAACTCGTCGATGCGCATCTTTACCGTTGCACGATACTTTCCTTTTGCGGCTAGCTTGACGACAACGCGATCGTGTTCCCATTGTCGTACGTAAACTCTACGAGATCGATCCTTTAACAGAATGGAAGAAGTTCCTTCCATGTTCTGCAACAGTTCCAGTCGTGCACAAACGTGGATACGTTTGCGTGTAATTGAAAGCGGTGGCTTAAGACGCTGCTGGGGTTGACCAATAGAAACAGTGGTCTCGTCAGTCTCGGTCGGACGAGAGATGTCGGGAGGCCGCGATATCTATATATAACAGGGGTGCACAACTCCAAATGTCGAGGATTCAAATTTAAACGGAGTCAATTAATTAATATTTAAAATTCACGATACATTCTCCATCGCGAGATGTACTTACCATTATTCATCGTAAATAACATGATCGAAATAGTATCGTTTTAACCATTCAAATTGCGTTCAATCTAAGGGATAAAATATATTGATCCGTAGCTTTACAATACAGAGTCGCGCTCGTTGAGCCGTAATAAATTACGCATCAAATGCAACAACCTTAACTCGTGTAGACGATGTAAATCATCGCGTTTTTTCAATGTAAGATTAGATTAGCACGGTATATTAAAACAATTATTTCCACGTATTTCCATGTTTCTTGCTCGTTACAACGTTCAAGCGATTAAATAACCAACGCTGAACGTAGTTGAATGGCCACAGCGCACGCAATGCTTAAAAGATTTTCAAGGTACTTTAATAATTTTAAAACGTATAACATTTATTCAACGCCCGGCGATGCATAGTGTTATTTACGAGGCAAAAGCGATTCTTGCAAAACATTAAAGGGCATCGCGCGAATAAAAGTTCACAAGGTAAAATCGTTTATCGGTAACGTGAAAGTTTATTCCGGAAAATTTACCGCGACAAAGCGCGCGTTGTGCACCTCTGTCGTTCACGAAGGAGGCGATTGAACGCGCGCGAACGAGTCAACAGTGATCTCATCCCTTCCCCTTCATCGCTCGTCTTCTACCCGATGTCGGTACGGCAAGGGGTTCCCCTTGCTCAAGAGACCCGAGCGGTCGGAGTGTCTGGTAGAAAATGTCGAGTAAAAAACGTCACTTTTCAAATTATCCCTCCGCGAACCCTTTCGCTTCTTACATTCGAAATTACCAATCAGCAGAAACGAGACGATAGTACCCGTCGAGAGAGAGGGAGAGACGGGTCCGATCGATTTCGATACCGTTCGACCTTTCGCGCGCTGTATCGCGTCAACTTTGGACCTTTGGAATATCCGATCGGTGGCGGTGTTACACCGGTAGCATTTTTCGTAGCCGATACAAGTTGCCGACAGAGGAGAAAGGGAAATCGACGAGGGTAAGCGGGTGATGGAGCAAGGACGACACGGGGGAAACGAGCGAAGCAGGAGCGTTGGAAGCGGCGCGTGGTAGGGGACATACAGACCACCGGGGGAAATAACGATAGCACCGTCGAGCGAGCGGCAGCAGCAACGCCAAGGGAGGACGTACGCGTTATCGACCGCTCCAGACGGAGACGGCGAACGAACGTATATACCCGGGCCCGTAGGAACGAACGAGAGAGTCGCCCGTAGGAAATATATGAAGGGACGAGGTAATGCCTCCCCGTGGAGGGTCGCGATAACGTACGACGTCGCACGTTCGGGTACCTAGAGCCGGAGAGACCCTTCTTGCCTTATTCTGACGCTCACCCCTCTCCGCTTTGTGTGTTTGCGCGATGCCTGCAACGCGCATCGGTCAACGATTTTACGTGTCTCGATTTGCCTCGATCACCGGGACACAAACGGAACGGCTCCAGGCTGAAACGTCTTGTTACAGTACTGGTGATAGTTTTCAGATTTGTTGCTTTTACTATGCGCCGACAGGTGTCTGATGTACAAAGTTTTATTGAAATCTCGCTCTTTTCAGCGTTTCACAGAGAGATGTCCTTTTATCTTTGACGGAGGCACGGATGTTATGGCAGCTAGTCGATTCTTGTCCGCTCATTGTCGTTTTTGTTTGAAACGGAATCCGTTTTATCCCGATAAAACGAATAATATTATCAGCCGTAAGGATACATTACCCGGGGCCTTGTACAAAGAATAACTGTTGTCATAAAGGGACAAAAGGATTTAATATTTGCAGGGCAGACGGTACTCGTTAAACTGTACAAAACACGCTTACAAGGGAAGTTGGGGAACTCGGAAATTCAGAAAATTATGATGCTTTGTACGCGAGTTGTTCGCCCGTAACGCAAACTTACTTTTTGTTGGCATCATTTTAGGGAATGAAATCACCTCTTGAAAAAAAGGTACAGAATTTTCTGCTTTATAGAATATCTCGTAAGCGGTGAGGGATATTAACAAAACTTGTTTCAAAAGAATCGTATCTTTTTCCTTATATTACAAAACTAACTCTTGGACGACGGACCAAACTGAATTTTGGACTACTTTTTGTTTTTATTTTTGAAATAATGAAGGTTTTATTTATTTATAAAATAATATAACAAATTATTTAAATTGAAATATTAGAAATTTTGTATAAAAATATAGGACTTCTTTTTTCGCACCAAAGAAGAGAAAATAATTTGTATTAAATTCGAAGGTAGTTCAAAAAGCATGTAACGGGTATTATCTAGTCCGGAAAAATGTGGAATGATTAAAAACGTATCTGCACTTCTTAGACTCATCTTCATTATCTATTCTAGTATGAAAGTCTGCCAGAATGTGTCTATTGTACTTCAGTCTTCTTTGCTCCTTTTTTGTTCTCCGGCGATCAGACAGCTTAACGAGAATCGGTGTTCAACATTTAATGACAGTCGATTGTCTTCTTAACAGAACCACTTCCTACCATGTTCTGTAAAAATCGATTATTCGGTGGTATCAGAAATTGCTTTGTTCTTTCGAGGCACTTCTCTTTCCGGTAACACAGCTACAATTGAAATTTATTATTTCCATTTTCTAAGGTTTATACTACTTCAAATATTATTTTTCAATTCATAAAACTGTTTGGTTTAAAAATTCACACATTTTAACCGAAATACCTTTGAATACATTTTGTAGATCTAGATCATGATCGATCCAGATTAAAATAAATTTTAAGTAGCATCAATATTATAATAATACATTGAGTATGATATATTTAGTATGACATACTCCAAATTATAATTATCCAGATTTTATTTTGCAATTTTTCAATTTAATACTTTGCTATAATATTAATACTAATGTTAGTTGCTAAAAATGAAATTGAAAATTGACACGAAAAGTAGTAATAAATAGTAATAAAAAGGAATATAAATAAACTAATTGGAGTAGAATTCTTATTATTAAAAATACGTATATTTACCACCAGAAAAGGGATTGAATTAACCTTTAGTACCATCGTAGGACCAAATTTAACCCTAATTGTTAGGGTTATTTATTATAATTAATAATAGTTTTCCTCCTGAAAAATGACAGTCTTATAATATTATTACAAATGTTTAAAAGTAAAGAAAAATAAAAATGATAAAATAGGGTATAACTAAACCACGGTATTTAAAAATGTTAACTTGAAAATTTCAAAAGAGAGACCAGCAGCAAAATCCGGTAAACGAAAGATCCTCTGGTCTGCAGCCTTCCAGAGTCGTTCTCTTTTATCTCAAGCAGAACAGAAGTTTCACGCTTTTCCTATCTTTTCCCTTTCTACATCTGATGTTACTGTAATCGTGCAGCGTACTAGAAGAGACGACGGTACTTATTATCGGCGAGAACTCTGTTCTCGATATCTTCACCGGAAAACCAGACGCTTTTCTCGTTCATAAAGACGAAGAAAAAGACAATTCTTAAAATATTTCTCTTGGTTCAGACATGACATTGAAAGAGTTGATTGCTTATCTGCGAGGCAAACGGAAATTTTCTCGTGTCCTCTCCGCTTGTACGACTATTCTTTTCTTATCTATTTCGGTGTGGAAAAACTTTCAGCCATTTTCTACTATCATGCTCGAGACCCTTTTTCCATCCCTTTTCCAACCCTTCCCCGGGTGCCTACTGCCTCTTGTAGCACTGTAATCATGCAGCCACGGCCAGAAGGGATAGCACTCATTGTCAGCAGACATTACTCCCCTGTAGACACTCGTTGCCCCCTTTTTTTCGTCGTGGTTGAGTTTTTTTCGTGGGTTTGGCCAGCAAAGGATAACGGAAGCAACAGAGGCCAATGCTCCTACGTGTTTCGAATCCCTCACGCCTTGCACGTGTATATTCCTCTCACGCTTCTTGAAATTGATGGGGTTTCGATCTTCCTCTTCTTCTTCTTCTTCTTCTTTTTTTTTTTTTACGGGCCAGCACTTGGCGCGAGTTGAATTCGAACCACGACTTTCGGCTCACGAAACGAACTTCTGTGAAATTGTCCAACACGAAACGTGCGGGATAAACAGTACAATGATTGCCACCGCGTACCTTATCGGGGCTACAAATATGTATGTAACGCCTTCGACTTTATACGCTTGTATTATAAGATCAAACTATTATCATGTAATTTAAACGATAAAGTAATATGCAAATGTATAAAAGAACCCTGATGAAGAAATTTACAAATGAACGCTGCGTGTACCTACTCTGTTATTATCGTTTGTAAAACATTATTACATGTCACCGAAGTGTATTTTAAATGACTGTGTCTGAATAATTGTACGAGCATTTATCGATAACTAAAAATACACGCGAACGCTTCTTATGCCTCTTAATTTTCCACTTTGATCAAGATTTAAACGACAGCGACTCTCGAATATAAATCATTCGATGCTTTGATACAAAAGCGAAGGAATATTTATGAAGGAGCTCCAAACGATCGACATTGAAATACTCTTACAGCCGATCAAATATTTCCTTCCCCCCCTTTTTTTTTTACAGACCAGACTGACTCGAAGGTATCGGATAAAGGCTGGCGTACCGACTTTGATTTTATTGGACGGTTCTAACGGCTCGATAATAACCAGAGGAGGTGTAGAACGAACGATCGGCGATCCTGGCGGAGCCGAGTTCCCTTGGAGGCCACCGCATCCAAAGGCTGCTCTCGAGGATGGGCCCTTATTACCATGTGGAGCTCGCGACAGCAACGAACCCATGTTACACGAGGAGTTGCGCCACTGTTTTAAGGGTGTTTACTTTAGCGCACATTGGGTACACATTTTGTTTATCTTTTTTAACGCGTTTACCGTGAATTAGGACCCAAACGACGAAGCTAAGTCGATCATGGTTCAAGTTTAGAAAATATACCATAGCATTTTGATTTTTAAGCAATAAAATTGTTAAATGCAAAACCTTTCCCCTCCTTGGAGGAAAGGATATTGAAAGGAATGCTATTATCTCTCTCCATGGTCCAAAATTGACTTTAAAACCGTACAATCATTGTTATTTCTTTCTTTCATCTGACTTTCTGTAAATTCTTATATTATCTGATTATTCAATTTCTCTTATTTTTTACCAAGAAAAATTCCTTGCATACCTTATGTACCACGAGGTACGTTTAGTGTTAATGACTAAACACGACTCAGATTTGTAGTGTCCACAGCAAACGCGTTAAACTGTACATCATTTAATGTAACTTGAAAAAAGAACATACGTATCCTCTTCACTTCAGTGTCCACCTTGTAAAGCATTCACCCCACAACTCGTGGATACCTATCAGCGAATTCGGGAGAGGGGTCATGACTTCGAGGTGATTTTTGTGAGTTCAGATAGGTCAGTTTGACAGACAATACATCCAGCTATAAACGAAAGAAGATTAGCTGGCAAGATTCATTAAACTGTAACATTCTTCTATTATCAGGAGCGAAGAATCTTATAACGTTTATATCGAAACGATGCCTTGGTTGAGGATACCCTTCAGTCAGGAGGAGAGACGAAAAAAATTAGCGAGGGCTGTAGATGTACAAGCAATACCCACATTAGTGATACTCGATCCTCGGGATAACATAATAACGTTGGATGGACGAGCAGAGCTGATCGAGGATCCGGAAGGACTGGTAAAGAGTTCTGAAACAGTTCATTGAATTAATTTATGATAACGCTATGGTATCCTTGTTTAATGTTGCAGAATTTCCCATGGACCAGTCGTTTGGTAAATATTTTAACCGAGAAGTATGCAACTTCGTTACACGACGCACCGGCGATTATACTGTTCGTTGGTAAGGTTGCTTAACCCTAATCCTAATACTTTGACTGCCACGTTGCAGCTACTAAAAATTCAATTCGATAGTAATTTTATTCTTGACAAATTTTATATTCTGTTTCCATAATAATTTGTTATTTTTATTGTCTATAATCTCGAATATCCACAGCCCCTGGCCATCGAATCAGGACCACTTATAAAATTTCACTTTTATAACTATAATATTTAAAGCAAAGAGTGGAAACACAAGATATTAACATGTGTTAATAATGTTACGTACAGTAGTTGTGTAATTTTACGAAAAACGTGAAAAATACCGACCAGATATATCAAAGAATTCCTAATAATATGGGCGATGGTTTTTAATGGAAATTCAAGTATCACCCATATATGGGCGACGTGGCAGTCAAGGTGTTAATCACTCTCTTGGCTGTTCGTTTTCACGTTGATAGTATGTTTCGGCAGAAGGTGAAGACTGCGAGATACAATTCGCAGAAAGCGTATTATTGCCAGCCGCACAAGCGTACAGGAAAGACAGACCTGATTACGATCCAAGCTATGATGATCCAGACGACGTTTTGCAGTTTTATATAGCGTTAGATGTAAGTACCGTCATCATTGTTCTGTGTGTTTGATAGATACAATAATTGGTCTTGTTTTAGTGTGAAACGTCGGACATTCTTCGCGAATTTGTCGGTTTGGACGACGCTGTACCCCTTTTGACAGCGATTGATATACCTCGAGGAGTTTACGTCGTGATGGAGGATGGTGCCGAAATAACTGTAGATTCTGTACAACAATTTGTCGATGGATTTCGCAATGACAAGCTGCCTATAAACAAAATAGCCGCGGTGCACAAGACCGTAGCCAAAAATGACCACGTTTCTACTTGAATCTTAACCGAGAGTCAACGGACAATTTTATACAGATTATTGCAGACCATTATCGAAGGAAGGAGCAGTTAGGTTTTCAAGTGGTCATTATACAACCACAAAGTAAAGAAGCCCCCCATCCTCTTTTCTCGATCCTATCTCTGTGATACCATTGCTCCTTTCCGTAGGAAGGATCTCGCGCGATGTTGCGTTTCGTATTCACACCATCCCCTTGTGGAACTAACCAAAAGACATGTATTATATATCATAGTCAATGAGAAACTGAGCGAATTGTATTTTTAAGTGTACACACGCACACGTTAATATATTCTAATGTATTACTTAATAAACGTCAAACGAACACGTCGAAGGTACGCTGATTTACTGCTTATTAATCCTGTGCTTTATACAGAAAATAATCATTGATTTGATCGTTAAAATTTTTCACGAGTTTATTGAAATTTATGTGTTTGTTTTTTATAAGTGTTTTTGTATAAAAATTACATTATGCGTTTATAAACAAGTAATTTATTTTTCTCACGTCATTCATTTGATCTACTTAATTATTACTCATTCCATGATTGAAAAGAAACGATCGATCATTGCTTACGTAAATGAAATCACGTTAATTTCGCTTTATACATGTATCTATGATATAATTAAAGCTATATACGTCGTCAGTTATAAAATAAATATAAATAACTCACAATTAACCAAAAAATGCTACGATATGCTGTAAAAAGTAAAGAATATTACATTGATCTCGTCGTCGTATTTTTAAAAAAATATTATTGTCATTGTTTGTACTATATTATCTAAAAAATAAATATTAGGAAGGAATTTCTTATTTTCGTACGTCAAATAAATGATTAAAATTTTTACACTAGAAGAGCTGCCAGAGCATCTAAAAATTTGGATCGTTCTTCGATTTTCAGTCTTATTACTAAAAAACAAAAAGTATCAATGCTTATTTTAAAAAATACTTTCAAAATAAAATTATAGTTAAAAATTCAAGACGATTCTTACTTGTAGTATCAAAATAGTCTGCCTCTATGTACGAGTTTGTATTTTTAGCCACCTGTTCAAAGGCTCTTCCAAATAAGCTGAAAAATAAGCATTATTGTAATTAAGTTTGTGTTAAAAATATTTTTGCAATTGTAATAATTACCTTCTTGGTTGGTCCTCGCATACTGGTGGTATTCCGACCATAAGGCACGTACCCGTTTCCACATTATACGTTGAGGAAACTATAAGTGGCCATTCTGAGGCTCGCCTGTTCTTTGAGGAATCAACATAAGCCTTTAGAATATATTGGGCTAATATCGTTAATGCATATGGATGTGCGAATATGTGATTGTCGATACATCCTTCTGGTACAATCACATAAAGAAACGAACCACCGTTCCTAATCTGTTTCATCTGTAAAATACTCTGTGCAGCCTTAAAAATACTATTAAGCATAAATTTTGCTTTTTCAATACCACTTTCTAAAATATCCTTTTTCGTACGTGATAAACAATCTAAGGCGTCTAAAAAACAACACTGTGGTAACCTTTCTTTTGACTGAAATATTGAAAAAAAATTAACATTAGTACCAATGCATTTAAAAAATGTATGCATCAAAAAGAAATAAATATCTTACAGAAGATTCCATTAGGGCGAGCATGGCATAAACTATATCTGATGCACAGTATTTAAACCTGTAACCATATTGAAGGGTAAAACTTGTCCCTATAATAGTATCTACTTTATATTTTCCTGCTAACTTTTCAACCATTTGTTTAAATTCTTGTCTAAGCGCTAAATCCATTGCGGAAAATCGTTGCTTTGATTGTGCTAGAGGTAAACCCATTTCAGCTAAAAGTTCTTTCAAACGCTGCTCTCCTCTGATCGACCATAGTCGTAACGATACTGCGGTTGGTATCGAATGTCTTAAACTAGCTTCTACAGTCCAATGTCGGTATAATGCAAGCAGGAGACTGTTTTATATGTAAGGAAATTCATTTCATGTTTTGATATATATGACAAGAAAAGAAAGTACTTTTAAAAGGATACTCTTTATCATAGGTAATTCTAACTGTACTTTGTTGTTGCTGCTGTTGGTCAACTTCAGCTCCTTGCTTATGAGTTAATCTGGACACATGAGCCTGAAGAGAACCTTCTTCAAGAACACTTAATCTTGATTCTATTTTACCAAGAATAGCTTGTTCAGTAGAGGCAACTATAGCCCACCAAACCATATCTAAATTATCTTTTGACATGTTCCAAGCCATGTCAAAAACAAGCATTGCACTCTACAAAAATAAAATACCTCAGATTCTTAAATTTTGTAGTCAGTAATTTATTATTCATATATTTAAATGGTTCTTACTGATCTGCCATAATAACTATACTGTGTGTAATTGAATAAAATTGTTGCTCGTGTCTCAGACCACTTTCTTCTTTCAGCTCTTTTAATTATATCCTCTTCATTTAATCTTCTTCTTTTTCTTTGAGATTCATCATTTCCTAACTCTTCATCACTTTCATTTTCATCAGACTGAAAAGTAAAGAATACAACTTCTTTAAATTCTTGGTCATCCACTTAAATATTCATAATAAATTAAATGTACTTACTGAATCATCTCTGAAAACTTCATTATATTCTGGAATTTCATCATCTTCATCTGCTTTACCAAGTATACGCACTTGATCTTCAGAATATATATTACATAAATCATAGGGCCTATGACTATCAAGAACATAAAATATCACAGATTCTGCAGGCTGCAATAATTCCACTAAGTCCAGTGTACCGCCACAATTTATAAAAACAACATTCTTTATCTAAAAATATAACAAACACTTAATATCATACTTGTATTAACTTGAATTTCATTGTAAAATAACAGATGTATTGTTTTATTTTTTTAATACCTCCTCACAATTTTCTTCATATGCACGGACCATATCCTGAATACCCTGGACAGGTATAAGCGTATATATCATGTTATCATTTTTGAAAAGCTGCTGCAAAATTCTACAGGCACAAATGGCGTCAACATCAAAGTTAACCAATAGCAGACATCTCTATAATAAAAACTGTACATTAACGTTCACATTCAAATTTAATTGTTTTGATAATTTACTTCATGGTGGTTTATAAACATGACAAATTTCAATACATCCATAATTGCTATTTGTTACTGTTCAACAAATAAAGATAAAAGCTAATTGAAAAGGATAATGATATTTTGAATTGTATTTAATTGCATAATTTTAAATACATTTAGTACAATTGTTTAACCTAAGTAAATGTGACAGATTTAATAAATTGTCGAGTTCCACACGACTGAAACAAAAACTTACGTCGTCCCTTATCAAACGATAAAATCCTCTTTCTAAGTCTTCCACAAACATGTTGCAACGATTCTCGGCATGGGAGTATTTTTTATATTTACTGTGTGTCTGCTATTGAATTTCACCGTTCTTCATTTACCGCTAAAACCAAACACAATTCATTATAGGAGCCATTCGCGGTACATACAGGATGCAAGGCGCTGCACCGGTGCGTGCGCAACAAACGAGTATAACAAATTATACTACTCAAAAAAATATGCTAAATAGTTTTGATAAAATCTTCAATGAATTATAGAATTATAATATTTATAATAATATAATATAAATTTGTTTAAACATGATAATGAATGTTCAATTGAATTTTAAAACAACTCGTGTATAGAGAATACCAAAGATAAAAACTACAATCACGTCTTTTGTGATAACTAAACATTTACTTTATCTACATTATTTTATACTGTTAACATAATTGATTACAAAGCTCAACTATACTTAAAGGTTTCTTTTTATGCAATTTGAATACCATTTCATGTAGCACATCTATCGTATATTTTATCCATGAAATTATGTCGCTGGACGCAGTGACTCCCGCGTGTTTGGTGTCGCCTTAGTTCGTGGAGATACACGTGTTGTTACTACTTACTTAAAAATGGCAGAAAGCGGTAATTGTTATTAATTTTTTCATATATTTAATGATTATATTGTAATGTATAGTATATTGTATCTATTAATTTAAGTCTAGATTATTATTTTTATATAAAACTCGATAAAAACATTTATCTTCTGTTATAAATGTTAGCTATGTGGTTATCGGTAAACACGTGTCTTTTAATTCTAACAAAAGTACCGATTAAAGATATTACTTTAAATATGTATTTTTGTATGCGATTATTTTGTATTAAAATTAATTTCTACAATATGTATATGATTATAATGTAATGTTAATATAATATCGATAATAAAATTGAATATAAATGCATAGGTTAATTTTTATTTTTTCTATACAGATAAAAGTAAGAAAAAGAGTAAGAAGAAGTCGCTTGGAGAAATCCAAGTTGAGATGGATTTTCAAATTGAACCTTCCGATGAAATTGTGAAGCTTGAATATAAAGATTGGCCACTTTTGTTTAAGGTAAATAAAATATAAATAATTTGTCTTCTAACTGGAAGGATGGTTGCAATATATTTGTGGTTAAACAAAAATTATATTATTTCAGAATTTTGATAAAATGCTTACTCGTACAAAACATTTTACTCCTTTAACCAGTGGTTCAACCCCATTACATCGTACTTTATCTGAATATATAAAATCTGGGTGCATTAATCTGGATAAACCTTGCAATCCATCTTCACATGAAGTTGTAGCTTGGATAAAGAGAATTTTGAAAGTAGAAAAAACTGGTCACTCTGGTACTTTAGATCCTAAAGTATCTGGTTGTTTAATAGTATGTATTGATAGAGCAACTAGATTAGCCAAGTCACAGCAATCTGCTGGAAAAGAATATGTTGCAGTTTTTAAATTACATTCTGCTCCTGAAAGCCTTCAAAAGGTAAGTATAATATGCAGTACATTAAAATTATTTTATACTTTCCATAATAAATTGTTGATAAACTAATGTAGGTAAGTCAAGCTTTGGAAAAATTACGTGGTGCACTGTTTCAAAGACCTCCACTTATATCTGCAGTAAAACGACAACTTCGTGTTAGAACTGTTTATGACAGTTGGTTCCTTGACTATGACCATGAACGCAATATGGGAGTATTCAGAGTCAGCTGTGAAGCTGGTTCTTACATTAGAACTATTTGTGTTCACCTTGGCCTCTTCTTAGGCACTGGTTGCCAAATGCAAGAATTACGCAGAAATCGGTCAGGTGTTCAGTCTGAGAAAGATGGAATGGTTACTATGCATGATATACTTGATGCTCAATGGTTATACGAAAACCATGGAGATGAATCTTATTTAAGAAGAGTAATTAAACCATTGGAAGCCCTTCTAGTAAATCATAAAAGAATCATTGTAAAAGATAGTGCAGTATGTAATCATTTATAAGTAAATTTAAATTGTATAATGCAAAAATATTTGTTTAACTTTGTACGATTATATTAACAGGTAAATGCTATTTGCTATGGAGCTAAAATTATGTTGCCAGGTATTTTAATGTATGATGATGGTATAGAATTAAATCAAGAAATTGTAATAGTCACTACTAAAGGTGAAGCTGTAGCTCTGGGTAAGTAAATTTTTAATATATTGTAGTAATTCTGTATTTCTTATAATTCTCAAATATTCATGTACTTTGAACAAAGTGCTTTGATTATATTCTTACTTGTATAAAATGAATAAATAATTTTGTGTTACTACATTCATTGTTCTTTACATTGTTACAGGCATAGCATTAATGACATCTCCTACAATGACAGCCTGTGATCATGGTGTGGCTGCAAAAATTAAAAGGGTTATCATGGAAAGGGATGCATACCCAAGGAAGTGGGGTTTGGGACCAAAAGCTTCTATAAAGAAGCGTATGATAGTTGAAGGAAAATTAGATAAATATGGAAAACCAAATGAAAACACACCTGCTGATTGGTTAGCTAATTATACAGACTACTCTGCACCCACAATTAAGGTAAATATTATGTTTCTTCCATCATACTTCTTATATAAATGCTCTTCTATGACATGTAAACACTGTTCATTAAATAGACTGAGGAAAATGGCGTGACCGATGCTGTGGCTAAGAAACGTAAGTGGGAAGATACAGTTCCTCAACCACCTGCAGACGTTTCAATAAAGGAAGAAAAAATTGAAGATCCTGAAACAGCATCGCCAAAAGAAAAGAAAAAAGAGAAAAAAGATAAAAAGAAGAAGAAAAAGAAAGAAAAGGAAGACCGTGAACAGGATGAGTCAGTAGTTACAGAAGGTGAAACAATGGTAAGATATCTGCGCCTAATTTTTGGTACTTCCTTTTAATTGAAAAAAATTATTTTAACATTACTATTTTTAGGAAACGCCAGTAAAAGAAGAGAAAGAAAAAAAGAAAAAGAAAAAGAAAGATAAAGAGCAAGATCAAGATCAAACTTTAGAAGCACCAACTTCAAGTTAAGAAGGTTTTCTATAATGTATGTTCACTGAAAGGGTATTTTTTCTCATAAATCCGAAGAAACATTACGGACTTCATAAAAGATAATGTATCTTTTCTATTTGAAGACGATTTTGAATAGGTGTATTCCATAGCTTATAGTGCCTGATTATTAATTTGTAAAAAAGATATTCATTTTCAATTTATATTGTGTAATATTTTAAATTAAAAAGAAATTTTTTATATGTTCTGTAAACTTGTACAGATCTAAATTAAACCCGGATGTATTTAGTAGGCACTAGATTATATTCTAAAATTTCAAAATGCTACATCAACAACCCTCATTAATAGTAAGATATGTATAGAATAATGTCACCGTTAATTGAGGTTTATAAATTTTACAGATAATCAGTATATATATAGATATATATACATGTATCAATATGATAATTAATATCAACAAAATGTACATAGTAAATGAATTTTATTTGCAAATTGCAAATACAAAAAAAATATTCCATTATGATTCACTTACTATAAAAATATTTTTACATATATTTGATAATCTTCAGCAATGCTTTCAGTATTGTTTACGTCCTGTATTACAACAATTGTCATTTTGTATTATTTCATTTTTTTAAGGCATGTACATACTCAATACATATTGTATTAGAAAATAATACTTAATTATGCGAATTAACTTCTTCATTTCGTTTCATTTTCCGCGGATAAACTGAAAATTGGATGTGCGTGGTCTACTGGAATATCTTTGAATCCGTTGTTGCTATTTAGAGAACATGAAAAGGGAGTAACCATTCGTCATGCATTTAAGGAAAAATATGTGATAGAAACATGATAGTAACATACTTTCTTAACTTACAATTAACAATAAGAAATTAAGTTCAACGTTTTCTGCGAACAGTTTATAATTTTTATTATTGATTTTAAAGTAAACGGTTATAGCAACTATAAACAGAACAAAACAGGCAAATTCATTAAATGTAAATTTCTACCAATTTGTATAATTAAATAAAATTCTTTGGTGGCTAAATTTGAACAGCAGCATTTTAAAAAATCATATTGAAATATAAGTAATAATATAGACGAGTGATGATTTAAAGATGCACATAACCCCTCGGGAAAAGATGTAGCCAGATAAGAAATATCAGATGTATTGTATCAGTCGTAGCTTGGTGCTCGAAAAAGGTCGTTTGGTCTGTGAGGTTCGTATTTTTATTTACAACTACGTAGTTCCTTCAAAATAAAGCAGTATTTAATAATTTCATGAATAGCTTTGAGTAAGAATTATTTCAATAATAACAAACCATAAACTATTAAAAGCTTTTAAATAATATAGATTTAACATTCCTCTTTGTATTTCTATAATAAAGTGTTATAAATTGTTGCAAAGTAAAAATTAAATTAATGAAAATTCGGGAGTACGTTGTATCAGGGATGTATACGACGATATCGTACACTTAGTTTTTTAATAACTATTAATCTATGTTGTTAATATGAACAAACTGGATATGAGACGATTGCTTGGACCTTTTACTATTTTCTAAAACTATAAAAGTTTGTGGTTTGTTAATATTTAAATAATTATTACTCAAAGTTATTCTATTACTCGAAATTATCAAATACGCATTAATACGTAGAGACTACTTTATTTTGAAGGAATTTTCGTAATTGTAAATAAAAGTATGAACCACTCAGCGCCAATCTATGACTGATACAATGAACCTTACATTTCTTACCTGGCTACATCCTTTTTCGAGGGGTTATGTGAATCTTATTATTATTACTTATATTTCAATATGATTTTTAATTTTTCGAGTAATAAATATATATGAGCGATGAAAGTTTCTTTCATATATTAAATAAATGCGTACTGTACATGATTGATACTTTTTATAATTTGACTCCACAGTTCTAGGAGTAATACAAACGTAAATGAGTAAAAAATTAATGTATATTATATATTATTTTTTAGGTACAAATTATAAACACACGTAGTTTAAAAAGATGTAGTATATTTTTTCAGTAATATATTGCAAATGACGTTTTAAGAAATAGTTATTTGAATACAACTGTATCGAGCATAGCTCCCAGACACTGAACGATGTTTGTGGCCATAAGCGTGTCCACTTTTTCTTCCAAATGCCGTTTTGGATCTTGTTTACCCACATTTTTTATAGCTAATTGTTCTGGTGTCATTTTCTCTTCATCCTCCAATGCCTAAGAGAATATTTTCAAGTTAATATATCTCACTTATGATCTTAACTTTAAAATTTAATATTATAGTTAATAATATACCTTATTATAATTCTTTGCAAGTTCCAACATTTCAGATACAATATTTTCGTTAAGTCTACTGTGTTCTGTGTATTCAGCAAGCGTAAGACCATCCATCCATGTTTTTTTATGTAAATTTAATAGCATTTTTTGCTCTAATTCATTTTTACGGTAGTTAATGCTAATGCTATAATAATGACGATTTAAGCCATGAATTAACGCTTGCACGGATGGTTTTTGTAAATGACCTAAATTAGATGTGGTTTGACGTGGTTCTTGCCCTAAAACCTGTAATTTTACGTACAGTTACATCTTTCCATTAAATATAAGCTGTTCTGTATAGTACTGTTTCTTTACCATCATGTTTGGATTAATTAATCTAAATGCATCGATGACAACTTTTCCTTTTACTGATTGTATGGGATCAATAACAACAGCCACCGCTCTTTCACTAAGAGCTTCAAACGATTGTTGCGTATTAATATCTACACCAGACAGCCAACAACCAAACCCTGGATGAGAGTGGTACCACCCTACTACCATTTCTGGCCGACCAGTTTGTTTAAGCATATCTAACATTTTAGCTTGAAATACTGGATCAACTGCTTCTACACTAACACCCTAAGAGAATAGGAATAAATGAATGTAAATTAATACAATGAAAATATGAACAAATATAATAAGAAGTTTTAATGCTTACTGTTCCTGTCTGAGGCATAGCAAATACATCAATAACACGAACAGTATAATCATCAATAAATTCTCCAAGCATTAAACCCATCACTTCCATAGGTACACCAGCACGTCCATGTTTAAGCATCTTCAAAAGTGCTAATGATGATATGTACACCTAATAATATTAACAATAATAAATAATTTATTGTCAAGTATAAAGTGTACATTATAAATATCTAATTAGAACCTTAATTAAATATTTGACTGATTTAATTACAAATGATGTTTATTTAGTGGTAATTAATTTTCATAATGAAAAGTGACATTTTACCTGCTCTGCAGTGTCAACAACTGGAGCATCTGAAGGTGGAGGTCCTTGACTGAGACCTGGCATAGCACCTCCTAATCTTAATAACCGGTCCATTGCTGTTTTGCTTTTTCTTTTTTAACAACTCTGAAAATAATTATAATATCAATGCATGAAACGTTTTGATTATAAATACTCAAATCCTTTTAATCAGGATTCACAAATTTTAATGAGGTTAATTTTATGAAAAACTCAAAAGTAAGCATAATATTATTATAAGTTATGTAAAACACGGAATTCATTTACTTACTTATTAAATTGAACAATTAATAATATTTACTATAATTTATCAGTCATCCGTCGTATAAAATAAATACTTTTTTTGTAAGCGATATACTGACAACTCTCAAATGTGCACACTCACGAGCGCAGCCTATTGGAGTGACTAGTATTTATAAAATTTTCAATGATGAAGTTATTCAGAATGTGTAGCAACTATGGTGGAAGACAAACGTTCTCGTTTCATCCGAAATTTAAAAGGAGGGCCACATGGCGTAGGTAAGTTTTAAATTGTTAGAATTTATTAAATTAAACTTTAAAAATAATCATGTGATAATAAAAGTAATTGTAATTATATTATAATTTACAAGATAGTAAGGTTACTTTTTTAAATTACTTCCCAAAACAAATTTTCTTGAATTAAAGATTGTTTGAATTAATGTATTAATATTTTTAAATAAAGTAATATTTCAATTGTTAAATAATTTTTTAAAATATAAGTTTTAAAATATTATTGCTATATTAAACAACATTATAATGGTATCAACAATGGTATCAGCAATGGTATCAGTAATGATACCAGTGAGCATATTTGATATGAATGGGTTTTATAGGTGACCCCAATGACACATCTTTAAGAAAAGTTGAAGAATCTGTACTTATACCACAAAAAATGAGGGATAAAGCTAAACAAGAAAAATGTGCCCGAGAAGTTGAAGGTAACAATAGTTTCTATGTCTAATAGAATATATATTTTCATTGTTGGGTGCTTAAGTACTTATGCCTTTTGTGTTTCGTATTAAAAAATACCAAGCAGTACAATTATGTTATTTTTTTAAATATTTATATTTAATTGGTATTTTTCAATATGAAATATAAGCTCATATAACTCTGTTGCCTGGTACTTAAAAGATTAACATTTATATTCATTTTTATGTATTTGATTTATAGAATTTTCAAAGTGTTGTAAAAACACTAATGTTTTCATGGTATTCATGTGTAGAAAACCAAATTCTGCATTAAAAGCATGTTTAGAAACATGGTTTAATAATCCAGAGTTTAAAAAAGAATGTACAGAAGAATATATACAAGAAAGAAGTGAATATCGAAGGACTGGCATACCTAAAGTATCAAAGAACTCAAGAGCTATGTCATCATCGTAGATTGAAGGTAAATCATGCATTTATAAATTATAAAGAATGTAAATATGTATTTCTGTAGCAAGCTTTCTATAATAAAATGTTATCTTTAAATTATTGCATTAATGAAAAGAAATAAAATAAAGAAGAATATAATGTTATAAAAATGTAATGTTTTTTAATATATAGATTATTTACAAACTTAATATATTATTCAGCACAAAATTAACATGAATCATCTTCTTCTTCTTCTGCATCTTTAGTATGTTTAGGGTTCCATCTCCTCCATAATATCTCTCTTACAGAAAATTCTGATAGTATGTCTACATTAAATGAGATAGATGCCTCTGAAGCTGAGGAAGGCCATAAAACTTGTGCAAATAATATTTCCTAAATTTAAAACGATATAGAAGTAAAATTATTTTAAATATGAATGTAGAATTTAATGATAAATCATTTGTGCAAATTACCTTGGCAGCAGTCTCTGATAATCTTTCTAATCCTAGTAAATTATTCCATGTTAATTTATGCATAGATCTATTTTGATGTCTAATTAATGTGTCACCATCTAAAATATCCACTATTACAATATAGGATGCATGATAAAACGGCGGTCCTTGTTTATATAACACTAAAATATTATAAATTATTTGTATTGGTAATAATAAATGAAATTAATAATAGAAAAAGAAAAAGTAATACTAACAAAAGTCTCCTCCATATTTAAGTCCTGGCTTTACCACCCATCCTTTACTTCGAAAATAATGATATACAACATATTTTGGCACAAAATTTTTATCAGTTTTACAAAAAAAATGCCAAGCACTATCAATATCTAACAAGTTACCTTCAAAGTCTATTAGATTTAAACAACCTAAGCCATATAAAAGAAAAAAAGTTTCTTCAAATGTGAGATGAAGAGTTTCTTGTACTGGAAAACTTTCATGTTTAATTTCGGGTTTTATTTCTTTTAAATAATTCTCAATTTCTGAATCACTGTCTGGCAGGACAAGTAACTCATTTTGAATATTCTCATCATTGTTAAAACATATATTATCTTTCTTAAAATTAAAATCTTCAAAGCAGTAAGATTCTTTCTCTGCATCTTCAATACATTCTTCATTAGTATCAGCACACTGTTCATTTATATTTTTACTTACAATATTTAACACATCATCTTTTATGGAATTGAGATTTGTATGACTTCCTTCTGTCTTTTGATCAATTTCTTTACCACTTTTTTCATTTTTATCTGGAGAAACAATATTTGTATCTATTTCAATTATATCTGGTGTACTTTCTTCCTTTGAGTTACTTGAAGATTTATCTTCATGTTTATCAACATTTTCAGACTCAATGCATTCATACTCTTCCACATTTGTATGTTTACTATTATTAGGTTCCATGCTTAGTTCATTAAACTGTTTCAACCATTCTTCCCTTCGGATCCATTGTCTACTTCTCACAACAGGAGGTGCTCTATATCTAGCCTTACCAAATGAAGGAAACCCACGAGATAAAGAGCCTTTACCAAAAAAACCCTGAACAAATTACAAATTATATTAAATAAAATTAAAGGTATGTATGTTTCAGTACAACCGAAACAAGTAAGTAAGATAAATAATTATCAATAATTCTTGTATATTAATTTTTGTAGTATGATTACACTTAAGTATGATATTTTAATACTTTCATCACTTCTTTATTTAATTATTTGTAATTATGAACAATAATTACCATGGAATGTACTGCAGCAATTTCGCTTGGATCAATTATACATGATCCTAGATCAGTCAGATGAGCAGTGTAATTTGTCCATTCATTTTTATTATCTAACATGATCGGAAAAGGTGCTTGTTCTTTCAATTTGACGCGTCGTTTCCTTTTCGGTTCTCGTAAATTCATTTTCACGTTTTAACAATACAAAGTCATAGCAGTCAAATTAATATCAGTGAAATGTAATTTTATATTACAATTTTTAAGAATTCACAAGTCAAAGTTATAAATTAAGTTCTTTGAAATTTATGCATTAATTTATTATATAAATTATGATTCTTTAAAGCAATACTTTCCATTTTCATATTATATCAGCATAATACAATTCATATAATCTACTTTTTGTACTGTAAACACGATAGTAAACTTTTTCTTTAAGGTTATTGTAGAGGTGAAATGAAAAGATAGCAAAACTGTCAGAAATCATTACACACACGTGCACAGCTTATACGTAGAAGTAACGTGAATAAGTTATTTACATTATTGTATACGAAATTTACTATTAAACTAGAAGACCTGGTGTATAATTTCTGATTGTTTAAATAAGAGAAAAACCTACATTTATGTCTTTTCTTCATTAATATAACTTTTAAAGTTGTATAATAAACGATTCAAAGCTATTAACATGGATATCGTTCTAATTTTATCATTTTCAATGCTTTCTGTACGATTGTGTACAGCACTTTATTAATTTAAGATGTTTTTTAAGCTGTAAAAAATTAATAACTTTGGAGAATACTCTGTTACTATTATAAGTGCTCAAAAATCACTTCTGTAGTTCTTAAATGAAGGTTTTTCGTTTATCTAAACTATCAGAAATTATACACGAGTTCTCCTAGTCTCATAATCAAGTAGGAATTGAATAAATAAACCTTTTTAAGGAATTTAATTAAGAAAATTTCAAAATGACACATTTCTCATTTAAAAAGCCCGCCATTTTTAACGATGTTTCGGATTTCTCAGTCGGTAATTGTTGATTAGTTTCAGCACTTTGTTCGAAGATGGCGCCAGGGGTAAAAAAATATAATTGTTTAAAAAATTGTAAAAATAATAAAAAATAGAGCTTGTACGGTGACAAATTGATACTTTTATGATAATATAAAGTTTCCCCTTCCTTTAGTTCAAATTTGGTGATCCTAGAACATCATTTAAGTATATAAATCGATATAAACCTGCGCTTGATTACAAGACTCGAAGACTACATTTCAGAGCCTTTATTTATTATTTTCTTGCTTTATCGCGATTGTTAACTAATTAGAAACGTTCATGGTACTAAAAAGCTGCATTTATTCAATAAACTACATGATTCATACATTCAGCTTTACAATAGTTATTATATTATTTATAACTAACGTTTACAATTGTAACTTTGCGAGATTGCTGTGGAGGGAGTGGGAGGTCCGATCGGCGGCGAGTATTGCTCTCTCGCTCGTACAGTGACGCGGAGAAAGTGAGAGGTAAGATGCTCCTTGCACTCTTCTCTCTCGCTCTTACACTGACGCGGAGGAAGTGAGAGGTCCGAATGGCGGACTAGTGTTCACTCTCTTGCACATTGTGAGAGTGAGAGGTCCGAATAGTGGACTAGTGTTCACTCTCTCGCACATTGTGGGAGTGAGAGGTCCGAATGGCGGACTAGTGTTCACTCTCTCGCACATTGGTGTTGTGCGCAGGCGCGAGTTTGGCGTAGAGGGAGTGAGAGACTAGATGCTCGGTGCTCTCTCTCGCACATTGAGAGAGTGAGAGGTGAGATTGGCGGACTAGTGTTCACTCTCTCGCACATTGTGGGAGTGAGAGGTCCGAATGGCGGACTAGTGTTCACTCTCTCGCACATTGGT
Organism: Anthidium xuezhongi; assembly: GCA_022405125.1. Lineage (NCBI taxonomy): Eukaryota > Metazoa > Arthropoda > Insecta > Hymenoptera > Megachilidae > Anthidium > Anthidium xuezhongi. The sequence continues at coordinate 8,737,113 of CM039638.1, read as the reverse complement.
GTAGTGCGCAGGCGCGAGTTTGGCGTAGAGGGAGTGAGAGACTAGATGCTCGGTGCTCTCTCTCGCACATTGAGGGAGTGAAAGGTCCGATCGGCGGACTAGTGTTCTCTCCCTCTTACGCATTAGCATACTGCGTTGGCTTGGTGCGAGTGAGAGGGGCGACGCTCTCGCGGAGTCTTTTAATCGTTTCGTTACAATAATTAATAGTATGAGTTATTCGAGGTTCAGACTATTATAGATCGGTTTTTCGTGTTCGAAAATGTAAAATTCGATACCAAATTAGCCAGTGCTTCTACGTTTTCTATTATTCATTAATGGTCGGGTAGTTACGTTCATCCCTTTTGTGTGAGGTTATGACTAAGTCCCTGTAATTTTATGTACAAGCTGCCTTAGTTTAATGATACATAACTAGATAAATACAATTTTGCAAACTCGAGATCCTTGGTTTCTGAGTCTAGTTTCATTTTACCAATAAACAATGGGAAGGATTTATCTACTGAGAGTAAACATAATCCATCAAATTCAAACCTGATTGAAAATGATCAATTTTGTCCTATCGTATGTAAGTATAAAGTATTATAATTTTATTCAAGTAGTTAATAATAATGTATTTTGCTGTGTTGCAGATTAGAAGATGTATTTGTTATACATTTCTATGCCACATAACCAGCACATTAACATCATCAAATCAACGGGAAACTTTCTGGCAGTTTCTCAGATATCAGTATTCGGTAATGTTTGAAATTGGACACTACTAAAATTTCAAGAAATGGCACAAAGAATACTTCCTGTCACATCATGTTCTCCTAATACAAATCTGCAAACTTGAAATCCTTGGTTTCTGAGTCTAATTTCATTTTACCAATAAACAATGGAAAGGATTTATCTACGGAGAGTAAACTGTTCTTCAATAGTTATACTGAATATATAAGTACATATGTAATTGTAGAATGTCTTTATTTCATAAGAATATTGTACTGCGCTTAAGCTATATCTTAAATAATTATAAAAATATGTTGTATGTAAAAATACTGATATGTAAGTTTTACAAGTTGTAGTTATAAGTGCGTTAAAGTTAAGAATCTAATATTTAAGTAAGTTTTACAGTTAGTAGTTATAAGTGCGTTAGAATTGTGAATGTAATATTTAAGCAAATTTTACAATTTGTAATTATAAGTGCATTAAAGTTAAGAATGTAATATTTAAGTAAGTTTTACAGTTAGTAGTTATAAGTGCGTTAGAATTGTGAATGTAATATTTAAGCAAATTTTACAATTTGTAATTATAAGTGCATTAAAGTTAAGAATGTAATATTTAAGTAAGTTTTACAGTTAGTAGTTATAAGTGCGTTAGAATTGTGAATGTAATATTTAAGCAAATTTTACAATTTGTAATTATAAGTGCATTAAAGTTAAGAATGTAATATTTAAGTAAATTTTACAGGTAGTAGTTATAAGTGCGTTAGAATTAACAATGTAACATTTATGTAACATGTATAATTGAAAGAATTTTCAATAAACATGGAGTTAAACTAAAGCAATTGTTTATTCATTTATAAACCTAACTCACTTATCCAGCCCTTACAAAATTTCACTTAAACAGCAAGAAATAATGTAGAAAAACATTGCACAGAAGTTTCGAAATACAAAAGTAGAAAAAGAAACGAAAAATATTGGTTTGATACAGAGAAGAACAAAATTCGGTCCAAACGGTTTCCAGGAATTCCTGGAATTCGACGTCACTAAAATTCTGGGAAGTGGCACGAAGAATACCTCCTGGCACATCATGTTCTCCTGATACAATTTCGGGATCCGAAATTCTGTGAATTTAAATTTTATAGTCTTCGATTTGCTATTGTTAATTTTCATTATTTTCTGAAATTATTTATGGGATAAGGATATCAAGAGAGGTTTATTTAAATAAATAAACGAGTTCTGGGTTATTTTTGAAAATCTGCATTTATTCAATAAACTAAATGATTTATTATACATTGAGCTTTACAATAGTTATTAAATTATTTACAACTTTAAATATTAAATTATTTACAACTTTAGAATAGTTATTAAATTATTTGGTCCTGTTTTCAATCTATTGTAAAAATTAAACAAATTTTATAACTATTTTAATAACTATTCTAAAGCTCAATGTATAAATCATTTAGTTTATTGAATAAATGCAGATTTTCAAAAATAACCCAGAACTCGTTTATTTATTTAAATAAATCTCTCTTGATATCCTTATCCCATAAATAATTTCAGAAAATAATGAAAATTAACAATAGCAAATCGAAGACTATAAAATTTAAATTCACCGAATTTCGGATCCCGAAATTGTATTAGGAGAATATGATGTGCCAGGAGGTATTCTTCGTGCCACTTCCCAGAATTTTAGTGACGTCGAATTCCAGGAATTTCCGGGAACTTGGACTCAGAAACCAAGGATTTAATTAATAATCGGAACTTAGATACCTGTTGTATCAATTCTATAACAAATCCGATTATAAATTAAAGTTGTATAGATAGTGCGCAAAATTACAATTGTAAACGTTAGTTGTAAATAATTTAATAACTATTCTAAAGCTCAATGTATAATAAATCATTTAGTTTATTGAATAAATGCAGATTTTCAAAAATAACACAGAACTCGTTTATTTATTTAAATAAATCTCTCTTGATATCCTTATCCCATAAATAATTTCAGAAAATAATGAAAATTAGCAATAGCAAATCGAAGACTATAAAATTTAAATTCACCGAATTTCGGATCCCGAAATTGTATTAGGAGAATATGATGTGCCAGGAGGTATTCTTCGTGCCACTTCCCAGAATTTTAGTGACGTCGAATTCCAGGAATTTCCGGGAACTTGGACTCAGAAACCAAGGATTTAATTAATAATCGGAACTTAGATACCTGTTGTATCAATTTTATAACAAATCCGATTATAAATTAAAGTTGTATAGATAGTGCGCAAAATTACAATTGTAAACGTTAGTTGTAAATAATTTAATAACTATTCTAAAGCTCAATGTATAATAAATCATTTAGTTTATTGAATAAATGCAGATTTTCAAAAATAACACAGAACTCGTTTATTTATTTAAATAAATCTCTCTTGATATCCTTATCCCATAAATAATTTCAGAAAATAATGAAAATTAGCAATAGCAAATCGAAGACTATAAAATTTAAATTCACCGAATTTCGGATCCCGAAATTGTATTAGGAGAATATGATGTGCCAGGAGGTATTCTTCGTGCCACTTCCCAGAATTTTAGTGACGTCGAATTCCAGGAATTTCCGGGAACTTGGACTCAGAAACCAAGGATTTAATTAATAATCGGAACTTAGATACCTGTTGTATCAATTCTATAACAAATCCGATTATAAATTAAAGTTGTATAGATAGTGCGCAAAATTACAATTGTAAACGTTAGTTGTAAATAATTTAATAACTATTCTAAAGCTCAATGTATAATAAATCATTTAGTTTATTGAATAAATGCAGATTTTCAAAAATAACACAGAACTCGTTTATTTATTTAAATAAATCTCTCTTGATATCCTTATCCCATAAATAATTTCAGAAAATAATGAAAATTAGCAATAGCAAATCGAAGACTATAAAATTTAAATTCACCGAATTTCGGATCCCGAAATTGTATTAGGAGAATATGATGTGCCAGGAGGTATTCTTCGTGCCACTTCCCAGAATTTTAGTGACGTCGAATTCCAGGAATTTCCGGGAACTTGGACTCAGAAACCAAGGATTTAATTAATAATCGGAACTTAGATACCTGTTGTATCAATTCTATAACAAATCCGATTATAAATTAAAGTTGTATAGATAGTGCGCAAAATTACAATTGTAAACGTTAGTTGTAAATAATTTAATAACTATTCTAAAGCTCAATGTATAATAAATCATTTAGTTTATTGAATAAATGCAGATTTTCAAAAATAACACAGAACTCGTTTATTTATTTAAATAAATCTCTCTTGATATCCTTATCCCATAAATAATTTCAGAAAATAATGAAAATTAGCAATAGCAAATCGAAGACTATAAAATTTAAATTCACCGAATTTCGGATCCCGAAATTGTATTAGGAGAATATGATGTGCCAGGAGGTATTCTTCGTGCCACTTCCCAGAATTTTAGTGACGTCGAATTCCAGGAATTTCCGGGAACTTGGACTCAGAAACCAAGGATTTAATTAATAATCGGAACTTAGATACCTGTTGTATCAATTCTATAACAAATCCGATTATAAATTAAAGTTGTATAGATAGTGCGCAAAATTACAATTGTAAACGTTAGTTGTAAATAATTTAATAACTATTCTAAAGCTCAATGTATAATAAATCATTTAGTTTATTGAATAAATGCAGATTTTCAAAAATAACACAGAACTCGTTTATTTATTTAAATAAATCTCTCTTGATATCCTTATCCCATAAATAATTTCAGAAAATAATGAAAATTAGCAATAGCAAATCGAAGACTATAAAATTTAAATTCACCGAATTTCGGATCCCGAAATTGTATTAGGAGAATATGATGTGCCAGGAGGTATTCTTCGTGCCACTTCCCAGAATTTTAGTGACGTCGAATTCCAGGAATTTCCGGGAACTTGGACTCAGAAACCAAGGATTTAATTAATAATCGGAACTTAGATACCTGTTGTATCAATTCTATAACAAATCCGATTATAAATTAAAGTTGTATAGATAGTGCGCAAAATTACAATTGTAAACGTTAGTTGTAAATAATTTAATAACTATTCTAAAGCTCAATGTATAATAAATCATTTAGTTTATTGAATAAATGCAGATTTTCAAAAATAACACAGAACTCGTTTATTTATTTAAATAAATCTCTCTTGATATCCTTATCCCATAAATAATTTCAGAAAATAATGAAAATTAGCAATAGCAAATCGAAGACTATAAAATTTAAATTCACCGAATTTCGGATCCCGAAATTGTATTAGGAGAATATGATGTGCCAGGAGGTATTCTTCGTGCCACTTCCCAGAATTTTAGTGACGTCGAATTCCAGGAATTTCCGGGAACTTGGACTCAGAAACCAAGGATTTAATTAATAATCGGAACTTAGATACCTGTTGTATCAATTCTATAACAAATCCGATTATAAATTAAAGTTGTATAGATAGTGCGCAAAATTACAATTGTAAACGTTAGTTGTAAATAATTTAATAACTATTCTAAAGCTCAATGTATAATAAATCATTTAGTTTATTGAATAAATGCAGATTTTCAAAAATAACACAGAACTCGTTTATTTATTTAAATAAATCTCTCTTGATATCCTTATCCCATAAATAATTTCAGAAAATAATGAAAATTAGCAATAGCAAATCGAAGACTATAAAATTTAAATTCACCGAATTTCGGATCCCGAAATTGTATTAGGAGAATATGATGTGCCAGGAGGTATTCTTCGTGCCACTTCCCAGAATTTTAGTGACGTCGAATTCCAGGAATTTCCGGGAACTTGGACTCAGAAACCAAGGATTTAATTAATAATCGGAACTTAGATACCTGTTGTATCAATTCTATAACAAATCCGATTATAAATTAAAGTTGTATAGATAGTGCGCAAAATTACAATTGTAAACGTTAGTTGTAAATAATTTAATAACTATTCTAAAGCTCAATGTATAATAAATCATTTAGTTTATTGAATAAATGCAGATTTTCAAAAATAACACAGAACTCGTTTATTTATTTAAATAAATCTCTCTTGATATCCTTATCCCATAAATAATTTCAGAAAATAATGAAAATTAGCAATAGCAAATCGAAGACTATAAAATTTAAATTCACCGAATTTCGGATCCCGAAATTGTATTAGGAGAATATGATGTGCCAGGAGGTATTCTTCGTGCCACTTCCAGGAATTTTAGTGACGTCGAATTCCAGGAATTTCCGGGAACTTGGACTCAGAAACCAAGGATTTAATTAATAATCGGAACTTAGATACCTGTTGTATCAATTTTATAACAAATCCGATTATAAATTAAAGTTGTATAGATAGTGCGCAAAATTACAATTGTAAACGTTAGTTGTAAATAATTTAATAACTATTCTAAAGCTCAATGTATAATAAATCATTTAGTTTATTGAATAAATGCAGATTTTCAAAAATAACACAGAACTCGTTTATTTATTTAAATAAATCTCTCTTGATATCCTTATCCCATAAATAATTTCAGAAAATAATGAAAATTAGCAATAGCAAATCGAAGACTATAAAATTTAAATTCACCGAATTTCGGATCCCGAAATTGTAACAGGAGAACATGATGTGTCAGGAGGTATTCTTCGTGCCACTTCCCAGAATTTTAGTGACGTCGAATTCCAGGAATTCCTGGAAACCGTTTGGACCGAATTTTGTTCTTCTCTGTATCAAACCAATATTTTTCGTTTCTTTTTCTACTTTTGTATTTCGAAACTTCTGTGCAATGTTTTTCTACATTATTTCTTGCTGTTTAAGTGAAATTTTGTAAGGGCTGGATAAGGGAGTTAGGTTTATAAATGAATAAACAATTGCTTTAGTTTAACTCTATATTTATTGAAAATTCTTTCAATTATACATGTTACATAAATGTTACATTGTTAATTCTAACGCACTTATAACTACTACCTGTAAAATTTACTTAAATATTACATTCATAACTTCAATGCACTTATAATTACAAATTATAAAATTTACTTAAATATTACATTCACAATTCTAACGCACTTCTAACTACTAACTGTAAAACTTACTTAAATATTACATTAACAGTTCTAACACACTTATACCTACTAACTGTAAAACTTACTTAAATATTAGATTCTTAACTTTAACGCACTTATAACTACAACTTGTAAAACTTACATATCAGTATTTTTACATACAACATATTTTTATAATTATTTAAGATATAGCTTAAGCGCAGTACAATATTCTTATGAAATAAAGACATTCTACAATTACATATGTATTTATATATTCAGTATAACTATTGAAGAACAGTTTACTCTCCATAGATAAATCCTTTCCATTGTTTATTGGTAAAATGAAATTGGACTCAGAAACCAAGGATCTCAAGTTTGCAGATTTGTATTAGGAGAACATGATGTGACAGGAAGTATTCTTTGTGCCATTTCTTGAAATTTTAGTAGTGTCCAATTTCAAACATTACCGAATACTGATATCTGAGAAACTGCCAGAAAGTTTCCCGTTGATTTGATGATGTTAATGTGCTGGTTATGTGGCATAGAAATGTATAACAAATACATCTTCTAATCTGCAACACAGCAAAATACGTTATTATTAACTACTTGAATAAAATTATAATACTTTATACTTACATACGATATAACAAACTTGATCATTTTCAATCAGGTTTGAATTTGATGGATTATGTTTACTCTCAGTAGATAAATCCTTCCCATTGTTTATTGGTAACATGAAACTAGACTCAGAAACCAATGATCTCGAGTTTGCAAAATTGTATTTATCTAGTTATGTATCATTAAACTAAGGCAGCTTGTACATTAAATTACAGGGACTTAGTCATAACCTCACACAGAAGGGATGAACGTAACTACCCGACCATTAATGAATAATAGAAAACGTAGAAGCACTGGCTAATTTGGTATCGAATTTTACATTTTCGAACACGAAAAACCGATCTACAATAGTCTGAACCTCGAATAACTCATACTATTAATTATTGTAACGGAATGATTAAAAGACTCCGCGAGAGCGTCACCCCTCTCACTCGCACCAAGCCAACGTAGTATGCTAATGCGTAAGAGGGAGTGAACACCAGTCCGCCAATCTCACCTCTCACTCTCTCAATGTGCGATTTAATCTTTAATATTTCAATATTTTGGGCTTCTAGGATTAATCGGACAATTGGAATCGATAATTAGTGTAAAATAGAAGCGATTAGATGCTTCAAACACGCGAAAACAGCAAAAAATTATTTTCTTAAAAAATAATCATTGTAGGTACGGCAGATTCCTGTCAATTTTTGAGCAGTTTCAGCACTTTGTTCGCAGGTGGCGCCAGGGGTAAAATAAAAAGTCGGTAACAATTATTTTATTAAAAATCGGCTTTTTAACACCATTACATAAAATATTTTATTGTTATAAATGTCTCTATAACTTTAATTTATCCGAAAAGTGGCCTGGTTTTTGAAAAAACACAATTTTCTGTTTCGCTAATTTCGTCGGTAACACCCCATGTACCGTCCTCAGTTGCTCTTTAAAAAAATTGAAAAATAAAGCTTGAACGATATTAAATTCATTATTTTATAATAATACAATGTTTTATCTTTCTACTATTCAAATTAGATGACCCCAGGACTGTATTTATAATACCGAAAAATATTCTGCAATTTTTACTTATTCCTTCTGTTGGGATATCCAGCCATTCAGTCATTCCCTTTATTCTAAGGTACGATTACTCTCATAACATTCTACCATTTGTTTTTTACTTTTATGTTCAATATTACTTGTGTTTAACGCTTCCTGTTCTACCGAGGCGCTTGTCCCGGGGCGACTAGGCTCGATGCTACATTGACAGTGTTTTTGCTAAGTAATTCAAAAACGAAGCCCCATCCGATATTTTTGCAAAGGAAATTGTTGTTCAGAATAGTCTCAGCTACCCCCTATTTCCGGCTCCTACAGGAGTTCTGGGACACCCTGTATACAATATTGGCTTATTATTTACAGTTAAAGAGTAATTAGTGATAATTTAAACATTCTAAAATAATACATTGTATTAATTTTTTAAAAACTTTATTATTTTAAAGCAATTTCTAACATTTCATTAATATCAACTATTTTTTCTCTTACTTTTCCTAATTTTTCTCCTCTTTCACATTCTGCCTTATCAATCTTTTTCCAATCATTGTATGATACCACAGGTATATTTTTAGAGTTAAGTATTTTAAGTAAACCCTCAGAACCTGATTTGTTTTCTGTAATTGATGACTCTTTACTTATTAATCCACCAACTTGAAATGCATTTGTCATTGTGGATAATATAACTCCTACAGGACCTGTGGCAGCCCAACCTGCTGCATATAACTTATCTGTAACTTTCCCAGCTGAATTCTTAATACGACCAGTTTTGATATCAAATGGTATTGATGTATCTATTTGAACAGATTTATAACCAATACTACGAAATGCTAAGCCACATGGAATTTCTTCAAATGATCCAGTAGGCACAGCAATTTGTTTAGATATATCATCTCCCTCAAGTTTATTTATTGACAATTTAACACCCTCTACATTATTAACACCCAAGAATTCTACAGGACTTCTTAAAAATATTGGGTATAATTCTTTTGTTTTTCCTATTGTATCTGAAGGTACTTCTTCTACGTATTTTAACATAAGTTCAGTCAATCTTTTTCTTGGTCTTGCCAAAGTGTTAACCACTTCTTTTACATTTAAAAAATCATCTTTGCGCCAATAAGTGGTGCAGCCATCTAATTTCAATATTTCACGCAGTTCGGCAATTGTAAAAGCCGCTTGTAGTGGACCTCTTCTTCCTATCAGATGCACTTTACGTACTTTACTTTGTGACAATTTTTCTAATGCAAACGACGTTATATCAGTGTGCTGAAGTAATATAAATAAACGTAAATTATAAAAGTATATATTGCTAGATGTCTTTTATAGGTAATTTAAAACATACCTTTAATTTATTTATTGGTGTTAACAGAATTCTCGCAATATCAATAGCAACATTACCTTGTCCTAATATGACAGCATCTTCTGCATTTAAATTAATATCTAATTTACTATCTGCTGGTACTCCATTATACCAACCCACAAAACGTCGTCCTGATATTACATTATTTAAATTTTCTCCAGGTATACCAAGTATTCTATCTTCTTCAGCACCATATGTCTGTAATATTAAAAAACTGTTGTCAATAGTGATTATCAAACATTAATAACAGCTCAATGTATAATAATCATACCAATAATACAGCATGGTATATTTCTTCCAATTCCTTTACAGTAACATCTTTACCTACATTAACATTTCCTATAAATTGAAAACGCGAATTAGCTGCAATTTTCTCAAAAGTATGAACAACGTTTTTCACTTCTGGATGGTCCGGAGCTACACCAAAACGAACTAAACCAAATGGTACTGGCAGTTTTTCTAATACATCCACTCTTATATCACTGGAAGTCTATATAAAATTTTTTTATTATGCTATGATTCAGTAATACAAAAATACTGTTCTTACCTTTAGTAATTGTTGTGCAGCATAAAATCCTGCAGGTCCTGCACCAACAATACATACTTTTGGTACAATATGTTTAGTTGAAAATAAACGAATGCAGCTGCAAATTGTACCAAATTTCATATTCATTGTGATAATATGAACTAAATTAAAAAAAAACAAAAAAATTAAAATTATTTTTTCTTTGTAAACACATTCAAATAGTATGATATTTTTTAAAGAAGACAGCCAAGGATTATTGTTTCCTAGCTATTTTGAATATGTTACTTTTAAATAATTTTGCAAATTTCTTTCATAAAAAAATTGTTCATGATATGCATATCTAGTATTTACAAGACTTACATATTATACAAAGATGTACTAAATGTAATAACCATCATGTTATGAACATATAAGAAAATTATACACCATTTACAAATATGTAGTTAGTGTTTATTGTACCAAAAGTAATACAACTTTGGCATTTACAAAGCATATATTTTTATGCATTACTTTTTCCATCGGTGGTATTTTCTCTTATCTTAGACAACACATAATTAATATATACTTTTATAATCCAATGATTAAACTCTTCTGCTGAATAACACAAATCAAATCCTAGAAAAACAAAATGAAGTAGTGTAAAATTATGTCATATAAATATAAATTGGAATACATTAATGGCATATTGTTTTTTTACCTTCACACAGAAATGACACAGGAATTATCTCCAAAACAGCTCTTCCTTGTTTTTGAATATTGCAAGAAGCAGTTTTAATCTCATGTAAGAATTCTAATGTTTCGAGATTAGAATTATAATTGTTTAAAGTAATGTTTAATCCTATATCATTACAAGCTGTTACTTGTAAATCATTAAATACACAGCTCAAAAGATACAAAAGTCCAACATTAAGATAGGTAAGTAATGAGTAACCAATTAAAACTAAAGTCTCTCCACTATTGAGGTATTGCAGTGTATCATAAATTTTGGTAATTATTTCATGACTGTCATATTCGTCTGTATATAGGAAAACTAAAATTTTATGTTGTGATTTACTCAAAATCTCATTTTCCAATTTCTTTATATTCTCTGAAGAAGGAAACTGAATTTTACAACCCATTTTAACGAGAATATCATCGACACCATTTCTTATTTTCAAAGCACTTTTGCTACAAAATTTTGAATTATATATTTTATGGAAGATTTTTCCTGAACGTATGCATAAATTTTTCGGCAGTTTGGTACCTTTAAACTACAAAAAAAGATCTAATTGTAATTATGTTATAATAAAATCTTAGATTAATTAAAGAAGAAATTTAAGTATAATATAATAAGACAAAAAAATAGCTTACTTTCATACATGTATCAGATGATGTATTAAGTTTTAATTTATTAAAGTCATTACAAAAGCTTTCTAATCGATCCACAGGTGCTAAATGTTGTTTCTTACAACGCTGATTATACGATCCTTGTAATGTCTTTTTATGTTCATTGGTATTAGTGCTTTTTGTTGATACAACTGCTTTGCCTACAATCTCTCCAGAGTTCAGTTTCTTTAAATTACAATTTTTTATATACTTATCAGCAACAATATGTTGCATTTGTTTCAGATCACGTAACATTTTACGGTTGTTAGACTTAAATGTAATAATATTATTCTCTATGACTAGACATTGATGTTCTTTAAAAAAATGACTACATTCTAGGATCTGTTCTATAAATGAAGGAGGAATATCCTGTTTGCTGAATATTGCTAGTTTAGGACCATCTTCATAGTATTCTCTAAGTTTCTCTAAATAAGGAGAAATAAATGTTGGTCCTTTAAAGTTTGTACATACCACATATGTCTCTGAATTTCCTTCTTTACTTGTTATTGGCTTTATTATATTAATATCGTCAAAACAACAAGATAACAAATAAATCAAGCATATTGTATTGCATTCAAATATGGTAAAAATTTTTAATAAAAAACTACCTCCAGCAGCTAACAGATGTAAAGCAGCTACAGTTTCACAAAAGTGTAAATGCGTTAGAACACTTTCTTGTTCTGCAGGAACATCTGTACAGTCGATACTACCATCAGCAGTAATTAAAAATATATCACTATGTGGTTCTGATACTTTTATAAGTTCATCTAAATTTTTTAAGTTCATAATATTTCCTGTATTGTCTTCTCCAAAACACCAATGATCCAATGTATGCCTTATGAATCTATCATCATCTATCATTACAGTTGATGAATTACCTTCATAATATGGATTTAATGTTGTAGCAATCCAATTCCATTGGATATTAGGTACATTAGTTTTCAACCAATGGTTTAAAGATGCAATGAAAGCTCCAGGTGCTTCACATAAATGAACTGATGTGAAACACTTATTGTTACGATTAATATGGTTTATTGGTATTAAAGGAAAGTATGACACTATTTCATAAAATTTACACCATGCTTGAGTTAAGAGTTCTGGTTCAATATCATTTCTTAGGCGTGCCATAACATCTTTTGCAATATTTCTTAATTTTGTATGTGATTGCCATTCGTCAACATCATAATTATCTAAATAACTTTTCACATTATTTAATTCATCTTTTAAAATTTGTAATTTTTCCACCTTCCAAAGACAGTCTTTAAACATTACTTTTGGTTCAGGTAATGAATAACATTTATCAATTAAAATTGAAAAATGTTTTTTAAATAAATCATTTACATGTTCATTTGTAGTTTCTTTTTTATGTTGCAGAGGATTCTTTGTTGTAAACGGTGTTTGTATTGTTTTCAAAATATGTTTCTCTGGTTCCATTGTTTTATTCAAATCATTTATTTAATGTTAGCTGTATAACTGAAACAGTTATTGTATTTGATAAATTAAATTAATTTTATATCATTTTTTTATATAGTTTAAAAAATGAAAAATAGAAAATTGTAAAATTAATGGATGCAATAAAATTTAATCATATGCAGTCTTTTCTTTTATAAAAAGGGATGATTTTTAAACTTCTGTAAGGTTAAGTTTCTCATGCAAATATCTCGGCTGTCCTCTTGTTTTTAAACATTTAAAATTATTTCTCACCTTCTTACGATATAATAAGACCAGAGTTACTTTACTTATTATGTAGCAAAGAATTGTATTAATTTATTTAATAAAAAACGTAAACATATTACACCATACGTATAACTTGTTACTTTGCGATGTAGAGACAGTATACTTATAATTACATACAATTTAAAATGAACTGCATATATATAAATAATGTTTATTTTTAATAATGTTATAATACAGTTACGTTTAGCTTAGATAATAGTTAAAACTACAATTTAATTAACGTATGGATTAGCGTATGTATAGTCCGAAATAAACTTTACATAAAATGTTAATTAATATTATATTGTTAGATTGAAATGTTTTTCATTTTAAAATTATACTTTGAATTAAAATATAAAGAAGAGAATCAATTCTTATTTGAACAAATTGAGTTACATTAAATTATTAAAATCGTGACATCCGTTCATAACCATCATTTCAAAAATAATCAACAATTGTTACTTTGCGACGAAATGTTTACTTAAAATAAAACGAATACAAGAAAGATGTGGTTTATAGAAAGGAATTATAATATAAAAATAAAACATACTTTATAACAGTAATTTATTTACATAGTGGCTTATGTTACAGTTATCTTTCATAAAATGAATACTGATGAGCGATAACGTATGAAAAAATCGTGACAACCATAAGCAAAGAAAATACTGCTTACGTTTGAGAAATTTAAAAAATGGTGAAAGGACATTAGATGAGTCTTCTTTGCCTGTAGGTAATATGAAGTTAATTGCAGCAAGTCCTCGATAATCCTCTTATTTGTTTTTGGTGTTGACATGAAAATCATTAAATTTCTATCTGATATCTTCGTCACTTCTTGTACCCCAGTTTACGCAAAGCCTTCAGATCCACGTCGCCGTAATAATCTTCGCTATAAAATTCAATATTTTATTCAATGGAATTTATGTTTTTTCTTACTAAACGAAACACATTCTATGATAGGATAAAATTTAAGTAATCTTTTCTTTTTAGTGAAATGTAAATTGAAATATTTACATCAATAATGCAATCATTAAATCTTTTAAAAACTTCTTTAGAAATTAAAGAATCGCCTTGAAGTTATTGACTTCATGCTGTTATTTTATAAGTTACAAAATAAATTTTAACCAAATATCTACGAGAATTAAACAACTATTAAATAAATATAAACCTCAGTAATTTTTAAAACGCTTTATGATTTTAATATTTAATTGATTTTTACTTAAGTTCGGCGGGTAAAAAGTTGGATTAATGCCATTCAACATATTGTGTTAGGGAAATAATCTCTCGGGTGCTCGGAATTGAATCCTGGTAGCTAGAGAACATAAAAGTAAAGGAGGGAGTTTAGGAGTTCTCTGTGCGACAAGGATAGAGTAAATATGCCTGTCCTTGTTACATGATGCGCGGTCCTTGTTGCACAGTATACTCTTGGTCTACCTCTTGTACTTTCATGTTCTCTAGCTACCAGGAGTCGGTTCGGGGCCCTCAAAACTGTATCCCGAGAGTAAAATCCGCTAGATGGCGCTGATCAAAATTTTAATTTCGTACGAATTACAGTACAGGGCTATAATTTTTATCATTTTTTATTTTCGCGAAATTAATTTCTGCAATTTAATGATTGGAGAATTTAGTCTTATTCATTAGCTGCTTTCTAATGTAATTTTTGTTAGTAATTTATTTATAATTAATTAATTATTAACAGTTGTTGATACGATAGGCACGATTCGATACTATCGCACGATCGATATTTTCGATAATTTTCTAGTTCCTGTTGATTAATTCCAGAGTTTAATGATTGAAGAATGAAGATTGATATTGTAGCTACTTTCTCATATAACTTTTATTAATATTTCGTTCTAGAGAACATAAAAGTGGAGCAAGTAGTCGAGGAATTCACTATGCAACAAGGATAGATCTACATTTGGCATAACATAATAAGATATTTTAAGTTACATAGTATAATAAAGTACTTTACATCATTTTATAATTGTTTAATCTGTTCAATCTGTTTAATTTATGCTTCACAATGAGTAGCAATATCTACATTATTAAAAGAGTAGCTATATTTATTTTTAATTTTAAGTAACATTATTCACTTTATTAAAAACTGAACGATTTGGAGTAAAATATCAAAATAATTTCTACTATCGGAAAGAAATAAAGATATGGGAAGTATGTAAAATTTCACTTTTTACAAAAAACATAAATCGACTTTAAAGTCGAGAGTTTAGAATTGCACGAACCCCTTAAATGCAGTGACCCGGCTTGCATCTAAGGATGCTACATGTATACTGTTTAGGGGCTAAAGTACCGCGAGAGCAGGGACTCTGCAATAAAATATAAAACAATTTTAATGATTATCGAAATTAACAGTTCATTACTTTATACTCGATACTAGAATAAAGAAAAACCCTAGAAAACTTTTGCACTTTCTTAATACTTTCATAAAGTAAGTGTGAAGTTTTTGTGCGTACAAGGTTTTAAGACAGTATCAAAAGAAATGAATATTTGTTAAAATTGCTTGAATATTAAACATGCAACAGATTACATTCACGAGACGTAAGTTTCCAAGACAAAGCGACACAGACACAAATGCAAAACATAAATCAGGTTATGTGTTAATTAGAGGGCGTATTTACACCTTTAATTATTTATACACTTTATGTTATAATAATTATTATATTTAAACAATAAGACGAAGAAGATTGGAAAATCAGTTTTAAAAATATTTGAAATTACAATCCAAAGTAAATAAAATTTATTTATGGTAGGTTTTATCTTAAATTTTGTTTAGTTCTTAAGGGGTTAAAATAAAATGGTTGTAATTATTGAAAGTCACGTTTTGGATGATGGTTTCAGGATTTAACATAGCAAAAATGATGAAAACGTAATTATAGGGGGAGGAGATCTTGTAAATACGCCCTTTTGAGTATAGACTTAGGTATTCAGGGGGGTTTCAAAAGCACACACATTATTTTTCACGAATTTTTCATCCTTTTATTGTACGAATCTTTCACATCACTTAAAAATATACGGACGAGTCTAGTTCACGCAAGCATGCTCGACCGAGGCCAAGAGTGTTTAAAGGACAAGCTCGAATTCGCTAACGACAACAATTTCTCATTGTTCATTAAATTTCTTAATACACATTCAATGGGCTTTTTACTTTCCGTTTCTATTTATCCGATCGAATATCTCGCGACAGAAGAAAATAAAGAAACGATACGACTTTCGATTCGATTTTCTTGAACGACTTCTTCTTCTTGAGAGTAAAAATTGCGCGAGAAGCTATCGAGAGTATTTTGTCCTGTTAAAAAATTAAATAATTCGATTTATTTATCCTAACTCTGTTAAGTAATGAGTCTTTATCTTTCTTGAACGTTTCAATGTTAAATTAAGGAAAAACACCGATGTTGTAAATGAAAATTAACTAACAATTGCATTTAGCTGACGATAGTTACGTTCGGCAAGGTGTGTACTCGTGGAAAGCACCCTCGATAGTTTCTCCTGCGAGTTTCAGTCTCAGATAGACACGTACCAAATGACAACGAGGTCGAGCAAAAAGAAAATGAAAAGAAAACTAGGATCGGACGATTTTATCCATATTTTCACGCAACGGTGAGATGCAATCAGTCTCTGAATAATTTTATCCACGTTTTCGATCGATATCTCGATCGATCGAAACGCTTGAAGGATTAATCCCTGAAGGACCACGTGAAATTAAATAACTTTCGCAATTTTTAATCATAAATCAGTAATTTTT
Source organism: Anthidium xuezhongi (assembly GCA_022405125.1). Lineage (NCBI taxonomy): Eukaryota > Metazoa > Arthropoda > Insecta > Hymenoptera > Megachilidae > Anthidium > Anthidium xuezhongi. The sequence continues at coordinate 8,720,007 of CM039638.1, read as the reverse complement.
AAATAATTCAATGATTAATTCTATAAAAGTCAGAAATAGAACTATATAAATAATAAATATGTAGTTTTAAAAAATATGCATATTATGATTATTGATTATTCAATTAATCATCACGAATCATTATAATGACGCTAAAGCCCTTCGGGGATCAAAATTGCACGAATAAAACGTCCAACCTTTATCATCCACGTTGCCATTGTTGATCAAAATGGAATCGAACCTTGAATCAATCAAAATTTCAACGATTTCTCCAAATTTTTACTACTTCACTATAGTTTCTTTTTTTTAAAGCTTCAGTTTGTCAGTAAAACAAGAAGTCAGTCGGAGTAGGTCGCAGAAGTAATATATAATTATTAGTCTTTTTCAAAAATAAAAGAAGATTTCTTTTATTTAAAATAAACCCAAAATAAATATTTTAACAAAATAAGGAAAAAAGTTATTTTCTGGACCTACTCCAGTCGAGTCGTTTTTTCAAACAATAATACAAAACTTTTGAAAAGGAAACGATAGTGAGACAGTAAAAATTAGACAAAGTCGCTAAACTGCACAATTACCCTCGCTAATTTCAACAGAATCTTAACAATTACTCTAGATTCGAGGCAAATCTAAAAATTTGTCTCGAATGTAATCGAGCATCGCTCTTGACCCTCGGCGTTACATATTCCGAGGTATCGAACATCGTGTTCTCTCGAGATTGTACGAGTGATTGTGTTTCTGTGTGTGTGTATATGTGTGTAACAGAAAGGACAAGAGTTGGGACAAAATAGGAATGATAGGATGGAGGTAGATAAGGGGAGGGTAGGGCGAAGAGACGAAGAAAGTGTGAAGATAAAAGATTAGAGATTATTCTTGAAGGGGTGCGTTGGGCCTCGCAGGTGCCGACGGGGGCCTTGGTTTACCCTGGGACTTCCTGTTGTCACTCGAGTGCTGAATTCCGGTAAGAAGCTCGCTCTTCCTGATGCTCTTTAAGTCCAGATCACCGTAGTAATCCTCACTGTGAAGCAGAATTGGTCAAAGCGGTTAGGACATGCGTGACCTGCCACCTGCTTTTAGTGATGGGCGTTTAATGTTTTATCTCGAAAATCTTTTAACACTTTCAATCAGTGATATCACTGTGATACCATCTTTACATAAATTATTCTATAAGACGAGTCGTTTAAAAATAATTTCGAGTGGTTCCATTTCTTTTACTTTTACTCTCTAAAGATTTTATAATAAAATATTATGCTTTGTAAAATAAGTATGCCAATAATTGTAATAATTTGTACATTGATAATTAGTGTTTGATACCAACCAAAATCACCTTAAAATAATATTAAGAATTGATATTAGCCAAAGAGAAAAAATCTTAAATTTTATAATACGAGTAAAATTTTGGAAAATGACAACTTTCAAAGTATCAATGATTAGGTGCTTTGCTTAATAAAACAATCACCTTTGAGAGGTAAATTAATTTTCGAAATTGTTGTCAAAATAATGTAAAGAAAATGATTATTAGCCCACCACTATTTGCTTCATGTGTAGTTTGTGTGTACAGTTAATCACATTCGTGAAAGAGTGTTGCACACAGATTAATTAAGTACACTTGTGCGTGTGTAATCGAGAAATATAGTTTGTCGAGAAATTTGCATCGCTGAAAAGTTCAAAATGTATTCGTTACAAGTTCAAATTATGCCATACGTTGTCTCTGGCGACAAACTATATAGAACAATCATCTTATACTAAATTAATTACATCAATTTGTTAGATGATTCCGTTGTTAATTAATAATATCGATCATTATTGTGGAATTATGTGTGCGTACCTTACATCTGGTTCAAAACGTATTAATTAAATGGAATCAAAGTTATAAAATCAGGAATCTAGAATTTAAATTTATTATTTACGAATTTTATAATAAATAACAAGGATTTTTATAATTTATAATAAATATCTTAGAGTCTCATGAAACATAGAAGGCAAACTCTAAAGGCGGCACAGATCAAAGAATTAAGGTTAACACCTTGATTGCAGCCATTGAAAATTTTATTTTCAATTAATTTCATAATCTATTTCCACAATATTTCATTATTTCTATTTTGTTATAATTTCAAGAATCTAATGAAAATATTTGAAATTCCTGATAACACGGATGAGAAAATCGAATTGTTATCATAATTCTGATAACACGTTTCGACCACAAGGTGTTCGTACACGTTATTCCACTTGTCAACAAACATTATATAAATTATGTTACCAATGCTCGGGTGGACGTTACGCAAAACCAATCGACCCGTTATGAGAGCAAAATGTATCGCGAATATCCATTCAAATTACGTCACTGGAAAAAGTTGAAATATCTTACGAACTTCCAGACCGCGCTTAAACGCGCGGTACCCGAGTTTTAAAGGCTGTAATCACGCATGGACTATCTGGTTTGTCCAGAATTCGTCTTTACATAACACCTGGCCCGTTTCAACTTCCTCTCTTTATCGCTCCTCGAAGCTCGGGGAGAAAGCATACGAGGAAGTTTGTGTAAGTCCCTCTCAAAAAACCGAAAAAAGAAAGGAGAAAAATCGAAAGCATTTCTTTCCAGTTCAAACCGTGAAATTTCCTGGAGCAACTTTGCCACTGTACCTTCTTGTTCCACTTACTTTCAGAGAACGAAACGACGTTCGTTTCGTCGAGTTTCATAATCTAATTACTTTCTTCCTATCGTGGCTAGGACTCATTCACGGTTATACCGATTTGTAATTATGTATGTAAGAATACCGTGAAGCAGAAAGAATGAAATAAGAATGATTTAATTCCCTCAAATTTCTGTTCGCACGTAATAAATTAATTAGCGCAAATTGCACGAGCATGTGAATTAAGTCTAAATCATAAATGACAAGGAAAGAGCCTCAATAAAGATTATATAATTTTACACGATGACAAAGCTTAAAGTATTGAATCTGTGTATGTTTTTAGAGGCAGACAGTTTCTAATTTACGAGATATTTGATGCTAAAGTTATTAGACTATTATTAAAAAAAGAATTTGTTTGAAAAATGGGATACTTTTCCTAACCAATTATGTTATTGTAGATACAAAATATTAAATTTTTCAGTCAAGAATGTTAAGAATTTATATTTCTGTTTTTAAAATTACATCTGGGTCCCAAAATTTATTAATCCTCCGCCTATAGACTTGAAATTAAATTTTGAATTATTGTTTGTTTTCATTTCTGAAATTTCAAAGCATTCCCTTAAATATTCCTTCGATCATTATACAAATGTATTAATAAGTAAATAGTAAACTTTCGAGGTCCAGGTCATGATTGACTGTTCAACCTTCAAGGTTCAAGTTACACTTCTAAAAACTATATGGCCTAGAATGAGATACACTCTGATTCTAAATTTCAGATATCAAACTCTATCATCGTGCATAATTTTACACAAATCGGTTCACTTGGAACTCTGGTCTCATGAAAAGGATAAAAAATGGCGAACTCACCATCCGGGAACGTCCTCTGGATCCTCGCAGGCGCCGCTTCCGTCGGCGTCGCCGATCTTGAAGACGGTGCCGATCGGGCAGCCGTATTCCCTGGCGATACCTTCCAGGCATATGTAATATTTTCTGCAGTCCTCAGGATGGGCGTGTCTGCTGAAGCTGCCGGATGCTCCGCTCACTTCGCCCGCGGCCGGACACGCGAAACCTCCTGCGACCTCTGCGCAATGCGATAGATACACGATGAAGAACGTGATCGGATGAAGTAAAGAAAAGGGAGAGGTTTTTATGATCACGTTGTATACCGTCGAACGATAAAACGAGGGTACGGCTTTGAATTCTAGCGCTCGAGATGATGAAGAAACACAGGATGTGCGTGGGGATTGCTGTCACGTATCGGTTATCGGGCGACGTAATGAATGAATAATATTCGAGGAGAAGAAGCTGTCGTTGATGAGTGATTTGTCAAGAATCGTAAAATGCGTTGGTTTTTCAGTGGAAACTGGAGCAAATCATTCAAGGATAATAAATTACTGGATTTTGCTTCAAGAATTGTGAAATTAATTATACCTGCAGTAATTTTTTATTTATTAGTAAATGCAAAGATTTGAACCTTTTTTCCAACTCTTGAGTATAATTATTTAACACTTTGACTGCCACGCTGCAGCTCCAAACGAATTTCGTTTTATAGTCATTTTATTTTTGACAAACTTTGTATTCTATTTCCATAATATTGTACTATTTCTATTATTCATAACTTAAAATATATAATAGGGATATTTTCAACCAAATAAACGTAAGAATTCCTAATAATATAGGCGATGGTTTTTATGTGGGTGACGTGGCAGTGAAAGTGTTAAAACTGGAATAAATTTAAGATAAAATCTTTTGAATACTTCGAATTTCTTTAGGTTATTGGTGAATGGGGATAGGGGGGTTTCTGTATTTGTACGCACCTTCATTTTTGCATTCAGGTACTTGGTCAGCCCACATGCAAACTCTGGCTTCACGGTCGTAAGCGAGTCCAGGGCTGCACTGGTACCTGGATGCCTCGCCGTTCCAGCAGTTCCAGAACACGTCGCATTTCTTCTCGTCGGGGAAGATACCGTACAGACGGGGACAATGGGGCGTGCTGATCGCTGGTTCCAGCTGTGACCTGTCTCCGCAATCCACATTGTGGAGGTAATCGCAATTTTCGGTAAGGAACTTGCTGTCGGATGCGTCGAAAGCGAGCCCGTTGCCGCACGTCTTCAGCTCCGCGACATTGTTATCGCATTTCCAGTATTTGTCGCACGATATGTGATGGGGATAGAAGCCGAAGTCGTCCGGACATTTGAAGGATTCCTGGGCGGTCGCGCCTGTAATTATAAATAAATCAGGGTCAACGAAAATTGTACAAGAAGAAAGTTCCGTTTCGATGAAAGTTTAATCCAGTTCTTCTTTTTTCTTAGCGCGGAGAAAGCAATCCACGGAGGCGTTATTTCGTTGGTGAAACGGAGATTATTTTTTTTTCATCCTCCGTAGAAACTGATTTGTGCGTTGTTTTAACAATAAATCAACGCAGAAGTAAATCGAATGTTCGTACATTGAAATAGCTTAATTATAATACTTATTCAACTGATTTCTAAACTATACACATCTGCATCGAGAACTCATCTAATGTGGTGGGTTTTCCAGTCGAGAACTACTATCACAGAAAAATGTTTTCTGCGGTCACGCCCGGCACAACAACACTTTAATCATGCCAGAGATAGTCGATAATCGCGTTCGATTTTATCGTTCGATATTGCTTTCGCGAGAAAATTCAACAATAAGGCGACCACCGACCGCAAACATCCTTCTCCTCCTTGTTCTCTATTCAATTCCTCATCACAATGCGTGTTCACGATCCACAGGAGAAAGGGGAGGAGTTGGACCAAGACAAAAGAGCCACGCAGGACGTCGACACCGTTCCAGTCCTTTATTACCAATGCTAATGGCGCCTTTTTTATTCTGCACCGTCTCGCGGCCGCCAATTACGTCTAATAATCAGTTGTTCCCTTTTTTTTCTCTCTTTCTTTTCTCAAAGTATGATGTCTGAATAACCTAAACGTCTTATGTAAGGGACACAAAGTGACTTTCGCCAGGCGCTTTCACTTTGGGCCCAGAGCCAGGCCCAAGCTACCAGCAGTCGCTACGTCGAGACACGGCTTCGTGACTCGGGCCCTCCCAGCATCCCGTTCACTCGGCTCTCCTCCATACACACACACACACACACGTTTCCTTTCTGCGTGTACATATACGCGTGCATATACATTGTGATCGTGTGCGGCGATCCCCCTCGTCCGCGTTATATTCACTTTCATTTTTCTCGGGAATACCGGGCCCAAAAAGTGACGGGTCTGAGGTCGCGGAGTCGACCAAGGTTTTCGGTAATGAATTTCGACGGTTCGCGTCGATTTTTACGGGACGATCGGCCACGATGGCCGCTGATAAAAAAGAAGGGTCAAGATCTGGGCCAAGGTTATCCTGTCGCAGCCGGGAAGGGAAGGGGAGAGAACGAAACGAATGGAAACGACGTCTGTCGAGAAGGTTTCTCCGCGCACGGAAATCGAATACCTTTGCCTTTTGATCTCGTTCGGAAGAACGGGAACGGGCGATGGTAATTTTTCTTTTAGGCAAGGCTCCGGGAAAGGTATGCCCCCGGTTGCTCGATGAAGATCGGAGAATTTTCTAGATCGTTCGTTGATTTATGGCTACGGTCGGCTGGTGGATATAAACTCGCAGAACGTAGTTGCGTTACGAATGATTGATTTGTAGATATAGTTAACCGCACAGTGAACTCATTTTCCTTTCTCCGGCTATTCATGCGTTGTATCGTATTGTAATCTCGTGTTCGGTATAAATGGACGGTAATAAAATATTGCACTTTATGAATTAACCCACGATGCCGGGTCAATCTTGGCTCAACCCACTTAATTCGCATAAAAGTGTGTGAACTAAAATTAGATACTCTTACTTTTTAATGGAAGGCTTTCATACATTGATCAGATAATACTGGCAATCCCTAATACAACATGGAATTCTTTTACAACACGGTTTAATAATTTAGAAAATTTCCTTATAACGATATTTCTACAATGTAGTTTCAGTCTAAAAATGAAATAAACAGTTCTTAAAATTAAACCCTAATTTTTTATTGAACCTAACGATCGTGCTGTTCGAAGGTCATCCATGTCTGAAGAAATATTTTCATCTTAATTTGCGACTTTTCTTCCAATTTTATTTCAACATTTTCCAAATCCTATCACTTTGATTGAAAATTGTTATAAAAAAAGGAGAGATTGCAAATTTAGTTACCAACCTAATAAAAATTATTAAGGTCCCAAAATTAAATCGAAATTGACGTTGTATTAACGAAGATTGGTTAGTACACTTGATAATTAGTTGATTGTGGATAAAATTCAATATCGAACATCTAATGGCGCAATTTTCAATGATCAATTATCACGAAAGATAAAAACGTCCTTTCGAAATTCTGGCAAATTACAAAATACTAATCAATCTCGTGCACGACGTTCATCGTTTCGTCTAAAATGATCATTTCAATCGCGGCGATGGAAGAAGAGTTCACTCCCTTTGTGATCCACACGCATATGTCACACACTAAATGGTCCTCCACTTTCGGCAAAAAACAATGCGTCCTCGAGGCAACACTTTTTCTCCCCCCCCCCGTTCCACCCATCTTTCTTCCCTGTTCTCATTCTATATCCACCCATTTTTTTTTTTTTTTTATTATTTTGATTACATCCTCGTAATCGCGTTTATCTCGGAGTACGTACCGGCGATCAGAATGGCGGCAATCACGTAGTACGTCCTCATTCTTACGAGCTTGTGTGTATGTGTGCGCTTGTCTTCCCGCGTGGTGTCGTTATCGAGTTACTTGCGTCGAGGTGTACGGTACCGGGATTGAAATTTATATATAAAAAAAAAAATTACTGTCACTATTGCGAGCACAGGCTCCACTGCGCAGAGAGAACTCTGTGTTTGCGCCCTGGCGTTCTCCACCTTTATATAAGTCATTGGTCACGTGTTGTTCCTCTTCCACCTCCTGGTGAACCCTCCTTCCCTCTTCTCCTCGTCACTTCAAGAAGAGGTACATTGGTACCTCCGCTACGTTTCTTCTCTCGCTCGCGATCACGGGCCAGCCGATCTCCCTCTCCTTTTTCCTTTATTCTTCTCCGTTGAAAATGTCACCCAAAGACCTAACAGAAGGCCCCCCTTATAACAACGTTCGTCTCTTTCATTCTTCTGCCACGTCCCGTCCCTCCTGCGCCTTGCCCCGTTGCATTGCCTTAAATGCTAAAATCAATTTTTTTTTTTTCTACCCGATATCTTTTGCTTCGATGATTCGTTCCTTCTTCTTCTTCTTCGTTGGATCTTTATTCGTGACCAGCGAGACCAGTTTCGATCCGGGCTGGTTTTTGCCACGATCCACCTAAAAATTCGCTTTTTGATTTTTATCGCGGGGACCAGGTTTGCTCCTTTTGCCGTGGGATCCGGAGGATGTCGCGAGCATTTTGATTAGACGGTCCCGACAGAAAGTGACTTGGCTAGCTCCTGAATTTCTTCGTGGTGATAGCATATTTTCACTGGTAATCTGAATCTTACATCGTTTCGTATTGAAATAACTTTCTTCTTGAATAATGTTACTATTTTCTGGAATGTTAGTTGAGAAATTTATTCTTCGAACTTGCTAAAAAGTCATAGGATGCCAATTAAGAAGTATACAGATATTGTGACTGCTATTAATTTTGCTCGAACAAGTCTTCATACTTTGTTGGATTAACAAAATGTTGAGTTCAATATTTTCCTCGACAAAAAAGTCATTGCGCCGATAGCATCCGGTATATTGTCATTATACGGATCTGTTCACGTGTACGTGAGCTATCTGGCCATCGAAATTCGTCGAACTCGTGCAGGTGCGACTGTTTTCGTACACAGACAGCGTACCTTGTATGGTCGTACGATTTGCGGAATACTGACCGATCGTAACGTGATTATAATAATAACAAACGTAAGGCCGATCGGTTAGGTGATATAAAAGTAACGGAGAAGGGGGCGAAGGTCGAGCACGAGCAACGTGACTCACCGTGACACCCAGTTCTGATACACCACCCTGTTCAACATTCCGACAGAGGTTAACCAACTGATACTAGTTGGCGATGGCTGCCTCAGCTACTGGATTAGCAATCGAATAAATGTAGTTCTGTAAGGTTTGCTGATCAAATTTAAATTTAGATACGAAGATTGTTTGCTAGCTTGTAAATTCAGGTTTAAAACTTTGGGGGTATATGGATTGATCCAAGACAAGATATTTCATCTTTTCACACTTTGAGTTCTACGTTAAAATCGTAGACAATCTTTTATTTCCAGCAAATATAATATATTATTTGTATAATATTTAGCTCCCTTTATTGTGCAAATTTTCAAGTATCTAATAATATTGTTTGGTATTAGGTAAATAGGATTGTTCTTGGTAAAATAAATCCTCGAGATAATATATGCTTCCTCAGATGTGGGAGACGTGGTATTTAAAGGGTGTGAAAATTGCTCACAGAGGCGAATGAACACTCCCATCTTGTGGCATAAAATATAGGAAATATACCTTTTGCAATTTTGCAGTGTTTATTGTAGCATTCAACTTTTATTTAAAATATTTCTCCTATTCTTTAGAATAGATAAGTATGTGACACAGGCATGCACATAGATAGCCAAATTCACAAGATTAATAGTATATTTAAAATTAAATTAAATTAATGAATTTAAACTAAATACCTAAAAAATTTTAAAAGTTTTAATCATTTTCTAATGTCTTGGTATAATTATTTCAAATTCAAATAAATTTCTGTCCACGTACACTATTAAACGATTGGTATTCGAATTATTAGAAATAAATGACAAACACTTTGACAATTTGATTATACTTTATGCATGACATGAATATAAAGCAAAGATTAAAAAAAAATTAAAACCTTTGCGTACTCCTAATGATTAAAAATATTATAAGTAGTTCTACCATCAAAATAAACGTTACTATTCTAATAGTGCTTCTTTCTAAAAATAATTATGCTGACATACTCCTTTTCTCCACCTTGTACCAAAGAATTCTTGACTGCTTAAACAAGATTGTTCTTAGATTCTTATGAAAATATGTCATTCAGGTATGAGTGACACGACATTAACAAGTGTTAGTACACGGAGAAATTTTCTGTTTGTTGTGTGGCTCATTTTTGGGCTACCAAGGATAGAAAGTCGACTATATCAGGTCTACACTGGTCTTGGTTGTAGGCTAACGGGCCACGTATATCGTGCGTTTCTAATCAACGTTATCCAATTAAAGACGTTTCCACCACGTTCAAACGCTTACCCTTGAGCTTTTCCATCGATTCCTGAAAACTTTTCCACTCGGTCCGATGTATGCGATAAGAATTTCAACGCACACGATTCGAGCTACGATTTGACATTTATTCCCTTACATCATCGATTCGCATTTCTGTCACTTGTTGCGTTTCTTCGGCAAGAAAGTTCCCGAGATTTTGCAACTATTTCGACACTTTTCTCTTACACCTTGCGGCGAGAATCGGCTTCGTCCAGGCGAAATTGCATTTTGAAAGGATTCGATCAATCTTACATAAAAAATACATATTGGTTCAGTGGCAACGTGAGCTGAACATTCATAATTCCAGTTCACTGAAGTCCAAAATTTAATTTATTATTCTACAAAAAATTATTAAAAGCATCAAGAAAAATACTTGGCTGCTTCGATTAAAATATATCTTTGGCGTTTGATTAAATTTTCTGAATAGAAATTTGAAGATTACGAATTCACTTGTTAGGTTGATATTCATTATTTTTTTCAATTATTTTCGACGCTTCTGTCAGAAGTATTTGAAAGAGAGATTCTAAAAATCTTTTATATTCCGGGGCGCGTTCGGATCGTGTTCGTCGAAAGGAATTTTCGAAATTTCACAATGTTCTAAAGAAGAGGAAAAAAGCGGTACCAAAACGAACGAAGATATTCTAATTCAAGGTATCTCTGGGACGGTTTCAATCAAGAGCGGACAGGCGCATGTTAATGCCGGGCGCTTTCGACGACAACGGAACTTTCTCGCTCGACTTTAATCCAGTTTCTCGAATAAATCGCATTGCCGGTGTTTACGCTTACGTGCACGTCCACGATCCAGCGATCTGTCGAACGACAAAAAGTCACCTATCGATCACGCGGGTTGATCGACCTTGGATCATCCTGATCCAAAGCAGGAGAGTTTTCCTATCTTTGGACGCTTAAGCTTTTCTTTAAATAAATAGAAACAAAATTATACTCCAACCTTCTTATTTTACATAGTACACAATTTGTTTAGTGACTGTTAACAAAATTAACCAATTTTTGGACAATAAATACTAAGAAATATATATTATTTCTATTATCAATATAAATTAAGAAACATTTATGCATTATTTATATTGATTTAGTACTTTGAGGTTACATTATTATAATTTAGTTTAGGTACGATGATTTTAATAAAAATTTGTAATCATATTTTTTTAAATGAGCTCAATAGACTTGAATGGCAGTTAACACGTACTGAATCTTTTTAACAGACGGAGGGTTAATTTATTATTATAAGCTAACCATTTTGTTAATCGTAATCATTTATACTTTTTGTTATAATTATATAATTTTGAATGTAATGATTAACGAGAAATTTCACACTGTTTTTTGAAAATTTCGACAATGAAAATCACATAGTATCTTCAGTTGATTTGATAAGAAACTGAAAGTTTGAAATATGAAATTTTATACATAATAATTTTTAAGTGAATATATAATTTAAAAATGATATAAAGCACGCAATAATAACATTAATGGTAGTAACAGTAGTAACAATAGTAGAAGTAGTAGTAAGAACAATAATAGCGCTAGAAGTAGTAATAATCATACTACTTCCTTGTACGTATAATGTTTCAATTTCCTCCATTTGTGCTAACATTATAGCTGAGAAAAACCGATAAGGCACGTGCGTGGAATAAAAAATTATAAGACAAAGGATTAACAATCATAAAAGCGTTTGAAAAGGTCATAATCATAATCAAGGCTGCGGTTTAGAGAATTAACGATGGCCATGAAAGTGGATAGAAATCAAAGCCCGTAATACGCTTACGGGCTTGTTAATTAGTAGTTTTATGCGCGTAGTTAATGGTCGCGAGGTGAAATAACATTTTTGCGGCTCATCGTCGTAAGGAAATTGCTTAGTTGGTTATCGATAACTTGTTCAACGACTTATACACGTGTAGTTACAGGCGTAGCCTGTTACGCTTCTTTTATCGGTCGCGTTTCCGGTAAAAGCTTCTGTCTTGATTTCTTCTCTGTTTAATTAGATTTACGCGATGGATAGACGTTTAAGTTAATATATCATTGCACGATTCGTAGATTAATAATGTGTTATCGACAGGTATTTTATCCTCACAAATGCATTCATAATCATGAATAATTTTAATTAGTGTATCCATCATTATCACGCCTCTTGATTTAATAATTTGTAGGGTATAACATGAAGTCACACTTTATTTTAATTTAGAAAATCTTCTCTTCTTTTCAGTATGTTTTGACAGATTCGTATCTAAACTATTTATTTTTTTGACAAAATTAGTATGTTGGTATATTAGGTTTACCAGAAAGTTCTGTCAAGTTCCAAGGATGAGTCATTCTACAGAAATGGAATCCACAAACAGTCACGATCATTAGTATTGATGGAAATTATATTGTTCAGTAAATATTAATAAATATACTGAAAACATATTTTCTTTTAATTAAAAAATGGACAGAACCTAATAGACCTAATACTTTATTATATTAAAATATGTGGACATATTTCATTATACTTGATCTTCAGATTCTATTTTAGATTTTTTACAATAATAATAATAATTTCGGATTTTACATGCATCATAATTATTAATTATCAATCAGATTGCGTTTAGTCCAACTTTGGTCAAAATGAGCGGGCATTCGTCGCGCGAGGGTTAAACGTGACGTGACTGAATATTCGTAGGACACCCGAATACGAAGTGCACCACGATGACGAAGAAGGGAGTATCGGACCGGATGGCTAATGTACAAACACCTTCCGGATAACGGTAAGGTTGCACCGTGTGCGGTAGTAGTAGGTGTTACGTGCCGTAACGTGCCAAGGATGCAGGTGCCGCGCCTCTCGTTGATTAATATTCGGCTCGTTGGTCTCCTTAAGTCAACCGATTCGAACAGGACAACTGGACGTCCTCCCCCTGGGAGTTTTGCTGTTACCTTGCCCTGAATCCCTGTACAAGTTATCTGCACGCCTTTGCAACTTGTACAGAGTATCTCAAGAATCGCGAACGTAACGCTTCAATTTTATGAAACCTGTGGTTCTTGTAATTTAAAAAAAGAAAATATTAAGAACGTTTTGTTTAAGAACTCGTGTAGTGTGCATTGTAGAATTACTTACTTTTCAGATTATAATTAATAAACATAAACATCGGCTGGCAAAGTGTTAAGGCTCTTAACCTCTTTTCAGATTATGGGGCCACCCCTTTTGAATTTTGCAAACAAAACATGTTATGTTATATTTTACCAATTTCAGAAATAATAATTCCAGGAAACTATCTGGAATTATTGAAAAGCAGTCTTCTATTCAGTATCTTTAATAAATTAGAATATTGTGAAATGTATGGAGCTAGAGTTATACAATTAATGTACTACATGATGTTACTTCCCAAAATATATAAATTATAATAGTTTCTACTTTAATTATTAAAGTTTATTGTAAATTAAGATACACTGCACCAAATTAATAGAAATATTTATTTTAATTATTTCTGCAAATTGTTTAAAGTAATGAAACTATGTTTCTACTTGATACTTTGAAACGATAGCACGTATAGGTACACTTTCTTGAGACGCTCTGTAGATTGTTTCTTCTCCGTTTGTCCTTTCTTCGTTGTTCGTTCACGATGTTAATTTCCTTTTGTTCGTCGTTAATCGAGCCAGCCTTTCTCGAGAGAAAAATTCGTCGCCGAAGGCTTGCTTCTCGATATACTTGGAAATACGTAGCTCGAGTCTCCCACCAAGGATAGCCGGAGACAAGAATGCCGGATCAAGCGATGAACAGGGTGAAAATAACCGTGTTACTGCTCCTATGATTAATCGGGCCGTTTGCATTCGACTCGTGTTTCTCATGATTTCCAACGCGAAACGTAAGAGGTGAAGATTCTTGAATAGCTTCCCGTGATTTTTAACGCCACTTCGAGCAGATACTCAAGGAGAATTATTGCGTAAACCATGGTATTATGGGTAACGAAAAGCGAAATGCAACTGCAACGTTTGATACGATTCAACGGGTCTCGTTTGCTCTTTCGAAAGTACTTTCGCCATTTACAATATATTAAATAATGATATTAAATTCGCGACCTTTATATTTTTTCCTGGTTTATTTACCACTTTTAATGCAACAATTTTCAAACGAAACGAGTGGTACGCAGATCATTAATTTTATATTTCGTTTACGATAGAATTTAATTAATTTTGAAAAAAGTTTCTCCAAAATTTGCAGATTCTATTGTCACTTATTATTTATTACTATGTAACAAATTTTTATTTAATCTTCTTAACCCTCGGAAGGTGAATTTAAATAATTGCAGGTTTATCGCACGATTTAAAATGTAAAATTCTATACTATTTCCTAAGATATTACTTTCCTAATTATTCTGGAAATTGGGGAGTCTAAGTTCAGTTGAAGCATCGTGCAAGGGTTCCTTGCTTTCTCTTTACCCCTCGATTTATATTTCCAAAAAAAGTAACATGCAAACTCGAGACATTTAATATAAAATGATAAGCACCCAACAAAAATTAGTCAACGACGAGCAACTACTGAACGTCCTCAGCCAAGGAGTTAATCAATGCAGAAGAAGGATGTATCATTGCAATTATGGTTCGATAAAGCTACCGTTGCATATGATTTACGATGTTTTCGACCACCGGGATCCTCCGTTTTTTAAAGTTACCGTTACCATCGGGGTCTTTTGTATGCCAACGACATCCGTTCGCGTCACCGGAACCGGCGTCGGTGTATCCAGACTCGATTCGAAGAATTATGCGCCCAATGCGGCATAATTATATTCGTAATTGACGTAACCGCCGTGGGCCTTTACGGTGTATGATTTATGGTCAATGACAGGACGGTTCCACGCCGATAAATCGTTCGCCTAAACGGTGCAGAAGATTGCATACGAAAGTCTTTTATTCCATCTTCTTTATCGAACCGACAGATCTCGTTACGGACACGGATTTAGCGAGTTCAATGCACGTGAAGCATTATTCCCGGGGTTCTTAATAAGCCTTCCATTCGTTCAACTCATAACAAAACTACGATTCGTATTCATTACGAGGTCGTTCATCTCTGAGTACCTCTCTCGAATGTTTGACGGTTGTATTCTTGGCTTCTGGGTTTCTAGATTCCTATAACAGATCAAATATATTCGAAACTTTCAACAAAGGAAAGGGGGTTTCGATGATTTAAATCCTTTCTTGTTTATTTGGTTCATTTTTGTACTTCACTTTGGCGGTTTACACTTCCTGATTGAAAGTCATTTTGCATTTGTTAGCTGTACTTTTTCTTCAAATTCAAATTATTTTTAGAAACTATTACTTCTAGAATTGGTATGTTATATAAGTTAATCGAAATAATGAAGAATTATTATACTAACATGTGTTGAAGTGTCCTTCAGAAGCGGATTTCTTAATCCTTTCGCCTCCCACGAATCTGAAAAAAAGAATTGAGGATATTAGTTATGTCAATACATAAACACTCCCAAAAGGAAAAAGTAGTCGCTCGAAAACTTCATCAAATCGAAAAAATAGAGCAAAACTTGATAATCCAAATTTACCCTGTAACTACCCTCCTGGTGGAGGTAGATGGCTGGAATTTGGTATATTATATTTTCTTTTGGTACGCTATCAAATGGTGTATTGTCAGTCAAAATTGGCTCAAAGGTACTTTTGACCACCTCATCCTGCTATTCCCTTTATACGTGGTGAACTAATACCCAAATGTTTTATTCAGAAGTTTTCAAACAAATCTTCAACGCGTATTCAGATCGACATTTTAACGCAAAAACGTAGCTGAACTTCAGTGACAAAAATGTCCACAGTGGAAGGGTTAAGACTTGCTCTATAAGCTTTAAGATTGGCACGCGATGATCGGTAGCATCCTGGACGGCAAAGTCCTGGTGGCGACGTCTGCCGAATTGCATAACACGGGAGAAGCGGAGCGGTACGGAGCGTGTTAGCGGAGAGGACTCTTACCGAGAGAATCGAGGATGGAACGGGGTGCACAGACGACCCGACACGCTTTTATCTGGCACGGTGCATCGTTCGCCGCAGGAGTGAAAGTCGATGGTGATGAGCGTTCAGCATCCAAAAGCTGCACCTTGGCTTCTGTTCTTATTATGCAGGATTTACGATCTCATCGATGATTAATAATTTCGTGTGGGGTCTTTCCAGACGGGTTTCTGTTCGTCATGGTCATGAATTTTCTGCTACCACGTGTTCAACGGTGCTGGAATGTTCGATATCCTTGTATTACCTTCTCGTTGAATATCTATTTACGTCAGTGGATTGCAGATGTTTATGCATTCGACTACGCGAATATAATATACGGTAAAGGTAGCAGTAGCTGACCAGTTAAGAGAAATCCTTCACTTGAGTAATGATAATTACTTCCTCTGTCATTAAGTAGCGCCTGTCGATACCTAAAGTTGCTCCTTAATCTTTCTAAATTATGTAAATCAAGGAATTTTATTTAAAAGTTATGTTATACAAATTTTAGAACTATTTAGAAGTTGATCTCTATTGAAAAATAATGTTTTATTTATCAAATGTAAAATGCCATGAGAACTTAAAGAGTTCATAATCTAAGAATATTTTTATTTCAATTCTGTACTAATTAATGATCTTCTGTTCGAAGAATTATTTAGTTAAGAAATTAAATACTCTTATAATTTAAAATAAAAAACCTGAAGCCTGTCATTTTGACTTATTCGATAAAATTTAATAAATAATCTTCGAAATATTGAGGAACATTTACATACCTCTAATTTCCATAAAAGTGACACAAGCAAAAATTCCCCAAAGTATTGTTTTTCATTTATTCTGTAAATTAATCGATATATTACAAAATAAGTAAAGAACCCTATATTTTTGACATTTTACAGACAAAAGGAAGAGACTCCAAATATTTTTCAAATAATTTTCCTCAATATTTACTCGACTTTGATGAATCCTCTTTGTAAAATCATTCCAAACATTTGGCGAGCAATGTGCTCGTTTAAATCGTTTCACTTTCAAATTACATTCTCGAACACGACTGTCCCCAAGCTTCTATCGTTAGATTTTCATCAAACATCATGATCCAAATCACGGTACCGAACGAACGTGACTGGGGGCCGATGTAACGTCGGGTTATTGTTGTTGTAAATACACGAACATCGGCTTCATTAATCGTAACTAAAGTTACACAATGCATTTACGTCATGCTTGTCCCCCGGTCGGAGTAAAATGGCTGGCGGCGTAACGTCTTACTTCGCGTCGAAATATTACGATGTCGCGATCGATTGGCATTACCTGGCTAAAAGAGCCGGCGACGAGGGGCGTACGGGGTGTAAAAGTCATCGCGGTTGCTTTTGTCGCGGGTGAAAGAGGGTGACGAGGTTGTTGACACCGTGGCTCTGCCTACGTTCCATCGGCGTTTCGACGTCGTTGCTTTGAGAATGCCGATCAGAGAAGCTCCACCCTGAACGCGGTTTGCATTTCTATTTCGCGTTTCCTTCGCGATGATGTATCCTGATATGAATAGCACGGATCGTATCATTGTGCCGAGACGAATGGTACCTGTAATTTCACTACCTTTGTTCGTAGACAATGGCGATTTTAACCCCTTAACGAATAAATTTTCTGTTTCATACTTTCGCTTGTCTTACCGAACGTTTCTACACGTTTTGTGCGTTAAATTGATCAATTTCATCTTGTGAAAGCAAATGAGATATGATAGAAACCTTGTTATCTAAACTTTTTTTATATTTAAGACTGGTGTATTATTAAAAAATTTCCTAATTAATTTAGATAACCGAGGACAAATTTCACCTGCAATACAATATTTTTATATTTAATTAATTTAAATGATTACTATTTCAAAGTCTACATATTTCGTATTAAATCATTTATTTAATTAGAAAATATTGTAAGAAATGAAACTAAGGTATGAACAATTTTATATTAAAATTACTATAAGGAATGACTTTATTTTATATAAATTTTTGTTGCATTTTGTAACTCTTGTTACAGATTTTGTTAGAAAAATGTACAAACTTCAACAGATGTGCTTATTAGAGTATAAAATAACGAACACGTCGAAGCACCGGAATTCGAAAGTAAATTTTCTAATTTCCAAAGTAGCGATCGGATGTAAGAATCTCTGGAGGTATTATTACTTCAAATCAAGCGACGAGTGCGTTAAAAAGATGTACATTGTAGCAACGAAAACGGAAGAGCACAAGGAAATGAAAAATTCCATACTTCCTACGAAAGACAATGACGAAGAAGCTTCGGGCGCAAGTTTCCCTCGGTCGATTCAGAGCGAGCTGATACGTTCGAAGAAAGTTCTTGTAACGATTTCGAAATTAGCCCAGATATTCACGTTCGTCTGTCAGTCTGTCTGCCTGGCACGTCTTTTCCCTTTCGCGAGAATCCGGCTATTTTATTCCGCGAAGCGTTCAAACGGTTTTCTCTCCGACCGAACTCTTGCGCGCCGCGACTTTTAAGTGTCCCCCAGTTTTCGGCCATGGCGTCGTCCATGGCTTTCCTTTTAGTGCAAAAGACTCCTCGATCGTGTCAAATTGTTGGCAAATCGCGAAACTGCGATAGATTCTTTCCTGGACGTTAGTTTCACGATGTTTAACATTTTATTAGGGGATGTACAACGTAACATAAGTTCCCAGTGTTTTCTTTTTTTATTCAAATACAATTCTGAGTCATGGAATTCTGTTAATATTAAATTTTATACATCACTGCCTTCTTCCTACATAGCTACTTCCTTTTACTACAAACATTACAATATTCAAATTAAAAGTTAAAATTGTAAGTTTGCAAGGTTCTACAAATTATTTCTTATTTATTTTGTTATTTAATTGCAAATAGCAGTGATGGTCAAATTATATTATGGTAGGAACCAAACATCACGTTCACTATGATAGGAATTTCCGAACAGCCGGGGATTTCCATGGAGGGAGGGGGGATTAGCCACGAGTCTCCATCTAAAGTCGTGTTGTTCTTTTCGCATGGGATTTTCCTTCCGTATATTAGTATGTTGTGTGATAAAACTGTGGCTAGTAATGATTAACTAATTGATTAATAATTATACCTATTATTAATAAAGATTCTGAATTACTAATTAGAAATGTCTTCCACGAAGTTAAGAATACTATTTAACCTTTTCAAAGCAGATTTCCCTATCTTGTCCTAATGCACCTCTAGATACACTGAAAGTTAATAGGATGTCTTTCTTTTTAGGATTGTATAACCATAATACCTCAAGGCAATAACTGACTGACTGGATTACGCTGTTCGAGGGTTAATTGATCGAAATAGCAATTAAAATTTGTGTGGACATCAATTTCTGTATTATTATCACATGAAATGTGTTAATCGACGATCGTAAAACATGATGTAAGATTTTTCAACGTGCTAGAAGAAGTACATACGCTCGTTATGTCACGTGTAATGTAATACACGCATACGTGAACATAATACTTTAAATACAATATGATGAAAGAACATATAAATGTCGAACGATCTCTGATAACTCGATTAATTTTACGCTTTCGTTCACACGTTATCGTGTAGCTTATTAGTCAAAAGATACCAACCTCTAACACCATTCAAATATCTTATTATTAGATCTTTATATAAACGTATATATTTATCAATTATTTTCTTTCCAGGTGATTCAAAATAATACCATAATTTTTAATCATTTATTTCAGTTTCATGTACGTATCATATATTTTACTTATTTTTACAAATTTGTAGTTTACTTATAACGAAAGAAAAATTAGCACCTTAATGTAACGTTTAATTAAAAATTTGTCCAACATACATAATTCTTTTTATTATTAGATAATGCGAAATAAAAGCTACATACAGGTATGTGTGTAATGCCAGTAGCGAAAGTGCTGATAGATTAATTGATGTAATGTCAACTACAGTGATAGATATTTGACACTTGAAAGGCCAAGGAAGTTTGTATTCAGTATTCAGTCAGTATTCAGATAATTGTGTAAATATTTATATATAAGTGTTAAAATTATAATATAGGTTTACTGTAAATTATTTACTATAAAACCATTAATTTTCAAAGTGAAATTAAATTAAATATAATACTCTTATTATGAAAGTAAAGCAAACCCGTTTTCTTCTTTATTGATATATCTAAGTGTTCCTGATGTTATATTAACACGAGATGAAATGAACTTTCTTTTTTAATCGAATTGTCCTAGTTTTATAACATACCGCTCTCATATTAAGTTTAATTACTTCTTGAATAAGCAGCCGAATAAATTTGATGTTTAAGTGAAATCTTTCCATGGCGGTTGCAATCACCGAAACTAATTAGCTGTAAAAAAAAATAATAACGCAACAAAGAATGAGAATTATGAAGTAGCTGCGAGCGATTCTCACGACAGAAATTGCAATTTCTGGTGTATTTACCGTTGCTTAGCATTGTAACGTTCCGTTCGTGGTTAAATAACAATTATCAGATCGGTTACCTCACGACGTCGATTACGATTCAAGGATACTTACACGTTAGTAACGAAATTCGCCCGGAGTGTTAGATAGGTAACGGGACGAGATTTACGATAAGATTGTATGTAGGTGAACGCATAACTATAGCCTAAAGGCTCGTTTCTCAATTTGCCGTTAACGATTTGCTTCAACGGACAACTATTTTCTCGATCGAACAAATGGTACCATTTTGGAGAAAGGAAAAAGGAAATAACCAAACGTGTAAAATCGTTTCAAAATTGTCTGAATTTTAATTATTATATAAAAAATAAAATATAAAAATATGTTTGTTTTATATATACAGAAATGACTATCATTGATAAAAACCCTGAATTGATATAGTAATAATTTTGTCCCATAGAAGCTATGGTGAAATTACAGGGTCCTAGAGAAACGTGAAGAAAATAGATAATACGAAAAATAAGTAAAGGCTTATGGATTATATTTATTTTTGGTAAACTTTATTATACTAGAAAATAGGTAACACTCAAATACCATTAAAATTAACAAAATTATTATCGATAGATTTAATTGCAGGTTATCGTCCATATTTCAAAAATTTGATACATAAATGTAAATGCACTAAACAATACTGTACAATTTTTCAAATGTTTTTAGAAAAATATGTTTGTAGGTATGTTTCAGGTATACAGTGTAAGGCAAAGTACAATGAACTGTAATTAACATGTGTGTCGTAGCCACGCGTCGTCGATTCGTTGAATTACACCTGTACGCATGTAACACCAGGAAAGTAAATTTTCTCAAAAATCTTTATATGCTAAAATTGTATTCCTTATTTTTTTATATAAAATCACAACCCTCCTGATGATCAGTACACGTATAAATGACAATGACGTGCTTAATTGGCATATTTTGTTGAATTTAAGAATTGTATGAGATAATACAGAATTCATATAAATGTTCAAATTAAAGCAAGACTAATCCTTTCTAAACTCGCCAAATTTGGATTCACAAAAATGAATAAAAAATCAATTTCTTTTTATAATTTGTACTGGAAAATGTTAATTTGGGGAGAGATTGATCATTTCTAAATAACGAAAGTATCTCTTAATTGTAATCGTTTGTTTGCAAACGTGATTACTTCCGTGGTTAGAAACACACAGAAGCGGACTTAATGAATATAAATAGTTATGCTAGTTCTAAGTAAACCGTTGCTACACCTTGGTGACCATAGTTCCACGTATCACGTACTTACGTGTCTGTTTCCGTATTCAGGCATGTCACTGTAAAACAGTTACAATGATCGTGACAAATTCGTAACGCTATCTCTCGTTCATTGAAAACACCATTCATTGTTTGCTGGAGAAATAAACATTATCAAATCGTGACTGGAACTTTATACCTTATTGGGTTGGCCAGAAAGTGATATCTTAACTTTTGATAAGGAATATCAATATGACGGGCCATTTTGATCAATGACTGTTTGGTACTTTTCTATTTTTTTAGCATTTAAATATTTTATTAGAGAGCATTTAAATATTTTATTAAATATTTTATAAGAATAGTTTTTGATACGATCCAGGTTAACTTGCTACGTAATGTGAAACTTTTGAAAATCAGGAGCTCATTTTTGGAAACAAAATAATTTAGAAATATTTTTTTTCTGACACAAATATAATTCTTTTTGTACATAGGAATTTACACGTTCCTCAGAGTGAAGGGGTTAAGGGTAGGGAAGATCAGAATGGCAGTGCGGCTTTTCGTACGAGGCGACAACGACGAAGAGGGGCAAAGAAAAAAAAAAGTGAAAACGAGAAAAAGCAAGGAAAAGAGCGAGAAAAAGTGGGGAAAAAAAGGAACTGGCCAGAGATGCATGGGTCGGAATGCGGCATCGGTTGTCCAAGGAGAACCACTTCGCGCTGCGCCCTAGATATTCCACGGGTATATACGTGGGTCCACGACGGCATACGATTATCCGTCGGACAATTATCGCGGCACCGTCAGCGATCGTGTAACGTGGCCGGATAAATCGGCTCGAATGCCTGCGCTGAATATATTTAGACGAGACGCGGTTTTCTTCCGCGATCGGGATCAGAAAATAACGCGTACCGGCTCGCGACCGGTAAATCGGCCGGCTCCGTCGATAAGCTTGGCGTGAAAAAAGAAAGAAATCCGGGCGGTTGGCGGTGAAGAAATAAAAAAAAATAAATGTACGCAGGGAAAAGCGGGGTGAAAATAGAAACAGGAGCGTTTGCTCGTTTTGCATACGCCTGGAAAGGCGTGTGTGCGGTTCGTTTGCCGCTACGGCCAGCTTTCTCTTGCCGTGATCCGAGGATATTAGGAATTCGCGGTGTCTAATGAGCTAATAACGATGATCGAGCGCGATCACGCTGGATAGAGCGGATCGGATCGCGAAGCCGCGAATGGATGTTGAGGATCTTTCACGGCGTAATTTCGCACACGCGAGCATCAATCCTTTCTGCGCTTCTTCCTCGGGCTAAACGTAATCCTTTCGTACCGCTCGGAGGATGGAGTCGCTTTTTCTGTGCTATAATTAGCACAGAAACGCGAGTGTTTAGAATAGATAATATTTGAGAATTTCTAACTTTCCAAGAGTATAGTACTCCCTTTCTTCATTTTCTTACTGTTCATTGTTTCTTTATTTTTGAAGATATTTTGTAACACTTGGAATTTTATATCATTTTTAGCAAAATTATAATGTTCTATGTATTTTACAAGGTTCTAGAAATAGTTTAGTTTATTTGCTCTAATTTTGAAGTGTTAATTAGAATAATTAAGCTAAGGGGGGTAGTTCTTAGCCCTTTTTTAATCCAGTTACTATTATCCCTAGGGAAGCCTAGTGTGCTCTTCTCCATGTACGGTTTATAGAAGATTAACATTGGCATTAACTCAATATTGCAAATAATAATTGTTTTTTTTTTAAATTTCGAAACTATCGAAAACTCGATAGGAACTAAGAAGAAATTCTTCTGATTGTAACCAAGTCGAAGTGAAATCTAAAGCAGGTTTTGAGTTTAATTGCTCTCAACTACATTACTTAAGCTTATGCAATACGTCAATTCGTGATTTCTCTAATTATCCACTTATGACTTATAAGATTCGTTGACATGATAATGTACATTTTGGTTACGATGAATCAAATTTCAACCTCTTCAGCGTTTAAATAAAATTATTTAGTATATTTGATTAATTTAGTATGT
Source organism: Anthidium xuezhongi (assembly GCA_022405125.1). Classification (NCBI taxonomy): domain Eukaryota; kingdom Metazoa; phylum Arthropoda; class Insecta; order Hymenoptera; family Megachilidae; genus Anthidium; species Anthidium xuezhongi. The sequence goes on along the minus strand of CM039638.1, from coordinate 8,696,443 downwards.
AATATTAGTTTCTACATTTAGTGCAGTAATTTAGCAGTAATTTAGTAATTATTAAATTTAGTAATGTAGCAATTTATGAATATAATAGTTTATTAATCTAGCAATCTAGTAATTTGGAACTTGAAGTAATTTAGCAATCTAACAATATAGTAATGTAATAATATATCAATACTACCCTAGTAATCTTGTACCTTAGTAACTTAATAATTTATTAATATAGTAATCTATCAGTTTAGTAACCGAATGATTTATTATTTTAATAATCTATTAATATAATAATGTACTACCCTAATAATTTAGTAATCTAGTAATCTGTAATTTAGCAATTAAGTAACCTAATAATTAATTCATTTAGTAATCTAGTAATTCAGTAATTTAGTAATAGCCAATGGACTTTATAAACTACCATACTTACCCATTAACACCCAATAACCCTGTAGCATAAGACGTATAATGAAGTTTGCATCACCTACACCATTTTCCCTGTGGCACTGTATGATGCTCGACACTGTATGTACCTTAGCAACATAATGCCTTGTTAAAATGAAAGAAGGAAGCGACATGAATCGCATACAAAAGAAAATTGTCTTACGTTAATACCCGTTTCGTTCCAAGAATCGATTTCACACAAAGCTTATTCCCGATGCAACATCGTGGGATTATCGCAATAATCCGCCCTCGATTAATCAATCTTGCACGTACTCGCTGCACCGCGCACACTTTTATGCAGTTATTACTTAACGTAAACAGCATTTCTCATGAATCGTAATTCCTTTTGAACGAGCTGTTCAATTACGGACAACCTACGGCATAATCCTCTGCATACGAGCGTATTAATCAGTACGTTCATTAAACCCTCGACGAGTATAAGAAGATGCACTACCAGGGTTTTTTCGACCCACGGTTTCTTGCCACGAAAAATTAGTGTCATGGTCGTGCATCTCACATATTTAAGAAATTCACGCATCAATTCTTTGAATAGAAGTTGGATTTAGAGATTAATTACAGTATTTGAAGTAAATATGTTTCAGGGTTGAACACTTTTTTATTTGAAATGAAATAATAAAAACAATCATTTGAATTATTTAGTTACTTTATTATTCAAGTAAATTAGTTTCAATTTATTTTTACTTAAATGATAAATAATTTAATATTAGATTTGATAGAATTATAAATAATGAAATAATTTAAAAGAAAATTGAAATAAAATACTATATTGCGTAGATAATTATTTTTCAAATAATTTATCTGAGTAATATCCAAGCCTGACACGTACATACATATATTAAATAGCATTCTTGGCAATAATTTCTGCTAATTCATATAAAAAGCGTATTACGAAGTAATTTTGCAATTAAGCATTCGCTTAACCCGATAACCTGACGATTCTTCGATCAAGTGAAAGCCTTTTGATAGCTTGATTACCATAACGATGACCAGCGAATGGTGTGTCAAACTTAACATAATCGAAAATCTGCTGATGATATAAAACGGAGAAAGGAAAGTTTAACCCCTTAACCTATGATTTTTCTACCGGGTGCGTCAGTTAAAGCTAAATGTTAAAACAAATGAAGAAAATCGAAACATTAAACATATTTCACACTTGACAAGCCTTGACTATATAAATTGCGATTAGAATTAAACTTAAAATTGAGTTTTAATCAAAATATAAAGGATAGAGGTCGCATTTGAAACACGGGGTGCGTTACAAGGCAAGGGGAACTATGACTTGAGCACAACCGTTATGCAAATCCTTGAACGACTACACTGTGCTTCGAGAGGTTAATCGAACCGTCACGATTGTTTGAAAACAAATCATAAGTCGAGGGGTTCGTTTAAACCGAGGACATTCCTCGGACGATAAGAGGAAGAAAGCAGTATTCCGCGTCGGTTCGAACGGTGAAAGTCGTCCAAAATGTCACTGGAGTTTAACCTTACCGTGAATGTGTACGCACAGCTGAGTCGCTCGTGGCAGGCGAGGCGAGAGGTACATGCATATAATATGCCGTTGCGTAATTCACCTTCTGGCACCATAAACGCATCAGGATGAAACGGCAAAGGTAGGTGATTTCACTCTAAGGTCACACATAAGTATATGTGGAAATTTGGATTGTATTTCGACAGCAAATTACCTCAACATTGGAATTAGACACGAGGAACTTGACCTTTTGAACATGATTATTCTCCTAAAAATTAAGAATATTGGATAGTTGATTTCAAATTTATTTACATTTTATACACATATTGCAATCGTTTGGCAGTAAAACAGACGTGTGTGGTAAGACACACTTTAATTCCAATTATTAAGGCTTTTGTTAATTAATTTTCAAATGTAACCATTCAAATTACTAGTTTGCACACTGTACTATTAATACTAGTAATATCCACGGTTTATTTTATCTTTTCTTCTATTGATTATTTAATCATATAAAATCTGAAACGTCGGTTATCAGTGACCACCATGGCAGTCAACGTGTTAAAGCGAAACGAACACTTTTAATTACTTTTCTACAATTTTTGCGATATAAAGTAACCCTTTCCACTCGACTGTCCCTTCTGAGGGGACATAAGAAGAATGCAGATGATAATTTAAGTAGAATAATTATTAGTTCACTAATTCGTAACTAAATATTTTTGAGTTGCTGATAAATAATCTGAAAGAATTTCCAAGTGCAAAGGGTTAATAATTTTAGAATACTTAATTAGTAAAGTAAAATATTGCAGTAATCAGTCATTAAACTAAGGGTTGTTGCATCGAACAGCTCCGACGAAAAAATGAAAGAAAACTTGTAACGATATTAAATAATGCTGCGTTAATAACGCAAGCTCAATATTCAAGAGAAAATTTCATACGATATGACGCAATACCGTAGAATGTATCTTGATAGAACAGTTGCTAATGAGTTGTCACCGCTAGGAAGTAGATACATCCTGTTTGTTATCAGACACGTTGGAATTTTCTGAAAGTGTCTACCTCGGGCTCAACGTACGAACGAAACCTAATCGAGGTTTCTTCCTCGTGGCTAGGATTATTATTTTTCTCTTTTTTTATTAATCGCCGATCAAAATGCACGCTTACGTGTGCAAATTATAAGTTACATAAATATCGACGGGTTCTTTCGTTGGAAAGTAAACGCGCGAGCGTAAGCGTGAATGTTTGTTAAATACCTTAAAACCCGTCGGTGACATTAAGACAACCAATTTCCGTGTTACACCAGTTATTGAATATTTCGCTCGAATTTATTACAGTGGTGAATGAAAATACTCGTGCACCCTTCGATAAATTGAATAAGTTTTCCAAAATTGGATCAAACGAATCGAATCTTTTTGATAAATTAGAAAGATTGATTTGATAAACTTTTAAGAAATTGCAATTGGAAGAAATTGTGAGAAAAATAATTTACATTATTGAAATTCTAATTTTTTAACATTAAAATGTGTTTTTTAAATTTCTGCTAAAGTTTCAGGTAAAATAATTGTAATTAGCAATCTTCAATAATTTTATTATGATTTCGATCGATTGCAATCTATAAACAATTTTATTTCATACTTTATTTTCCTAATTTCTTAAAAGGATTAAATATTTAACTTATTAAGGACTTAAATAAGTATATTACATTTTCGAGCATACCTTTGTAACTATATTGGTCTTACAGGGAATTTATGACAGAAATTCAATTAACAGAATTGCAAAATTCTGAAAAATACGATCGATTTTTTTTAATTACACGACAATAATCTGTTTCTTTATCCGCAAATAAATTTCACATTTATTACTCACAAATTATCATGTTTTCATACTATGCTGAATTTGTTGAATAACAGATGTACATAATTTAATCTTTTTCACATATTTTTTGATATTTGTCTCTGGTTTTAAAAATTCAAGTGGTTTTGGTCATTCGGTTCATTTTCAAAAAAGTTATTCTATTTTAAAGGATGTACGAATGCTTTCCTTCTCCAGTGTGAATATTTTCAATTCAAATTTGTAATTTGGATCTTTTTGGAGTAAAAAGTTGTCATTTTTTAAGGCAATGAACAATTAAATAGTTTAAGAATTTTCGAATTTAATATGTTATTTTGGGGGTCACTGAGGTTTATAGTATAGTTTTCATGGTATTTGGTTGAAATATCTGAATGGTATTGTTGAAAAGAGTAAGAGAAAGGGAAAGTGGCCTTCCATTTCTCAAGCGTCAACTGTTGACGCCATCGACCTTGCCTACATGCCGATCGTTATTTTCTACAAGAAATACAGATCATCAACGTTAACGGGCATTGCAATGTTGATCAGCGATTAAATTTATAGTGATTTCTCTTTCTGTTTGAAAAAAGTAGATAACACATGTTTGCCAAGAAGAAACTTGATTCTTGTCCTTAGAAAAAAGTAACTTATACGTGAATCACTAATGACTGTTTGATTTTATTGATAATAATAACAATCACGGTAGATCAGTGACTCATATTGTTCTATAATCCTGATCAGAAGTATTGTGCTTCAAATTGATCTTATTTTATATGGGGGTTGGGGAGTTGTAGTGTATTTAAATATCATTAAATGGAATTAATTCAAACAAGGTTTGAAAACCATTGTTCTAAGACATTACATCCTTTACTATGAAACTATAATTTGCCAATACGAGCCCTGCAAAATTAAAAATAATACTACCATTTAATTAATTTCATAAGTCACTTTATATGAACCTGAACCTTGTATGTGAAGAACTTGATGAATCTCTTAGTAGACTTAAAATTCCAAAGAAGTTCCAAGGGGTTGTTTCAACACAAGAAACCAGAGAATCTTTTGAACTTTAAATTCTCGAAGAAATCACCTCTAATGGCCACGTTTTGGACTTCATATAACAGAAGATGGGAAAAAAGAATGTTCTCTGAGAAACTTTAATTCAATCGATAAACCTTTCTTCGTCCAAGACGAACTGGTGTCATCTACAAACTTAATATAAATAGTAAAAGAAAATCGACGGACGAGCTATCTCGGTCCTTGTGCAATCCTAAAATTATCCGAGCGAACAAAGACGGTGGGTTGTGGTTAATGCGTTCCAGGAATCCGAGGAAAGTTCGCCCGACCATGGTCCCCGCAAAAGTTGACAGAAAGACAGTCCCCCCGGGGGCTTCTCGGAGCCTCTCTCATTATTTCCCCAAAACCGGATTTTCGGGTGGTTTATGCACCACACCAATCCGCCCCTGTTGGTCTATATATGCTTCTCTTAGACAGCAACCCACCGCTGTTGCAAAACCTCCGGCAAGGTGACCTAGTTGCACCTTCGATCGAAGTAGGTTGGAGAACCTAAGGCCTCGGTTAAGGTACCCTCCTTTTGTTACATTTAACTCTACAGTTAATAAATTGAATAATTATTTCATTGACTTTGATGATACGATTAGTTACATTAGAGTGGTAATTAAATTTCCTTTTCTGGATTATTTATTAATACGTTGGTTGTTGTAATAAAAAGTTCGATCGTTCGATTTTTTTTAGGATGATAAAGACACCTTTATATAATTTATTAGGGAATTTTTAAATATGGAATTTAAGTTTTGTTTGTGATAGAATATTGAAAATTGACAACACACAACATTGACACCACAAAGATTGCAACTCTTGGAAATAAAGTTGATTAGAAAATTTAATTAACCCCTTTACATTTTCTGAGTCAAACTCAACTTATCATTACTTTATTAACCTGTTCTGTCACAAATGAAAACGTGAAATATTTTAGATTTATTTTGTATCAATTAAATTAAATTTTCTGTAAATCGTAAGGCAAGGGGTTAAAAAGGTAATTATTCTGATGAAATAAAAATAAAATAAAAACCAGAGACGTTTCTGTAAAACACCCTGTATAACGATATTGCACTGAAATGGACAAAGGGGGTTCCTGAAAGGTATCATAATTTTGAATCCAACGTCGCAAGTTGTCTCGTTCCTTCGCGCGTGTGTGGCCTTTCTTTTTAATGGAACAGGCAGAACGCGTTTCTAAACAGAACCGCGAGTTAACACGGACACGGTAGTAAAAAGGTAGGAAGAAAGGAACGGTTCGAGAAAGAGAGAATCCAAGGAATTCAAGTCACACCTAGAAAACAATGACTTCCAAGAGATATTCGCTTGAACACGAACCGAGAAAAATCCGGGAATGCAACCAAGGTACGTGGGCGAGGAAACCCACGGGATCTTCCCCCGTTTCTGTATCCTTTTTATCGTTTTATTTAATCGTGGGCCACGATGAACCCCGATGAATTTTACTGGCGAAATTCCTGCGTACCACGAGCTCGCGTATTTTCGCGTGTGTCACGCACGAGAAATGCAGTTAGGCCGCCCACACGGTTTCGCGGAAACTCGGCCCTGAAACAACGCGTTCCTCGAAGGGTGCACGACCTCAACGTGAAAATATCTGAGAATCGCGTAAAGAATTCAAAAAATGTGTTTTCAGATCACTGTAATCATTGAAATTTATCCATCACCTCGATAATTGATAAAAGAAGACGCGGATGACGTTTGTATCAACCCTTTAGGAAGGGCTCAATGAAACAGGAATTAAAAAATACTATTTCAAGTTGTAATTGACCTTATTAAAAAATAAGGCACTTTATATCTGTTACAATATTTCATATCTTCATTTTGATATAAGGGTAGTTTATATTTTGTAATAATATTCTCAAATTCAGAGTTTGTGAATCATAATTTTTAAATTTATTCTTGGGGATGTATTCGTCTAATTACAAGAAACTAAATTATATGATACGATGCCATATAGAACATTCAAGCTCGTATTATGAATCATTCCAAATGGAATCCTGTTACAATCTCAAACTAAACTAAATATTTATTCTTTTCAATAATTTTCATTTAAACTGTAAAATATAAGAAGCAGATATCGTACAGAAAGGAAACAGTTAATAGTACATCCAACTTTGCTAATTATAATATTAATGAGGAATAATAAATATAGATATGTCGCACTTGATTAAACAATTAATTAAGGGATTAATCGCACAAGATCGCTGTGATCTGTAATTAAACGATATTATCTAGTAACGTTATGGTATTTGGGAAAGTTACCATGAAAAGGCCAATGATAGAAAGATAAGCAACTTTTACCGTCAACTTTCATAGGCCACCTTCATCCTACACCTCGATTTATATAATATTCAACGGTATAAATTAGAGTCGCTCCTAATGTAACGATTCCTAGTTGTTGCAATATCTCGATCGATCTAAAATATTCCGTTCGGTCGAAAGTTTTAATTAATTGGGACCGGTGTTTCCAACCTCAAGCCTGTGCATCATTTACAAACGAGCAGATTTTCTCATCCGTTATTTATTACTTTGGCAATTAAGTTCGCGACCTTTCCATGTATTCTTTTTCGAAATTGCTCGAATTATTGCATAAAATTATTTATTATTATTTGCTTTCACTGGATATATATGCAACAAAATTTGGTATTTTATACACAAGGTTTCTTAATTAACGAAGCCGATCTAATTATCCAAAGTAATCCTCTATGCTTTGACAATTTTTATAACTTTTTGTAAGGAAAGGGTTGAAATAAAAATTTGCAAGTATAAAAATTTCATATTCTGTCATTTATAAAGACTTTCTTCATATTTTTTGTTAAAATAGCTTATTAATATATAATACTTGCCCAGGTTAGTTTATCTTCACCTTGTATTTATTTAAAATATTTTCTATTACAATTCACAATCTTTGATTAAATATTACGTTCATGAATTTCATCTTTGCATTTCTACAAACGCGTTGCAAGCTGGTTATTAATCATTTTAAATTGGAGGTGGTTGATTAAAGATTCGAGAAACTTCAGGAACAGATAACTTACGAATTAGTTCTGTAACAGTGTCTATTTAAAGGAATGAACCGTAACATGTCAATCGGAGACTGTCTTAGATGTGCGGCTAAAACACACGTATCTAACACGTTTGAATTCATGAATCTGTAGCACGTTTCCCTGGTTGTAACATGTAATCCACGTTCGTTTTCAAGTTTTATCGATTTCGAACCGGGGTATTAGCTTGAATCTGTGACGTAATGGAATAATCGACTTCCTTGTTCTATTGCGACGATAATTACGTGTTCGAATATTTCGATTGTGATAGAAATTATGAATCAAATGAGACTTTTCTTGTATTGTGACTTTTCTGTGATATTAGTAAGAATGATTACTAATTATTATTAATCATTTTCAATTTCAACGTTATTTCTAATACAAAGTTTGAAAATTGAGTAATTATAAATATTTAATAATACAAAATGATAATGAAAGTAAAGGATGTGTAAGAAATGAATTTTTAATTAATATTATTATCATTAAAACCTTAGTTTCAATTATCATCAATCAAAAATTGAAAAATCACGATTATAAGTATTTAAATTTCTAAAATAGTAATAAAAATGTAGTATATCCAAGAAATAAACTTTCAAAGGTATCCTATTGCCAATATTATTAATAATTTTATGGAATCTTCAATTTTAATTATTGTCAACAAAAGAACTGGAAAATTGCATATTTTAAATCGTTCAAAATTCCAAAATGCTGATAAAAATAGGTAAAGTACCACAGGTACTTGGGTTTAGACCTAAGGGTTGATAAAATCCATGAAAACAGTAATAACTTTAAGAATTTCTTAATCTCAATTAATATTAATAGAACAAATAAATGTTTCAATGGATATAGGAGGATTAAAAAGTGGACGTTCGACGTTTGCTCCATTAATGCTCCCGTTTTCTCCTTACCGGACGTCATAAAAAGATAGCTGAAATTGCTTCTGCTGATGGTCGGTTATTTGGTGGGAATTTAGAACGCCTCTTCTTTTCCTTTGACGATTAGTATGCATCAAGTAACACGCGTTTCGTTCAAGTTCGCACAAAAGCACTTTAGTCGGGCGTGGCACCAAGAAAGCCGGGAAAGTGATATCTCTTTGCTGTCAGTGTGTTCTGTTCGATTCAGGAACGGATTAAGATACCTCTTACCCCTGTTACACAAACGACAGTGAAATTGTTAATACGTTTAATGCCGATTAAAGTAACTGTATCTGCAGTGGCCCTTAAACTTGCAATTATTCAGAATATCATTGTTTCACTTCCCAATTTTAATATAATACTTCCATTATCAACAATTTTGTTAAATTTTGTATTTCTCGATTATACAATTGTACCGTTTGTGCAATAAATTCATTGTGGGGGTAGTTTTAGTGTTAAAAAGTATAATTCTCTGGATAATATTTGAAGGTTTATTCAATCTTTAAAACCTTTCAAACCTTGCATACTTTATAACATACCGGGCATTTATTTTGATTTAATATAATAAAATTAGTTTTATTGACTTAATTTGAGTTGCAAATTTAAAGTAGGGATTATATTTTTAGAAAGTTAGTAATTTCGAAGGATTATATTTTCAAGAAATTGCAAACTGGGGAAGTGATATCCTTTATATGTAAAAAAGATATAAAAATTACATTTCCTCATTAATTCACATTATTTAATTTTATTTCGTTTCAAGAAAAGGGGTAATTGTTTCTTCTAAAGTTGAACCTTTCCATGAGAATATCCGCAAATTGAATAAATGTTTATGCTTCGCTAAAAGATATTATGTGTCCGAAAATTATTGAATCAAAACACAATTTCTCATGTTCTTGCTATTTAGCACGTCTGTATCAAAGAATTCGCTATTACATAATTTCGAAATTTTATGATAGTGTCAGGTGAAACGTACACCCGACTTTCGTTTCTAAACGCTTTCAAAATTTTTACCAAATTTTTTTTACTTCCGTGCGGTTTCCTGGAATCATCTAACAAGATTCCAATTACAAAGAACGATCGAAAAACGTCACGATTGTTCGATCGACACGTAACCGGAAATTGACGTTGGCGCTTCTTGTTGTTCAAGGATAAGGAAAGGCTCGACGAGGAGTTGCATGAAGGATTAAAGGAAAAAATTTTCAGTAATATCACGCTCTATGATTTTCTATTGAGGAGGTTATTATCTGATTTTGTATGGTGAAATCTATTTTTGGTATGTCCTGCGTAATATCCTTTCTCTTTGAACGAAACATTGTATTCCTGTTCTGATTTGCGTTTTTTGGAGAACGCAAAGGTACAGTGTCGCACTCTTACTGTGGAGAACAGAACGATTTGCTGCTTTCTTTGAATCCACCATTACCAGCTAGAGGATACAGGTATTTTCTCACCTGGTTAACTGTAAAACAATTTTTTAGACTCTTTAAATTGTTTAAATTGAAAATTTTTGATTAATGTTTGAAGCATGTTATTTAGCATTAAATTACAAATACGTAAGAAGAAGAGTATTTTTTGTAATAAAAAGTAGATAAATATTAGTAAATTAAAGAACTGATGTATGTATATTATATAAAAGATAAACAATTGAACATTAAAATTTAAAATAAAATAAGATGAAATATGCTAAAAGTATTTAGTACAACGTATTCAAGTATTCAAAATTATTATTCAGGATAACAAAACTGATATTTATAGAGTAAATAAAAAATGGAATTGAAATAACATGAATATGAAAGTACCTAATTTATAATAAGTAAATATTAGTAATATAGTAACATTATTAATTTTCTTAAATATTAGAGGATAATATTTATATCATAAAGAATTCCAAATACTTCAACATTTTATATTTTATACTATATTAAAGGTACCTCTTTTTAAAAAAAGCTTCATTAAATTAGGAAATATGTAGGTATTTTTGAATAAAATCAGATTGTAAGAAAAGTCGATGCTTTATTTAAGTATAAGTAGTTAGCGTATTTAATACAAAGCGTAAGTACTAGGTGACTCGTTGATTAGCTGAAACAGAAAAGAAAATTGCAATTTATTAAAAATATTAATACTAAAAGTACCTATATTATAAATGAAACCATAAAAATTATAATTAAAAAATTTCAGTATCATTAACAAAAGGAAGAAAGATTCACACGTATCTAATTGAATTAGTTTTGAAGAAGTGTCTTAAGGAAAACTCCTTTCGTTCTAAGAATCCAAAGCAACAAATTTTTTGTTCTAATTCATTATCTTTCAACAATCTACGAATTGTATTATTCGGAGGTTACCTGTATTACCAAAGGTTTATCATTGCCTTTTCAATCAACAATTTCTAGTATGAAGAAATCTATTAACCCCTTGCTCAGACGAAGCTAAATATTTATTATTGCAATGTTAAAACAGACAAGGAAAATTGCAAATATCAATTATAACTTGAAATCTAATTGTACTAACAACACAAGTCAGGCTTGTAACATTCGCACCCTAAGCTACGTCACGAGTCTGACTCCTCAATGTACGGCAAAGGGTTAACAAATTCCCGATAGATTAATCTCTCTCATCCACCTAACAAATTTACCCACCATTTGGCAATAGAGAAGGGTTTACAAGAGTCCGATGGCCTGTCGTACGTCAATCCCGCGACGCACTGCACCAACTGTGGCCGTCCAGTTCTGCAGACCACCACGTTCGTGCAGGCGTCGTTCAGTCTGTGCATGTCCCCGTTGTTGCACGGGGCCCTGGTCAGGCTCGCAGGGATGCTCTGCAACAGGGCCCACGCGTTCTCGATCTCCTTCGGCGAGTCCTGCGACCCGAACAGCTCCTTCTGCTTCTGACTATCGATCTCCAGTTGCGACGCTGCGGGTCGCTGGTGCCAGGGATCCGGGTCTGCCTTCTCCAGCCAAGGATTGCTGGGGTAGGCTGGTTGTTGCGGCGGTGGCGGCGGAGGCACGTAGGGTGGTTGTTGCGGTTGGTATGGCGGCAGCGATGGGTAGGTCGGTTGTTGCGGCGGCGACGGGTAGGTCGGTTGTTGCGGCGGCAGAGAGGGTGGTTTGGTAGGCGGGTGCGTGTGCGTCGGTGGCACGGTTGGCAGCGTGATTCCAGGAGTCGATGCACCTTTGCAGTCCACGTTGTACGGGTAGTCGCAGACTCCCAGCATCTATGGGGCAATAAATTACAGGAATGAGAGGATGAGAGCCGTGTAAAGTGGACGTATAAGGAAGAAGAGAAGGTGGTACTCCTAAAATGGTAGGCTGGTTGTTAGCATATTCTCCTGAGCGGTGTAAGAATGCTAGGACCCGTTTGAGTTATGATTCGTGTTAGAATCTGCATTCTTGTACTATATCTTGATGATAGGAAGCTTACCTTAATTGGACCGTCACTTATGTTAGAACATCGCTGTAACTTTATACGTGTGATAGATCACGTAGTTTTACTATTTTTTAAATTGGACGTAAATATTAGATTTCTATCTATGATGGTATTTAAATTATTGAACTTAATTAACTTCTTTTATCTACTATTTTATTTCTCACTATTTGATAACATTTAATAAATGGAATTTTTATATTTGAAACTAGTTTATATTTTTTTTCACTATTAAAACTATATACTCAACTTTAATGCTTCTCATCCTTCTAAGTATCTAACTATTTTTCAGTATGGCAGTTATCATTGAAACAATATACTTAACTAGAATACTAAAACAGGACGGAATATAGTATTCAACCGGAATTTAATTTCAAGAAGCGACACGGAAGTTACCGAGAAGTAGCCTTTGACCGTGTACGGAGGGCAAGTGGGAGGTTGGAGTGTAGGAGATTCTCACGCTCGCATGACGCATGCTGTCATTTTGCGGCTTAAAATTCCGCCAACGAATTTGGAATAACTTGAAAATGAAATTCTTACGTCATTATAGACCAGGCCGCGAGGACAGCTGAATTTGATGGGCTTTCTGTACACGCATACGTAGAATTCCGAGCAGTTTGTCGCACTTCTGTACCGGCCATTCGGTTCTGGGCACAATTTCGATCCAGGCGGCATAGGTGGTTCTGATAAAAAAAATAGCATTGTCAAAAATCAAAAATAAGAAGTTGTTTAAATTTTCAAAATAAAAAAATAATACAAAGCGATTACAAATGATATTAAAAATTAAAAATACCAATTTTAATTAAAAAGTTTTATAGTTTTTGAATAAATACGTAGTTTCAGATTACTAAATAATTTTCTGTTTTACACTAAATATAATTTTGTTAACAAAACAAGAAATTACAACAATAAGAAGTTATTAAACCGTATATGTACTCACTCGGTGTGGGCAGAGGTCGACTGCCGCAATTTACATTGTAATCGTAATCGCAGAAGAGTGTAACATCGTTGAAGAGCAAGCCGTCAGGACAAGTTTGCTCTGTAACCACCTCGTCCCAACAATTTAGATAATTGGCGCATCCTTTTGGACTTGGAAATTGTCCCCTCAGAGCGTAACATCCTGGCGGTGGGGTTATGGGTGGAATCGGATGAACGGTCGGTGATATAGGTCCTGGTAGCTCGTTTGTGTCACCGGGGCTAGGAATCAACGGATAAAGTTGTCTCGTGTTTAACACCTCGGAATCTTCTGATCCTGTTGCGTTTATTGCCACATTAGGATCTTTATTCCACATGTCTGGACGGTTATCCAGCTTCTGTAGCTCCACCAGGTCCCATACATTTTCTACATCTGTAATAAAAACCAAAGAACACGTAATCTTTAAACAATTTCTCAAATAATTCTTGTGTTCAATTTAACAATTATTTTAAATAGGATTGAACTGAATTAAACTGAATTTTTTTAAAACATATAATATGCATTAGAATTGTATTGTTTGTCAAAACAAAAGAGGGTGGTATATGTTTTCTATGACTAGATCATCTTTGACCCATTCGAGGGTTAAATTATACAAATATTAAAATACAATTTAATTCTTAATTAACCCTTTTCACTTGGAAATATTTTCCATACCATTGTAGATATAATAATATAGTATTAAGAATAATTATTCTATTTAAATTTTATTTGGAAGGAAACTTAGAAAAATAAAAATAAATTAGTTATAGTTCCTTTAAAAATCACCTGCATTCTTTTCATGACCCCTCAGGGAAGACAATTGAGTGAAAAGGGTACTATTAATAGTGAACTATTGGATTATTAGACTATTGGGGCAGCTATGGCTCTAAGCAAGTTTAAATATTTTTAATATTACTCTACACTTTTTTATTTCTACACTTGTTACCTTACAAAAAAATGATCAGTCACTTTGTGTAGTCAAATCTTTTCAGATTTAATTTTATATCTGCTTCGATTCTAAACTTATTCTTTAATATCCAAAGATCTGTCGTTTGCAAACTTGAATACTCGATTTTAATTAAAGCACAATTGCACGTGTTTCGTAGGTCTGGATCGCCATTGTCCAATGATTAAACAAAAATCGAAAGTCCACATAAGGGTTGATACTAATTAGCCACTGTTCCGATAGTTCGATCCGATAAAAGAGTCCAAGGTAACAGCTCTAAAAGATCAATAAAAAATTTCGTCGAATCACTGACCTTGATGAGGGTGTTCATGGTGTCTGGCACCGTAGGTAGCCACCGTAGCGGATGTGGTGGTCGTCCGTCTGGCGGCGTCGCACAGACCGAGAACCAGGATCAAGAGTATCGAGACGAATCTCATGGTGACCTTTGACCGCGCGATCGCTGATAATCCGATAGACAAGCACCCTCTAGGTGGGCGTCACGTTCGACTCGCGTTAATCGTCGAGAAATCGTTCGCGAATCTCCGTATCCGTGTCCTGGTACGATGTCCTGATGCTGGATGGTCTGGACCTGGTCGGTTCGAGGGCTTACATAGGGCATCCCCCACCATATTCCTGCTTCCCGTAGGGAGTAGCTTCTCAGGACCCCAATTACACGGGCGCAGGAGGACCCTGCGGTGGACTGTTGTTGCTCAGGAAGTGCACGCTTCTTCTGCACCACTCTTGCGGCCCGCCCGTTGAAACGTGCCCCTCCACTCGCTTGTCACCGGGGTCGAAGACGCCGCAAGGACGCCGTTTCGGTACGCGTACGGACGGATTCTTATTGGAGGAGATTTAGAATGACCGGCAAGAACCGCGCGATTCCCCCTGGTGGATCCATTCGTTGTTCACCGGGGAACTGTCCTCGTCGATCGCCGCGAAGAAAGATTCCCGCGGTTAGGTAGTGGTGGTCACCGCGGATGACCGCGTAGGATGTCAAGGTCCCGTCAGGATGTACGTACTTGGGTAGCCCAGCCTTTCGAGCCGTATTTTGTAACGGTATTGTCACCAGCCATTCCCTGTGCATTCAACTTTCCGTTCATTTTTGGCATTCTCCTTGCACCGCACCCTCGTGCAACCTGTCGATCTCCGTCCCGCTCGATGATCCTTGGCAATGGTCGTCTTGAACCCTTTCGATATTCAGGACGTACGACTAACAGACAATTTCAGAAACCTATATCGAGGTGTTACGTCCGCTTCAGAGAAATTCAGATTCAAGCCCAGAGTTCATGAAATTACGCTTCTGACCTCAGCCTCCTAATATTTTTACAAAGAATATCCCGATTCTAATTTCTTCCTAGACCTGTAATCCTTGGTCGATGGATAATTGTGTGGAAAGTTTGAAACTTTGGAGCCTCAAACTAATCTCTAGCCTTCAGATAAATTATAAACTTTGATGTTAATTGTAATAATATAATTACTAAGGGGGGATACGAACAAAAGATCTGTAATAAACTCCGATTAAGAAAAATCAGAGATGCAGATCAGGTATCGCTCGATTCTCGGTTTACGTGGATCTCGCTCCATTCCCGTGGGCAGTGACCCGCGGACTTCCGGTGTCCTTGGTCGTCGAAAAATTCTGACGCAACTGGAGGGACAGACAAAAATCTCGACCGTTGAACCTTGTGAATCTTGAGGCTGGAATGCAGCGATGGAAGGCACTTTCGAGATTACTCGTTCAGAGGGGTTTCTCATTACCGAAATGCATTCCGATATTCAAACAGGACGCACCGTTCCCTCCTTCCCGGTCCACGCTTTAGGATATTGCGTGAATTTTATGGCGCAGGTTGCGTTGCCGGGACCAGTGTGTCCGGGTCTCGCCGTCTTTTTTATTATCAGGCAATGAGGAAGATTCTGTGGCGCGGAACGGACGAGGGAGCGAGAGGGAATGAAAAGAGAAAAAGAGGTAAAACGAACGAATCCACGTAATCCTGAAATCCAGATATCCATGCTCGATGGGCCAGCTCGCCCTCGACGAGTTTTTGGCAAGAATATCGCGTACGCTCGTGAGTCACGCGTGACCTCAGCAGTTGCTTTTCCATACGTGCGACGATTCACATTTTACTCGAAACAGTTAAACGATATGACATTTTTTCGAGTTTCCTCAAAGCGATCCTGTAGCTCGTTGTTTTCTTCATTCGGCGAATCGAGATTTTAGTCTGAGTCTCCAAAGCTTCTATCTTGCTAAACAATTATCCATCGACCAAGGATTACAGACTTCTACGAAGAAATTAGAATCGGGATATTCTTTGTAGAAATATTAGGAGGCTGAGGACAGAACCGTGATTTCACGAACTCTGGGCTTGAATCTCAATTTCTCTGAAGCGGACGCATGTAACACCTCGAGGTCGTAACCAGACTTTAATTTCTACGCAGGTTTCCATCTTTAAGTTTCACTTATGACCTCCAGTACCTCGCCCACGATCGATAAATCCAAACTAGAATTTAAATTTCCACTTGTACGTCTAGCAAGATATATATTTTACTCCAAGGGTCAACAAACTACGAACCACGAACCAAATCCGGCCCGCCTTCTGTTTTTATACGGCCCGTGAGGTGGGTATCATTTTTACGGGTTCTAAAATGTCGAACAAAGGAAGATATTTCGTAAAAATTTATAGAAATATTTATTATTTTATGAATACCCATTTAGGTAATATTTTCAAAGCCTAGAAATGTTAAATATTTTGATAGTTAACCTGTATTTTTGTTCACATTAAAAGTAACAGGATAGTTAGAGTAAATTACTTAAGTATTAACATTTTAATTAGATTTGTATTTTAAATGCACTTTTCTAAAATATGAATTATAATTTTTATAAAGTTTAAGATATTTTCTTTTTGGCTAATATTTAATTTTTAAAATCATAAAATTTTTATATAGAAGCAGGTATAACTCATACTACTGTTTTTAATTCTTTTAATTACCTGTAGATTAAGAACCTTTAGAAAAATTTCAAATATTATACTTTTAAACTTTTGAAAACTTTCAAATCTCTCACAATATTCCACTTGCAATTTATCCAATTTTTAGATAAATGACTTGTAAGTTGGCAATTTTTAAAAAATATACAGAAAGTCGTGAAATTTGATTGTAAATTTAGGATCACTTTTGGTGTTCTTTATGATATTACAAAGCTTGAAATTATTATCGTATCCGGCTAGAAATAACATTGTACTGTTGGTGGAAGGGTAGGGAAGATCTGCGAGCTCCTGCGTGCAGAGATAATATGTGAGACACTGTGGGTATTCGTGACGAGAATTCGTTAGTTGTTAGACTCGTTGGAACTTCATAACTTCGTACGATTGCGGAGATTGTACGGTTCAAGCTGTGTTTACTAAGCAGATTCACGAATAAACGAGAATATCACAAGAGAGACACAAAAATAATCCTCTCTCCAGATATGGATAGTTTTTGTTATTTCATTTTGACCGAGGGCAAGTTGAGTTCACTGGATACAAAGGGGTTGTACATTTCATTCTTGATTGGTACACTATTACATATTTGACACACTATATTTAAAAAAAACGTGTATCTCAAACTACATGCGTTTCTTGAAAAAAGACACAAGGGAAGATTTATTATTTTTGCAACGAAAGTTTAAGAAAGAAATGAAATTAATTAATGTAATGTACTGAATAACATTGATAAAAATAAAGCCACCCCTGATAATTTGTTAATATATTGTAAACTGTAACATTTGTTTCACTATTTTATAATTTATTTATCATAGTACATATAAATCACAATTATGTGCGATAAAATAAAGAAAAGAGTTTCGAATTTAATACAAAAATTTAATGTGCTATCTCAAAGTTAAACGAATACAGAAGGGGTTAACGTCATACCTGGTATCGTTTATAAATATATTAGGAACAAGCAGAATGTTCCGAAATACTTTCAGCTTACCGTTCTCATCTTACCCCTTTTTCTTTTTCATTCAAGCCGAACGCATCGTATATTCATCATTTAAGAGTAAGGGTAATTACTTATGTAGATAAAGATAGCTAATGTATTCAAACCAGCAGTTAAGTCTGTAAAAATACCTTTAAGCGCGTTTAAACTTCTCGGGTACGATCATTATCAGTTTCGTGTATAGAATCGTCGTAGTCGCGTGATTATAAGCCTTACGTAGAAGATACATTTCAAAAAAGTGTACCTGGAGCTATTTAACATTTTTCTTCCAATTTATAATCTGATCGCAAAATTCTAACTTTGTATAAAAATGTTCAAGATATCGTTCAATTAATAATATTACCATTAAGTATCTTTTTAATAAAAAGTCAAATTACACGTTCCATTTAATTATAATTTATAATTGTTGAAAGGTTGTGCATGAAAATTAATATTTCATTCAATTATTTACTGTATGTATAAGTATACAGTTACACTTTTATGTTACATTTTACGTAAACAAAGATAATCTTATTTATTTATAAAGGAGATGGTATTTTTAGAAATTAATATACGAACGAATTCATAATTATAAAAGTTCCCCGCTGGCCAGCGAAAGGGATCAGGGGACCGTGTAAAAAGTATTAAAACTGGCAGCTGAACCTAATCTGACATATATCCAATGGGCTTACATCGTTATCATTTATTCTACCGGCCGATTAATCTCGTCGAACCTTTTCATTTTTGCCAACCGATACTATCGTCCCTCTCTTCGTCCAACCCCGCGCCCCGGGTTTTGCTCTTGTTTCGGTCAGGTTTCCGTTCGAACCGAACGGTCCGCGAAGGACGGCCTTAGACGAGGCTGAATAATCGGAAAGAACTCAGGATGGTGCTATCCAAAACGAACGAAATGGAAAAAACAAAGCGCAGAGACCATGAGAAATGTGGGCGAGAAGTAGCGGGTCCAGAACAAGATACACGATTTGAAAAGAAAGGAACGGAACGCAGGAAGCGTAGGACAAGCGTAAAATGAAATATTCTACAGAATAAAATTCTTCCTTTAAATTTATCTTAATTGAATTCCTTTCTTGACGAATATTTATGTACAAAAATTGACTTATCCATTTGCAATACTCTGCATTTCTTAAATTAATTTTCTAAAGGTTTCGAAAAGTTCGTGAAAAATAAGGGTTCATTTTTTAAGATAATTATGATAAATAAATTAAACTGTTTTGGTGTTTTTATTTAAGTTAAATGTATTCTGATAAATTCAAAAATGATGGGGTAGGACTACTTTCTTTATTTAGTTAAGATATGGTTGAGAAAACTGGAAATTTATTTATTTAAGGCAACTGAGATGAACAAATTAGATTATTCTTATATGTTTAATATCTTAAACCATAAAGAATTCATTTTTTCTTTGACACTGTAACCTAATATTTATTATCGCAAAATATTCCAAAAAATTCATTGAAACATTTTGAAAAAAAGTGTTATAAGTCACCAGGTGGAAAAGATTTTGTCTACCATTGCCCTTTAAAACAGTGCAACTGTGTCCTCTAAAGTTTTTTTTAGACACCCATTAATGGAGGAGATAATCCCCTAAGTATATATTCCAATTTAAGGGAGATTTGCATAATAAAAAAGAATTGAAATGTGTAATGAAAGCGGAGAAAGAAAGGAAAGGATTGCGTCCGCTCTTTAATACAATTAATTTCGACGACTGATAAGGCCGACCACGATGCTGGATAAAGGATTACTCTTGCGTGGTGTCGAATCAGACTATAAATTCGATGCGACTTACACGATCCACCACTTAAGTCCAAATACGACGGCGATATCCTTTGAAAGGTATGCCTCGTGCATTTAACCCTTTAACGGTGTAATAAAATTACGAACTGCAGCAAAGAGGTATATCTTTACCGCATTCTGAAGCATATTCATTCAAAGTGAATAACGTTATGAAGTACCCTTAATTTAACCCTTTCGATTCGGTCAAAAACATCATTAAACAACTTTTATATTATTATATTTTTGAAAACTTAGAAATTCAAAAATATTATATTTTTACAAACTTAGAAACTTCAAATTATTAAGTTTCATTGTAGTTATGGTATTTTTGTATGCAAATCTACATTCAATATATGCCTTATATTGCCACTGAAAATTAATGCAAATTTTTTCGTCTGCAACGGGCACATTAAAAATTCGGGAGAAAGTAAAATTATGGTCCAATGATTACGAACTTCCTTGAGAAATACCAGAACCAGAGCTTACGTGAAAACTTGAATTATCTCGTTGGGCACAGTGGTTTTCGGCAGGTTAATCCTGTTACAGGTATTAATATGCACCGGACAAGTAACTTTTGTATAGATCTGGCTAATAGATCATGAAATGTGGATGAAATCAACTTAAAACTTTTGAAATACCTTGTACTAAAATATTAAAATGATCTGAAACAATTGCTTAATGTATTCAATTTATAAAAATGTATGATTTTACAAAATAAAATATAAAATAATAGATATTTATCTTCCACATTTTTTTAATTATTTGCAAATAAGTATAATTTTTTTAGTAATGTGAATAATCTGCTATTAATTAATGATTTAACTTGATATTAAAATAACTAAATGTTTTCTAACTGGATAAAATTGCCAGAACCATCATAACTGCTTCCTGGAATTTTTCAGGGCCAATTTTCCGCTATGAATGTTCCATATTGATTCAAAGATCGAAAGTCAGGCATTCCATGCATAATAGGGCTATCTTAACCGACCGCCATAGTTTTTCTGGCTATTAGGGTTAGCCAAGGGTCCAAAAACGAAATTCCAGGATCTCTGGAATCTCCTGCAATCTTCTGGAAAAGGGGCGCCTGAGGACATAGCCTCCAGTCGAGGGGAAATTTTGTAGAAATTTTAATTGTAATTTTTTTTAATTACTGTAATTTAACTAATTTTTGCTTCTCGTTTCATAAAACATATCTTTTAGAAACTTAACAACCGTGTTACACGAGGATTACCAGTACTTCTTTGTTAAATACAAAAAGACCCGCGTAGTACAATTTTCTTCCAAGAAGAAATATGCAAATAATTTTAGTGTAACAAGAGTCGTTAAATTAATGTACATTTTTGTTTCATTATTATTAAAACAGAAGTGGTTTAATCGGTGCTGTTCCCCGCTCTCGTTATCCTTCATTGAACAACTCATTCT
This sequence comes from Anthidium xuezhongi, assembly GCA_022405125.1. Lineage (NCBI taxonomy): Eukaryota > Metazoa > Arthropoda > Insecta > Hymenoptera > Megachilidae > Anthidium > Anthidium xuezhongi. The sequence continues at coordinate 8,675,190 of CM039638.1, read as the reverse complement.
GTTTAATTTCTCAGATCCATCATTAAATCCGACGAGGATTCCACCGTAACTTGTTCTCATTTCAAATAAATTTTGTAGTGAAACATACAGGGTGTCAGACAATTGATGGTGCATGTAATTAGAATTTCTTTATTGTAAAAACACTGACAATAACTTTTTTGTCTCTGGTTGTGCATCCTATAGAACGAGAGAATATACAGTAAAATTTACTTTGTAAACTAAAAAGTTAACTCAAAGAATAACAGATTTTTAAAATAAATTTTCTTTAGTAGTTTTAATTTGAAAAAATGTCATATATTTGATCATAGTAAAATAACCATACGACATCCAGGCCCGAATTAGGGGTGGGAGCTAGTGTCCTAAGTTTTATGGGTGCATCGATTTATAACTTCATATGTTTCCAAAACCTTGTATTTATTTTTTTATCTACCAGTTTCCATCCTACCAGTTTCTTTTTAACAACCTGTCCTATGGACCCCTTCCTCAGGGTAGCCCCACGAAATCTTAATCCGGGCTTGACGACACCCTGTATATTCCATCTATAATTATAAAAATCAATAACCATACATCCTATAAAGAGCATACTAAAAAAAATTGTTATATGTACACAAACTCGTTCAGTATTCGAGGCGCAGGTGATTTAACCAGTCTAAAAATACCCTTCCGTTCGATCTTTCGCCACTTGCGATTACTGAAAATTCTGGAAGTGAACGGGGGACGATTACAGTAAGTGCTCGTATCTTTTCCCGCGATTTATTCGCCTCTTTCCGAAAGACGCCACCGTACGATCCTCGAGCCAGCCGAAGGGGTGGTCTCCTCGAGGTGCGTTCTTCTCAACGAACGAGACACTCCGATGAATTCGAACGAGCATTACGGTATCCGCTCGCTGGTTGTGCATTTTCATTGCCGTTCCCTCTTCCTTTTTCTCCTTCCTCGAGAGTGCGCCCAAAAAGATTTCAGGCATTCCCGAGGCCCGCCGTTCTCGAAGGGCCGAAAGAAAAAAGAAGGTCGCGCTTCACAAAGGGCGTCGATATTAATTCTTTCAGGGTCATCTGAACCGCCGTGAATAACGACCGGTCACAATACCGGAGCGTTCAATGGGATTTACATAAAAAATACTGGTCCTCGATAAATATAGCCGGGGTGGATGAACGCGTTCGTACAAGAAACGTTTAAAGGTAATAATTGATGGAGACTCCGCCATTCTTTTCCGTGGATATTCTCGGCGAGGACCGCGACGATTCAGACTCGTTTCTCTTTAGGAACCAACCAGGTTACCTTGTAATAGTCCGAGGTAGCTCCTCGAGGGAAGACGGGACCCTTCCTCGAAGCATCGTAAACATTCCCTGTATTTTTTTCTGCTCGCTTGTTCGCGGGAAAATTACTCCAAAGAAGCACCGCTTATACAATCGTGTTTCCTTGCACCAACACTCAGCAATTTCGCTCGTCTATTGATATTTATGCCCCACCGTTTCGTTTCCACTTTAGAGCAACCTATTTTTACCCTTTCGTAACCATTCAGCGATTTAAAAATGTATTCTGGTCTTCGGAATGTGCTGCCTCATGTTGACAATCATAATAAATCCAGAACAAAATATGCCATATTGTTAATATTAATATTATTTGTTTAAAATAGTTACGTCAATAAAAGGGTTAATCCATAATACATTTATATATTGTATTGTGTATTGTATTGTGTAATAATACATTTATTTATTGTATAAGAATATTCATCAGTCCATATTGTATGCATATTTAATTTATAATACCTGAACGAATATATTTTTATTTGGGGCTATTTAAATGAACATCACTGAATAAGAGGGCAGGCAAAAAGGGCAAGAAATAAATTTGCAGGAAGACAAACATTTTGGCAATGTAAGGGGAGAATTGAAAGTATTTGATACACGCACAATTACCAAGAAACGAGTTAATTCCAAGAAGACAAACTCTCCCTACGCAAGGTTACATTCTTTCGTTGTACCGTGAAGGTACGCGGTTGCGGTTTCACTTAGGATGCTGATTCAAAAGCTCAAATAAGGTCAAAAATGCAGAAAGTAGATGATTTTATATAGAATATTATATACAGGTATTAAATAATACAAAAACAAATAAATAAATATAATGATAACGCTTTAATAATATAGGGGATGAACAAATACATAAAATGTAGGGGATAATAAAATACAATTATATTCATCACAACAGTGTATAGGTGTATTTACAAATTAATGATGTATTTTATTTATTATTATCTTCCGTTTCTATGACATTAAATTACTTTCGTAATTCGCTATTTTAAGTAAATATTATGGCTATTTCTAGTTAGGTGTGTAAAAGGATTCTTGGTAATGTGGAGAACGAATACCTGCAGAAATTCCATTGTTACCTAAATACATATGAGTGACGAGACAGTTAACGCGTTCCTTAATACTGAATACTGATTGCTGAAGTCGTGTGAACCGTGTTACTTATTATTTTTGCCATTCATAATTTTAAGTATTTGTTACTAATTAAGCAATTAACTGAATTCTTAATAATATAGGAAATGTGTGATATTAGATTTACATTACAAATAATTATAACAAATAAACAATATTTCATTATTTTGAAATTTGAGAATATATAGGGGGTTAAATTTTGCTATCGAAACAGGTCAGAATGACCCAGCTATACTAGGGGAAGGATAAAACAGTTGATAACGTCTTCTTTCATTCTTTCACGTCCATTGTCACGTACATTTGTTCCGTTATTATGCATTCATTGAGCAGTGCCTGTAACAGGGACTTTAATCCTCGTACACCGTTCTTACAACCTGCCAAGCATCGTTGTAACAAGGTGTGAACCAGTCGAGCATCTTACACGCTTTCGTGAATTCGCGTGACCAAATTTTGATGAATTAAGTGCTGCTGTACTAAATTTTTGTACTAAAAGATTGTACTTCAACAGGTTTATTTTGTATACAGAAAATAATTTTGGACACGAATCATGTCAGGGTTATTAAAATATCATAATATTAATTAAAAATATTACAAATAATACAATAATTGATACAATAATACAAATCTTATTAAAACGATTATGTTGTTAAATGAAATATTAATCATCTTGTTATTATAAGAATAACTAGATTACACGTTATTTTAAAATACGTTAACAAATTTTCCAAAGTCTCGTTTGTCTAAAAATATTCCTTCACAAAATCTGAAACCTCACAAATGTGAAACTATAATTTTCGTGTCCGAAAGGGATAAAAATATCCTTTAAAAAATGCGAGGCTACTCTCAAACGAATTTAAGCGTTTAGTAATCGATGCGATTTTCGACACGAGTCGGGATTTCCCATGGTTCATGGTTCGGTTAGAAGATCTAATGAAGCGAATATATTTCGGCGAGGAGGAAAGATGGGGCAGCGATAAAACAATTAAAAAGGAGGCAAAGGACCAACAGGATGAGACGTACCGCAGGAGGGTCCGGCAACGAAGAAAAATAAAAAAAGATAAGAGCAAAAAATAAGAGAAGAGAAGAAGTGGTGGACTCGAACTCGTCAAGGACCAGAGGTCCTTGCTCTCCGGGTCATAGCGAGCCTCACAGACTCACAACACTTTCTGTACTTCAGGCTACCCCAGAGGCTCTCAAAGTTAATCTATTTTCGGATCTTTTTGTCCTGTTAATTAATCTGCATTTTTATTGAACGATAATTTGCATATCGAGTCACTTTAACACTAAAGCAACCCTCGATGAACGTCTAAGAATTTTTAAATAAAAACTTAATAAACCGAGGATGGAATTATTATTTATTTTAACAAAAGTCAATGCATGCTGGAACAAAAGTGGGTTTATAATTTCTATAAATTAAAATAAGAAATCTGCAATTCGTCATTTTATTAGTTTTAATTGTTTTGGTATTAATAATAAGTCTTGGTCTTTTAATAATTAATTAAAAATTCTTTTTCACTTTGTTTAATATCAATCATCGAAGTGAGGGTAATATTACTATTTAATAATTCTATAGTTTCAACCCTCAAATTTAGTTACAGCAAAATTACAAAATTTGGAACATCATCGATTAATAATACCATCCGAAGGTATTAAATATATTAATTTAAACATACCTAATAGGTGAGCTAAAATCTTGTTGCTAATTAAGTCGTGACTAATTAAGGCTTCGTCATTCGAAGGTTAAAATACTAAACTTTCGATAGCTACAAAGTATTTATAAAATATGACCAATTTGCAAATTGAGTGCTACCGAAAACTGAATGATATATCAAATATTCTTGATTTCGTGTCAACATCCAACCTGTTAATTAAAGGTGTTACTCTAATACGAAATTCCTGTCGAGATAAGCGAGGTGTCGAGCCATTAATCTGTCAACGCATACAAGGGAATCCCATAATAAAGCGAACGATAAGAAACCGCCACCGTGGCTGTGCGCCATGGCAATTTTCGCGGACACCTCGTACAATTAACGTTTTATTTACGTAATTGTGACACGGTATCGAAAGTCTCAGTGAAAGAATCGGCACGCTAGAAAGCATCACACGTTTCCTCGGTAATTACTTGGTCTCTTTTTGCTTTACACTTTTCTTCATGATACTTGCAAGAGAGGTCTAACTTGTATGATCGAAAGTGGAACATGATTTATGGTATCGTTCCGTGAATTGCATGCTCGCGTTTCAGGCACGATTTTTGCACCGTCTTATTAATTAGTGCGGGCCCTGTTTGGGAATTCTGCGCATTAACCCTTTTCGTCTTCGAAGAGTAATGCTCTAGTATCTTCAGAGGTACTTATATGTTTATATTCCAAAGATTTCGTGTAAAGGGTTAGCTTTGTGGTAAAACAATTCTTGATTTGATCTTTAGTTGCATTTAGATTAATATTTATATTTATACTAGTTTTTATATTCATTTTTATACTCATATCTGTTCTTACATTTGTATTTCGTACATACTAAAAAATTAAGGAAGAAAAACTGTATAAATTACTTCAAAGTTAATTTATTATAATAACTAATAAATTTTCATTCAACCCCAATTTAAAATTTGAAAAAACAAAATGTTTCATTTAGTTTTAATAACTTTGGTAACTTTTAATTACTTATTGGTAAAGTAACATATTGGTAACTCTTAATTAATTAAGTCTATGTCCATTTTTAAACAGTATCATCAAAATTTCACTTGGTTACATGATCAGTAAAGGGTTAAATTGATGAAGGAGTACGATGGACATTTTAAGAAGAATACCTGCAACCTGTTTAGCATCGGTGTCGGAAAGTTGCCTCTTCTTTAGGCGCATTTTAATGAAGAGTATACCTTATATTCGTATTTTTTAACACGTTCCTTTCTTAATATACAAAATTAACTCATTAATATTCAAGTACTTTTGCTTTTCCTTTATTACTTGTCTTTCGAATATATTATTTTATTTCCAACAAATATACTCTATCATTTTTATCATATTTAATTCTTTTTATTATATAAGTCTTCAAGTGTATAATAAATTATTTGCAACTAGCTAAGTAAAATCGTTACCACTAAAACAAATGATAAATTGCTGTGAAAGGATGTATAATGATGTGTGAAAGTTTGAGTAATTTTAATAACAAAAACATTGCAATATCCTCAATCAAATGTTGTTAACTTTCAGCCGAAAAAAAGACATGGTATATTTCTTCAAAGTATGTAATTAAGGTCTCAAATATTTCTTTCTATCTTAAAAAGTATAGAAATCATTTAGACAGTTTGTCTCAGCTGATATTCTATATTAATTTTATAATTAATAACTGATAATAGAAAAGTTTATTATTTTTGTTAAAAAACCGATTCTGTCATTTGTTTTGCACTCATCAGGAAAATAGAATATATTTTATGATCTCGGGGGATTAATGGGGGTTAACGGGGACGAGGGGCAAGAAACGCTGAACCGCGAGAAACTTTCGAAACTTGTTGACTATTGTTTCATTCTTATATGTCTCGTTTCCTCTTGTGACCATTCTCACCGAGCATCGAGATAATCCTTGTTTAGTAACAGCTCGTCCTCTGTTCTCTTGCACAAGGGAACAAGGTGAGAGTCCTTGTTAAATTCTGAGCTTCGAGTGTTCCTCCTTCCGGGAAGTATGTTCGTTTCCTTACGAAATCTTCCCCCTTTATTTTTTTACATTGCTAATTCGCTCGATTTTTTTACTGTAGAAAACTACCAGACATATTTAATTATACTGATGAGGCTTTGATAAAAATAGAATACATTGTTATTAAAATGAATGTGCATAACTTCAAAATAGTATACGTTTTGTTTGTTTAATTTAACTCTTTCAGTGCTCATCAATATAAAAGGATAGTAATGCTTTTTAATTATTCTTTTATCATTATTATTTAATTATCTTTTACTAAACAATATTGCAACTTTTCTTATCTTTATTGCTAATTTCTTTTTAATTTTCATTGATAATGTCTACTATAAATAGTACAGAAACGTGTGGTTCATATTTATAAAGGCCCAAATGAAATAATTTTTTAACAAATTGAAAGAAGTGTATGAATATTTGTCTAATATTTATTTGAATGCTATTAATTGTAGAAATTATTATGTAGGTGGTCTAATAAAATTTGATGACAAGAGTGTTACAAAATAGTACTTACAGCATATCAATCTATAGCTTGAAGTTTAATAAATATAATAACGTAAACTTTTTGTTAATGTTTCCAATGGCCATATAAATGTTTCATCAATATTCTTAATATAAAATAGCTGTTTATTAATTATAGTAAGTAATAAATAATTTGAAGCTCAGTATTGTCCTCCAACGAAAGTCCACTTTCCAGTCATTTATTTTTCTATTTATTTCGTTATAAAGAACTTACAATTTCTTTTTTTTTATCGTATGATCTTTTTTATTTAAACACTCTGTATACGGGGAAACAGTGCGTGGCACAATATCTCACACTTTTTCTTCATTGTATAGAAAAGTGTGAGGTATCATATTTCACAGTTTTCCTTCATACACACAGTGCTCAGCAAATAAAAGTATAGATTGCCCATGACGTAATGAACCTAAAATTCAATTAAAATTATGAATCATAAGTGACCAAAAATTAGATACTCTTTAATCAACAAACACACTCTTTAATCACAATTTGATACATTTGGAAATCTGCCATTGTTTGTTATAAATAACAAACATTCACTTTGTGTGCAAAATATTAACGAATCTTTTAATTAGTAATTTTTGCTAAACTTTAAGCTTTAAATTGACATACTGCAAGTGTCATTCTGAGATACTTTTCTGTCATGAATATATTAAAATCTACATACATTGATAACGATCATTTGAATAAACAAATTCAATTGTGCTTTTGTTTCCTCTTGAGCATAAATCACCGAACACGATAAGTTACTCGTAACGCTTAATCACACCTGCCATCACAATTAATTAGAATCAATGGAGTCTGTTAGAGTTACATAATTAAGTATAGTTTTTCGATTCACCGTCGATTACGTTCTAACGGAGCCATAATGATTGTTGCAAACCTGTCGACTGCATAACGACAGCGAAAGCGTCGAAGACATCCAAGTAATTCTTTCTGTGCTCGCTTTCTAAGCATGATTAACAAAGTGTTTTCGATTTCGAATGACTCGTTAAACGCCTTCAATTATCGCCAGAGCGAATTCGAATTGTGGGCCAACGCTTTTCGAGCGTTTCTTCAAATCCAGCGAAAGCGACGTCCTTTTTTCCCCCGCCTGAATCCCGTTAAAACCCGCGAAAACAGAGTCCGCGTCGATTATGTAAATATATTTCGCGAATAACGATCGTCAAACGCGAGTTTTGCAAAATTCTCGCAAGGATCGGTAGGAAGCGAGTGAAAGGGACGGAAGAGTAGGGACCGAATTCAGATGGGGCAAGGAGAAACCGTTCCATTATTCATCCGGCTGGAATTAATAATAAATGCTAAACGTTCTGTCTTTTACGATCCACTTAGTTGCACAACAACGTGGCCCTATAAATGGAAAAGCGACCGCAAGAAACGGTATAGTCCTCGATGTGACTGTCCTCAGGATACCCGTTGAATCTTATAGAAAGTCTTTTTCCTTGTATTCTGCAAACGAACGTGCGCTATGCAAAGAATTTTGTAATTGAAGATGACATTTGTTCGCAGAAGTCGCACGATGCAGGAATTTCCTCCGTTTTCCCAACAGAGAGAACAATACTACCCTCCGTAGGTAAAATGTTCTCTGATATCTTTTCATTGTTCAAAATATTTGAAATATTTGATAGACTTTAAAGACAATTACTAGGGACCCAAAGATGAGTTAATTTCTGTATTTTTACTTTATTTAGAGCTAGAACTAGGGTGATTTTATTTTTTTAATTCTGAATGTTAAATTAAAATAGAAAGAATTTTGTCTAGTTAGTAATTTTATTTCTATTAAATTGAAAATTATTTACAATCAGCTGGATAAAATCGTTTTTATTCAAATATATGACAAATTCTTGTAAAAGTGTATGCATTACTCTAATAGGGGTAGAATTCCTAATAATGTGGGTAATGGATTTCTACAAATTATTATTATTTTATCTTTACTATTTCCCAATTGAAAAATTCTGTTATTACCCAATTTCTTAATGTTTAAAATTATTTTATATTGAACCAATATATTACCACCAGTCTCAGTTTTATCTTCCAAACTACTAATATAATTACAATAATACTCTGCATAATTCAAATAATATTTGAAACAATCTTCTTGAAGAAATCCCCAAATCCTATTCCTATATATCTAAAAGTTCAACACACTTTGTAGTTACGAAACCTGGTTGTAAGAACAGTCCAGTTAACCACAGAAATTACACACTCAAATGCATTTCATTGATAAACATCTTATAAATTGCACATAATAGTCTTATCCAATCGCTCTTAATTTCCCTCTGATTGTTACCCACGTTTCTAGCGTAGAGTGTCCTAAGCGTAACGAGCCCGGGAACAGCACACAGAGACAGAAGGAGCTAAGAATGAAAAACAGTGTCAGCAAATTTTATTCAACGATGAACAGTGTTTCGCCATTATTTTCACCGAGTTATCACGTGAAGCGGCTCGAATCGGTGAAAGAAACCGTGAAGGCCTTCTTTCGAGACCGCTGAAACGCAAAAGAATATCGCACCTTTAATAAGAGCAACAGCCATCGTGGGATCGATCAAGGATCACACAATTCTCGATCATTCTGGCCTGCGTCGAACCATTAGGGATCAAATTGAGCCTCCATCCTTGAAAAGAAATTAAAAATTTGGTCGAGTCATGGGATTAATCCATTGTGTGACATGAACACCTTTAAAATGACATTTAAAACGAATTAAATCTTCTTCCTTCCTTCTAAAAAATTAACATAGTTAATTTGTGTAAAAATTCGTACTGTCTTGCTTAATTTTTTAAATATTTTAAACATTTGATATATTTTGTAAGTTCTACTTGCAAGTGGCAAGTCAACTCTATGAAATAATTTATGAAAGTAGTTAAGGCTTGATTGATTTAATTGCAAAAGCAAAATACCTTTCAACAATCCTCATAACTGGAATCGACGTATTCATCCATTGCGCAACAACAAGTTCCTTTTTTTTGCCCCAGAGTAACATTGAATCTTAACGAGGAGAGAAAAGAAAGAAACAGTAATCAAACGTATCAATCAATCGATATCAATCGTACCACTTTTTCCTTATAGCCGTCGGGCTCCGAAATGTGCCTGGTCCAATAGCTGTGAAATCGAGCTGATTATTGGTGGACCCAAACTGTGATACCATTTTATTAAAAATTATAATATAACACAGACCATGAGACTCATTCCATGAATGTAATTTTCTTATTATAATTTCAAAGGTATATTCGAATCGATGGCACCTTACTATGTATTTTTTATTGAATTAATTTTTTATTTTGTTCGTGAGATATTTTAATCGTTAAAGGTTGTTATAAAATATCATCCTTAGATAAATTTAATTATTACAGATGTAGCAAAGTACCTAAATGAAAAAATTTGTTAATTTCGTGAATACTTAAATAATTAGTGTTGCCAGTTTTTGAATCTTTTAATGATATAAATATTGTGTAAAGTGAAATCTTACTCATTATATTTTTTATGGATTAAAAGGAAAAGTGAGATGACTCATACAAGAATTCGAAATACTTCCTGTTGATTTGTTTTTTAATATTGTATCCTTATACCTTTTTACATATAGGATTTAAATCTAATTAATTGATATTTAAAGTGTACTGAAACTGAATTTATCACTACTTAATTTCAAAAAACGAGAAAGGAATATAAGATCCCCCAGGCAACCAAAATTGCAACGACCTAAGTTTCCCGTTATGCATACATGCAGGTACCTGTTAAGTACCTTTTAGCAGCGAGAAAGCTGAGCTCAGCCATCGCAATATCAGTCGCCCAAGGGATGTTGTATATTTTATTTTTGCATTCCATGGAACCTTCTGGTCCAAACTTGCTATAGACAAAGCAAAAACGCCGATGGGGAAAAAATCTAACCCAAACCTGATCCAAACCAACACCAACACACCACAAACGTTGAAAATGTTACGTACAGTACCATACATATTCTTATAAATATCTCAAAAAATAAAAGCAAACAGCTATCGTATATGAATACATCGAAGAAAGTTGTTCGATATTGTGACCTTGATAACATATTTCAAGGTGGCTTCCTTATTCTGTATACCTACCACGTTATATCAATTTATTTATCCCAAATGCTTCAAATAAAAACACCTTCCCTTTTTTCAAATACCTCAAAATGTTAATTAGTACAATAAATTGAATTAAGGAGACACCTTAATTAAGGACACCTGAATTTCTATAGATATTCGTCACCTATATTTTCAATAATTTGTTCACTTATTGAATTAGAAATATTTGAGAGTGTGAATAATAGAAATAACAAAACATTATGAAAACAACAGACAAAACACGTTGCAAATAAAATGACCATTTAATGAACTTTTCAACAGCTTCAGCGTGTCACTCGATGAGTTAACGGTTAAAAAAGCATTACAAAAGAAGTTGATCGAAGGACACGAATGCTAACGTGTGCTTTTGTCACAGGATTCACGGACGATCCTTGAGGATCATCAACGAGGATACCAGGCGAGCTACGGAGTCCTCGATAGAAGAAACCAGGTGTGTTCTCCAACGGTGAGGCCTTCCTATGCGGCAGAGATCGGACCTGCCGGAAGAGTGGGGAGCTCATATAAGACACGAAGCCAAACGCCTCTCCCAGTGACCAGTCTCGACACGAAAACTCATCAGCCGAGCTTCTTCGGTTCTCATAGCGACCGATTCACCTATCTACGACCCTAAATTTTGAATGGTACCAACCGTTGGATTGAAATTCGACTAGGATTCGAGGTAATATCGAATTGGTCTTGTTCAAGGCCGTGGACAGAAGTCAGAATGGTGTCCTCCGAGGTTATCTCGATTCTTCTGGTGTTCCTGGCTGCCCATGGTGAGTCTTGAAACCATTGTCGTTCTTTTTTCTTTTTTTCTTCTTCTCCTTTTATTCTCCCCCTTTCCGTTCATGCGGTACTCGGATCGTTGGTGGTATTGGTTCTCTCCATCGGGATAAATCGTACCCTTCCCGACGCGAGCTGCGATTTTCTTTTATTAAGCCGTTAAGAGAATCGCCGCGAACGGCTCGTCTGTGTAAATTAAACGATTTTACCGTCCGATACTCGGAAACGTGCGCATATATTCCCTTGGCAAGTGTTTAACCGTTGTACGAACAGCGGAGTACCAATTTTCTTGCAATAATATCTTCAGTTGCTGTGACTTCCGATTTTGAAATGAGAATCTATGCAAATTTCTCGATGGGTGGATAAATTGTTAGGGTTGCATGATTAATTGACTCGTTGCCAGTGTTACCTTCTTATTTTTATAATTATGCGAGTTAAATTTAATTTTTTGTGAATTTTCAGTTGAAAATTGTTGATTAACAATTGTTCAGTGTATAATTTTTTATGTATACAGTGATTTTATTTCTATTAATAATACACTGTAAATATTGAGGTTTTAAATACTCAAATATTAATTTGTGAAAATACAGAAATAGGAATGTTTGATTTTAAAATCAAAATTGTGTTGCTTAGAAAGCTGAACGTCTTAAAAAATTTAATTAATTCTGAAAAAATCTCTGTGGCATGTATTATGATAATTGGATGTAAACATAATGTATTAATGAGTTAGATTTAATTAACTACAAGATATTTTAATAATTAATATAATCGTTAATGATACGAATAAATTAAGTGCCACAGTGAAAACAGACAAGTGTAGTGAGACTAAAACTTTAATTGCCTAAAGTATAAATAGCTGATTTTTTAATTTATTACAGTAATTATTTGATTGTATTACATTTGAAACGCCGACAAACAGGATTTCCCAGGGTAGCCAACCTTTTCCATAGAAATTTAAGGTTTGTCTCATACTAACTAGTTTTTGAAGGGACTGCAAGAAAGTTTGGGACATTTAATTATATATATTAATTATATATAAATTACAAATAATTTGTCTATATAATTCAATATTTAATTAAAGGTGATTTAATTAATGGTTGTCAAAGCATTAGTATAGTATTTTGCAAATTATTTAAGACTTTTGGTCATAGATAAATTTAATTATATTATTAATACTTTATTATATTATTTTATAATTAATATTCACAATTATTATTATTATTAATAACTAAGTGTACAATAAATGTTTCTTACCACTTTGTACATTCAAATTAGCAATGTAAATACAACAATGTATAACTTTTGTATAATTTTGTATGCAAATTAATTAATATTAATATAGTAAAACAAAATCTGTTTTTAATTTAATTAAAATGATTCGTATCGTTGTTTATACTTGAAAGATAGAAACTTTTATAGACTTCTAATAATATTTAAAGAAAAATAGTATTATTGTTATGACAATTAATTAATTAAGGACTTAAATTTGAATATTAGTCATTTGCATTCAATACACATTGACTGTCACAGTGAAAATGACGATATATAACCAGACACGTTAGAATTATTATATAACTACTGAAAATATACTTGTTTCATTTATAAATCGAAACTATTCATTTATTCTTTTGCGTAAATAATATATTTCTAATGCAATATAAAATGTTGTTTCTCTTTTAATTAGTAGATAATTGATATTAAATTTTATGGTATTGACCGTCAATAATTTAATAACCTCATATTTTATCGAAACAACAGATCATATAATTTTATATCTCTTTACAAATTAAAACGTAGATTACTAAAAGTATCATATTGGCAATTTTTTAAATTGTAAGCCGTAAAATTAGCATCTTTCAACTTGAAATTGATACATAATATGCGAACTATTAACACGTTCGTTACCATCAGATTCAGTGATAAACAACGTTTTAAATTTACATAACCGAATAGTTAGTAAAAGAAAAAGAAAGGAAAATTGTGAATAAATTAATATTCAGCTATTAACGTGTGTAATGAATTGAAAGCTTTAATTGGAAAATTAGTTAATCAAATATTCAATAATTAGACACCTCAAATTTTATATAATCGAATAATGAAATAAACAAGTAAAATAAACAGTAGATAATGTTACTATTAAATTAATGTAAACATTTAATTACCTCTTAATTATGTAAACATTATAATTTCATAATGTCATATCTTTTCATATCTACTTAAAGATTATCAATTGAATTATATTAAATAGTTCCAATTCAAAATGACTAATTTTTAAATTGTAATTTGTGTTTATACAAAATAATTAAAAATTAAATGCAAAATAATTATTTTGTAAATTAATAATAATTAAAAATTAGGAATAACATTTGCCTTCGATCTTCTTTTTGCTTTCTTCATTTCAATAATGTTATAGAAAAAATGATAGCCAAAGGATTACTAATCGGACAAGGTAAAAAGTTAATCAAATGTGTCAACGATTACAATTTGAATACGTCTAACCACATATGTCGATTTTCACTGCCGTATCGAGCGTGTTGCTTCGAACGATCCTGCATGCGCCGAATGCAAGTGAAAACGGACTTTCTGTGATCAGACGAGCGCATTTCTTGCAGCCGCTGCGCTGGATCTAAAAAGTGCGCGTCGGCCTACTTTCGCGTACACGATCCTCTCGCGACGCTTCAGTTCCAAAGACCTCGTGGAATCAACAATCGTTTAAATAATTAATTAGTCGGATAATCGACCGTAAGCGTGCACCATAGATCAGTTTAATTTTCACAGCTGGCGTGCCGCGGATATTGCATTGATTCGAAGAGGACTTACAGTATTTTTAATCGTTTGTAAATTGTCATTCATAACGCAATTTTCCACGATATTTAATCGATCGCTATCGAATGGTCTTTTAAATTCTCACGCCACACGGTCTACTATTTTCTTCTTCTCTCTCTTTTTTTTTTTTAATTACACAATCTTCGTTATCGTCTAACACGATGTTCGTAACTTCAAAGAATGCCCCTACCTCTGGCAATTATTACACGCGTGTTCGTTAAACAATGACGGCCATTCACCGGGTTTCACACATCTCAAGAACTTTCTCTTGTATCTCGGGAGTGAAAATATGAAAGTAGCTCGACGGACAGATTGCTCTCTCTCTCTCTTTTTCTCCGCCGCAGATTTTGCATCCGCGAATCTTAAGAACGATTTTTCGATGAAGGAAAGTATCGATAATTTTTTTTCTTGTAATAAATTTTACAAGATTAATTGAAGATTGATTCGACTTTTAACAATTTACACACCGTTCAAAATAGCGAAAATTTATGTTAATTCTATGCCACTTTATTTCCATTTATTATAAAAGAACTGGGTCATCATTAAAAATGGATTAATAAACCTTTAATTAGTATTATTATGTCTATCACACAGTTTAGATAATGAAAGTTAACTATACTATATAATTGAAAAGAAATTGAAGGCAAAAGTTACTTCTAATGTTTAATTACCACTCAATTATAAAACAATAATGCTTGTTTATTTCATTTTAGACCGATAATGTGTTAAGTATTATGATTTAGAGATTAGAGATGATTATAATTGTTTATTAAGTTATTTCTTAATCTCGATTTTTTCTTCGATTAACACGTTAATTACCACAGTGAAAACGGATGTATGAAGTAAGACGTAGTGAAATTCTAATTATTAACTGCTATTATTCAAAGTATAATTATTTTATTTTTCGTTAACTTAGAAGAAATGCAATAAATTTTAGTCGAGTTTGTAAATAAGAAAGTTTCATATCTTGGTAAATAGTGTTTAAAATAATAGTAGAAAATTTGAAAAATGAAGTAAAAAATTAGGTATAAATTTTGATGGTCCCAGTGGTCCATCATCCAAAGGTTTATAGATTATATGAAATTTACGATGACAAGCGTCAACGACTCCTACGGAATTCGACGTATTAAATTTATAGTAGATACCAGTTACTGGTAACCTCTACGGAATTCAATGTGTTAATTACTTATCTAAATGGAATTCATAACGCTGATAATTCGCATGTTAACACTTTCACTGCAAATATTTCAACCAGTAACTCCTGTAATTTGATAGTCCTTCTTAATCACTGGAAGTTTATGTTTGGAAATTTATATGGTGTTCTTCACAAACGGTACCAATTTTCAAGTTCTAAATATAACTAAATAAAAACTACTGTAAAATCACGAATAAGATGAGTTGTCAAAGTATTAAAAATATAGTTCTACTTCTAATATTTAATTATGCAATTTTTTAAACGTTCATATCAAATTGAATTATTATTAATATTACATGTTGTTAAGTTGTCGAAATTTATTTTATTATGAAACATTTTGTCCAATTTGTAACACGTATATTATAATAACAATAAATTCATATCACATTATTCATTTTATTTTAGTATAACGTTAATGATTTTTAGCGATGTATCTACTGGACACTAGATACTAGAATCAGTTGTATAAAGGTATACCGGGATGTTAATAATTACATTAATAAAGTAGGATTATTTTACATAAATAAATATTAGCCTCGAGTAAGCTCAGTGTACG
The DNA here is from genome assembly GCA_022405125.1 of Anthidium xuezhongi. Lineage (NCBI taxonomy): Eukaryota > Metazoa > Arthropoda > Insecta > Hymenoptera > Megachilidae > Anthidium > Anthidium xuezhongi. The sequence goes on along the minus strand of CM039638.1, from coordinate 8,659,099 downwards.
TACCAATTGAAAAACTCATATTGAACAGCAAAATGTCACTTGTCCGGTTAGCCTCTTCAGTTACGAAACACGGGTGAGGTAAAAGTACTTCCTCAAGTTTCGTAATTCTTTCTAAATAAACACTCGATCCTCCGTTTGACAGAGTAATTGTTAATCGATTTTTTCGATACTTTCACTTTGCCTGAAACGTGCACCATCGGTCAAAAATATGGAGCCATTTTACTCAACGTGTTAAGAAATATGATTTGTTACTCGTATCTTCAAAGATAAATTATTATCTGATTTCTTTGTTAATGATTCTCTTATTGTTTGAACAATTTATGTTTATTACTGTTGTTATCTTCTGGATTTCACTTTGCATTTCAAATTAATCATTTTTTGCATAAAATATTAAATGAAACTGGAATTAATTTTGAACATTTTGCATTGTATATTTCAAGATTTTAGTTTTATTACAAAAAATGATTAAAGTCAATATTTATTCTTGGAAAATGGATAATTTGTAATACTTTTGTGTTCAAAGAACTCAAAGAATTTCACTTATTATCCTATACTTTGTATGCCTTCGTCGATGGTATCGATCTCTGTGGGGGGCAACTTATGGTCCACATATTTAAGTACTTTGCTGTAACTTTCTTTTCAATAAATTGGTGCTTCTGCTTTCACCAATTAATCAATCATCAATTGATATATACGATTTATAATACCTATAACGTTAAAAAATTTTTAATAATCAAAACATTCAATTGTACTTAGAATTTTTTATAATGTATTCAATTTGTAAAACTGGTTGATAGTTCCTTAAGAGTTAAATGACTTAAATTTAATTTTTTAAATATTAATAAATACCTGTGTGAGTCACCATTGACCCAGTTCCGTCGTTCGAGGGTTAACAGAAAGGAATTTTGTATAATTTTTGGAAGGGGAAGGGTTGAACAACGAGATTTTCAAAGATTCTTGATATCGAATTACAACACAGCAAGCTTCCATGGATCGATCTCTTTCGATCTGCTACTACCTGACTTTATGTAAGAGATTCTACTTTCTATCGTGGCGCACAGTTTTATTAGAGAGATTATTTTCGAGCCGGCAAATAACCGGTGTCCCACGTAATCTTCGAATTATTCATTTGTTCCTGCTGTACAGTTTCCGCGCCCGCTTTCCTTCCTCCAGAATTCTCGGTAATCAACTGGTCTAACGCCGTCTACTTCCTTGGAAACCTTGAGATCACTCAAGAGAATAAATTCATTCTGTGATAGCTTCATTTTTTACTACATTTTATCTATTATTTTCTCAATTCTTTATTATACACAATTCCAAGCACCTGTTACGAGTATCCCCGGTTAATTAAATCAAAGAATTAAACCCAGATATGGGTGACTTACATCACCAAAGTGTACTGGTAAATAAAAAATGGATGAAAGTTGCAATTCAAAGATATTTAATGGTAAAATACCTATAAGTGTCTTTAAGTGTTTTAATACATTAATAGTCAAATATTTGTCTAATATAATTTATTTGTTTATAAAATGTAAAACATTTTATAGAATTTATTAGATTTGAAAACTATAATTCTTCTTTAATGAAATAAATAAAAGTAAATTAAATTCAATACTGTTGAGAATATCTTGTACTAACTTTTTATAAACTTTCTGAACCGCATCATGTATCATTCAACCCTAAAATTACTGAACACATTAAATGACTTGCTGCAACTCTGTCATTTTAAATAAACAAAACCTGTTGGAATGTTTTTATCAAAATGCAGATAAGAAGTAGTTTGTGTTTCATCTTTTATTTATCTTATTTTTGACTTGGAAGTAAAAGTACCTTTAAGCGTCGTTAGTTCAGAAGTCCAATGGAAATTCTGAGCCGTACAAGATAAAATTTTCACAAGAAAAGTGAACGTTGCTTTGCCGATCTCCTTCCTGATCGTGGAAATGAACGAACATCGACGGCCTTCCCGGGATAAATAGAGAGTTGCACGAACGGTTGCTGGATAGAACAGGGCCCCACCTTCTCGCGTTCCTTCCGTAAAGTGCAACGTTCCACGTCAAAAGCCAGCTCGTGTAACAAACTGCAACGAACGAGACGCGTGTTTGTTAGATACGCGACTGCACTTCCTTTTTCTTCCCCTGTGGCGAGGCCTTTTCTGTCTCGCAACAAGTTTCATTCCTATTTTGCACTCTAACGATTATCTTCCTATCCCTCTACCCACACGATCTTTTCTTTCCCCTGGAAAAAATGCGAGAAGCAATTAAAGACAAATTTTGTACGGTGTTCAATTTTGAATTTATTGTAGAAATTAGCAAAGTATATTTTTGAAATTTATATTGACACTAGGTTTACCTTTAAATTCCTTTAAGGAAACAAGTTATTGTATTTAAAAAGAACATAATTATTAACTTATAAATTATTATTAGAATTAAACTCAAAATTTAACTGTGATTAAAATATGAACTAAGGAGGTCTCATCGAAAATAAGAGTGTATTAACACTTTGACTGCCACGTCACCCACGTATGGGTGACACTTGAATTTCCATCAGAAACTGGCGCCCATATTACTAGGAATTCTTTCGTCTATTTGGTTGAAAATGTTTCCACTAAATATTTAAAATTACAAATTATAAACGTAACAAAATATTGTGTAAATAGAATATAAAATTTCACAAAAATAAAATTATTGTCAAATGGAATTTTCCTTATATTATAGGGTGAAAGGTTTAAAGAATCAGTTCTTATTTATTCTTTATTTCTTCACCATGGAAAGAAACTAATAAACAAACTCACTTTCAACATAAACTTCACAGGCTGAAGCGTAGCATAGAAAATGATGTTAGATGACTGGAAAGTTGATTTCATCACGAATAATAAATTGTTTAGCGGGAAAGTTCGTAAAGCTTATGGTTCGTGAATCGATTTAGAGAATCTGTTTAGATAAGTACACACAAATCGACCTTTCTCTCAGCTATCCCTCGCGATGCAACGGCACATAACTGTTGCATACATTCGTTTCTGCATTTTAGAGAAGTCATGTGTGACTAAACCTGTTCCCGTTAAATTATGGGACGACACCTTCTTTCTAGATTTATTCCGTCCATTTTGTTCACTTTCCAATCGAGAACAAGAACCTTTGCACAGTGTTCCATGAATAAAAACAAATATTTTAAACAATATTTTATATTAACATTATTCAAATTATTTATTTGTAAATTGTGTATTAAACAATTTAATAGTTTGTAAATTGTTTAAGTATTTCTGTAGGTCGTAAATGTAATTACCAACCTATTTAAATAACAATATCCTATGGGAACTTAAGAGATATTCTTTTTGCTAGGAATGTCAACCATGCTGGTAATAATTTTTTTATTAGAAAAACTCTCAGGTGCAAAGTTTGATAAATGTTCTCAACAAACGTTGTCTTATTTTTTATTGTCAGTCCAAGTCCCAGTTTAAATCATATTCATAATCATCTGATTGGAAGGAAATGTGGAAATATTCCTTGTGTGCAAGGAGTAAACGGTGCTTGAAAACGTTCATCGTCGATGAATTTATATTGCATCCGTTCGTTCGCATGGAACAACATTCTATCGAGCATTCTAGACTTCTGAAAGGCGGTAAAGCAAACCATTTTGAAAGGTATGAGATAGTCGGAGGCGTGCGCTCGATTTTCTTCAGGTATGCGATCCCTGTTACACGTCGAAAAATCTTGATACATCGTTAGATAAATACTTATCATTCACACGGGTATTATACGTAAAATGATCCTGTGGTATACCTAACAGGTAGCAACATTACTTATTTAATATACAAATGATAGATTTTCTAAAAGTGTACAAAGAATTGTCAAAAAAGTCGATCATAAAAATGTGTTAAATAATATAACTGTGGGTACCTGAGAGCCAGAATGATATATATTTATTATCTTACTGTTCCTTCTTCATTTTATATTTCATTTTAAATAAAGAAGATTTAATCACAAAAGCTACTTTAACACTGGTGGTCAGTGGTGACATATTTTATATAATTAAGTAATTAATATAAGAAAAGATAAAGTAAACCTTGGATATTGCTAGTATTAGACTAATAATGCAAACTAGTAGTTGGAATGGTTACATTTGAAAATTAATCGATGGAATCCTTAATAATTGGAATTTCAGTGTGTCTGACCACACACGTCTGTTTTCACTGTGCCAGTCAATGTGTTAAGTACATGACACAAAAGATATGTGCACTGTGAAGTAATGAAGGTGGACTTAGGTTTGACTCTTAAGTACAAACATATAATTATATTAATCCTAGCTATATCACGAATTAAAGGAAATAAAAAAAGAATGTAACATCTGAAATTTTTGGATACTGCAAGAATCTCAGTGAATAATTTTTATGAATAGAAGTTACTGACATTTAAAGCAATTTAAGGATTCCTTAAATAAGTACATCGTGGTTTCTCCGAATCCTGTTTACTTTGTTCAGTGAAAGGTGAGAAATGTAAATTTCTTTTTTCGTATTAGTTTAAACGTGTTTTCAAGGAAAGACGATGGACCTAGAATACACTGTTGAATGTCAAGGATACACGTGCTTGAAAGGTATAAAACAGGATGATCTTTTGAGTAACATCTTACTCATCAGCGAGTTATGGAGTCCAAGCTTTCAACTCTTAATGCATTGACTATCACAGTGAAAATGTTCGTAAATAATGAAACGCATTACAATTTATTGCAAGTGCTCAGAATACGATCGTTTCATTTTCCAATTCGAACTTTCCATTTGCTACTTTCATTAATGTTATTTGAAATTTCATTTTAATTCATTCTTGGTATTGGTTGTTGATGGCATTTCATGACAACCAAGGTGTTAAATTATTTTTAATAAGATCTATGAAAAGTATAGATCTATCATTAGCAATAAAATGTTCATAGTGAGCAATGATGCTATTGGATATAAAGTACACTTCAGGGACAAGTAGTTTAGTAAAGTTAGGTATTATTTAAAAACTTTGTTAGAAGAATGAATTTTAATTACAGTTTCCTCGGGTCTTTTGTGTCATAAAATATTGAAATATAGAAAACGATGCTGTATTGCATTACTTTTTATTCTATATCTAATAATAAGTCGTAATGTTCTTCCTTGGTACAATTACATTTTTTCTATAAAATCATTTATTCTAATTGAACAAATAACAACCTTAGAACCAATAGCCTTTTGCAACATTTACGATGACTTTTCGAGGGACAATTTTGGTTCCAAATCCGTGGAAAGAGATTGAATGATCAGTTAAAAACTGTCACGCCGTTCGAACACGATCTTCGCGATCGTGAAGGATGAGAACGATCGTCGGATAGAATGTGGCGAATCGAATCTCGGATTTTGTGGAGCACAGAGGACAGGGGTGCCCTGAAGGTTGCAAGTCAAGGCTAGGTACTTTCACTTGCGCCCGAAGCGTGCTCTCTTGGGAGCGCACCACGAGCTACCTTCCCACCTTACTTTACTATTTACTTTTCTACCTGGTCTCGCCGAATGGCGACCGAATTACACCCATTAGAGGCTATATTACACCGGCTACGTGTAACCTCGTGCGGTTTAAACGATTGCGCGGTTTTAGGACACCCAAGTGGGAACATCGTCACCCTACATCGCCACAATAGGGCAAAGAATCATCAAAATTAGCATTAACTTCGAATTTGTATCTACAAAGTACGATCAGAAAGTTCTTGGATCTTATGGATAAGTCATTGCGGTTGCAAGAAAGGCGAACAGTAATAAACTGGGAAATAGGTAGATTTTTAAGTTCAGTAATGGCCAATAAAAGTGTACCCCTCCTTGAAAACTAAATTTGCTAGATGTGTAGTTGTGGATAACAAGATTGCAGAAAAGTGTGAAATCAAGAACTATAAGGATTAGCTTAAAATATTAGTACTTACATTAGATGCACAATAAATGCATCCAATGCATATTAACAATATTTAAAGTCCAATGGTTGTGATTCATAAAGAGACTTTTACTTTACATTATTCTAAATTTCTAATCTTCGATAATACGTAGAAAGACATTAGAATTTTTAAGATGTAATATTTATGGCCATCATAAAAAGGCGACTGCAGCAAGGCGACTCTCTGATCAACCTAAGAGAACATCGCACATTTATAGTTTTTAATTGTACGAAGTGAATAAATAGACATTACTCACACTGGTTGTATCGCAATTTTCACACGGTTACGCAGAACGCTTATAGCGAACATTAACACCTTTCTATTCTTAATTTGCATCTGTGGGAAAGTATCACACGGAAAATTGCATTCTCAGAAGTATAATGCGCATTATTGCATTTTACGTTCGTCTAAGAGATTCTTACCGCGCTGTAAACCGTGATGCATAATTACGTTTTATCTGCTAATTGCTGGAAAGCAATCGTTGGGATTTAATAGCGAAACTCTTGATGGCAGGCAGAGGACATTTTCCTCCATAACAAAATATAATTTATTCATAGCAAGTATTGAACTCATAATAGAAAATCATTTTTCATTTAAATTAATTAACTAAATTTATTTTAATTATTTACATTCTATTAGTGGTCACCGATAATATCGATATATAATCGAATAATTAATAAAAAAAAAGGTAAAATAAAACGTGGGTAATACAGAAAAGTACCATTTCGAATGGTTAAATTTGAAAACGATTCGATAGAATCTTCAATAACTCAGATTTCAGTGTGTCTTACCACACATGTCTGTTTTCACTGTGGCAGTCAACAGATTCAGGTGTATGTACCGTCTGTTAAAAATGGTGCCAAAGAATAATCTCGAATCATCGAGACTACAACTCAACGATTCACGGTCAATTTTTGTCACTGTTTTCAGCCAATAGTGACAAAGCATGACATGGTGAAGATTCCGGAATAGAATGAGAACGAAATAAAAATGAATTTGCACACTGAATTTGCTTACATAGTATATCTTAGTATATTTAAAATGTATCTCCTTTTTAACCAAAAAGAAATGAATCACGGTTTAATTTATTCTGAACAAACACCAAAGTTACTCATCTCCCTAAATTACCTCGTAAAAATGATCTCAGCTCAGCGAAGCGAAAATTCACTTCCTACCAGGCAAATTGCAAAACACAATTGCGCAGTTCATGAAAAAGGACCTCGTACGAATTTCGCACATTTATTTCCCCCTCTGTATGCATCGCATCGCATTGCCCGTGTCCTCGGATCAAATTATAAATTCCACGATTTCGAGATTCCCACAGTTTTAAGCTCTTCTGTCTCTCGACGAAGAAAAAGAAGTATCGCCGATTGTATCGTGAGATCCCGAAGGTAGGATCGGTGTGCCAACGAACGGATGAGTCACGATTGTTCGATCGGATCGAAACAAGAAATCGTGTTACTATGCCTCACGGTCGCCTGGAACGCGTTCCTGAATCGAAAGAAGAGAAGCAGAGTGCTGTCGTGCAACTTGATATTATATTGCCAGCCAACTTGGCCTTCTGAATGAAATTACGCATAATTTCCTGGTCGCTGATATAAATCGGCTAGAAGAATCTCGAGGGGTGTCGATGATCGAACTTCATCGGGGATTGTTCGATCACCGGTTAAATATTTGTCCCCATGATTACCACTGGTTAGCCAATGTTACCAATCTAATTTGAATTTGTGTTGAATTGTTTAACAAATAATGTCAAGGACTTGATCGTCCTACGTGTATTATACTGAGAATTAAGGAGTTAAAAATTAAATTGTAATCAAAAGAAGAGGATAGGTCACATCTGAACTGTAGGGTGCGTCACGAGTGTGACTCGATATTGTAGGGCAAGGGGTTAACTCAATCCAAACCTGATCTGGGTTTAATGCATATTAATTTTCAATTATTATGACGAGTGACGAGTGATTTTCAATGACTGTATTATTTCAGGATCGTACGCCCAGAAACAGCAACAGGAGGATCCTTGCCAAACGAAGTCCAGAGTGGTGGGTGACATAGAATACTGCGATCGTTACTGGGAATGCGTCAACGGGCGTCCAGAACTATTCGACTGTCCAAACGGTTTGGTCTTCGCCGGCAAACATCGTGGAGTGACAGAGGGTTGCGACTACCCTTGGAGAGCGAACTACTGCGACGGTAAACGTCAGGCGAATCCACCGATTCCAGCCGAACATTGCGACTGGTTATACGGTATCTTCGGCCACGAGACGTCCTGCACCAGGTACTGGACCTGCTGGAACGGAACGGCCACCGAACAACTCTGCATCGGTGGACTTTTGTACAACGAGCGGGCCAGGTCCTGCGACTGGCCTGAGAACGTCGAGGGCTGCCAGAAGCATCGTGAGTAACGCTTGGAGATACTTTCGCTTATTGACAAATTGGCAATGTTTCCAATTCGATTTCTATCATAAATTTTAAAATAATTTAACATCTCGGCTATTATACTTTATTTATTTCATTTTTACATGGAAGAAATATCAAATACGGAAGTCTTATAAAGAATGGCGGTACTGTTTCAAGCATTACTACTGACAAATGGTGTTGTTTTGACATTGGTATCAACGCTAACATTCACCTACGTTACAAAATCGGACTCTGGACTTCTCATTCAAGCAGTCCTTTGCTTTGAGAAGATCGTTGCGTGCCATCTTTCGCAAAACACGTCTCATTACCCCGAAGCAAAGTTCGCGATCATTCTCACTTTCGAAAGCGACCGTGCAAGAGGAACGCACACACGTGTCCCCGGCTTCTTCCTTTTCTTGCCCCGGGGCTCTGCTCGAAGTCACTGCCCTCCCTGAAGAAAAGGAGGCGACTCGTTAATTAGCATTCAAAGCGGGCGCTCGTCGTGCCTACGTCTGCACCGTGTATCGTCACCCAGGTAGCTTGACAACCTCACGAATAAAACTATTATTTGTCCGTAAGACGTCCATTTGTCCTTTAAGGACCGAGCTCCTGGGATCATCTAATTTGAATAGTAGAAAGATAAAACATTGTATTATTATAAAATAATGAATTTAATATCGTTCAAGCTTTATTTTTCAATTTTTTTAAAGAGCAACTGAGGACGGTACATTGTCGAGGAAACTTTATCCAATAGAAGAGATAGGTACGAATTTTGAAATAAAAATTTTGTAATTATAGTGTAGAGGTATTCATCAGTTAGAACACCTAAATGATTAGGGTTTTTAATGCTAATTTTAAGAAAATTTGTGTATTACAGGAGACTGCATCGAAATTGCAGTGAAATTAATATCGAAATGGCACAAACCCTCGAACACGTCAAGCATTAACAGAATAAGAAATGGAAGGATATAACTTGTAATTACCATTAGGAATTATAATTGACCATAATTAATTGAAATTTGTTGAGATTAAAATACTGAAACAAATGTTAAATATACCATTTTTATAGCACTGTTATATTAAGAGAAATATATACTCCCCGTTGTATTTTCTTCATTTTGCAAGAACTAAATGATAAAAAATACTTAAATTGTTTATATTTAATGATTTTTTTCATTAAAATCGTTGTATTTTGCATAAATAATTAAAAATTAAAAAATATTTTTAAATTTTTACCTCTAGCGCCATCTCTTCGAAAAGTGCTGAAACTGCTCAAAAATTGGCAGGAATCTGCCGTACCTACAATGATTATTTTTTAAGAAAATAATTTTTTGCTGTTTTCGCGTGTTTGAAGCATCTAATCGCTTCTATTTTACACTAATTATCGATTCCAATTGTCCGATTAATCCTAGAAGCCCGAAATATTGAAATATTAAAGATTAAATCGCACATTGAGAGAGTGAGAGGTGAGATTGGCGGACTAGTGTTCACTCCCTCGCACATTGGTGTTGTGCGCAGGCGCGAGTTTGGCATAGAGAGAGTGAGAGACTAGATGCTCGGACCTCTCACTCCCACAATGTGCGATTTAATCTTTAATATTTCAATATTTCGGGCTTCTAGGATTAATCGGACAATTGGAATCGATAATTAGTGTAAAATAGAAGCGATTAGATGCTTCAAACACGCGAAAACAGCAAAAAATTATTTTCTTAAAAAATAATCATTGTAGGTACGGCAGATTCCTGCCAATTTTTGAGCAGTTTCAGCACTTTTCGAAGAGATGGCGCTAGAGGTAAAAATTTAAAAATATTTTTTAATTTTTAATTATTTATGCAAAATACAACGATTTTAATGAAAAAAATCATTAAATATAAACAATTTAAGTATTTTTTATCATTTAGTTCTTGCAAAATGAAGAAAATACAACGGGGAGTATATATTTCTCTTAATATAACAGTGCTATAAAAATGGTATATTTAACATTTGTTTCAGTATTTTAATCTCAACAAATTTCAATTAATTATGGTCAATTATAATTCCTAATGGTAATTACAAGTTATATCCTTCCATTTCTTATTCTGTTAATGCTTGACGTGTTCGAGGGTTTGTGCCATTTCGATATTAATTTCACTGCAATTTCGATGCAGTCTCCTGTAATACACAAATTTTCTTAAAATTAGCATTAAAAACCCTAATCATTTAGGTGTTCTAACTGATGAATACCTCTACACTATAATTACAAAATTTTTATTTCAAAATTCGTACCTATCTCTTCTATTGGATAAAGTTTCCTCGACAATGTACCGTCCTCAGTTGCTCTTTAAAAAAATTGAAAAATAAAGCTTGAACGATATTAAATTCATTATTTTATAATAATACAATGTTTTATCTTTCTACTATTGAAATTAGATGACCCCAGGACTGTATTTATAATACCGAAAAATATTCTGCAATTTTTACTTATTCCTTCTGTTGGGATATCCAGCCATTCAGTCATTCTCTTTATTCTAGGGTACGATTACTCTCATAACATTCTACCATTTGTTTTTTACTTTTATGTTCAATATTACTTGTGTTTAACGCTTCCTGTTCTACCGAGGCGCTTGTCCCGGGGCGACTAGGCTCGACGTTACACTGACGGTACTGAGCGCGCGCCCGGGACGTGCTCGGACTGGTCAGTGTTTTTGTTAAATAATTCAAAAACGAAGCCACATCCGATATTTTTGCAAAGGAAATTGTTGTTCAGAATAGTCTCAGCTACCCCCCATTTCCGGCTCCTACAGGAGTTCTGGGACACCCTGTATATTGGAAGACAGGTGTTGACTTCAGGACATTGCTACTTTACAAATATTCTTACAGCCTCAGACAACCACATCTGAACATTATAAATACGTTCCTGTCTTAATTAAATTCATTTATTTGTATGTGCAGCCAGAACAGCTTTTTCAGAGTTAATTAAGATAATTTAATCTTTTAACAGCTCTCTGTAACGACGACGCGAATGGAAACGTACCTTTGGGCAAGTCTTGCAACCGTTACTGGCAATGTCAGGGTGGCTATCCGCGGCTGCAGAGATGTCCAGCGATGTTGGTCTTCGACAGAAGGTCGTTGAGGTGCGTGGTTCCACCCACGGAGGACTGTGACGTACCCACGACGCCACCCAACCTAGAAGGTGACCTTCCGGAAGGAAGGAACGAACAGGAACCGGAAGAAGAGAATCTTCCACCGGGTGTTCCGCCCCTACCAGCTGGCGCGCTGCCCATCCCTCTTCGAGCTCGTTCCAGAAATTAAATCGCGAATTTCTTTAAAAATTTTTCTTAAGTCTTGTTTATATGTGTGCAACGATTCTTAAAAATTTGTTGGATATTTTGAAACATATTTTGTTACATCTTTGCTATTTCTGTTTCTGTTTTAAAAAAATTAATTTGAAATTGAATAATCAAATTCGCCACCTTTGCTATTTTCATTTTACAAAACTTTATTAAAGTTTCAATATAGCAACTTTCAATCAAGGCAAACAATATTAGAATCAATAATTTTATAATATTCATTCTTTGTTTTTATTGAAAATAAGTTGCACACATAAACCACGATTTAAGCCCCGAAAAACAAAAAAATTATTCGCAAGATTTGCGATTTGAAAATCTGAGTCTCGTTTTTGACTCCAAAAAGAAGAGTTCACCGACATAAATCGGTGAACTGTTTCCCGTGGATTAAACAAATACCACGGGAGTACTCATTGTTAAATTCTGTTTTATGTATATTCACCGCTTCGGCATATAGTATGTCGCTGTTACATCCGAACCAGAAGTAGCAGACCTCTTCTCTTCTTTTTCTTTGTTCGATTCTTCGTGCACGTACTTTTGTAAGTTAACCCTTTGACTGCAGTGTGCTTTGACAAAGAACCAAAAATATTTCGTTTTGTTGAAATTAAAGTTGAATTAAAGTTGCTTGGAACCTTGACATTTGCCGTGCGTATATATGCGTCTTTCGCAGTCAAAGGGTTAAACGATGTATATGTAATATCGTGAGAAACACGTTCTTATTGTATCCCCCCTTTAATTATTAAGCTATCACCGTCCGTTCTATTATCATTTCTTCTGATTAGTCGAAGTGTAAATATTCCTCGTAGCCATTTCTCACCGTCTTCTCGCGTTTTAATCATAGGTAAGTCGATCAGAAACGTTCACACCTGTACGAATGTAGACACGTTGGAATAAAGTATACGTTGTATATTTTTTTGTAAGCATGTCCACATGTTTCTTTTTATTCGAATGCTCGTTGTACATATTGTTGCTTCTTAAATAATTAATTTTTTTTTCTCTTTTTTTATGTAGAAGATGGTAACTAAGTATTATAATTCATATGGAAACAGGAATAAAGTAGTTTGTAATAATTTACAGAGATCTATCTAAACCGGAGGCTAAAGTGTTGGCAATATTTCTCTCGAAAGTGATGAATCCTTTTTTATAATGTTTGAATGGAATCGTATAAATTTGCTATAATTCTGTTTTGCACTGTTCCTCGTAAACGGTTGAACTGCCGCTTAAGATGGAAGGAGTTACTTGATGGAAGGTTGAAGACTTTGTCCTTGTAAGTGCAATTCAGAATCGCTGACGTTTCTAAATAATTTAGAGATTATTGGCACTGAAACAAAGAAGAATAATCATTATAGTTTATCGAAAAATAAAATTGCTGAATAAAATTTGATGATAATTGATGATGTACCAGTGAGGCAGTTCGTCAGGATCCATACAGCTCAAGGACACGGAGTCGAAAAGCTTGTTTTCTCCGCAGGTAAGCAGTCGTGGGTTACCGTCGACACAGGTGATCAATCTTCCGCAATCTCCAGGCACGGGGAATCTAAAAATGAAATCCTTATCAATGCTTAACCCTTTCAGTATTAAAAATTGAATAATATTTTTAATACAGTTGTAGTGATTGAAACTTCTACAATAACTTAACAGATTCTAAATAAAAAAATAAGGTGATGGCATTCTTATTCCTAGTATAATGATCATTACAATTACCATACTAATTAAAATTCGAATTTTTTATGAACAATTTAAGACCAGTGGAAATAAAAAAATTGCCTGTAACAGGAAACGTAAATCAAACGTTAATATTGGATAACGATAATACGTCGGTCACCACTGTTTCGAGGCGTACCATTTATTTATAGCCGCTCTCAGAAATAACATCGTGTCCGGTTTTTATCGTGGCTGTAATGTAAACGAAAAGAAAAAGAGAACAATGCTTTTTGTTAACAGGGCTGATGGCAAAACAAAATAATCGTGAAACACGTGTCTTTTCTCAACGGGTGGCTCAACCCTCCGATACCAGAGTCGGACCGGTTTTTAATTCGTATGCTTCGCAAACGTGAATTCGTTCGAGTATTTAAGAACTTTGCCCGTTCGTTTATTTTCAGAAAACAGCCCAAGAAATATTTTTTTTCAAGGTGGGATCTTCCGCGTAATTGACAACTAATAACATGACTAAAATTATTTTATGAAGGGGTAAAAGTAATATTTGAGAGGGTAGAGTGAAATTTAAAATAACTAACTAACTGTAGGCTACTCTAGGGAAAATAACACTATAGAAGAAGATACCCATAATTAATTACTAAAAAGTTACCACGCATTATACCTAGGTTAAGCTTGAAGTAGTTAAACACGACAAGTATTAGATTTAGTAATTATTTCATAGGTTAATCACCACAGTGATAAACTAGATTAATTATCGTACCTAGATAATGCTTAGTAACTTTTGAGTGTAAGACGAATGACGAGATCTCCTTCCCATATTATTTCCCTTGGAAAAGTATCCCACAATATTCCTCTAACTATGAAAGATTTTCATCTAAAAATTTGAATGTTCAATATTAGTCGACCATTCTTGAATACATTCTGTAAATCTAGAATTCTAAATAATTTCAATTTTGAAATTAAACAAGTCCTGAATAATCCTAAGTAACTGTATAACAATTAACCCTTTGTTGCAGATAATTCTGGAAATAAGAACAAAATTCGTTCACGATACACACCTGGGGTAGGGCCAGAATTTCGCAGCTGCGCTGTGAGATGGCACCTTGTGAGGACATTTGAATCCAACTATTTCCTCCGGGTTGCAATAGGGCAACTGATCGGGCCACACACAGTTGTGGCTCTTTTCCTCGTAAACTAATCCTGCCTCGCAAGGTGTTTCGTGAGGGTGTCCGTGGATGCACCTGATGTAAGTTGTGCTGCATCCGTCGCTTATGGGGTACATGCCGAACCGGTGTTCGCAGCTTGCAGTGCTATCAGGCGTAACTAAACAGATTTATTAAAAAGTTATGTACGCTTTCAACCCATGGATAGAGAATAGTGGAACGTTCAAGAGCCAGTCTTAAATCTATTTTATATTTCTAGAGTTAAATGGCTATGCATTATGTATTTGGGTTAGCGTTCATTTAAAAGAAAGTTAATTGTTTTCATAATGAACTTGGGAACTTTCAAATACCACACGATGCAATTTCTATATCTTAGTTTCTTTTAGAGAAGCTTACGGCTCTTGCCAGTTATTTATTTATGGCTTCTATAGTACAAAAATAATAATTTTCACTTGTTTTCCTCTTCTTTATCTGAGACTCTAATATAGAAAACAAGTCAAAATGTTACTAACATAACTTACTATTTATTCATTGTATTAACAAATATTTTAAATCAATAATGTTGCATTTTAAAAGATTCCTCCGTTGAATGCAATTTAATTTTTGTGTATTTTATATTTTCTTGAAATATTAGTGAAGAAAAGAATTAAAAAATGGATTAAAGTTAAAATTATCTCAATATTCAAAAATATAACAAAATCAAATTACACCCCTCTGAGGAGTCTTTCAAAATGAAATATAGTTCGTTTAAAATGTTTTTGAATATGAACAATGGGTAATAAGATTATCTAAAATTAATGTATGTGTTAATTTTGATTAACACCCTTTTGTCCACCCATCAGAGACATGAGATACTTTGGTTAAATTTAGAACAAGTTGTATTTTATTATATTCTAGTAACCTGGAAGGGGTAGTACCAGATAAAGACGTTGAAAGGATATTAATATTCTATTACGAACTGAATCAAAGAATTGAAATAAGTTGTTTGATTTATGCTGGTGCTAAAAGGGGAGCGGGCAAAACAGAATATGCCGATATAATTGACGTAATTTGTGGCAAGTCCCCATGATGGATGAGAGTGACGTGACCTACTAAAGCAGGATAAATGTTACCGAAATTGCTTTACCGTACAACTTTTACTTTCTTGCACAAATGTTACGTACGTACAACATACATTTTATCTTATCCTACATGATTGAATTTACCAGTAAAGAAAATATGGATTTCTGCACCTTCTTACACGAAGTTTTGTATAATTCTGATTAATATGTCCCAGACGATTAAACTAATCTAAACAAAAAGTAGTTAAAATGTTCTCTCAAAGTTCTATTTTATTACGTTTCAACCCCTTTTCAGAGTTCTATCAAATACTGAACGAAAACTGAAATAATAATAAATGCTTTACAATAATGTATCACTACGCTAATAATAATAATAAGATATTTATAATACTATTCTGAAAATCAAACAAATCGTCTGTATTGCTATATGTTAACTCTTTCGCTTTGGGAAACGTATATAAATGTCCTTGAAAAATAAATAATCACGTACAAAGAATGTCATAAATGTTAAGGTTCTATAAAACATATTGTTAAGTATCTAAAAATATCGATTAATAAAGAATAATAAGTGTAACTAGCATTAGAGAAAGGAGATTGTGAACCAACAAGGGAAATAAAAAATACTCCTACTGCTACTAATACCATGCCGATTTAAATATTTGAATAATAATGAAGTATTATTCAAATAGATACGCGAAGTTTTGTATACGTTTTCCATTGACACCTGAACTATAATATTGATAGGGATTACGAAAGCGAAACGTGATATACTTACGGTCAGCCTTGCGATCTCCGCAATTAACAGCCCAATAGTAGTTGCAATGTTCGTACACGGCTCCATGGCCGTCAAAGAGTAGTCCATTCTCGCAGTACTCGAGGGTCAAGCTTCCATTCGTACACAGGAAGTAAGAGTTGCAGCTCTCAGGGTGGGGATACGCGTGAACCCCGTGCGGGTCCGGACAGGGTGGCCCACCCAAAAGGGCGGTTCCTTCGACTGCGTTAAAAAGAAACCGAAATTTAACAATTTTCTTTGGTATAGTCACATTAATTGTCGAAGGGTGAAATCTGGATTAATATAATAATGTTTTAGAAAAGTAATATTTATATTGGAAAAGTAATATTTGAAGGAAGGAATAAAATCAAATAAAAATTATGTTATAAAATGAAATTGCTTTTTATAACAATTTAGCTTTTATAGGAATTTTAATATAATATAAATATTAAGTTTAATATATGTAAATCTTAATATTGCTAATATCTTAATTTTATTTAATAGAATTGCATAAAATTCTAAAAATAGAAGCGATAGATATTTTTATCCAACAGTCATAGATCTTTCTAAAATTCCGTAAAACTTTCGCAAAAATAATTGAAAGAACAACATTTTTCCTTACACGTTTTATTTCCATTGATTTTGACATTTGAGCAAATTACCTCTTTATCATTCCCACATCAATGTTACATTAATACAAGCAACATAAAGATGTTTCATTATTAACTTTGCAATGTACCCTTTAATATACTCTTTATGCCACTCATATTATTAGCTCATTAGACACCCTGGCTACAACGTAACAAGGATCAATTAAAATTCCTCTCTACGAAGGATAAAACAATTAAGAAAACCAGTCGGGATCTCAGAAACCGATTCTCAGGCGAGCAAGCAAGAGGAATCGGCGAAGTTTCGCGATTTAAATTCCCACGTCGAATCATCGAGGCGGATCACGAAGCGACAACATTCGTGCCTCATCGAATGGAAAGTCGTCGCTTCTTTTTACCCGGACGAACGCTCGAGGAACGACCGCAAATCGTCGACAATACGGATTAATCGATGCCGAGAAGATTTCTAACGCCGTTGACAGTCACGGTAGAAAGGAAACGGAATGACGAGGAGGACTATAGAAGTAAGGAGCCAGTCCTGCCGTTGGTGGAAGGAGAAACCTGCATATCCTTAACAACGCAAATCCAACAAACCCAAGCTGTTCGTTATCAATATCGAAAGAGAAAGGAAAGAACGCGATCATCGATCATCGGGAACGCGGCGAACCAATGGAAGACAAACGATCGTGGAATAGATTTCTTAAGTACTCCAGATCGGTAACACTCGCGGTCGTAAATTATCGATATTCGCCTCTAATTGCATCCAGAAGCTATTCCAAGGAATACAGAACAGCACGTCGGGGAGAAACGACGTCGAGCCGCGTCGAGAAAAAGAAGAAGACACGGAAGAAGGAGACAAAGACGAACGAGCTGTGCTGGAGGCGCGTGCATGAATAATGCAGCTGGGTTGGAGATGGCGAGCGCCGATACGGGCGATGAATTTCAAAATAATAGACACGGGGAAGGCGTGAACGCTAGACAGAATCCGCCATTATATCATAGACCACGTAACCATATGGCGAGAGGATCGTGTTGGCGGGCCAGTGAAAGCTAATTGAAATCCTACGACCACTACGTGACTGTCGTAACGCGAGAGCACGAACGGCTCCAGATGCAGCGAACACGCCTGCAAGGATGCAGCCCGGAGAACGGTCGATGCACCTAACGCATCGTTCAGTTCGAACCCTGAAGCGGTAGTTCACGGTCCATCGTTGCGGTAGGCCGAGCGACAAACTCGCGACCTCCCCTGGTCGATGGGTGATCGAGGTATGGGTGGTTGATCGGCGCAAAACACTTACCGGAGGCCAAAAAAACCGTCAGGGCCAATAGGGTGACGATGGTCCTCGGATGGCTCATAGCTCGCTCGCTCGGTCTAATCCTCCACGGGTTGACTCTGACTACTGACACTTTGTTATCGACCTCGAGACAGCTTCTCCCTTCACTTGCTCGGTACGCTTGGTCGCTCGTTTCGGTACCCCACCAGGATCGGTCCCCGCGGTTTTCTTACCGCGATCGTGCGGCTTCGGTTTACAGGCGAGCGCAGCCGAGCGAACGATTCCTTCCTCCGATTTCTTTTCGCGCGCTTTGTCCGAAAAACACTTCTCAAGGAATTTCAGGAAACTAACACATTTATCTCAAGTTTCGATATTGAAGGACGAAGGATGGATGACTGGTGTGGTTCCTTAGGAATTTTTTAACAGTTTTTAAGTTCCTATGCATAAAAGAATCAGAGATCTATGTTACCTAGGTGAATATTTATCTAGTTTACCGAGGTAGCTACATTCACCTAACTATGTATATTTATCTCATTATGCGTTAATTCAATTTGCCTAAATACCTACGTGTTTAGTCATCTACCTTCCTAAGCATCTATTCGTCCACGTTGGTACCTAACTACCTATACATTACTTAAATTTATTCAGGTATATATTAAGAATATTTATCTCATTACGTGTTAACTCAATTATGTACCTAAGTATCTATTTATCCAAGATTGGTACCTGACTACATACACATTAACTAAATTTACCCAAGTATGTACTAAGTATATCCAAATACCTTCTCACCCTATAAATATACTTACCCACACAAATTGCCTAGACGATATCTACATACCTCACCACCTACGTATCTACCTCTCAACCTACCTTTATCCGCGTACCCTTCATTTTTCGTGTACATTACCTAAGTACGTACGTGTAAGACACGTTTGTACCTAGCTACCCACGTACGTTTGTCGACGTATGAGTGAAGTACGGTTACCCCGTCAGGGTCTTACCTGATCTTACGCAACTGCCATCACCACCTCGGGGCCCGAAGGGGGAACCAGATCTCCCGGCATGGATAGTGAAAGCCGACGAATACCACTCGCGATCTTGCTACTCACGATCAGCATTGTCGGTGAACCGGTCAGATGAACGAAACGAACACGTCACGGTCATATCGCTGATCGATGATCGATCCTTTGTCCGATCAGACACCGTGTCTCCATGCTAGATGATTCAAACGTTTTGAAACTTGCTTTCTGATCTCTGCACGCGCGGCCTAGTTAAATATTTCAATGCAGCATTCGAAATTTCGTCGCATATTAATCGATTAAATTGGAGATAAAACTAAAGGATGTGGATGTTATATGAATTGTAAATTAAGAAAAATTTTTGATAGAAAATTAAATCTTCTACGATTGGAAATTAATACTTAGGGGCTCTGATTGAGTCGAAGTGCGAGCTTTCATAATTTATCAACAGAAATGTAAATCATTCGTCTCGAGAGTACACGTTTTCATCGAGCAGATCTCAAATTACGTAAAGAGAAAGGTTGCAATCAAGCAAATTAAGTGAAATTGTCTACCCACCTTAGGAAGCATTTTATGCACCGCTTATTGTATTCAAACAAGATTAATTTCCAACGATTCGAATCGACAATAGTGATTATTATTCCTTATTCTACCCCTTTGTCTTTGAGATTAAATGGCAGGAACTTAGATATTGAAATGTATTCAGTTTTGAGTTTCACACATTAATTGGAGTACTTTATTTCACAGTCAAAATTAATGATACAGAAGGAGACACATATTGCAAACTTTTCTTCTTCTGCTACTGTTTGAATGTCTCCCCGGTATGTTAAGTCGCGACTATTGATTTCTCCGTTACAGCAAATGGCAACAAAATTGTCGACGTTATAAATTTTCCCGAACGTAATATCCGTTTACATAAGGAGAAAGGTGTAATTATCGTGGGGGGGTGGTATGCAAAGGCTACACACTTACGTAAGTGTATCGCGGGTTTATTGTTCCTAAATGTAAAAAAAAAAAAATAATTAAGCGTTACAAACGTATCGCTGAGTAACTGGCACCTTGTCTTTGCTCTCAGTTCTTGTTCTTGTAATAATCCTCGCTGCAACAAGAAATGAAAACGAAAGTGAGGATCCCTGTTCACCAGAAAATATTAAATATTACATCATACAAAAATACAAAATTGAGTGTAAAAAGAGGAATGTTTCTTAATTTCTTCAATCTTTCTGCATGCTATTTTTAAATATACGTTTTAAGAAATGGAGTTCAAACCTCTCTTAAATTGACTGGCTATTGCTTATTTAATAAATGATACAATACTATTAAGAATTTACTAATGAATACATATAAAATTATAATTATAATAACATTTATAATTCAAACTAATTAACTGCAAAGCACTAAACGAACATATCTCTATTAAGCATGCAAAAATTATACAAAATATCTTTCAAATACTATAAAAAGCTAACTTATTTTTAATATAAATTATTTTTTAATTTTATAGTAAAACACTACCTTTACTTAATCGTTTCGATCCTAATGGAACACATATGTCTGAATACAATCTTATATAATAAATTTACTTACAATTAGACAAAATGCCACTTAATTAATATTAATAATTAGGATTAAACAGTGGCTGCTATATTAAATAGCAATTACTTCAAAATACCTTTGGCAAACGGGAGATTTTAACTTTAAATAGTTGAATCAAAGAACTCTGTCAAAATTCTTACCATCCAGGTACATTCTCCGGATCGGTACACCTGAAGCTATCCTCGCTGTAGACAGTGCCAGCCTCGCATTGTCCTTTTTGCGGCACCACGCCATTCTTGCAGATATAGAACTTGGCACAGTCCTCAGGATGAGGATACGTGGGATGGGGTAGAACCCTGCCAAGGGGACCGGCCACGTCTCCGTCAGGGCAAACGAAGCCATCGTCGAGGACGTCTCTCTTCACGTTCTCGCAGAGTCTGCTAGCGTCCGCGGGCCAGACGCAGCTGGACATCTTATCCTCGTAGATTAATCCAGGTGGACAGGGCATTATCTGAGGCACGCCATCGATGCAGTTCACGAATCGGTCACAGGCAGTCGGGTCTTCGTGTCTGAAGTATCCGTTTGCACGAGGACATCCTTTGGTCGATTGTGGTTCCTCTGTATGACAACCAAAAGGTAAAACACTGATTCCATTAACCTTTAACTACAGACGTTTATTTTTAAACCTTTGTCATGGACTGTAATAATCAGGGTGTCCCATAAATGTGTAGGAACTGAAAATGGGAGGTAGCTGAGACGATTCTGAACAACAATTTCCTTTGCAAAAATTCGATTGGGGCTTTGTTTTTGAATTATTAAGATAAAACACTGGTCAATCGTATAATATATTATATTATATTATTTTGGCTTTCTACAATTTTCTAATGGATTATGTAAAAATTTGTATTCTTTTCTTAGAAAGTGATCTGTAGTTAAGGGTTGATAACCAACCCACAGTTTTAACCCCTTACCATATTTTTTCCAAAGGTGCATTAGACAAGGTTAAATATTTATTGTCACAATGTTATATATAATTTGCATTTAAGGATAATTTATACCTTAATTATAGTTAGAATTATACCTAAAATTCAATTGTACTAATAATACGAGTTAGGTTTGTAACATTTAAATCGCAAGATGCGTCACGAACGTGACCCCTTCAAAACATGGCACGGGGTTAAACAAAGTACTACGAACTATTACCATTGGAATTTATTATCATTATATAATTATACTCCGCCGACCACTCTATTATACGACGTTACATAAGATTTTATGATTTCATAAAACAACTTCCCCTTTATTTTTTGTCATCACACTACCTGCCAGAATAAATTAGCACGCTAAAATTTTAATCTCATGCCTAATGTTAAATTTAATTTACACTGACGTTTAGGTTATAATAAACGAAGATTAGGATAGGTTTAAAGTTTCATCATCAATTTAACAGATATTATTTGCACAAGATCTACAATTTTAAACAAAAATATACTAAGTAAAGCAACTGTGTAAGTACCTATCGTTTACTTTTAAATAAATTAAATGTCTCATATAGTTATTAAAAATAAACAGCTTACAATTAGAGTTATTGTTCCCATATTGCACCTGTAAGACATGGATGGGATCTAAAATTACATAGAATGGGTTTCTGGGCTGAGGACATTATTTTTATAAATTTAAAAGCCAGCTCCTTTAATAATTTAATAATTTTAAGTTTAGGGACACAAAACAAATTCTAATTTTATATAACACTTTGATTGTCACACTACCCATATATCGAATGTCCATAAAAATCCATCGCCAATATTATTAGAAATTCTTTTATTTGATTAATTAAACATTTTCCTACTGCACGTTTGCTTGAAATTATGAACGATAGAAAGAACGACACGTTAGATAATACTCGTTGACAATAAAAATGCCAATTAAGGAAGTTCTAAACACGCTTCGTAAAGAGCAAACATCTCAGGTAGAAACTTCAATTAAAAACTAATCGAACGAGAAGTAATCACGGAAAGATCACTTGCAGAAGCAAACTTATGAGAAACCGAAGGTGAAAGTTACGCGTATCGATATCCCTCACTGCGCAAATATTCTGATCACAGTGTCTTCTATTTTCGAGAAATTCCTTTTCGTAGACCGCATTCCTAACGAGTTACACGGCACAGCAATTAATTTTTCTTCGATTTAAATTCGCCCACAAAGAAACGTTTCTAATCGAAGAATGGAACTCTGGTCCCATTTGACGGGTCTCCCTTTCTGCTTTCGGATAAGGGAATAACGATTAGATCTTTTTAATGCCGCGATAAATTAGGATAAACCAGTTCCAGAACGAATTTCTGGCTAAATTCAGCCTTGCTTCGATCCTAGCCCGCGCCTCCTCTGCTCGCCTCTTTCAGGTACGATTTTTTATCGCGTGAATAAATCTGCATGCTAATCCCCAGCATTTTCTGCGAACCCAAGAATCCCAGTGAAAGGACAAGAGTTCGATGTTTCTTTTACTATTTTAGCGATTGTAAAAACTGATCTCACATTAAATAGTTAAATCTTTGACCGTTTTCTTTGGTGGAAAAGAAAATATGCAAGAACGTGCGCCGGGAATGCAAATCAGATTGCAAGATAAACGAAGGAAATATTAATTTGGTGGGTAATGCGAGGGTGTGGAACAGGTATCAAAATTTCATTCATAGTTTTTGGTTCTTTTCAATGATAATAATTAATTTAAGTAAGTAATTTTATTATACTTTATTAAGTGCTCGATTATATTTAAGGACTTGACTGTTATTTAATTATTGTAGGATCAATTATAGTTTTAATCAATTTTAATAACATTGTCTAACTACATAAAATGATCACTTAAATTTTAAATTTTAAATAATTATAGCAGGGTCTAAATAAGTTATTAAAGAAGGACTTCAAGTACCAATTTAGTACTACCAAATGGCACTGGTAATTATTAAGTCAGCAAGTAAACTTTATGGAACCACGATTTGTCTATTTATTGTTCTTTGATAGAATAATTATAACAGAATCTTAATAGTATTTGATTATTATTAAAATTGTTTCTTCTTGAAGAATACCTTAACACTTCGAGTTTCAAATAAAATAATAAATAAATAAAATACATTTTTTTATTTGAGAGTATGGTTGGAATTGAACAAATTACAAACTAACTTCTTTATATTAATATTTATACATTTAACCATACCATGTAACTATACGTAGCTAATTTTGAGTTCATGACCTTGAAAGTTTTTCCTGATGAAATTATTTAATAAAATTTAAGAAATAAAAATTTTTAATCGTCACAATCGAGTCAATAATTTATGTATAATTATTTTTAAATGGAGTTCGACCCCTTTAAGTTCATACATTATTACTTGTTTTCGTGTAAGAAATATTTTAACAGATGTGTAATAAAAATATAGGATAAATTTTCAGTTTCTAAGCTGTAGTATCAACATTAAACTTGTGGGTTCTTTACTTACTTCTATCGAATTTAATCAAAGTACCTTTTATGATAAAAATACCGCCAAATTACACTTCCTAAAATAAGAAGGTGGTAAAACTATTTAGGACTTACGAAAATTCACATTACTATTATATTTGTTATAAATAACATTCAAAATTTTTGATAATATTGCTACTTTCTTTACCAGTTATTATAAATAATACGATAATTTGAGTTTTATATATCCATATCTTGTCTGTAAATCAACGGATCAAACATCCAAAGTACTAACTTAAAACTTCAAAATAGATCATTTGATCCCCTTGATAAATTTAGTACCAACACTAAAATTACCAACTTTCGATGCCCTCCCTACTTTTAAACGAATACTGAAACCCAAACTAGGACATAGAAATACTCGATTACCTCGATAAAAGTTTCGGCGAAAGTGTTCAATACAAAATCTGGAGCGAATCAAATTACACTTAAATTGAAAGGCGAAAAACTTACGAAGAAGAGTTCTATCGCCGCAAGGCACGTTGGCCGGTAAATCGCAGAACTCCTTCTTAGGGTTGTCGTCCCTGAAGACGAGCCCGTCCTTGCACAATTTCTCTTCCGCCTTGCCATCCACGCAGGCGTAATAGAGATCGCACTGTTCCGAATCCGGGAAGAAACCCTTCAGTTCCGGGCATCTAAACTGCCCTCTTCCAAAGGTCACGCAGCCGAGCAACAGAAGGGTGACCACGTAGCGGTACATGGTCCTTTTCTCGAGTACCCTTAATCTAAAATACCACCGACAATTCACGTCGTTCCTCCTCTTCTTCTTCTTCCTCTTCTTCTTCTTCTTCTTCTTCTTCGGGTTTGTCGTTGGCACGTAGCAACGTGGGTATGACGTGAGTGCAGACCTGAAACTGGTCCTGATTCGCGCTTGATCGCCATACCACCACTGCATCTTTCCTTGCATTTCACAACCCCCCCATCCCCCCCCTTTCGCCGAAACTCCTTTCTCGCTTGCTCCGCTATCGTCGCTTTTCTTCGATGGTAACACGTTATACGCGCGTACAGGTTTCTCCCAAAATGGACAATACGGGCCGAAAGAGGGTGTTCCTCCGCGAAGGTGGATATAATATGCACGTTTACGGTGACTCATGAGATCAACCATATGGTAACATTGTTCCTGATTTTTAGACTGGGAACTGATGTTGCGATATTCTCTCGAACGTTGTTTCGCAATTTCTCCAATTGTACTGTGGGGGGTCCAAACATTTGTCATGTATATGGTGAAAGATTATTAACACAATGTTTCTCAACCTATGACCCAATTTAGACGGAGGAATAATAGATCCTATCTTATGCTAAAGTTTTTAATTAATACTATTTAGACTGAGTTAATAATTCTGTTTACAATCACTGAAACCTTGGATGACGAAAGTCATTGCTGATTTCAAGTATAATTAAAATTTTTAATTTTATTTTTAATTTTCTTTACCTGCTATTTCTTTGGATATTAGTTTTCTAATATATGAAAGTATTTTGTTTCAAATACTTAATTTTAGTTAAAAACGGGGGTCACAGTTGACCCAACCGCCGTCATTCGAAGATTAGTATTTAATTTTCTACCTTTGTATTAACCTAGCTGCAATAATAATCCAGCTCTGACTGATACACTTTTTAAAAAATCGTGCAATCTTCCGGACCCTTATACAATTGCAAAATTTTGATTTATTCTTTTGTTTTTTTAAGTAAATATAGAATTACCTCGTTTGAAATACCACTTTCTGCTTTGAGTCGCTCTGTATATTCTTGCAAACCATAACTCGCCTCACTTTCTGTCCCCTGTTACGTCCAGCTAGTTCTTTCTTTTCATTTTTACATTTCTTGAACTCACGCAAGTATATTATCGATATCGATATTGCTGTCGATCGGCGTCTTCCGGGTGCGCGTACACACCCCTGTACACCTCTGATCGAGGGCTTATCAGCGAGCCGCGGATCGCTTTATCAGGCTGGTTCCGGCTGAAACTCCGGAAACCGAATCGGGGAAGTAAAGTAGCCGATCGCTGAACAGGTACAGGGGTTTCTTTTCTGAAGGAGACAAGACGTGTCTACCCGGAAAATCAGATTTATAATTTATGAAAGCAATTAATAGTGAACTTTGCTAAAGGTGAAAGTGGAGAACACTTTGAACCCCTCCAAAATGTCTTGTTAAAATCTCAGTGGCTATGTTTGTTTAAAATTGATCAGGATTTAGTTACGAATTTTGGATTGTTCTTTTTTCACAGGTATTGTTTTCGTTTAGGATCCTTCAAAGGTGAGAAAAGGATATTTAATATCTGATTTCATTGATGATAACAATAAATGTAATAATAAGTATAAAAAATAATTGTACGAAACTTGTCAAATTTTCTACTGAAATAAATTTCATAAATTTGAATTTTCATGAAATAAGAAATATTTCTCGTTGCCTATAAAAGGGCTAACACTGGAATTATCGACGTTCAGTGGGTTGCTTCCAGATTAAAGATAAATAAAGAATGAAGCATAAACTATTTATCTGGTATTTCAAAATGTGTTAAATTTGAAATAAGAAATTTTGACCCGTTTTGTAACTTTATTATTGAAGACAATCAACGTTCGATATCGTTAATTAAAATTTTTTGAGACGTCCCGTATGATTTCACAGGCATTTGTGAAACTGTATTTGCGCAATCCTTTGAAAGTATTCGTGAATGTTAATATCGTTACTTCTGTGCACACCCGTTCTCTTCCGGGTGCTTTGGACACGTGCAACATATCTCGTTTGATATTCTCGTTCGGCATTTACCCCTCTTTGCCAGACGTTCTTGTTTCATCGACGTTTCTTCAAATTTGTGCCTGGTAATTTAACACTAAAACACTACCAGTGTTTTACGTATACTTTCATTTAAGTTGAAAATAAAACAGAAAAGTAAAGAAAGATAGATTGAAACATATACTAGCAAATATAGTAATCTTAATAAATTTTGCAGTTTAAAATAAAAAATCTAGAACCAGACTTTAGCTCTAGCGTTAAGGGAATGACTGAATGGCTGGATATCCCAACAGAAGGAATAAGTAAAAATTGCAGAATATTTTTCGGTATTATAAATACAGTCCTGGGGTCATCTAATTTCAATAGTAGAAAGATAAAACATTGTATTATTATAAAATAATGAATTTAATATCGTTCAAGCTTTATTTTTCAATTTTTTTAAAGAGCAACTGAGGACGGTACATTGTCGAGGAAACTTTATCCAATAGAAGAGATAGGTACGAATTTTGAAATAAAAATTTTGTAATTATAGTGTAGAGGTATTCATCAGTTAGAACACCTAAATGATTAGGGTTTTTAATGCTAATTTTAAGAAAATTTGTGTATTATAGGAGACTGCATCGAAATTGCAGTGAAATTAATATCGAAATGGCACAAACCCTCGAACACGTCAAGCATTAACAGAATAAGAAATGGAAGGATATAACTTGTAATTACCATTAGGAATTATAATTGACCATAATTAATTGAAATTTGTTGAGATTAAAATACTGAAACAAATGTTAAATATACCATTTTTATAGCACTGTTATATTAAGAGAAATATATACTCCCCGTTGTATTTTCTTCATTTTGCAAGAACTAAATGATAAAAAATACTTAAATTGTTTATATTTAATGATTTTTTTCATTAAAATCGTTGTATTTTGCGTAAATAATTAAAAATTAAAAAATATTTTTAAATTTTTACCTCTAGCGCCATCTCTTCGAAAAGTGCTGAAACTGCTCAAAAATTGACAGGAATCTGCCGTACCTACAATGATTATTTTTTAAGAAAATAATTTTTTGCTGTTTTCGCGTGTTTGAAGCATCTAATCGCTTCTATTTTACACTAATTATCGATTCCAATTGTCCGATTAATCCTAGAAGCCCGAAATATTGAGATATTAAAGATTAAATCGCACATTGAGAGAGTGAGAGGTGAGATTGGCGGACTAGTGTTCACTCCCTCGCACATTGGTGTTGTGCGCAGGCGCGAGTTTGGCGTAGAGGGAGTGAGAGACTAGATGCTCGGTGCTCTCACTCGCACATTGAGAGAGTGAGAGGTCCGACACGCGGACTAGTGTTCACTCTCTCGCACATTGTGGAAGTGAGAGGTCCGAATGGCGGACTAGTGTTCACTCTCTCGCACATTGGTGTTGTGCGCAGGCGCGAGTTTGGCGTAGAGGGAGTGAGAGACTAGATGCTCGGTGCTCTCACTCGCACATTGAGAGAGTGAGAGGTGAGATTGGCGGACTAGTGTTCTCTCCCTCTTACGCATTAGCATACTGCGTTGGCTTGGTGCGAGTGAGAGGGGTGACGCTCTCGCGGAATCTTTCCACTCGCTGGTGCATCGGCGTACCTGGCGCGGGCTGTGATGTATAATTTTTAATCGTTGCGTTACAATAATTAATAGTATGAGTTATTCAAGGTTCAGACTATTGTAGATCGGTTTTTCGTGTTCGAAAATGTAAAATTCGATACCTGATTGTAGACGGTGTTTTTAGACATGACTTTTATCTTTAGATATCAATAATTTCTCAATAATTGTGAAAATAACATTTTTCTTATTTTTATACGAGATGGACAACAGCTGCGTCATGTTGAAAATGACAATAGTTCCGCGGTCCATTAGCTCGCAGAACTATTGCCGAAAACAGAGCCGCCATGTTGGAAATGACAATAGTTCCGCGGTCCATCAGCTCGTAGAACTATTGTCGCGGAAGGAGTGAGAGGTCCGACACGCGGACTAATGCTCTCTCCCTCGCACATTGAGGGAGTGAGAGGTCCGACACGCGGACTAGTGTTCTCTCCCTCGCACATTGAGGGAGTGAGAGGTCCGACACGCGGACTAGTGTTCACTCTCTCGCACATTGTGGAAGTGAGAGGTCCGAATGGCGGACTAGTGTTCACTCTCTCGCACATTGGTGTTGTGCGCAGGCGCGAGTTTGGCGTAGAGGGAGTGAGAGATTAGATGCTCGGTGCTCTCACTCGCACATTGAGAGAGTGAAAGGTCCGATCGGCGGACGAGTGTTCTCTCCCTCTTACGCATTAGCATACTGCGTTGGCTTGGTGCGAGTGAGAGGGGTGACGCTCTCGCGGAATCTTTCCACTCGCTGGTGTATCGGCGTACCTGGCGCGGGCTGTGATGTATAATTTTTAATCGTTGCGTTACAATAATTAATAGTATGAGTTATTCAAGGTTCAGACTATTGTAGATCGGTTTTTCGTGTTCGAAAATGTAAAATTCGATACCAAATTAGCCAGTGCTTCTACGTTTTCTATTATTCATTAATGGTCGGGTAGTTACGTTCATCCCTTCTGTGTGAGGTTATGACTAAGTCCCTGTAATTTAATGTACAAGCTGCCTTAGTTTAATGATACATAACTAGATAAATACAATTTTGCAAACTCGAGATCCTTGGTTTCTGAGTCTAGTTTCATTTTACCAATAAACAATGGGAAGGATTTATCTACTGAGAGTAAACATAATCCATCAAATTCAAACCTGATTGAAAATGATCAAGTTTGTTATATCGTATGTAAGTATAAAGTATTATAATTTTATTCAAGTAGTTAATAATAACGTATTTTGCTGTGTTGCAGATTAGAAGATGTATTTGTTATACATTTCTATGCCACATAACCTGCACATTAACATCATCAAATCAACGGGAAACTTTCTGGCAGTTTCTCAGATATCAGTATTCGGTAATGTTTGAAATTGGACACTACTAAAATTTCAAGAAATGGCACAAAGAATACTTCCTGTCACATCATGTTCTCCTAATACAAATCTGCAAACTTGAGATCCTTGGTTTCTGAGTCCAATTTCATTTTACCAATAAACAATGGAAAGGATTTATCTATGGAGAGTAAACTGTTCTTCAATAGTTATACTGAATATATAAGTACATATTTAATTGTAGAATGTCTTTATTTCATAAGAATATTTTACTGCGCTTAAGCTATATCTTAAATAATTATAAAAATATGTTGTATGTAAAAATACTGATATGTAAGTTTTACAAGTTGTAGTTATAAGTGCGTTAAAGTTAAGAATCTAATATTTAAGTAAGTTTTACAGTTAGTAGGTATAAGTGCGTTAGAACTGTTAATGTAATATTTAAGTAAGTTTTACAGTTAGTAGTTAGAAGTGCGTTAGAATTGTGAATGTAATATTTAAGTAAGTTTTATAGTTAGTAATTATAAGTGCATTAGAATTGTGTATGTAATATTTAAGTAAATTTTACAATTTGTAATTATAAGTGCATGGAAGTTATGAATGTAATATTTAAGTAAGTTTTACAGTTAGTAGTTAGAAGTGCGTTAGAATTGTGAATGTAATATTTAAGTAAATTTTATAATTTGTAATTATAAGTGCATTGAAGTTATGAATGTAATATTTAAGTAAATTTTACAGGTAGTAGTTATAAGTGCGTTAGAATTAACAATGTAACATTTATGTAACATGTATAATTGAAAGAATTTTCAATAAACATAGAGTTAAACTAAAGCAATTGTTTATTCATTTATAAACCTAACTCCCTTATCCAGCCCTTACAAAATTTCACTTAAACAGCAAGAAATAATGTAGAAAAACATTGCACAGAAGTTTCGAAATACAAAAGTAGAAAAAGAAACGAAAAATATTGGTTTGATACAGAGAAGAACAAAATTCGGTCCAAACGGTTTCCAGGAATTCCTGGAATTCGACGTCACTAAAATTCTGGGAAGTGGCACGAAGAATACCTCCTGGCACATCATGTTCTCCTGATACAATTTCGGGATCCGAAATTCGGTGAATTTAAATTTTATAGTCTTCGATTTGCTATTGCTAATTTTCATTATTTTCTGAAATTATTTATGGGATAAGGATATCAAGAGAGATTTATTTAAATAAATAAACGAGTTCTGTGTTATTTTTGAAAATCTGCATTTATTCAATAAACTAAATGATTTATTATACATTGAGCTTTAGAATAGTTATTAAATTATTTACAACTAACGTTTACAATTGTAATTTTGCGCACTATCTATACAACTTTAATTTATAATCGGATTTGTTATAAAATTGATACAACAGGTATCTAAGTTCCGATTATTAATTAAATCCTTGGTTTCTGAGTCCAAGTTCCCGGAAATTCCTGGAATTCGACGTCACTAAAATTCTGGGAAGTGGCACGAAGAATACCTCCTGGCACATCATATTCTCCTAATACAATTTCGGGATCCGAAATTCGGTGAATTTAAATTTTATAGTCTTCGATTTGCTATTGCTAATTTTCATTATTTTCTGAAATTATTTATGGGATAAGGATATCAAGAGAGATTTATTTAAATAAATAAACGAGTTCTGTGTTATTTTTGAAAATCTGCATTTATTCAATAAACTAAATGATTTATTATACATTGAGCTTTAGAATAGTTATTAAATTATTTACAACTAACGTTTACAATTGTAATTTTGCGCACTATCTATACAACTTTAATTTATAATCGGATTTGTTATAAAATTGATACAACAGGTATCTAAGTTCCGATTATTAATTAAATCCTTGGTTTCTGAGTCCAAGTTCCCGGAAATTCCTGGAATTCGACGTCACTAAAATTCTGGGAAGTGGCACGAAGAATACCTCCTGGCACATCATATTCTCCTAATACAATTTCGGGATCCGAAATTCGGTGAATTTAAATTTTATAGTCTTCGATTTGCTATTGCTAATTTTCATTATTTTCTGAAATTATTTATGGGATAAGGATATCAAGAGAGATTTATTTAAATAAATAAACGAGTTCTGTGTTATTTTTGAAAATCTGCATTTATTCAATAAACTAAATGATTTATTATACATTGAGCTTTAGAATAGTTATTAAATTATTTACAACTAACGTTTACAATTGTAATTTTGCGCACTATCTATACAACTTTAATTTATAATCGGATTTGTTATAAAATTGATACAACAGGTATCTAAGTTCCGATTATTAATTAAATCCTTGGTTTCTGAGTCCAAGTTCCCGGAAATTCCTGGAATTCGACGTCACTAAAATTCTGGGAAGTGGCACGAAGAATACCTCCTGGCACATCATATTCTCCTAATACAATTTCGGGATCCGAAATTCGGTGAATTTAAATTTTATAGTCTTCGATTTGCTATTGCTAATTTTCATTATTTTCTGAAATTATTTATGGGATAAGGATATCAAGAGAGATTTATTTAAATAAATAAACGAGTTCTGTGTTATTTTTGAAAATCTGCATTTATTCAATAAACTAAATGATTTATTATACATTGAGCTTTAGAATAGTTATTAAATTATTTACAACTAACGTTTACAATTGTAATTTTGCGCACTATCTATACAACTTTAATTTATAATCGGATTTGTTATAAAATTGATACAACAGGTATCTAAGTTCCGATTATTAATTAAATCCTTGGTTTCTGAGTCCAAGTTCCCGGAAATTCCTGGAATTCGACGTCACTAAAATTCTGGGAAGTGGCACGAAGAATACCTCCTGGCACATCATATTCTCCTAATACAATTTCGGGATCCGAAATTCGGTGAATTTAAATTTTATAGTCTTCGATTTGCTATTGCTAATTTTCATTATTTTCTGAAATTATTTATGGGATAAGGATATCAAGAGAGATTTATTTAAATAAATAAACGAGTTCTGTGTTATTTTTGAAAATCTGCATTTATTCAATAAACTAAATGATTTATTATACATTGAGCTTTAGAATAGTTATTAAATTATTTACAACTAACGTTTAAAATTGTAATTTTGCGCATTATCTATACAACTTTAATTTATAATCGGGTTTGTTATAGAATTGATACAACAGGTATCAGAGTTCCGATTATTAATTAAATCCTTGGTTTCTGAGTCCAAGTTCCCGGAAATTCCTGGAATTCGACGTCACTAAAATTCTGGGAAGTGACCCGAAGAATACCTCCTGGCACATCATGTTCTCCTAATACAATTTCGGGATCCGAAATTCTGTGAATTTAAATTTTATAGTCTTCGATTTGCTACTGTTAATTTTCATTATTTTCTGAAATTATTTATGGGATAAGGATATCAAGAGAGATTTATTTAAATAAATAAACGAGTTCTGTGTTATTTTTGAAAATCTGCATTTATTCAATAAACTAAATGATTTATTATACATTGAGCTTTAGAATAGTTATTAAATTATTTACAACTAACGTTTACAATTGTAATTTTGCGCACTATCTATACAACTTTAATTTATAATCGGATTTGATATAGAATTGATACAACAGGTATCTAAGTTCCGATTATTAATTAAATCCTTGGTTTCTGAGTCCAAGTTCCCGGAAATTCCTGGAATTCGACGTCACTAAAATTCTGGGAAGTGGCACGAAGAATACCTCCTGGCACATCATATTCTCCTAATACAATTTCGGGATCCGAAATTCGGTGAATTTAAATTTTATAGTCTTCGATTTGCTATTGCTAATTTTCATTATTTTCTGAAATTATTTATGGGATAAGGATATCAAGAGAGATTTATTTAAATAAATAAACGAGTTCTGTGTTATTTTTGAAAATCTGCATTTATTCAATAAACTAAATGATTTATTATACATTGAGCTTTAAAATAGTTATTAAATTATTTACAACTAACGTTTACAATTGTAATTTTGCGCACTATCTATACAACTTTAATTTATAATCGGATTTGTTATAAAATTGATACAACAGGTATCTAAGTTCCGATTATTAATTAAATCCTTGGTTTCTGAGTCCAAGTTCCAGGAATTCCTGGAATTCGACGTCACTAAAATTCTGGGAAGTGACCCGAAGAATACCTCCTGGCACATCATGTTCTCCTAATACAATTTCGGGATCCGAAATTCTGTGAATTTAAATTTTATAGTCTTCGATTTGCTATTGTTAATTTTCATTATTTTCTGAAATTATTTATAGGATAAGGATATCAAGAGAGGTTTATTTAAATAAATAAACGAGTTCTGGGTTATTTTTGAAAATCTGCATTTATTCAATAAACTAAATGATTTATACATTGAGCTTTAGAATAGTTATTAAAATAGTTATAAAATTTGTTTAATTTTTACAATAGATTGAAAACAGGACCAAATAATTTAATAACAATTCTAAAGTTGTAAATAATTTAATATTTAAAGTTGTAAATAATTTATTAACTATTCTAAAGCTCAATGTATAATAAATCATTTAGTTTATTGAATAAATGCAGATTTTCAAAAATAACACAGAACTCGTTTATTTATTTAAATAAATCTCTCTTGATATTCTTATCCCATAAATAATTTCAGAAAATAATGAAAATTAGCAATAGCAAATCGAAGACTATAAAATTTAAATTCACCGAATTTCGGATCCCGAAATTGTATCAGGAGAACATGATGTGCCAGGAGGTATTCTTCGTGCCACTTCCCAGAATTTTAGTGACGTTGAATTCCAGGAATTCCTGGAAACCGTTTGTACCGAATTTTGTTCTTCCCTGTATCAAACCGATATTTTTCGTTTTTTTTTCTACTTTTGTATTTCGAAATTTCTGTGCAATGTTTTTTTACATTATTTCTTGCTTTTTAAGTGAAATTTTGTAAGAGCTGGATAAGGGAGTTAGGTTTATAAATGAATAAACAATTGCTTTAGTTTAACTCTATGTTTATTGAAAATTCTTTCAATTATACATGTTACATAAATGTTACATTGTTAATTCTGATGCACTTATAACTACTAACTGTAAAACTTACTTAAATATTAGATTCTTAACTTTAACGCACTTATAACTACAACTTGTAAAACTTACATATCAGTATTTTTACATACAACATATTTTTATAATTATTTAAGATATAGCTTAAGCGCAGTAAAATATTCTTATGAAATAAAGACATTCTACAATTAAATATGTACTTATATATTCAGTATAACTATTGAAGAACAGTTTACTCTCCATAGATAAATCCTTTCCATTGTTTATTGGTAAAATGAAATTGGACTCAGAAACCAAGGATCTCAAGTTTGCAGATTTGTATTAGGAGAACATGATGTGACAGGAAGTATTCTTTGTGCCATTTCTTGAAATTTTAGTAGTGTCCAATTTCAAACATTACCGAATACTGATATCTGAGAAACTGCCAGAAAGTTTCCCGTTGATTTGATGATGTTAATGTGCTGGTTATGTGGCATAGAAATGTATAACAAATACATCTTCTAATCTGCAACACAGCAAAATACGTTATTATTAACTACTTGAATAAAATTATAATACTTTATACTTACATACGATATAACAAACTTGATCATTTTCAATCAGGTTTGAATTTGATGGATTATGTTTACTCTCAGTAGATAAATCCTTCCCATTGTTTATTGGTAACATGAAACTAGACTCAGAAACCAATGATCTCGAGTTTGCAAAATTGTATTTATCTAGTTATGTATCATTAAACTAAGGCAGCTTGTACATTAAATTACAGGGACTTAGTCATAACCTCACACAGAAGGGATGAACGTAACTACCCGACCATTAATGAATAATAGAAAACGTAGAAGCACTGGCTAATTTGGTATCGAATTTTACATTTTCGAACACGAAAAACCGATCTACAATAGTCTGAACCTCGAATAACTCATACTATTAATTATTGTAACGGAACGATTAAAAGACTCCGCGAGAGCGTCACCCCTCTCACTCGCACCAAGCCAACGTAGTATGCTAATGCGTAAGAGGGAGTGAACACTAGTCCGCCAATCTCACCTCTCACTCTCTCAATGTGCGATTTAATCTTTAATATTTCAATATTTTGGGCTTCTAGGATTAATCGGACAATTGGAATCGATAATTAGTGTAAAATAGAAGCGATTAGATGCTTCAAACACGCGAAAACAGCAAAAAATTATTTTCTTAAAAAATAATCATTGTAGGTACGGCAGATTCCTGTCAATTTTTGAGCAGTTTCAGCACTTTGTTCGCAGGTGGCGCCAGGGGTAAAATAAAAAGTCGGTAAAAATTATTTTATTAAAAATCGGCTTTTTAACACCATTACATAAAATATTTTGTTGTTATAAATGTCTCTATAACTTTAGTTTATCCGAAAAGTGGCCTGGTTTTTGAAAAAACACAATTTTCTGTTTCGCTAATTTCGTCGGTAACACCCCATGTACCGTCCTCAGTTGTGATTCTACGATCACGATTTCATAGAAGGAAATGACTTTTGTTGAATTTAAAGCGTTAGAATAGATCTTAGAAAATAATGCATTTTATGGACACAAAAATCGTCAGCTATCTAGCAGCCAAGTGGCGGAACTAACGAAGTAAATACTACGTATATCACTCCTACAAAACTTGAACTTTTCTGCGTGTCAGAACTTAATTAACGTATTGTAGCGATGATATACTATAATTAAAGGTACTAGAAATATATCTAAATAGCTAACAATCATGAAACTGAAAAAAAATAATTGTTAAAGGTCCTGAAATATAATGATCAAACAGTGCTTCAAATCGGACAAATGTAAGCTTATTTATTGCAAATGATTGTACAGAGGAAGTTTTGAGACATGCATAAATATCATTAATTTATCAATAGTTGTATAAATAAATATGCGCAATCAGATGGAGCGAGTGGCACTATTTTCGATCTGTTATATGAATTTAAAAAAATATTATTAGTGTCAGTGTCCCTAGCCAGAGGACGATGTGGTTTATTCTTAAACATGGCAATTTTGAAAAATTATAACCTAGGTATGCTGCAACAACGTACACTGTGTTCAGTTAGATTATGTTGATGCAAATTACAGTTTGTTGTTTGTATCGTTCCTGATAGATACACTGCACGTAATCGTGAACATTATAATTAACTTTCAATAAAGATCATTTATTTTACGTGAAATGGATATTCTGGAACTGAAAGATGTAAAAGCTGTACCTGATATAATACACCCTTATCCAGACAGAGTGAAGACTGAAACAACACCACTTGTTATTGACAATGGTTGGTAAAACTTATATAATGTATACAAAACTATTTCAAAAATTAACAAACACTTTGTTCCAGGATCATACAACTGTAGAGTCGGATGGGCAACAGAAAAGGAACCTCAGTTGATATTTAAAAATCTTATTGCAAAGCCAAGAAAGGAACGTGGCAAAAAGGATGGGGAGCCTCAGGTTGGAAATGACATAGCAAACATCGAAGCTGTTCGATTTCAGTTAAAAACACAATTTGATAGAAATGTAGTGACCCACTTTGAAGCTCAGGAACAGATATTTGATTATACATTTGCTCATATGGGAATAGACACAGAAGGCTCGGTAAATCATCCGATTATTCTGACTGAAGCATTTCTGAATCCTAATTATTCAAGAAACCGTAAGGAAATACATTTTATACTAGTTGTAGTTTCAAATTCATTTACTAATTATGTTTTTCTTAGTGATGGCAGAACTTTTATTCGAATGTTACAATGTACCTGCAATTGCATATGGAGTGGATTGTTTATTTTCTTACCAACACAATAACTGCCCCCCAGATGGTTTAATAATTAGTATTGGGTATCATACTACACACATAATCCCCATATTAGATGGTAAAGCAGATCCTGTTAATTCAAGAAGGATCAATGTTGGTGGATATCACATTACATCTTACATGCACAGGCTACTACAACTTAAATATCCAGTACATGTAAATGCTATAACACCTAGTCGAGCAGAGGTAAATATCCTACTTTTCACCCTTCTTATCACAGTTCCATACACTTATCATTTCAATTTCCAGGAATTAATCCATGAGCATTCCATGATAGCCTTAAATTATCAAGAAGAAATTTCTAAATGGGCGGATCCAGATTATTACGATACAAATGTATTAAGAGTACAGTTACCTTACATTGCTCCTGCCAATGCTCCTGGTTTAACGGTTGAGCAGCAGAAGGAGAGAAAACGCGAGTTAGCCAGGAGATTAATGGAGATAAATGCACGAAAGAGAGAAGAGAGAGTTAGTAACACTTTTATACATAAGAAATTCAAGTTTCATTTATATTGGAATTTAAAAATAATCGCTGCTTATAGTTAGCAGAGGACGAAGAGCAGCTAAATCAATTGCTGGCTGTTCAAGATCTGTTGGAGGAAGGTGAAACAGACGAATTTGACCAAGCATTAAAAACCTACTCTTTGGCAAACGAAGCGGACCTGATAAAGATGATTAATAATCTACAAGCAAAAGTAGAGCGAACCAGACAGAAAATAGTGGCAGCCAATTCACAGGAGGAAAATATCACCATGGAAGAGCAAAAGCCGAAAATCAAATCCAGCCTGCAGCCAAAAGATCAACAAGACTTCGACGAGTGGATAGCTGGCGTGAAAAAGAAAAGGTAATTAAAGTTGAGGGGGATGGTGAGGTAAATAAATGATAACGAAGTCTCACGAACCTTCGTCCACACTTAAGTTCAACTCAGTTATCCGTTCAGGAAATACCACACCTCAGATAGATTATAGTTCATACCATATCGCACACACCCCACAATAGTATTAATAAATAGAATTTAAAAAGGAATTAGTCCACAATAACCTAGGAGTGATTTCTTTTATATCATAGGCAAGAGATATTAGAAAAACGGATGGCGAAGAGGCAACGTAGACAGGACATGGCTAAACGCAGAACCGCAGCAGCGCAGGAAAGGATGCGTATAATAAGCCAGTTAGCGAGGAAAGAGAAACGGGACGATGATTTTGGCATGAGGGACGAGGACTGGGATGTTTATAAAGTCATCAATAGGGTTTGTATTTTATTTTCAATCTTACATTTTTTAACCGATCGAAAGAAACCGAGCGTGCTAGAGCGCTGCCACTTTTCGACCCAGTAAAGAAGAAGCGCAATATCGCCGCTTGCCACTCAAACAGTTAATATCTTCGTTTGTATACTTTATTACAGGAAGGTGGAGATTCAGACTCAGAACTGGAACAAGAGAAGCTGCTGGAACTAGAAGACGTGCTACGCCATCACGATCCAGAGTTTGATGGCGCTGGATCCAATGTCCCTCTCGTTCCCGGAGAGACCCATCAACTACACGTAGGCGTAGAACGCCTGAGAGCTCCAGAAATATTGTTCCAACCGTCCATGATCGGCTCCATGGAAGCGGGCATCGCTGAAACAATCGAATTCGTGTTAAAGCTTTATCCACCAGAATTGCAATCGCGTCTGGTCGGGAATATATTCCTCACAGGTGGACCAGCGAAGTTCCCTGGCTTACTGGAGAGGCTTAATCGCGAGCTCCGCGAGATAAGACCATTTGGTTCCAATTTCCAAATAAACATCGCCAAAAACACCAGCATAGACGCGTGGTACGGCGCCAGGGACTTTGGCTTAAATGGAAATCTTCCTGAGTTTTTAGTAAGCAAGAAGGAATACGAGGAGAAGGGCGGTGAATATTTCAAAGAACACTTGACCAGCAATACTTACACCAGGTCCCCTGACCCCTTGCCCACGGTACAGGCTCCTGTGACGTCGGAACAGGTGGTTGTCGAGGATGCCGTCGTTGATGTTGAAATGGAATGAGAGATAAGCAGTTTAAAAAATAAATTTTACTGAAAGCGATACTTATTGGTGTCTTCATCTTTCTTTCATAAACATAAACTGTTAATTAGATTTTCGAAGACTTTCTGTTCAGGCTGCGTGGGGCGAATTACACTTCCAAACTTTAATTATTTTCAAGTTACAAAGTGGCCGTGCTTATTTTGTCATTTTAGAACGGTTGGTAATGTGTTAAGATGCCTATATTTGACTCTACAATCAATTTTTAAAGAACTCCTCGCCTGAAAGTTCAGCGGGGGTCGTATACAACCCCACCCGGCACGGAACGTGTTAATTATAGATTAAGAACAATTTCTTGGACCATCCGGAAGGCTGGATAAAAATGGAAGACAGTTCGTTTTTTATGGATATCTACTTTATTACACAAGTGTTTCCGTTTGTTCATTCAATCACGAACAAACTACATTGTAGTCTGTTTACTGATCACAATGTACAGTTCCCAAATCATCGCATCTCATCGTTCGAGGATAATCATGCGGGGGTACATTTTGCTTCTTCGTTTTATATTATTATTATTTTTCTTTCTCTCTTATTCGTCGAGAATAATCGATGTCCAACTGGTTGGACAACCCACGGACAAGCTAAAAAAATGAAAGAAGAGAAAACGGAAAGTGAGATCCTCTCGGCTCAGAGCGGATAGGATTTGCTACAGCGACCTCGTGTTGATTCTCCCACGTTTCGTTGCGTGGCTTAAGTTAACATCACAATACAGTAAATATACTGAAAAAATTAAGCCCTACGGGCAGGCGGTACGTATTACAGCTAATTATAAATGATCATCGCGTGTCTCGCCTAATTAAAGGAACATACTGTACGGAAGCTCGTTCGTTTCGAGCCGTTCGTTTCCACGCGTCGCAGCATACAACAACAACAAAATAAAATGGATTAGTTTCTATTAATTACAACAAAAAAAGAACGTATTATAATTCTTAAGGATCACAAGCGCACAGTGTTTGTCACGTATGTATGTGTATCTATAGATATCGTTAATCCTTTGCACCCTTGGAATATCAACAAATTTATGTACAAAGGTTTGTTTCTTTTTTCTGAGCTACAAAACAATTGTAAATTGCTCGTGGGAAATTATATTTGTAATCATCGGGTGAGTAAAATATTCCTTGGGTGTAAAGAGTTAAAGAACTCGACGACACTCGTTATATTTATCTTTACATGAGTTCCTCTGCCCTTTCTATCACATACGGTTATAGATACCATTACAAAATATTAGATTAATGCAAAAGGTTCAAATTAAAATTTCACGCTTAAAATTTTTGATAACTGAAAACGGAAAATATTAATAATTCCTTCATATCTGTAAAATTTATAAACTCACCCCAAACCTTTTGCACCAACCTACGTGGGCATTGTATTATGCAAAATGCGGCAAAATTCGTGGTACAAACAGGAAAAAAATTACTAAATTATCTGATTTCATAAATAAATGTATTAAATTTTCAATGGCAACTCATGCTCTGATGAAACACGGACAATAAGTATTTGAATTGTTTTTAAAAAAGCAACGAACTCGAACAGCAGAAAAATGTATTTCTTGTTTATTAAATAGGAATGATGTCGCACCCTGTATAATACAATGTGGCTCAAGGAAAAATATGAATTGTTAATAGCCACTTATCGTTACGATTCGAATCGAGTTAGATTCTACTACATCGTATCAAATAACA
This sequence comes from Anthidium xuezhongi, assembly GCA_022405125.1. Lineage (NCBI taxonomy): Eukaryota > Metazoa > Arthropoda > Insecta > Hymenoptera > Megachilidae > Anthidium > Anthidium xuezhongi. The sequence continues at coordinate 8,617,539 of CM039638.1, read as the reverse complement.
TCGCTAAAAGCAAATCTTTTTTTATATCAACATTGCTAACCTTTTCGCTCCGAGAAATATTATATTTTTTCAATACAAACGAAGAAACTTTAAAATATTACGACTACGATATCCTTTATACATGAAAGTCTATTCCTCGAGGACGCTCTTCGAAGCGAAATGGTTGAAACATATATTTAATACATACATCTGTATATGGATACCAAACGATGCTCGTTACAAAATATAATTTAAAAATCTAATATCGACAATAATATCAAAATGATACGTTCGGGTTTGTTCGATTCGTTATCAGATTTCAACCCCTAAAACGGTAACGTTTCTCCCCAGTAGCGCAACCAGAATTCCAGTTCTTATTTTATTTATTGCAATAGATATTTCATGCCCTGAATATATTTCTTCTCGGTTTGTATTTAAAATCAACACACAAACCTGTTTAACCCTCAACTACCACGGCTTAGAAATTGAAAATTTACCCTAACTTATAAACAGGGTTATTTTACATGCTCGTTAAAATCAATCGGGGTCAAATATGACCCTACCATGGTGCTTAATGGTTCACATAATTTGTCCTAGTTGCGATCAATTTAATTCTTTAATAGAGAGACACCAAGTTGCGCCACTGTCTCGCCCCTAACAAAAATCGCAAAAAACTTATACATTTCACGCGTTGCACAGCGGATTCTTAATTTAAATAATATCCTTTGTAAACTATCACAGGCTGAGGTCGCTGCAGCTTCGATTATCTCGTTAAACACCAGATAATTAACACCTCGAAAACCCTATCTTTCCCCCCCCTGCTCTTCAACTTTCTTCTTTCGTTACAATAAAAGTGAGGTAGAATCCCTAATCGATGAAAATCGACACTATGACGACCGCGATTCTTTTAGTTCGTCGCGTTATTAATTGTTTCTCGTTCGATCGCGTGCTGGTTCATTTGCTTATTTAGTACCTTTGCGTTCTTGCTTTTTACACACTCAGCAAGAGTTTCTCGATGAATATCACTATCCAAAATATTTGGTCGTCACAGCATTAAAAAAAAAAAGAAAAGAAATTGATCCAATCTGATCGTGCTTAGAGCGAGGATCTAACTTTCGGCAATGCATCGTACGCTAATTAAAATTACACGCTCCCCTCGTTTTTTTCTTTTTTTTCTTTCCTTCAACATCCCCTTATCATGGTAATGATCTTAACGAGACTAATAATTATTTCGATAATCGTAATCATAATAATGATAATCATAATAATTACGTTAAAATAATAACAGTAATAAGAGTAGTATTTCAAAATAATTATTAATACAACAGTGATTAATGTTCTGCAATATAATGGCTTTTTTATGTATTTGTATATATAATATATATATATATATTCATTTATTTATTTATATATTTATATAGTCGTATGGTGGGGCTGAGGGTGACAGCTATGTACAGTACGTACGTACTTGCCTCGGTTGTACCATCGTTAATATACACTCGTCTTTACGCAAAACGATAAACAATCAGAAACGTAATCGTAATAACATTTTTGTTCGTTTAAAATACCCTTATATTTGTTTGTGTCTCGTTTCTTGCTTTCCTCTCGTTTTTACATCTTTTTCTCTGCGATAAGAGTCTAAGTATGCGGTATGTACGTAAAGAGGATGTGTTTAACCAGGATATGTCGGTGAAAACTATGGTGTTATCAAGCGTCAACTCTTTTCATCTTTATATCTTCATATGTATATATAATATATATATATATATAATTATTCGCTATCATTTTTATCGCTTTTTTTTTTTTTCGTTCTTTCAAAACTACTATTACAAAAGTGCGTACTCTCGTTTCTTACGTTATTTAGAGGTACATATTACATGTATCGGTGTGACCTATCTACTTGTTCATTGTCCTTTATATTAGATCCGTAGCTTTAAAATTATCCCCTTCAGAACACCACGAAATCGATACTGTTAGCCCTTCGCACTTGAAACTGTCTTTTTTTCTTTTTAGAAAGATAGGAGTTCTTTTTTTAGCAACCAAGGAAGAAATCTTTTTTAATAATCGAGAAATTTTTAGAAAATTAACCGATTAATATTAAATATCGTCTTCTCATTTTCAGTTTGACTAATGTTACCATTTGGCTCGATTTAAAATGTAAATAAAAATATTAATAAAAATCGACTGTGCGAGGCACTCTTCAAGTGCGAAGAGTTCAATCCTTTGCGGTCCAAATTACTTTTGCCATTTGGTCCGCAAATTCTTCCCCAAAAATGAAACAAAGACGGGATGTTGCATAAGAATAGATTGTTATGGGCAAAATTGTTCATTAAATTTTCAGAATTTCTTGTACTAATTAACGAAGAGTATAACTTTTAACCCTCAAACAAGGGACCCCAATGTTGATTAAAATTAAGTATACAAATTCTCAAAAGAGAAAATTTCATACAATATTAAAAAATTTGGGAAATAGAGATAAAATAATGTAGAAAATTAAATTTAAGTTACTTTCTCTCAGCAATTTGTCATCTAAGGGTTAAGTGTTATTCTCTTCTTTGCAAAAACTCGAAACATTTCGAAATTGATCACAAAAGAATCATTTGTTATAATAATTTTCGAACAATTTTGAATCTTTGTTAATTAACACAGAAAATGTTTAAAAAATTATAATTTTGTGTGATTATGTAGGACACAGTGTTAGACTGAATGCAGGACCACAATGGATGAAGATCAGTTTTTGAATGACTTTTCTCCGTGAAAAGAATAGAAACCGATATCGTATATTTTCTGAATCTTCGTGTTCGAGGAAAACCGCTTTGATCGTGAATACCTGACATTTGGATTTAGGTTTCGCGTGCATAAGATGTACGCAAGGTCATAGGTCGGTTTTATTCGAGAGGATATCATTTGATACTCGAGTATCACAATAAATATTTTTAGTAATACTCGATAGTGCAACGTGGATTATCTGATAAGGAAATCAACCAGTTCTTTTCATACTTCGTTAATAAAAATTCTTTACATTTGTTGATATTTTCAAAAATATTTTAGTATTTATACTTAGCAGAGGTGTCAACTGACCCTTTTAATTACTAGAGAACAATTTTGATTAATTCCTACTTCAAATATACCAATATTGTACTATTTTAAATTAAAAATCTTCTTTTTTGTAAATACCAGAATACGTTTAACAATTTCAGAAAATGTTATAAAGAATGTTCCTTTCAAAATCCCTCAAAATTTTCTATCGATCCATTTGAAGAGTAATATCCGTCAGTGAAGGCATGTTTTCCCAAAAACGAGGTTTCAGAAACTGCAAAAAACTTGTTTTTTTTTTTTAATGAGCCGAGAAAAATTACCCTGCAACCAATCGCAGCACAATTTCAGCTGCAATCTGCATGCTTTCGAGATCCTAAATGGATAATCCCTTTCGCTTCCCAGTCATACGCACAAACTCACACGTCCATTCATACGCACACTTTTTTACACGCACGCTTGTATTTTGTGTTTGTCTATCATATACATATACGTATATAATACATGGTACTTTCTACGCATCGACGGTATGTATAATTAGGTATTATCCTGTATTCGTTAACCCCTTGCTTTATGATACGGTATCACGCTCGTCACGTATGACCAATCCGATGAATTTTCTAATTATACTAAATCGTTAATCGTATTCATGACCTTCACACTCTCTACAGTATTATTTATTAAAATTGAACAAATTGCTATTTAATATTTTATTTTGTTAAACACAAAGTGTGCAACATGCGAAATAAAATGTTTGTTAAAAGTATCTTTTCTAATATTTATAAAAGTAATAATTGTTTGCTATATTTATGGTAATTTTTGTATCTAGATTTTAAGCAAAAGTGGTAATAGATTAATTATTGAGTGTAGCACCCATCGAAAGACAATCATAGGGCAAGGGGTTAATCGTCGTATCGCATCAGATATCTTCCTATTCCTACGGATGAAATTAATCATCAGTCATTTCTTTCCTTCTTCCTCTCATTAACGTTCTCTTTCTCTAAACCGTGTGTCTATGTGTGTGATTTCACTCTCCAACGCGAAACAACCCCTTATTGTGTTTTCCTTCTTTGTGTTAAGAAACAAGAAAAAGAATCTGTACGTCGACACGCAATTCAGAACTTGCTTTCTTTTATTTTTTACTCTTTTTTTATTTTACGTTTTGGTATTTTCTCCTTAATCGAAGCTTTTGTTTTTTAGGCACCGTTCGAGACTCGACCTGAGGAAAAATATTAGCAATAAAAAATCTTACGCTTGTACTTATGGCCTAAACGCGAGTCCAATCGAATCAATCGAGCCCTTATTTTGCATTTTTCTTTCTATTTCTTTCGTCGAACCTGTTTACGAATTAACACCCCGTTGTACGTGTGTGTATGTATAAATTCATGCGAGAAACCCGTCGCGATTTTACGAAATATCCTTAATCGAACGGAAACGGTGGAAACAAGTTTCAGAGCCGGGAAGACGTTCGAAACGGAGATCTCTGAAGACGAAACACGCGCAAGAAGTGCCGAGACTTCCGGTTTCGCGTAGAAAAATATCGGTGTATCAGGTTGTACAATAAGGTCGTGTCATTTTTCGTAAAAATCTCTAAGTTAAAACAAATTAAGTATCAAGCTTTCTGTTCGTATTATTTTTCTTAAGAACAATATTTTATCCTTGGATTTAATTATCTTTGTATTAAACTCATTAGTGACTTCATTTTGAGGTCATTTAAAAAATCTAAGAAATTTGAAAGTATGGCTGTTAAAGAGTTAATAACAAACTGTGAGGTAATAAGTTAATAAATAAACATTTTGTGCAATTTCTGTTGAAATTATAACTAAATAACCATTCACATATTTTAAAAATAATCATTTTTAGGTACCATATTCACTTGATACCAATTTTTAATGTAACATTTCAGACGCGAAAGATTAAAATTAAAATTCGTGGTACCAGAAAATGGCACAAACTTATTGAACAACCTGATATGTACTTTCGAACGAAAAATCGTTCGCACCATTGCGATTTTATTAGAGATCATCTCTCTTTAGCTTCCTATTTATACATACATCCTTCTCTTGTCGACTCGATAGTTTTGCTTTAATTGGTTCGCACATTAATTGCATCGAGGTGCAGTACACTATATTTATTACTTTTTTACTGGCTGTTTGATTTCGATGATCCCGCTGCTTAATTCGTGTCCAACCCCTTGACGCGAGATATGATGTAATTAGTGAGATTTGCATAAATTATAGATACTTTTTTATTTTTCTTATAGAGCAAAGAAAACTGACAAAATCCGTATCTTCTTATTTAATTATTTTAAGTTTCTATCATCTTTAAGAAAATTTTCTCTAATTAAATGTTTACAGTTGATAGGATGTTTTTAATTCAAGTAGTTTTTCATTTTTTAGTCAGAGATGGATATTATATGATTTAAAATTTGATAAGTAGTCAATGATTTGCACAAAATTATTAATTTTAAATATATTTCTTGTCTTTTAATTATAATTTTCCGTTTTATTTTCTGCAAATTTATATGACAACCTGTTTCTTTAATTAAAGTTCCAAAACACAATCTTTTATTATTTCCTTATTATCATTTGCCAGAGTTACAAAACGTATTCTTTGTCAATATCGAAAGAGTAATTCAGCAAAGAATTAATCTATTAACTGCACTTCTCACAATATTCTTTTTATTTCAGAAACTCCATTTTTTTTTTTCATTTGCATCAAGAGGCATGCCCGGAAATTCCGGTTGGCCCAACGAGAAGCAGCGAAACCGGTGGAAGTATTGCGTGTTCCCTATAGTCTAGGTCGCACTGCGCCGTTTCGACGACAATCGATCATCGACGGGTCGAAATTACCATCGAAACGGCCAGGACTTCTTTTCTGCACAAACGAAAAAGAACCTGTGTTCCTGTTATTGCTACGTTAGCCCCTTCATCCCTTACCTTTTAACTGGGCACGACGAGTCAACTCGTCGTTCGATCGATCTCTAATTTCAAATATATTGCCGTAAGTTTGTCAAGAATATTTTATATTTGCGTTATTTGGGCTCAAAACAAATCACAACTTTGTTTATTTCTTTTTGAAAAATCACCCAGTTAAAAAGTTGCTAAAAATTCAACGCGGGGTTCTGACAAGACGAGATTTCGTATCGCTCGTTTCGCTGTGAAAATCACCTGAATACCGCGAAGAAACGTCGGTGTGGATCGTTCGTAATGGTCACTGGTACGAAAGGTAAAAAGCCAGTGCTAGAAGTGCGTGTCTTTACTTTTATTTTTTATCTTTATTTCCCGTGCGTCGAATCCGGACGACGGCACCGCGGTTCCTACGACAAAACCCTATGCTATTTTTGTATTTTATTCTTTTTTTTTTTTTGTTCTTTTTAATTACATTTTTCTTTCGTTAACGCAGGCCTCTATAAGACTTACGGTAGCACGGTAAACCTCTATAAAAAATAATAGCTATTCTACGTAAACGTATTACAAAAATAAATGGCATTGTACTCTGCTAAAGAAGCAAAATGGTACAGGCGCAATGTCGAACGACGCGAGCATCGTTTTTTTTTTTTTAATAATCTTCCGAACTCGTATTATTCGAGGCTTCTTCTTTTTTACTTTTTACCTCCCCCCCCTCAACTCTGTCTTTTTCCTTTCTTTAATCGCCCAACCCCTTTTTAGCAGCCTCGTATTACCATCGTTCCCGTTTTTATTCTCTTTTTCGCGGTTAACTATCCATCCACGATGAACCGAGATTGATTTCGCTCTTATTAAATTCGTATACCACCCAGACCCTCGTCACGTGCCACCTTCTTCTCCCCCTTCCTCTTTTTTTTTTTCTCGTAATCCCCTTCGACTCTTCGCTGATTAACCGGGACCCATCACTTCCTAGCCCCACCCCTCTCGCCGATAGTCGATTTAATTACATTTTCGCGAGCTGCTCGTACCAAGGGACGAGCGAGACCGTTAAACCGTGCGAAACGGAGCGTGTCGAGAAGTGTCCTGGAGTCGATCAGATAGCCGGCCTGATAAAGCGACCGACGGAAGGGTTGAAAGGGTTAGAAGGGTGCAGGAACCTTCGGTCATTCTTAGCGCTGGCGAAAGAAAACGCAACAGTTTGATCGTAGAATAATTACTTCTTCTATTAACCCGCACGTTCGAGTTTCATTTACCTCGTAATATTTTGAAAAATGGAAAATTGTGGATAGAACGTTTTAATTAAAAAGGGTAGTATTTATACTGGATATTGATTTTATACAAATTATTGCGTTTTCTTTCATGAACACTAAAAACGACCAAATTTTCACAGAGACTCAGCAGGATATTTAGAAATGCGACATTTCGCTCTCACTGTTTTTATCAGCCCTTCAAAAGGAAATGAAGAAGTATGATTTCGTTCAACTTTTTTTTGGGAGGGGGGACTAGAATCAATCTTACACGCTGATTGCCTTGGTGGTCATCAATATCAATAAAAGCAGTTTTCTCTATCATAAAACAAACCGTACAAAACCATACAGACATTTTTCTGTATTTACTACGTTTCAATTTTAATTCTCAGTCCTTCTGTCAAATAAAACAAAATTAAAATTGTAATTTATTTTCGGATTACTCGATTTTTAATTTTGTTTCATTTAAAATGCATGATTTTTTATGGTCTGTTTTATGTCAGGGAAGACTAATTGGATTGAAATTAAGCTTAAATTATCGCTGTTTCAATGGTCCATTATGTGAGGGTCGAATTGTCATCGTAAAGAGTATGTAAAAATGTCTGAAATAGTATAGGTACAGATCGAAAAGCCGTTCGATAGAGTTCCATTTAACGATTCAAACCAGATCTTCGAAAAAGTTCGCCTTCGCCTCGAGTCAACCGTGTATCCTCAAAGGATGGATCGAATAACTGTCCTTATTACTATTCCACGTAACTTTGTAACGCGATATCGACGAAGGTTTCTCCACGTTACGACTTGTTACAACCTATATCGCGGATTAAATCTTTGATTCGACGAATCACAACGTGAGTATAATTCGCGAGGAATATCGCGTCCACCGTTTTTGAACGCAAAAGAAGAAGACTCAGAATCTTCAAGTAACCCCTGCGCAAGTCATCCTCCCATAACACGAAAATCTTTACCGTGTTATATCGTAGCAAAATATCATTTGAGTTAATGTTTTAGATACTATTTAAAAATAGATGATGGTAAAAGTAAATTGATATAAATAAAAACTCCATTTTCATAACAATTTGAAATGATGTACTGGGTGGATTATCTAATATTTGTGTTAATATTGTTAAAAAAAAAATATTAGATAATTCAATTGAATGAAAGGTAAACTATATTTATTTTCTAGATCAATTCTATGGAGCATTTCATTTAAGAAGTATTGAATATAATGTTATAAAGAAATCAACATTTTGTGAAATATTTTAATCCATTAAACATAAAACAAGAATATAACTGAGTTATTTTATTTAACAACAAAAATATCTGAGAAGAAAGTAACAGAATAAATACTTGAAACAAATATTTGAATTAACAATGTAAAGTTTAAATGATCTCACAAATTGTTTGATTCTTTGATACTGTACCGCAATACCTTTTTATATAAAATATTCCAAAGAATGAATCCATATAAAATCTTGATACTGAAATATTTCCTATTACATTTTTAATACTTAATGTATCAGACGAGTACTGTTGCAATTTTCAGATCGTGTTCGTAAAGTATAGTGTTACAGGAGGATTACCCGAAGCCTAATGCTTTCATCCCCTTTGCCATCAACAAACTCCTGTATTTTGTGCCCGCACATTCTATCAACGTTAACGTCAACCACTGAGTCGACAATATGGCCATGCTTCAAATGGTACCGCACAACTACTACAAACTTAAACGAAACCAAAGGAATCATTGTTAAGACATTGACTGCCATAACGAAAACGACTACAATAATTCAAAACTAACTTAAATTTAATGCTTAGTAATTCTCGAAGAAGTAGGGTCCCTAAGGAAACCTATGGTGTTTGACTTTGTATGGTGTCCCATGGTTCCAAGGTTAACCCTTTGACCACAGTTACCTCTGCCACTATACGCTTCTGTATATTAACTTAATATACAAACGTAAATAAAATATTTTTGTCAGTCAAATTTTACTTGCAATTTCTACAACAGATGTTTTTAAAATTAGTTAACAATTTTCTAATTCCTTTCGAATGGCCACTTTGTAGCTTTGTCAATTATGATAGTCAATATCATAACAATTCACGCAGCATCGTCTCAAAGAAACTGAGATTTCGAGAAGAGAAACATAATACTGACACGAGCGTACGAGCACAAAATCAATTAATTAATCGTAACACGTATGTACACTTGAATGGACAAAAGAAAACGTATTAATTTTAATCGCATACAAAAAAAAAACAAAAACTCTCTCTCTCTCTCTCTATACATATATATATATCCAACAAATACATATGCAATTTATGTATAGATATTAATATACATACATATATAAATTATAATCACTTTGCTAAACGGTCATGTAAAAAATATCGTGGTTCGATAACAGAACAATCACATTGCACGGAATAACGCTATTCTTCAAGCCATCCTCATTTCGCGTCACCTCGTAACCCATTTCCATCTTGTGTCCCTTCTATCATCCGAGTAACAACGTTGTCTTTTTCATCTCGATTCTAACGACAGGAAGGAGCGTAAAGAGAAGACAGGAAAGGACAAAAAAAAAGAAGACAACGATTCCCGTTATCACGTTGATTGTCACGGTGAAGATAACTGATAGCCGGGTCAATCGTGACTCAGACGTACGGAACGTACGTTACGATTTGTCCCGAGCCAAACAAAAAACCATCGATTCGAAAAATAGTATAAATTACAGAAGATCGGGGTTTTAAATTGAATTTGAGCAGTAAAGACCCGAATGGGGATGGTCACTTAAATTTCCATTTAAAATCGTCGCCTGTGCAATTAGCAATTCTTTGGTTTATTTGGTTAACAATATTCCTGTTGGACGTTCTAGATTATAAATAATAGAAATACATTTTGAGAACAGAATAGAAAGTTTGTCAAAAATGATTACAAGTGGCAGTGAAAAAATTGATAAACATGGCCAATAATTAAACAAATTTTAATTCTTATGAAATATAATAAGCGCAAGCAGAGAATTAAATTTTCTTCATTTATTTGAATTAATTTTGACACCGTGGCAATCAACGCGTTAAGAAACCAACATCCCTCAGCGTATCCCTATTTATAATAATTGTAAAAAGAAAACATAAACAAAGAAAATATGAACAACGCGGATAACGAACGCGACTTCGTACGCCTCTGTCTCTGTTTCAACTACGTCTCACCTTTTTGTTTCGTTACCCTTTTATTCCTAGCGATCTTCTTCTTTTCTCTTTCATAATATTTTGTTCGATTTTTTGCAAATTTTTCTTACATATTGGTCCGACGTGTGCTCGCTCGAAGAAAGGACCTATCTATCTATCTATCCGCTGTCCTCTCTTCCGACGAGATGATACACGAATCTTTTTGATAACCGCGAACGTAAGAGAACTCGATGAGAATAACGACCGCGAAGTAGCGGCCGGAATTATTGAGATCGTTCAAATGTTCAGAGAGACATAAACTGTGCCCCAGTGCTGGATAACGACTCGACATGCCTCGTCCTCAACACCCGCGTGCCGAATCGATTTTTCGCCCCTTTATCTTTAACCCATTCGCAGCCACGTTTCGAATTCTCGAATGTAATTTGACATTTTGTCGTGTCGTGTCACAAGCAACTTGTATATTCGTACCAGGGCCTAGACGTTACTCGAATACCCTTCGAATCTTGAATAAAACGAAGCTACTTGAAAATAACGATTTATTTTTCATTCTGACGTTTATTCAAGGAAATAACTTCGTTTTACTCGAAGATTATTTGTTACACGAATAATGTCCAACTCTGGTTCATAGATATAAATTTTAAAGAATCACAAGACCTTTATGTTAACAGCTTTTTATTCCAATGTGTATTTATAAATATAATTGTTAATTTTATTACGAACTTACTCCGTTAGCGTTCAGTTCTAAAGTGTAAATATTTCTAAGTATAATTACTCGTTCTCGCTGGCTCCGATTTACTTTGGCTATGAATGAATTAAATCGATCACTAATGAAAATCTCGTGTACTCTGCTAAACTACTTGTAAAAATATACGCTAATCTTCTACGCGCGAAAAATTTCATTTACACGTATGGAATATATACAAAAAAAAAACAAAAAAACAAAAAAAAAAGGGTGAAGCATAGCTTGAAAAAAAATGATTTTTCTTAAGAAAGCGTAAATCAGTTTCACGCAAACATCGTTTTAAAGTCGATTAAAGCTTGTATTCGATACTCGTAATCTCATTGTCGACGAAGATCAGTCAATTTTATTCTATTCGTTTAAAATACTGTTAAAATACTGAAGACGTTTTGGTTGCCGAAGAGAAGATGAATCGTGTTAGTGAAAAATCCTAAGATGTTAGTCTCGAGAGAAAAATAATATATATATGTGTATATATAATATCGTAAACGAAGGTAAATTTTTCTTATAAATAATACTAGGTTGAAAAATTCATAAGGTCGAGTCACAGTATATAAATAAAAAGAAAAAGTTTTGTTTACTTCGCATACTCAATTTATTTCAATGAGAAAAATCATTTCTTTTCGCTTGTGCTTCGTTTTCCTCACTTCCGGCTTAACATTAAACTTATTACATACGCTTAACTACAAAATAAAATATCGGATAAAAGACGAACATTAATACCAGCGTTAAATTAATTTCAATACATCATTGGTCGTGTTGGGATCATCGTTTCGTTGCGTAAAAACAACACTTTTCCACCGATATCGTGTGTGTTACAAGCGAAGAGAAATACTACAAATACTACAAAAAAAAAAAAAAATAAAGGAAACGAATCGTTTATCGGAAATCTCTCAGTCTTGATACAATTTGAATAATTCAAAGCTTAAAAAAAAAAAAAAACAAACTCCATTTCTTAAACGTATCTTCTTTTTTTTTTTTTTTAAAAACAAGCAACAACTTTACAATTGTCTTGTTAAAGCAACAAGTTAAAATCTATCGTCTGTTGTATCGATGCGGCTAATAAAATTCTATGATCAAAGCTTAAAAAGAAAAAGGACGATTTACAACAGATCGCTTAATCGATATTCTTCTTTTTTTTTCACGGAATGACACGTTTCTTCGTTATCCAGCACCGGGAAAGCATACTAACAACGAAAGAAGAAGAAAGTGAAAGAGGAAAGAAAGGGTACGGAAGGAAGGAAGAAAGAAAGAAAGAAAGAAAATAGAAACGATACAGAAGAAGAAAGAAAGATCCTTGGAGCGGATAAGAAACGAAGAAGAGAAAGAAAGAAAAGAGATCGGAATGAAGAATCGACCCGATCAATTCGGAACTGTAATTTGTTCTTCTCGATTTTCTTCTTTTTTTTTTTGTGTTTTTTTCTTCTCTTTTTTTTCTCGTTTTTGTTACTTAGGTATTCCTACTAGCTACCTACTGTACTTACAGTCGTAACAAGCTACAAAATATGTTATCACTATAATAATAATTAGGAGCTGCGCGACCATATGCACGGAGGCTTTAAATCACAGCTTTTGTAGTACGATTAGCATCTCATAGAGCTGTACAATGACTAGCCAGCATGAAGATCATCGCTTTCTTTCTTTTTTTTTTTTTTATTATTATTTTCTCATTTAATTCTCGTTCTCTCATTGCACCTGATTTCCCGAGCTGAAACGCAAATTCGACAACGTTCTCCCTCCTTCCCCTTTTCGACGACGGAAAACGAGAAAACGTTGTTTTTCTAATCCGTTTTTTTTTTGTTTCATTTTCTCTCTCTCTCTCTCGCGCGCTCGCTCTCTCTCTCTCTCTCTCTCTATAAAATAGAAATATATATTATATACACGTCCGCGCGTACGTAAAAACGAAGAAAGAAAAAAAAAAAGGCGACAAACAAAGGAGAACAAAGAATATTTCATTCTGTTTCTTTGATTCTTTTTTTTTCTTTCTTTCTTTACCGTTTCTTCTTTTCTGTGCCCGCAATATCCCTTGCGAATAAATCAGTCTTGCCCGGTGACTCGACTTCGCGTCTCATTTGAATCAAAAGCCTCAGGCATACGCGCGCAGAGCAATTGTTCTTCCATTTTTGTTCAGCGTGAAGACTAAAAAAAGATCGTCGAGACAGACCTACGACACCCAAGGTTTGAGGCACGCCAGCGCGATTGATTATTTTTGTTCCTCTCCTCTCTTGTTCCTCTCTTGTAATTTCTTTTTTCTTCTCTTTTTTTGGTTCCGTTCTGTTGCGTTTTCTATTTCGTCCCTCTCCCTCCCTCCCCACACCCGTTTTCCGATCGTACTTTTAAAAAACCGCGCACCAAAGCTTCGTTTTTTGACGGAATTCAAAAAGTGAACCGTTTGGCGCGGCCGCGCGCGCGATCACGTGAGCCGACGCGTACGCGCCAGTGCACAATTCAAGATCTCTCGTCTATTTTCGTTCTGATCGCCGAAACGAACGGACACCGCACTGGACTGTGTGCAATAATCGTCGAAGGAAACGAAGAAAAAAAAAAAGAAAAAAAAATATATATATATCTTTTCTGTTCGCGTTCGAAAACTCGCGGCTGTCATGGTTCCCCCGCTTTTCGTGTTTTTTTTTTGTTTCTTGTATATATATATATATGTTTTTTTTTTGTTCAAGCATTTTTTTTTTATCATTTTGTGGCGTTAGCGATAAAAAGATTACTAATCATCGGTGATAACCAGAACAATAGTAGTAATAATAATTAATTAATTAATTAATAGTAGTAGTAGTAGTAGTAATAATAATAATAATCGCTAAAAACTAATCTCTAATAGTAATCAAAGAAAAAATCAACAGCCCTGCTATTACACTCTTAGTACTTAGTATCTTACGATCTGCACATCCGCTCGTCGTGTTTTTTTTTTCCTTTTTATAATACACCCATATGTATATGTATACGTATGTACAATATGTATCTTGTGTGTACAATACACTTCGATATGTGAAAAGTAAGTACACCTATGGAACTGATTCAAAGCTGTACAGTAAAAGTCCTACCAGTGATAAAAAGAAATATTAACACCGAGACACATGGGGTCGTGGGGTGTATAGAAAAAGAGAAAGAAAGAAAATTGTTAAAGGAGGCGGGTGAAGAAGGAAGGAAACAGTTTGGAGGAAGAAGGAGGCAGAAAAGAACAAACTTAAAATTAAAAATTAAAAGTGAAACCATGACGACTGAGTTACAGAGGTCCTATCAATACACGCGCTGAAACGAAGTAACGTTTGCGTGTTTCTAATAATAATAATAATAATAATAATAATAACAGTAGCGGTAGTAATAGTAGTAGTGGTAATAATAATAGCGAGAGTAATATATAGTTGGGGAAAATGTTAGTGGTGGTGGTTGGTGGTGGTGTTGGTGGTAGTAGTGGTGGTGGTGGAAGTGGTAATGATAGTATTAGAGTAGTACTAGTAGCTGTAGTAATAATAGTAGTAGTAGTAGCATTAGTAATAATAATGTTCTTGTATTTTGTTCTGTTTTGTAAAAGTAGTAGTAGGGTGTCTACCAAACACCTTCGGTAGAGACCAATGTCCGTTTTAATTCTTGTTAGCTACATCGCTCCGTGACATTGCTTTCTTCTTTTTTCTTTTTTTTTATTTTCCCTCGTTTTTTTTTTTTTGATATCATCAAAATAGTAAAACCAATAGCTTTTAAACATTGTAGATAATAATTACTATCTATATCACAGATCCAAGTGACTAAACTCCTTTAAAAATATAATATAAATATGTGTATGTGTAATGGTTTCTCGCGCATAATATATATACACACATAGATATATATATATGTATATGTACTCGCAGATGTGATTGGAAAAAACAGGTAAATCAAGAAGTGCGGAAACTTGGAAAACTCGTGTAGAAACGTTTACGCCGTTAGTTTATGCTAACATCGATGTACCACGACAGAACGGTGAAAACGAGGAAAAAAAAAGTCCCTTCGAACGGTGCTATTTAATTCTCGTATTTTTTTTTCTTTTTTTTTTTTGTTTTTGTTTAATTACGCTCGTCAACGCGGTATCCATTAGATGGATCAAGATGTGTCGTTGAGAATACAATACGTGCAAAAACGGTAATCAATTTACAATTGATCCATTCATTTCCGTTAAAAGAAGAAGCGAAGAAAGAAAAATTAAAAAAGCAAAAGGATCGAGTAAGCATCCGTAACGATCCTGAAAGCGGATGCTTCTTTAGGCACTTTGTATAACCAGCACCATCAAATGACACGCGATCGAAGAGCCCGCGATTTTCCAGCGCCTTAGTACCTAGCGCCGATCGTCCACTCCGTGTTCGTGGTAAAAATCGTGATTGCTGGCATAAACCGACTATTCGATATTGTTGCGTTGATTATATTCGGGGTACGAGATCGGGGAACTCGTGTTCGAATACTGAGCGTATAAATAGAGTGCAGGATGAAGCCCTGGTGGAGGAATGCCGCGATGCAGTTGATGCGACTGATGATGCGACTCCGATGATTCTATAGGGGATGATGAGATTTGCGGATAGAGTTGGGAGCTTAGGCTATCCAGCGAACTGGATGAGCCTGTCGTTTGGTAGACACTCTGCGGTGTGGTGTGCTCGTGAGACACAGGTGAATTAAGTGTGAACGGCGATGACGCCGAGGTGGGACATACTACTTGCTGCGGTGATTGGTGTTGCGGTAGGGACTCGGATACGCTGCCGTCTAAACACTAGTTGGTTGTCTGCGGATGTAACAATGGTAGAGGAAGTTGAAGATTATTTTGCTTGGCTAAACTTGCGATTTCAGCTGCGATCCCTCCTTTAGAGCCTGCCAAACCGTCCAACGAGGAAGGTCCTTCGCTGTAGCGTAAATCACAAACTGGACTCTCGAAACCTGTGCCCGGTGTACCACCGCCGGTACTCTGTGGCGTAGGTGGATTGTGATTTGTACTGCTTTGATTCATATCACGGTGTACTCGATTCTGATGCCGTATGAGATAACTGTCACGTACAAATGTACGACCGCAAATGTTACACTCGTACGTGGTACTCGCCGTATGGGTACGGATGTGTATTGCGAATTGACTCTTGGACGTGAATGTGAGTGAACATCTGTCGCACACCAAAGGCTTTTCGGCGACGTGACTCCAACGGTGCGCCGTCACGTAGCTTTTCACCGCAAAACGTTTCTGACAAATATCGCAGGCGTATGGTCTCTCTCCTGTGTGTACCCGTTTGTGAGTATTTAGACTACTCTTCTGAGTAAACCTCTTCAAGCACAGCTCGCATTGGAAAGGTCGTTCTCCTGTGTGCGTCCTCATGTGCACCTCCAAGTATGGCTTCCGGCAAAAACTTGCTTCGCATACAGTACAATGATATGGTTTGTTGCCCGAGTGAAGTTTCATATGTACATAGTATGATGAAGCGGAAGATAGCACCTTGCCGCATACCTTACAAGGTTGTGGTTTCGACCGGGAACCTTCTTTAACCGTTTGTTGACCCGTTGACTGGCGGCTTGGAACTTCTTGTTGCACAGTCTGACTCTGCTGCTGCTGACCCTGTTGTGTCTGTTGACTCTGTTGTGTTTGTTGCTGACCCTGTTGCTGGTTTAATTGTAGCGTCGTTTGCTGCTGGGACTGAAGATGATCCTCTTGTTGAGAGAGGTCTTCGCGATCATCCGACAGATTAACCATTGAATTTGAACCATCCGACCGGCTCGATGCAACAGAATAGAACCCCATGGGCTCGCTTTTGATTTGTTGTTCAAACATGGACGTCATTATATCAGTCTGTTGCGGCTGAGCCAGCTGTTCTGATTGCGGCTCCTGCTGTTGCACTCCTTCTTCTTGGGGGAGCAGAGTCAGGTTGCGCTTGACAAGCTGCTCATATCCTGCGTACCAATCCACCTGCATGACAGGGAACCTCTATAAATCGCCATTTAGGACACTGCTTGAGGTATAAAAATCTGCGACGATGTAGATACACTCGTAATTCCGGTTTCATGCATGTCCGACTCGTATACACGCGTGTCAGGTTAGACCAAACGCTTTGACATTTATCTTTGACAAGTGACAGAAGGTAGCTGGACGATCAGCTGATTGCATAACTTTTACGCGAAGCACACGGAGACGGTACGGTGCCGTCGTCAACAGAACGTAACCCAGCAGTAAGCAACACAGGCAACTCTATTTTTAAAAAAGCGACAGGAGAAACGGCGGAATATTTTGACTGCGAAACCGTATTCCTCGCAAGCGCTTCGTAAGTGGGGGTCGCTTTTGCCGTAGCCAAAGAGGAAAGCAGCATTTTACGAACCTTTGCTAATGTAGTGGTCCGAGCTAGGGTCGAAAAACGTCACGCCTCATCGAGCGCACGCCTCCCGTTCTCGAGCGGCTTCACGGACAATCGCGAAACATTTGTACGGCCAAATTGTTTTTCTCCGACACAAAATATAAGATGGCTGCTACTATATTTCACGACCGTCACCTATATACACTCCTACAAACACACGTACTTAAGTACCGACCGACGATACTCGCTAACTTTTCTAATTGGCTATCTTTCTTAAGCCGCGAATATTACGCTCTACTACGACCGACACCGGACATCGGAAACCGCTGATTGGATCGATCCTTTTCAAAGCTTTATTCACCTGTTTGATTTTATGCATATTTAATCGACAAACTTTCCCCGTTCAAATAATCTTATTTACTGATAATAGAAATAGTCGCTTACTAACTCGGTAGGTATTTTATTACAGTAATCGCGTGTAAACTTTTCACCCTTCCTTTTGTTTATATTACTCTTTTTTTAAATTTCAAATTTAAATACATTTGTTTTAGATAAATTTGAAATTTATAATTGATATATTTAAAATTTAATTAACGTCAGTACGTGAAATACGTTTTCAAATATAACACAACAAGATATAGGTGCAACATATTTAAACGTAAAAATTTAAATACTTAATGACATGAATGATACGTTAAAAGAAATATTAATAATAAAAAATAATAGTTATTTAGAAATAATTGTATATAATAAAGTACACAATATTACGATACCATTTGTATTCTTTTTTCCATTTCCATCTGCTGTGTGTTAACTCAATCTGGTAAAACAGTTTTCGTCAATGCACGCGTTTTTAACGATAATAATAAATATTATCCAAATTAATTATTCGTAATATTTTGATTCGCAATATAATTACTGAACACGCCTTAAGTAACAATACTAGGAACTTTGTGTAATGTTCCTAAAAGAAGCAGGCAACCAACCAACTAGAAAATTTATGATTCTAAAGTACCGGAAGGCTCCTCTCATTTATAAACACTACTGTCCGTTAAATGCTTGTAAATACCTTTGAGGATTCATTGAAGAAGTAAAAAGTTGATTACACGAATTGAACATCATTAAGTCTAATACTAATCCTGCGGATACCTTTATACATTTGTAAGAATATATAGTTAAACAAACAATTCACAAGTAGTGTATGCATATGTATTTATATGTATTTAAACTCGATAAGACTAAATCATTGTTATTAAAATTAATATAGTTATTTACGCTTACAACACTGCCGAACAAAATTTTATAATAATTTGACCATTTCTGTGTTCATGTTACAGTGTATATAATTTCTAGTTTTTACATTATTGAACGAGACAATTGAATCGAATGTATTTATCACATTATTATTATATGTATTGATTATTGTGTTAAATTTTCAGGTTCAATAATGGCTGTATCAACAGAAGGTATAATGAATTCAAGCCTTGATGACCCTGTGACCAAAGCTGTAATGGATAATATAATGGGTAATTTACCTACAAAAAAACCTCTTGTTAGATGCAATGATTGTGACCTTTCATTTACAAGTCAAACAGTATTAGATACCCATTTACAAGGTGCACGACATGCTAAACAGGTTTGTACAGGTAGACTAATATATAAAAATCAATGTATAAGATAATATGCACATAATGTATAAATTAAACACAATAACTTATTTCACAGATGAGATCAAAAAATATAATGGCATCTCTTGAAGAAACAAAAGTAGCATTTACAAAAGATGAAGAAACAAATGGACTAAAATGCAATGTGTGTAATGTTTGTTTAAACTCGATACAGCAGCTTCAAACACATTTAAATGGTATTTTGTGGGCTATTGTTATCCATCTTTTACATGTTTATAGTGTATTAAAAGAATTTTGCTTTCTGCAGGAAGCCGGCATAAAAAGAAAGCAATGAGAGGTAATAAGCCCTACATAGTAAGAAAATCACTACCATATAGAATTAGATATAGTCGCGCTATGTGTTTAGATAAAATGATGGGAAAGAATGTTATTGTGCTAATATACTGCCTACTATTGTTTATATTCGCATGCTTAACACTACTGCTTACATTTACTTTTCACTTATTTTTTTAAACTAATATCAGATCAGTTGCTTGCTGCCTAAATAGCTTTAATGTAACCATAGTTGAAATGCTTAGATATTTTCATCTTTGTTGTAATTTATACATTATTATTGATTATTATTTATTTATTTATTATGCATTTTCTATTATTTATTTATTTTTGTCGGCCAAAAATTGTACATAAATTATTTATTTATTTATTTATTTATTTATGAAAATATTGTCATAAAAATACAACTCAGTCACAAGTTATTTTGTTACACATTAGAACCAATAAAATTGGTATAGTTAAAATGGACACTTGGCTCTTTCTGTTTTGTTAAATCTTTTTCAGATGTATAAATTATACTTATTTCTTCTTTCCTGCAGTATTTTATTTTACTTCATTTTATCCATAGCCCTAATTTCCTTTAATAAACAAATGATAATAACCTATAATGCTAACCCATTACTAACTAACACTAATTATTAGTAATCATTAATAATCCACAACTAAAGATAATTACTACTTGCTCATATAAAATAATTTTAATTTTAATTTTATGCAACTAAAGTAATCAAATTCATATTCATTAAATATTTATTTAAAAAAATACAAAATTATTTATACATAAATATATACGCACATGCACGTGTAAAGCTTTTATATTGGTGTCTTTTGTTAAAATTGTTTATATTAATGTTTATTTTTCCCATAGCATGAATGTAGTGTTCAAGCTGATTTATTATCACATTTAACCGCATCAGCGGTTGTGATACATAGATAGTATTGATCGCACATTGATGCTTAGGTGAGTGGGATGGCAAAGAATTTGGCAATTCAGTGACATCAACTACCACAAATATACAGGAAAAGTCAGGATCTAAAAGTGCAACCCTTTCCTGTAACATGTGCAATAAAATTTTTAATTCTCCGGCACAATATAACGTGGTATGTCAGATTTACTATTACAAGATACATATAAACACTGCTGTTCATTAATAACAAAATGTTATATTGCAGCATATAACATCGAAAAGACATACCAGCAAATTAAATCAAATAAGAACTATAAAAAAGAAAAAGGTTTTCTCATATTGGAAAAAACCTAAAAGTGGTGTACATGCTAAAAATCATGTTTAATTCACTGTCAAACAACCTTGTACCATGAAGTTTCACAAAATCTGACATAGAAACAAAGTGCAACTAAATGAATACATCTATTTTAATACGTGTATGGATCATTCAGATGTAAATGTTTTATTTTTAAAAAGATTTAAAAACAATAATCTAAAATCCCATTATTTTTCATCAAATTAATTTAAAAGGTACATGCATGGTTTGCCCAGTGTATTATTTGTCTCGACACTGTTTCTTTGTATTATTACAGTATAAATGCATAATTGACATGAATCATGCTAGGAAATCAGACATATTTTAGTTATTGACAGTGCCTCTGGTATTAGCTGAAATAGTGCAAGAAGGCACTGATATATTGTATGAATGTATATACATATATCTACTTAAAAATTAATGGAAAAATATATGATGTTGTAATTCTTAATAAATTATGACTTTGTGAATCTTTGTGTCAAAGTTCTGTATCATTTTAAATTAATTTTCAGTGCATACTTGGCACATGATATTTTATTCATCATCCGACTTTGTCTCTGTCTCGTAACTGCTTAACAAACGACGTAATTCTGTATTTTGTTTTCGCAGAGATTCGGTTTCGATGTTCAATCGATGTCTTTCTTTTAATATTGCATAATACTTTTTAAGACCAACTATCAAATTGTCCCACAGTCTTTCTTTATCCTGCGAGAAGATGTTCCGATACTGATCCCAAAACCTTATTATATCCTCGTCCAATATGTTCCTCGACACAGTTATCTTTTCTTTCGACGCCTTGTTACTGCTGGCAATAATTTCTTCGTTCCTAACAAACTCGTATCTCTCCACAAAGTCTTTCAAAGCGTTCGATACGAAATCGGTTTCGACCACCAGCAGATGACCTTTGTTGCAGACCAACTTCCGTTTCGGTTCGCCAGTCTCTGAAAATTCAAAGTAAAAACTTTTTTAATCTATATTATAAGTTACCCTTATGATCATGAGACAATACTAAAAGGAAAGTGTGATTATCTTAACAAGTTAACTGGTTGTTGTAAGTATTCATTATCACGTACCATCGAGGATTTCTACGACACCTTCAGACACGCAAGTTGAATCAAGTTGTTCATTTTCAGTTGATGGAGTTGAATACGAAGACTCTATTGTGTTTATAGAAGACGCAGAGTCTGTAATGGACGTGGCTTTCTCTTCCGGCTCTTTGGCGCAACAATCTGACTGCTTCATAGCCATAATCAGCTTAGTTTCCTCCTCGTTGAATTGGTCGCTGCCGCAAACTTCCGATAAAGTGGTGCTAAAAGTTTGATATTTATCGTTGATGTTGCGATCTGAACGATTCCATGCATCTTCTTCTGGACGGTTGATGTATTACAGTCTATAAGGGCGTTGGAGCGACTTCTCGAATGAAGGGCCAAATGAAGAGCCAGAAGGGCGGTAATGTTTACCAGATTTACTTAATATGTTTATAAAGAGTATCGCGTTACTCGACTCGCGTCCCATACTTAAGCAGTATCACCTCGACAGCCCCAGCGAGCGAATGCTTAAGAATGAGTGCGGGGTACGCTAGGCGATACAAAGTTGTATTAATGTTTTAAACTGGTCCTTGCAGTCACCGAACGCGGACCCCATTGATAATGTATGGGCAGTTCTTAAGACGAGGCTTCAGGGAAAACAAGTGTACACCCTAAAACAATTATGCCACAGAATAAGAATGCTATGGAGATCATTAACAACCGAACACACTGAAGACCTCGTTAAAAGTATGCTAAAACGCTGTGAGGCTATACTACAAAATAAAGGAGATTCCACACAATATTAGGTACTTGCGACGTAGTATTATAAGTAAACTTTAGTGACTTTTTTGAATTTTTACAAAATATTTACTTGTTTCTTAGGTATAGCTCCAACGCTCTTATGAAATAGATTGTACTTACCTGGATGAAGAGGATCCTGAGGATGCTCCACAAATGCTTGGTGTACTCACAGGCTTGATGGAGCAAATGGGACAGCGTGCATATGGTAAAAAGAAGTTCAACAAGTATTGCAGTTCTTTATTAGACTTAATCTTCAGTGCCTGAAAGTATAAATGTTGTTGTATTCGATTTACGGTGATATACTGTCCCTGGCCATCGAATTAGGACCACTGAAAAATTTCGGTGGAAAAATACACATGTTAATATCTTGTGTTTCCACCTTTTGCTTTGATGACAGCAAAATACATACGACATAATGTTATAGCTGTAGAAGTAAAATTTGATGGCCAGGGACTAATTATTCGTTTAAATTACGTCGAATATCTTATCCAGTCGGATCAGTAACTTGTCGTTCTCCGAGTGGCTGGAGAGTAAATCCTTCAAGGTATCTTCAATGAAATAGTCACAGTGATTGGAAACTAATTTAACGATATGATTCAATAGACTTCGTTCCAAATTGATTTCTTCCAAAGTGGATGCTGGCTTGTATAATTTTGAAATTATTTTCTTCTTTTTCTCTTCTTCTTTCTCTTGAATAGAAAATTTTGTTGATTTTCATTGGGTAGATTTATATAAATTGTCTCAGAAAAGGAGATGTACGCTATGTAAATTTATTATGGTAACAGAAATCAAAATATTACAATGTAACACTGTCTTCAAAGTTGTATATTCGAGATTGAGTATCCAAATATTGTTTTTTACATTACAACATTATTAAATAATACCTCAAATGTTAAATCAACCTATGCACTACATTTTTCAAAATTAGTTCTTGAAAAACATAAGGTTCTCCCCTTAAAGCATAAAATGTAAAAAAGAAAAAAGAAAAAATGATCCTACAATGGACTTCGAAAACTTTTCCATTAAAAAATTGTTAAACAAAACATTTTGAGCACTAAGTACCTAGTTAGAACTACTTTTGCTTTAAAAATGAAGTCTTAGTCCACAAAATAGTAAAGGACTTTCTGATTTCTGTTACTAGAAAAGAACTTGCAATTTTTATAGTGTACATCCTTTTCGAGATTACTTGTTTAAAAGATTTTACGTTCTTTAAGGGCGCACATCGCGCCGCAGTACGATGGTAAATCTTCCTTTTTCAACAATTGTTCCGTCGGTGGTTGCCAGGCCATTCCCAGTAGCTGTTCGTGTATGATTCTGTCTGCTGTTAATATCTAAAACACGCTAATTGGAAGCAGATGATCTTGGTTGATTGCGCGTTGTCAGTTGTTACCTTGTTGACTAGTTTGTTCGCAGTTTTGATATTCAAGTCCCAGATCTGCATGTACTTCGTGTCGTTGGTGGTTGCGAGTAGGTCGGACTTCTCTTTCAGGTCTTGTATAGCTTTGTAGGTCTTCAATATCTCGTTCGTGACCCTTTGTATCTCCGCTCGCGTGGATTCTTCCAGCTCCACGTAGTTTTTCTTCAAATCGTTCAGCACATCCTGAAGTCTGAAATGATCATTAACCACAAGTGTATCAGACAAAGCTAAATATTCATTATTGTAAAGTTAATACAAACAAAGAAAATTGTAGTGTAATATATAATTTACATTTAACGATAGTATGTCATACCAATTATAGATGGAATTACACTTTGACTTGTATGGTACTTCCACTGTTAAATAATTCTTATACTATAAATCAGTAATCAACAAATTGATATAAAGTGATACAAACTTGTTAATTTTTCGTTTCTGTTGACTCTTCACGGTAAGGTTCTCCCCTTCTCGGCTCTTCAGCACCGTGTAATTGTAATTCAGCTTCTCGATGTTCATCAGACAGGCAGCCTTCATGTTCTGAATCTGTTGCTGAAGATTTTGTATTTCCAATTCGAACGCAATCTTCTGTTTACGAAATTCCTCCTGATGTTCCTGGATCGC
Source organism: Anthidium xuezhongi (assembly GCA_022405125.1). Classification (NCBI taxonomy): domain Eukaryota; kingdom Metazoa; phylum Arthropoda; class Insecta; order Hymenoptera; family Megachilidae; genus Anthidium; species Anthidium xuezhongi. Next base: position 8,593,050 of record CM039638.1, on the reverse strand, counting down.
CTTCCTCAAGTCTTCCTCGTACTCGTTTTGTATCTCTTTCCTCTTCTCTCGCGCTTCAAAGGTGTCTTCTTGAAGCTTTTCGTACATAATATCCCACTTCTCCGAGGAGGCTTTCAAAAGCAGCTTGCGCTCCGATTCGATCACATTTTCGATTAGTTTTAATTCGTGTCGATAAGCCTTCGCCATTGTATGCACCTGTATGAAGTTATTATACTTAAAAAGGAAGTCTATAATCTTCAGGAATTTTAAGAGATCCTAGAAGTAATAATTTTGCAAAATCATAGGCACTTCTTCAAAATAAGAGAAATTTGGGTACCAGGATTTCTTAATGTTTAGTTAATTGTTTAATTTGACACTCTAAATTGATTATTGATAAGATTCTACAACTGGGTTACCTAAACACTTAATTTGGTACTATTAACACTTTGACTACCATTTTATTTTTGACAAACTTTATACTCTGTTTCCAAAATATTTTGGTATTTCCATTATTCATAATTTAGAACGTCTAATAGGAATATTGGTAACCAAATAAATCAAAGAATTGTTAATTATATAAGCAACGATTTTCAATGTGAGTGACGTTATTAAACAGTTAATTTTAGGTGTAAATTTCTATTTTGTTTCAGAGTGATACGTGTTCTAAGAACCCATATAATTATGCAAAGTTGGAACCCAATCAATGCTTCGAGGATCGTATTCTCCCCTTACTAGAAGTTTCTAATTAATTTATTATCATAATTAATTATCAGTCGTTAAAATAGATTTAACTCTTTGCATACGATGAACGTATATTTATGTCCATAGATTGAGTCTAACGCGCATTTAATGAATCTTTTAATTAAAATAAAATATTAAAGATTGATTAAGTATACTTTATAAAAATTTATCAGCCAAAAATTATAATAATTGTTTACTAAGGGTACAGAATTCGTCGTTAAATGAACTGACTTGATTCTCCATCCTTTGTATAAGCAAATCAATGTCCGCGGCCTGTTTCTTCACGTCCTCTTCGTATATCAAATCTTCGTTCTCCAATTCCTGTTTCAGTTGCGCGATCAAGGAATCTTTTTTGTCGAGTATTTCTTGACATCTCTCGTTTTGAGCCTCCAGATCATCGTGAATATTCAACGGGTCTTTGGACTTAAGAATATCGGGCCATTTATCGGTAATCTCTTTGTACTTCACCATGCAATTTTGGTCCTCCTCCTCGAGCATCTGCAACAATTCTTCCCTTGTTTCCTTCATTTTCTGACGTCTCTGCAATTCTTTGGCATCGGCTGCAATTTTCACGCTGGTTATCTGTAAATATTTCGTGTTTAAGTTAGCAGGATAATATTTAATAATTATGCAATTTAAGAAAAGGGTTCTCTTCGTTGAGACATTCTTTTTGTAATATGGTAGACTTCCATGTAATAATGTATAATATTTTATTCTGATTGTTAAAAGGGAAATATTTTACTTTTGAAATTGTTCTGTTTAAAAATGTTATACGGGACCCTTTTTTGGCAAAAGGGTGTCAACTGTTCCTTCAAAAATCCAATATTTGTCTACAAATTTTAAGAATGATATCTGAACAGTTGAGTGAATAAAAGTATGGATTTATTTAATAACAATGTGATTATTAAAAAGCAGTTTTGAAAGCAAACAGAAGCAAGTAATTGGAAAAATGATACAGTAAGGAATTATTGAGAAAATTGAGTGAATTTTTGGAAAAAGAACAAGGAAGACATCCTCTTCAAGAAGTAATGAACATTAATTCCTTTTTGAAGCAACAATTTTAAAGAAATGATTAACCTTGATTTACTATTATCTTAAATATAATAATCAACGACTGAATGTTAAATAATTTATTATCTAATTGCACGTACCACTTCCTCCCCCTCTAGTATTAATTTTTCTAAAGTTTCAATGCCATCCAGAATTTGCTGCTCAACAGCAGTTACTTCCACAATTTCTTCAGTGTTACCCTTCGTTTTCCTAAAAATTTCATATTTAAAACATCATTGGACATTTTCAGAAACAAACTGCCTTTCTAATTGAAAGATCAAGTCTAATGTTACAAAAGAACTTGCTTCCTCAACACTGTAAAAACGATTAAATTAAAATGTATTTCTAATTTTTACCTAATTTTTTCTTCCATACGCCGATTAATACGAAGCCTGCGGGCCAATTTCCTCTCGTTCGGATCGGATGATAAAATAGACGGCTCTTCCTCCGCTACGGTTGCGATTTGTGAATTAGATTCTCGTAACAACGACATGATGGACTTCTAAAAAATGATCTGGTAAAATTAAAATCACGTTTATTTAGTACGATTATAAAAGAGTACAAATGGGTTAGAGACGATACAGATGGGTTAGAGAATTCGATCGTCAATTTTTTTGAGCGTTAATAAAACAAAAAGAACAAAAATTGTGAACTGCATTGAGTATTATGATAACGATACGAATTAGTTAATTAACACGTTGAATGCTGTGGGGGATGAAGATGAAAAGTTATATTTACTATTGTAATATATTGTTTGATGATATGACTTTGAATAACATTAATATTATATTTATTTAGGTAAATTGAAAAATACAACAATCTTATTTCAGAATAATAGTTATGAAATAGTGATTTGAAATGTCAGATTTGAAATATCAGAACATGAAATGTCAGATTTCACTGAAATAGTAAGCAGACTAAAAAGTAACACATCATAGCAACACCTGTGTTAGGTACAGCAATAGAGTAACTATGTAATGTATTTTTGTAGTTGTATGATCCAGGGGGTTGTGGAACCCCTTTACTTTCTTTCTTTCCTCCTGTATCGAGTACAATTGATATTAATAAGGATTAAAATAAAAGAAGGAATTCTTGTTCTTCAATTCTGTAACCCAGTAAGATACGTTATTATTAACTATTTGAATAAAATTATAATACTTCATACTTATATACAATATAACAAAATTGATCATTTTCAATCAGATTTGAATTTGATGGATTGTATTTAGTTGTTTTTTCTGAAGGAAGAATATTTGAACTGGAAGAAACTGTTCTATTACACCACACAGATACAAAATTTAGTTCCGTTAGTTCCCACATTTGACCGCTAGATGGCGATACTATTTCTAGATCCACAAAACGCTATTTTTTTTATTTTCGTTAATACTAGTAATAATTAGCCGTAATAGCATTATTCTTATTAAATCGTGTTCATAGAATGCAATTCTGACCGTGGAAAAGCCCAAAACTTGCTCTTTTTCTTAAAAAACGCGATTTTTTATTTCGTTAGTTCCGCTTCCCGCCGCTAGATGGCGCTGGCGGTACTATTTTCAGAGAGCGTGTGGTAATTTGAATACAAAAAACGTACCAAACGAAAAAAGCTTATTTTCCGCTTATTAAATTAATCCTTACTTAATAAAGTAATAATCTATCTCATTCTTGTTATTAATTCTTTATTATTTATTATTAATTAATTACAAAAATGAAGGGAAACAGCTTCATACAAATACCTGTTTTCATCGCCATTTCTTCGTTTATTATTCATCAATTAAATCGTAGTTTTTGCAATCACCATTATATCTTTTTCCTTAAGCCTATTACAAAAAATTAATTGCTTTATTATTAGTATTATTTATACAATTTAACTTTTTAGAGATTGTTTAATTACTTACGTCTAAGTTAATTCATTTATCAAGTAGCACTGAGTTTTTCAATAGTATTTTAAATATTTCGCAGATGAGTGGCATGTTTTGATTGTTAACATAAAAATTGCACTGCTTTTGAAACATCAAATAATACCAAATTAAACATAATAAGTATATAAATATTTATAAGTTACATTTGTGTTTTAGGATCCAAGAATGTATGTAAGTACAGTGACGAAAATACAAAAAAGATCGAAGAGTATCTTGTAATAAGGTCTCCTTGTGAATAACTAAAAACAAAACAAATTAAAAAAGAAGTTGGACGGTTTAAATATTATATTACTACACGAGCTAGCATCTGAAAAGCTTAATTTGAAAATTCAAACCGTCTTGTCATAATTAATTGCAATTACGTGTCTTATTACACATGGTTACCTCTCATTGCAGCGATCCATATATTAACTCAAGACTTTAATGTTTTAAATGAATTATAATACTGTTATTCAAATTTATTGTGACTATAAATTAGAAAAATATTACACAAAAATGACTTATTTGAAAAAAATGTTGCTTCGTTAGTTCCAGGTTCACCGCCAGGTGGCGATAGATGTATTATTTCGGAAACGTACTGATACAAAATTGAAAAACAAAAAATAAATGCACAGTATTTTTAGCTTACTCAATTGATTATTTTACCACACATCGTGTTCTCTTTTACTAACATTTACATTCCGATTAAGTGTATAAAACTTCAGAGCGAAGGTCAATGAATCGAAAGAGCAGTTTCATTATAAAGGATCAGTAATTAATGCTAATTTGATGCATAAATAAGTTAAATACTTAAGAAAACAAGTTAGGCAGTAAAACAAGTTGGGCAGGCCATAAATACTGCGAACCGTTATATATTTATAATATACACATTTTTTAATTTTCAGTTGTGTTAAAAATATCAAATATTTTGAACGTATGCACGGGCCGATCGTGCGTTTAAGATCAACAAAGAATTTTCAACGAAACGCGTAATTAATTATATGGTATGTTTATTTAACGGTAACCTAATTTCACCCTAAGATTTAATGGAACAATGTACGGACGTTGTACATTTGGGCGGTTATAAATCACCAGCACAGAACACGCAATAGGCGTACCTCGTTTTAACGTTCTCAGGACGAAACAGTCATGAAACTGGCTTCGTTTTCGGACGAAGTAATTCGAGTGCGACGGAAATCGCTTTCTCTAGCCTCGATGACGTACTCGAAACTGAGAAAACGGATGTCTGGTACTGTCGCCAATAAAAGTAATTTCGTATGAGCGAACTGTCGGGTACCGTGGAAAGAAAATGCAACGCGAAAGGATAAACGAACAGTAGATCTCGTGAAGTCGTAGGCACCGTATCGACGACGCCATGAATCTACAACTTTGACGTGATTTTAGCGGAAACAAGATGGAGCACGAACAGGCACGGCTCAATGCGGTCCGGTGCCCGCATACCACACAAGAAGTCATTATTCACGTATCTCGATTGAACTTTGAATAGGATAACGTTGGAAATAAATATTAATGAGATAAGTCACCAAAATTGAATAATTTCGAAGCATAACGTAATACATAGCTCTGCGCAAATTGTTACGAAATCAGTTTAAACTTTACTTTGGTCGCTCGTATACATTATTTAACATTTCGCATCATTCCTATTCGTAATATTTAGATTAAGACAGTTATCGTGGATTATTTATTACGACAAATCAATTAATCAAATAAAACTGAACGGAATTGTTACAAAAATCAAAGAAATTTTATATAATCACTTCTGTTCAAAATTTCTGTTCATAATGTATTCTATCGTAGACAGAATAACGTGATAACTTGAGATAATATTAAATTGAATATTTTGCGACATAATATTTCGATCTACGACATTTACACACAAAGCGTTCAGCCTAGTAAATCTTTCATTAGCTTGTAGGGTCCATCGCGCTGACGCGTCTGTTTGATCGTTACTTCCTTGATTAGAGAACACGTTACAAAGTTAAGTACTTTTATTTTCGTAATAATCCGATTTTCCGTCTTTATTCTTGGTAGAAAGTACCGATGCCCCGGGTAATTAGCTACCCGTAAACCGGCCCTGTAGAGAGCGGGATGAAAAGAGAGAGCGTACAACAAAGATGGCGGTTGAGAAGCAACGGCGGAGGTGGTACGATGTAGGAGGAAGAGGACGAAGAGATTACGGAGTAGGAAGGGTAGAGGAGAAAAGAGGATGGAATGACGGGATACGGTGTGATTCGTTAAGGAGGGCAGGGGGGGAGGGGTGAAGGAGCGCATCGACGGAAAGAGACGAGAAGAGACGAGGAGAGATGTAAAGGCGAGAAAGATAGAATCGGCCGACGAGGGACGAGCGCGGTTCGGGAGGGGTTCGGGTTAGCTCGTTCGACCCGTTATCCCTTCTCTCCCGGAGTCCCGAGTTCCCCCTACCTGTCCTTGCTTCGATTCGAACGAGTCACCCCACTCTCTCCCCTCCGGGGACGCACGAAAAGTTTCCCCCACCAGGGACACACTTCACCGGCTGGCGGGCGACGATCGCAATTGCAAGCCGCCGCTTTCTGAGGTAGACTCGTTTCGTTCCCCTACACGATTCTCCCCACCATTGGACAAGCAGCGATACTAGCCAGCGAGCCATACTACGCTCCCGCCACGGTGACGTCACTTCGAGTAGTGTAGTGCAGTGAGAAGGAGCGAAGCCAGCTCCATCCGCGTTACATGGCCCGAGTGAACGAAGCGAGTGCGTTTAAGACGTACGTATACAAGTGTGCATTGTAGCGATTCGATCGCTAATATACATAAATTTGTTCGATTAATGCACGTTACGTGACACGAGAAGTTGGTTGTTCGATCGACAGTAACGAAACGAAACCGCGCCTCGCTTTTACTGAGAAATGTATTTCGACGACGTATGATACCGTTAACGAGGAACGAGCGGTGTAAATTCAGTGATTGTGAAAGAAGCAACTACGCAAAGTGAATAATTAAAAGTAAGAAAAGAGAAAGAGGAGAAAAAAAGTAGTGTGTCGTGCGCGAGAAAAGTTACGCGTTGAAATTTAACAGGAAGAAAGGAGAGGAAAAAAAGTAGCAACGGTCAACTATCGTTCGTAGATCGATTGTTTTCAGTGGGGTTTTCGCGAGAGTTTGAAAGCGTATTTACAGCCTCTCTCTGTCGGTGTACGACAAAAACGAGGCATAAAGATCACGTAAAGATCGACGCGAGTGTGATATGCTTGGCAAATATGCGTCGGGATATATCGTCCGCGCTTTGTGCCCGGTGTGCTTGGTGTGACGTGTGATTAGCCGCCTTTCTTCATACGCGATCCAGTGGTATACGATGTGGTGTTCGGCGACGGTCCTGATTCTCGTAGCCGTTGCCATCAGTGGTGTCCACTATCGAGGCTCCTCCTCTTCTTCGTTGTCGTCGGCGTGCATCGCGACGCAAAAATTTTATCGCGAGAGCTCCGTTGCTACCCTCTTCTGTCGACCGATCGTTCCACGGCGCTGCCCTGACGACAGCACTCGTCGTGCTTGGGGTCACCACCTTCCGGCTAGTGACTAGTGATAATCTGTTTGTTGCCAGTGATTAAATTGGGAGTGTTCGAAGTGGGAGGAAGCTCCTTGCTTCGTCGTGGAATACACGTAACGGTTCTCCTTCGTCTTGTCGCGTGTGTGTCGCGAGCTCCACGAGTTTTTCATTTTTTTTCCTTTTGCTTTCGTGAAACGAGTACAAGATCAATTGTGTTGGTTCGCGAATTCATATACGGATCACTGATTTATCGCGTAACGAGCGAAGAGCAATTTTAAGGAAAAAAAAAAGAATATCGGAAAACGAGAAAAGAAGGCTTCCTTAGCCGACCCGCTGGCGGTATTGAATATCGGGTGGTGTGGTGAGAGTGCCGTGATTAGCGTCGGGCGAAGTTGTGTGTCGTTGTACAGTGCCGCCAAACGATACCACAACATCCGATCCCAAATGAAGAGTTCGGAGCAAAATGGTTAGAGAGACACGTCACCTGTGGGTTGGAAATCTGCCGGAAAACATCCGAGAGGATCGCATACGAGAGCATTTCAAACGGTGAGTGCCTTTTGTTTTTTTTTCCACTATTTGTATGCCTTTCTAAGAAAAGGCACCTTACGTAACTATACGTACACCAAGTGTTCCGGTAAAAATTCAGACACATTATTCCCTCGATTAGTGTGCATAAAATTACGTTCCATCTCGTACCTACATCTCTTAACGCGTAGAGGGTACGAACCTTTGAGATTTCTCGTAAGATTTACAGACTTCCTAATTTGTCGAAACAGTTCCAATTTACCCGTGAACCGTTCAATTCTACCGTAAAGTTGCCGAAAAAGAAACTTCGGTCCCTTTACATATATTTTCAGGACAGGGAATAGCACGTTTGTATTGTTGCCATAGTTGGGTACGGTCGACGATAATTTCGTCTAAACTTTTACGACTATGTATGGCCGTCCTTTTCTAACATCCGCTCGGCGCTGTATCGCCGGCTAAGTCTAGACGTGAAATATTGTTTATATTTTTTGATCGATAGATGAATACGTAAAGAAAACAAAAAAAAAACGGCAAGTTATATGACTTGCTCGCTATTCGTACGCCTTTGTTTATATTTTTGTGTGCTAATGAAGCATTATCGGTTAGATAGAGCCAGAATTCTGGGATACGTAAGGTGTACACGATGTTTTCGATTCTGTACGTAGATCTCGAGGATCCTGCACGCGTATATACACACCCACACCTTTCGTATACATACGTATACACCACACGATATACAGAGAGCCTTGGCTCTGTCTCTCCTCTCCTCGTAGCGTGAGCGCGCCGTCATTTGTTTTTTCCCCGAAGTAATAATAGCTGAGGACAGCCATTTTGAGAGCTCGCAGCGGCACGAAGTTATTGTTCGACAGTGGCGCTCAAACCGTGGATCCGTTCCCAGGGCACGCCTTCAGCGTGCTTCGAGAACGAAAATATTAAATGAAATATAAACGATTTATAATATTTATTCCATTATTACAACACTTTATTAACTGTTTAGCTAAGATTGTGATTACAACAGTAGTCTCCTTAAATGAATTTAAGAATTATTCAGGGTTATCAACACGTTAAATTTCATTTAATATTTCACTAGATAATTATTCAGTTTTCCTTAATTCGTTAGTCACAAGTTTAGAATTGAAAATTATTTTATTTCATATATTACTAGCAAAGAGTAGATGTTTTCTTTTGGGTATAATTACATTCATAATCTGTAAAGCAGAAAATAGTTTTTTTTTAAATCATTTATTTAGTTATGAATTTTTGCAAAAATAGGAAAGATAGGTATCAAGTTACGTTTAGTGCTTTAAAATATAAGAAAATTAAAAACGAATTTGCAAATCGCGTAATTGATTTAACGTATAAAATCATTTTTATAGAAATATATTTATTTTATGCTTTTTATCGTAAATTCTTTTTCTATTTTTATTTATACGTTCAGTACAGAGTCTTATAGAATATAAAATATGAGTGTGGCAAAAAATACAGGTAAATTGTGAAGGAATAAAGATCGAAGTAGGAAAACAAGTGAAAACTAACGGTGACGTGGCGCAGTGTCGCTCAAGCCGGGGATACCCGAGAACGCGAAACAAATTACAATGTAGAATGATTTAATACATTTTAGTTACAATGTTGAAGAAACTGGTTCATAGTTTCATTAATATTCGTTCATACGACAGTTATTTATAGGTTCACCAAAATACATACTGCATCATGTTTTACATAATAAGTTCAGTATATTACGAACTACATATTCCATGATTCAAATTTCGTTTATTATCAATTATATATTTATTAATTATGAGTTTATTCCATTAGTTACGTAAATATTTCTATATTATTTTTATCATATAGCTATTCTTTTTCATTCTTTATATAATTTGAAACTATAATTATATAAAATACAATAAAATTAATAAAATATTAGGAAATAAGCATTAAGGCTGTATCTATAAATTTATAGATATCACTAGCCATTGCTGTTAAGCGTTTAATATTATTTTTGTAGTATAAAATATCGAGATCTCGTGATGCAGTATTGTTTAATAGAAAGTGGTTTATTTTTGAAGAGAAATGAACGACCGATGTTTTCGATACGAGTTCTAATACTGTTTCGTGCCATTAATTTTTCTCGAAACGCACATGTCGGTGAATATTCGCATTGCCAGCGGCGCTACATTTTACGTGCCAGCTGGCGATACTTGGTTTGTACACTGGCTTCGTTCTTACGGCCGTCTACCGTGCGTTATAGCCTTAAAGGTTTGTCCTTAAAATGGCGGGTGGCGTCGTTACGCCGTTGACCTTTCGTTTCTTGAAACGCTCGTATACCGAAAAAGAATCGCTTCCTTTTCAGCGTTTTCGCCGAAACGATTTTGCACGTTTTCAATCGTTACATAATTTTTAAACGACTTACAAGAAAATGCAAAAAAAAAAACGCTTGATAATAAACGACCGCTCGTACACGGTTCGCTTATCCGTATGGTTATGTCTTGCAAAAGGACGGATCGCTAGTTTATTTATAAATTTTCAACGTTACATAATTCTCGAAAATAGTAGTTGGTAACCATATAATACGTGTCCATCTGCATGGATATATAATGGGTGTTGCGTTTTCGATTCTTTTAAAGGAACACGTTCCTTTTATACTTTTGGTTCGAGACGGCATTTGCACAAAAATAAGAATTCCGTCAGACGTCGCAGCCTGCGTACGTTTGACCATTTCTTTGTGCAAAGCATGTACGGGGCCCGAATCTGATTCGAGGATGTGTTTTGAAACGCACGTCCGCTACATTCTTATGCGTATGGCATGTGCATCGTATTCGTGCAACGCGTTACACATCCACTTACTGAAACGTATTTCCCTCTGTATATATATATAAGACTGTATATATATATACATATACATGTACATACATATACATACATATACATATACACAAGCATGGCATATGATGTACCTCCGAATTTCTCTGCGTTCAACTACACGCGAGAGATATAACCGTATCCATTGAGTGTGCACACCTATACCTGCATACATATATATATATATGTGCCCCGTGCACAAGTAATATGCACACGTATCGCGTTTGCAATTTATGGTCACACGAAGATAAGAGTATGCAGAGCTTTCGTACACACGTATACCTGAACTCGAAGCTGTGTATATGCACGTTTAGATTATATTTACAATTTATGCGCGCGTGTGCGTGTGTGTATAGGTCGGTATATTGACAGAATGCTTTAGAACGTGCATGTGTGTGTGCGCACGCGTACATGTATGTACGTGCGGGTTGCCGGCGTATTTTGTTATATTGATCGCGCGTGGTCGACCACCTCCCCTTTGCCAGCCTCACTCTGCCCCATCTCTCCCCACCCCATATCGTACCGCGCCCCTGCACCCCATGCTCACCCCACCTTTCGGGCTCTGCGCCTCGTCCTCGTGTTCCACTCGACGTCACCCATCCGAAAACCTTCGACTCTCCAACCTCCAGTCACACGCATTTTCGTGTGTTGGTGTATATCTACGATGATATACGAGCTGTCATAAATATGTATCCAAGTTACATATACCCTTCTCTATGTACGCCGGGACTCTCGTTGCCTTGTGCGGTTGTTTCTTCTTTCTAGCGGCAATCGAATTCCTTCTTTTCTCTTTCCTTTTGGCCACCGGTGCCTTTAGGCGAACGGTGTATTTCGTACGATAACGGCTCGCTTATTTTACATTTTAATATCGATATTATCAGGGAGAGACATCTCTTAAAAATTTCCCTGTGAGAAAACTTAATATACAGGGTCGGAGATCGCACGATTAATTGGAACATTGCTCTCTTGACGCATTGCGCCGTTGGGACACGGTTGTTTCTATTACCAACTCTACAAAATGAAATTTTCATTTTTACTTTCAATCGTCGTACGTTTTTACGGTATACCGTGTAACTTATTTTGCCAGTATACTCTGTAACGTCCGTGTTAGGTAAGCATTCATGGTTAGGACATAGAAGTAAAATCGCAATGTAGTTCTCTGTCTTTCTCGGCGATGTTTCGTGTCGTTTTGGGCAATTCAGACATCGAGGTCTCCTCATGTACACACACTCGCGCGAAGAAGCCGATACCGCCAAATTTCTTCATCCGTCGACCCTGTTACGGTATCTGGCAAACGGCCGGCATTGCGTTTCAAACTGAAACGACTATGTTGCCTTCTCTCCTTCGTACTGTCTCGCGGCGTGTCTCTCGTTTCGTGACGTTGCCATGTCTGCGCCGGTCGTTTACGTGTTGTCGGCCTGGCAACGTTGCATCTTTTGCCCTCTCACACAGAAAACGCCGACAGAGTCGGCGGCTTGGTAAACGGAGCACTCCGTATACTTGCCTCGATCATCGTTCTGCGAAGTCGGATACCGAGTTGCTCCTTCATATGTCGTTCAAAATTATTTCTTTGCATCTCGAAAGTGTTCGTTTTTAGGGGAAATTACGGTAGCTCGTGACGATCCTTCGTAACACAGTGCTTTTTATCCTGCAACTCGGGTAGGTTCGCGAGTGAACGATAGGATACGAAAGTGATTTCCTGTTTGGAATTTTTAGGGCATTGAAATGAAATGATGCTTCCAATCGAAACACGATGTTCGCAATGAACATGTCATAAGCTGGCAAGCTTCTTGCAGTCGGTCTTAATATGTAACGAGGCCGATGCGTCCTGGTACCTTTATGTTTCAATATATTATAATGCGACAAGTGTGTATAATATTTCTACCGTAACTCAAGTATGTGCATGGCTCTCTGGATTATATAGTATATACATGTACATGCACATGTCTCGTATGTTCTCCAAGGGCTCTTGGCCACGTAGAATACACGACTGACTTTCACCAGCTAAGACACAGAGTTCAAGAAGGAGGCGGACGACATATTAGCCGTTCCGAAAATATCGGCCCGGACTTAAAACTGCTCTAACGCTTTCTCGTTCCTCATATTTTCATGACTTTGTACCTATTCTTCAATTCTGGTAACAAATTTTGTGTTAGTCGAGGAACAATGAGTAGATTACCAGGTCTTTCCTTATTTTTCTTCAATGGCGCCGAGATTTTATAATAAAAGGATCGAGAAATTGGTATAAATATGATCGAAAGATATTTGTCGAATTTTCTAAAATAAAGAAAATACAAACACCGTAAGTTTAGAAGGATATATTTCAGTAATTTTTAAATAATACTCGAGTTAGAAAAATTGTCACCCTCTAGAAATTTTCCAAAATTCAAATTTACAGTTCGCTGAACAGAATTTATCTGATAAGAGAATTATCATGTACTTTGATTATGTATCTTGTTTTTTGTTTTTGTGAAACGCTGTACCAAAAAGTCATTTCGATTCGTTCTCATTTGTTCATACGTTGTTCGGTAGCATAAAATCGAATGGAACGAGTATACCGTTCAGTGACCCTGTTTAATAGTTGTTAAACGTGAGTGCCCTCATTTTTCTTTGAAGTATGCTGCATGCACAAATAACGGTACAGAAAATATTTTTAACATTTCTCGATATTTTCTTTGTGATCGCAAGTCGTGGCAGCAAAACTGGATCCGTGTTCCACAAAGAAAAGACTAACTTACGAAATAGATAAGCGAATGCACACACCGTAGGCGTAACCTCGGATTTTTAATTATCGCATACAAACCTCTGTCGGTTCTTCTGTAAATTATGTATCTATAGGTATCTTCTGTAAATTTACCCTACGTTTCTCTCGATTCATCCTTTCCTTTCCATCAGCGGTGTTTATTTTTTACGAGTTCGTACCCTCATGGCTATTCCAGAAGTATTTCGTGTACCCAGACACCTGCTTCGCCGAACTTTCTTTTCCTGTTCCCCCTTCGGAATATATAACGTTTGGTTCTCTGTTGTTCGGTATTAATAGAATGCTTTATGAAGTTTCAAGTGGCCGGACATTCGACGTGAAATATACGTATTCTCACGAGATGAATACCGTGGCGCGCGGCGAGGGTTACGATCCGTTTCCTTTTTTTTTTTTTCATCTCCCACTTTTCGTTTCTTTTCATTTTTATCGGAACTTTTCGTAATTTATGCGATGGTTTTTTTGTAACCGCACGTACAGTCCGGGGAAAACGTGCTCGAGTGACCCAGAGGGCTCGCGAGAAATTGTGGATCTGGAATCGATAGAGTTTGCGAGCGGTGTTGCCGGCAATCCGCACACCACGATCAAATCGGCAACATCGCGTTTACATGTTGGGGGCCAGTCAGAACGCGCGCGTTTTTTGTAGATTTCAAGGCCCCTACCTTTCGGATTCGAAAATAAATCCCTCTTCACGGGGCCCCGTGCGGACTTAATTGTATCGCGTTACACGCGCTGAATCCTTATGGCCCCCTCGTCGTATCTTCGGTAAAAATACAAATCTCTTTGTTGTTCGAACATTTTGCATCACGGTTGTTCCTTATCGACGTTTGTTAGCATACGTAACGATCGAACTTGGAAAACAAAAATATCTGATAAGAGAGATCGTGAGTCGGGATAGTTCGATGAAAGTATCGTTATCTAGTTATTTACGAAATTGTACCTTGTTTATTCGTAGGATCGTTGTTTCACGTACGGTCATATCTCTATATATTATCGAGTTATGAGGTTAATATGCATGTACGTTCGGCTACACGTGCACGAGGAAAGAACAAAGGAATCTTTCTCACCGCGTTCAGTTGATATTTTTCAAGCATGGAATAAGTAGAGCGAGGCTCCGTTTGAAACGCCTCGAGGGGCCTGGTAATCTGAGATCCGGAACCAGCCCGAGACATCCGGACTCCGGGGGTAGGGCCCAGGTTCTCAGGGACAAAGGGAATTGCCATAATAGATTGGTCAAATACAGGCAACACCTCTGCCCCGGTGAAACCCTGTTTCCAGGCATCGACTTTTCGTCAACGTATAAACAGACGAGTTGGTCGATAGATATATTCTTATACCGACGAACAAAAATTCCTTAGCAACAGTATCATTATTTTTCCATAACCCAAAAGTTAACCTTAAACAATTCGTTGAACAATGATATCCAATAAGTTATCATCTGTTATTTTAACAAGAAATTGATTTTTGAGCATATCGGGGCAGGATATCGTGCGTTTTTCTTAATTCCACGAATCAGAGACCGGAAAGGAAAAGCGTGCTGTAAAATCCTGGATACGGGTCTGTGCTTAGCTAGACTCTGTCGAGTAGGTAGGTAGACGAGCAGGCAAGGCAAGGCAAGGCAAGGCAAGGCACAGCACAGCACAGCACAGGCAAACAGGCAGGCAGGCAGGCAGGCAGTTCGACATGGTACACCGATTCGAGCTGGCAACGTCGCACATTGGCCAGAGGGAAGCCTGGCAACGCCGCACGGCTATTATGTAACACCCGGCAACGTCGCCGGGATACACCGAGGGGCGCCGGGAGTGAATATCGGTGGGGAGGAATAGGGGAGATGGGGAGAGTCAGAGAAGGTGGGCGGTCGGGGGAGAGTGCTAAGGGAAGGGTGAGAGGAAGAGGGTGGCAGATGGGAGGGATGGGGAGGGGGGAGCATTATATACGGTAGGGAGAAGGCGCACATACACGCCAGGGTCCCCACCCTTTGAATTGCTGCTGCGTCACACGAGGCATTGCAACCCCTTGTGTCCATATAGCGTATACACGCGTATATATACGTACATATACGTATAGAGTGCATGTATATATATCCGACGCTCGAGAAAACCACCTTATAGCGAGGAAGAACCCCTCGAAAATGGGGCTTCGAGGAACGACCGTCCGAGAAAATATATATAATATATATATATATCGCGAGTAGAGCGTGTGCGATAACGAAATTTCCTTTCCGCCTTGCCGGACTTTAGACTCGTCGAGATTATCGTTCGTAAATCGTTACGATCGTACGTACACCGGGTATTGAATAGATCAAGATCGATAAGGAGGCCCGCGAGGAACGATAACATCGGGAGCGTTTATCGGTTCGATCGGGATAGGTGGGTGGAAGAGTATCGTTCGAGAACGTTGGGTTATGGTGAAAAATAGGATTTTCGTATGTAAAACAGGGGGAATGAGATAGAAATAATCTAATGAGTCATTTACGATATGCTCGTGCTTAGTTACGTCATTATTCTAATCAGGATCGTTTCTGGGACAGAGAAAATCGTGTGCGTTCCGTTTCGAGAGAGTACGTTGCATTTTGTACTTATTATAGTAATCCGAGAGAGTCTTGGTGCTGAAGTCGCAGAAAAGTAATGATATTACAATAACTTTTTTATTTTTGTTATAAAGATTACAGAATGGAAATAATTTTCAGTTATTTTTGATAAATAACGCTGAGTATGTGAATTAGTGACGTAAAGTTCGCCAATGTTTGCAAATTTTTCAATTTTCGTATGGGTATTTTTTCTAAATTCAAATGCTGTAATGGGAAAGAATTAGCTGTTACATAATTTGATCAAATTAACAAAAAATATGGATCATTTATGTGACATTATTCTTTGAAATTAACTCGAAATTGAATAAGAATAATTGTTGAGTAAGAAAAATCATTACCATTTTAAATGATCAGCTTCAATGTATTCGATTGATTAAATAAAAGAAAAAGATAGAGATTTTATCTGTAATCTTTTAATACCATTAGCGGTCGATAAAAATTACAACACTTCAATTATGTCACAATTTTAAATCGTACAAAATCATTGAACTCGATGAATTTTAATTCTTTTCTTTTTTTCTTCATAGAAAAAAAGAAATCTATTCTGTACGTTCTGTACTTTGGAAAGTTCTTTGCATAATCCATCCATGCAAATAAAAAAATGTTGTGTCAAAGTGGAAAAAAGTGCCGCGAGAGAAAGCGCGTGAATACGTGGAAAACATCCCGTTAAGAATCTTCAGGACTCTGTTAGAAATTCTGCGGTAACTAGAAACTATCGTGAAAGAAACGAACTCGAAGGTGTGAATTGACAGAAGAAATGTTACATTATTAGAAATTAAATAATTTTGAGATATATTTAAAAAACTTTGAAACTCCCTGATGATATTTTTAGAAATTTAAAAATATATTTTTAACATTTCTTTTGGAACCAAACAGCTAATACATAATCGTGTGAATAGAAGGGAAGCGAAAGGGTTAAGTAAAAAATGTCTTTCTTATTATACAGAATTGGGTGCTATAATGTTTCCCAATTGTTACATTTGATGTCCTCTATAATTTATTATTGTTGACGCTTTTTAAAGGTACAAGTAGTCGTGATAGCATTGTGGAGCCGACTCTTATTACGTAACCTTTGAATCAATCCCTTATTCTAATTGTTCCATCGAATCACGTTCAGGAGACGGTCACGACAGTCTCTCCCCTTAGGCATTGTTAAAATCAGCAAGGGCCTTCGTAACGTTTTGTCACGTGCACAGAGAGAACGCGTTCTCGTTTTTCTATTCGAAAACGCTTCTAGGCGATCCAGGCTGTACGCAAATGCGTCAGCAACCGGTTAAAGGTTAAAATTATGCAACGGAAACAGAAGAAGCGTTAGCAGGTGCATTCGAAATTGCCCGACGAAATTATCACGGTTTAAACATAGATTTCGATGCACATCGATTTTCTATCGAGGACGGCGAGACCTACGTCACGTTTCTTCGGCATAATATTAATGGACACCAACGGGTTCTAGGAGGAGTTCGATGAGTGTCCTCGGTTTTTTTTTTTAATTCTTTTTATTGCTATTATTTTGTCCTTTGGACACAAAACACGGCGGTTAGCCTTGCTCGCCGATCGAAACTAGCACACGCGCGCGAACCGCGATTATTATTTAACGTCCTATGCATCTGCTAAAGACGGCACAGTAAAATCTGCCTATAAGCACGATACGAAGGTCTTCATCCGTCTCTAGCCTTTGGACTGAAAATACACAGGTAATCACCGTGCAACGTGATCGTTAGATTCTTGGAAAATATCGTTCGTGTTAGACGAAACGAGGAAAAAATTCAACAAATAGAGTCTGTTTCGAGGAGCTATTAGAAGGATGATATTAATTCTCGAATGATTAGTGTAACACGTATAATGCACTGTTTTCGATTGTTTTCAATTTAGAGGGTCAAGTTTCTTTTATTTTTTTAATGACTCTGAAATATTTATAATCGTTAAGAATCTTTGCTTTTTGGATTTAAACAAATTTTAACCCTTTGGACTCGAAGCACTTTTGAATATAATTCAATTCAGGTTTCTTTTTTAATAAAGAACCCAAAATTCGAGAGTACTATTTTAAAATTAATTTTCATTTCTTTCGATAGTTTGCTATATCTTAAATTTCACGTTTCAAATTATTCTAATGAATTACACGTGTTGCCCTTGAGGCGCCACTCGAAAACGGTTAAAGCACTCGATTCTGTATTTTAAATAATAATTACACTTAATAGTAAAATTTTCTAATTTTTATTATTTCGAGGATATATTTCAGACAGATGTAATCTAACCCTTTACTGACGATCGTCATATATTGTATAAATCTACGTCGCATCAGTGCAAAGAAAATTTCGTTGGATATAGATAAATGGAAGGTTCCTTTATACTATTTGTCTTGGAACGATTAAGAAATTCGAAGTTTTCTAATAGGCTCGCCAGGTTTCACTTTATATTTCGGTCGAGAAGGGCCCTGGATATAGTCCTTTCCGTTCAAGAATCGATTCTGCTCGGTCGACTTCGGCCACGTTCATGAAGTTGCACAATTTCGTTAAGGAATCCAGATTCATTCAGAAGTTTCGCAATTACAAGAGCGGTGTTTGCATGTTTAGAGAAAGCGAAATAAGACCGGGGCGGCCCACGCTCCCGGCCCGGGATAAACCGTTGCAACGAACTTTGCCATTCATAAATATCGATGCTTAAAATAAAGAGTGCATTAAAAGGGGGTGGGGCCACTCGAAGACGAGCAGTAAAATTACAAACCTCACCTCCTAACGTACCGATGCTTCGTGCCAATGTTTCCTCGAGATTTATTTCCGTCTCGTTAAATCGTGCGTTTTATCAGTTTTGATCCTCGCGAAATAGGATAGATTTACTGGTTCCTCTAAATAAACAAGAAAATAATGAAATAATTCATTTTTTATTTCAAATTATTAATCTTATTAGTATACAAATTTCTTTCATTAAATCAGTTCAGTTTTATTATATTATATTAATTATCTTTATTTATTTTGTTACATTGACTTTACTTATGAAAAGTACGATAATATTTCGATTAAAGTTAGATATAATAATTTTGAAACAAAAGGAGATAGGTTATATTGGTTGGTTAATGCTATGTATAGAATCTACTAAATTAAATCACTGGTGTTTCAAAGATTTTTCTTCCAAGAATAATTAATTCCTGTATTCAGGGTAGAAGTAATTCGGACGTTGATTCGGTATTGAATGGGTTCGAACAATGTTACGCGATATCCTCATCCCTTGATTCTGTTTCTAATGTTACCTTTAACCCTTTGTTTGCGTTATGTAACGTACAGGTATATGCTCGAGATGAATATACCCGTGGTAGTCGATAATTACTCAAGGACTGCTATAAACGGACAATGGTTCTAGCATTTCGATCGCTCTTTTGTGGACTGTCTTTCAAGAATATCGTAAACAAATTAAAATAATCTTATTCCATTTAATCCAAATGAACAGAATAAATTTTAGGGAGAAGAATAATTTAATATTTTATAAATCCACTTCGAATTTAAAGAGCTTTAATTCAATTATGGTCTTGAGATGATCTTTAAAATTTTAAGTATTTTTGTTAATGAATTCACTAAAAAAAGTGAATCACTTCATTCACTTCTGCATTGTTTATTAAATTTTATAATAAATATTACAAGGTTTTTCATTTCTATAATTCTGTTATAATTCCTATATTGACATCTGCTGCTTTTTTCTAACGAAAGGGTTAGTCATCGAGCAGGAAGTAGAGCACTCGATGTGCAAAAGCAAAAAAAAGGAAATGGTAGTGGCACTTAAAAGTGACGTAGCGACACGAATCGAAAGAGGCCGCGTCTCGTTTCTTTCGGTGTTTTTTTAGGCCGGTCATATGCGTCTGTTGTTTCGTAGTTCAACGACACCTCTTGCCTCCGCCGCCTCCGCGCCTCGACTCACCTTTTCCACGGCGAAGACGAGACACCTCCTTGTACATATATAATAGAAACGGAGAAACCCGGAGACGGAATAAGGCGTTGTTACACGTATAGTATATGATCGAGTGTCGTGGCTGCAAAATAACCGCGCGAACGCGGAAGAAAGCGTACAGAAGCGAGCCCTCGGACAATAAATATTCATAAGAACCGGTGCTGTTGTAGGACTACCGAGACTACGTGCTCCTAACGAGAGAAACTCGACGTGTTGGTATCCTTGTCTGAATTAGGAGGTGCAGGAGCGTAGGAAGCCGATTGCTAAATGATAAAATTTAATACCCTCTCTGTGGCCGCTAGATACATATTTCCGTCCGGTGAGTTTCGATTTCTTGGACGTTGGATTTCGTCATGAACGCTTTTTCGTACGAGATGTAATATTTACTTCGGTTTCTTTTTTAATTAAATGAGCTTCTTGCGGCTAAATGTATTGTATTACATTTTGTACTTTAGGGAAAGGGTTAATTATTGTATGGAGGTCGATCATTAAGTTGGCAACTAAATTTTTGACCTCTTCTTGTATTTTGCATTAAAATTACTCAAATTCAATTACACGAGGTTTAGAAAATTAGAAGTAATTATTAATTCTAATTGGAAATTGCTATTTATAGAATTTTAATATTTGAAGTGTAATAAATATAGCATAATATCAGTTTTCTGTCTATAAAAAATATGAAGATCGTGAATTTATTTGCCAGCTTAATATAAGTATGAAAATTATGATACGTAGTAAGTTTTTAACAAAGAAGGTTTGGGAAATTAACAAAACCATACTATAAAAAATACTAATTTTTGTCGCCATCACAGCTTTTGAGCTTTCTTCTGCAGCATTTTGTACTCTGCTTTTTCCAGTAGACTTATTTTCATTTGTTGATAAATCTTCCTAAATCTCATAGTACAAAGCTTCTGAAGCTAAAGAATATTTGCAATGACACCATTTTTTAAACGTGTAAAAATTGTAAGTGTTCAATAACCCGTAACTATCCTAATCTGACAAGAAATGTAACACGTAGGACTTCAGAAGGGTCTCTATTAAGTCAGCGCCTCTTTAATGTTTAACCAATAGTATTTCACAATTTTTATCCTTCCCTTTCGCATAAAACATCGTTACGGTGCTTGAGAGTTAATTTTACACCTTCCTCCATAAATTTCAGCTCAACAGGGTTAATATCCTCGTGAA
This sequence comes from Anthidium xuezhongi, assembly GCA_022405125.1. Classification (NCBI taxonomy): domain Eukaryota; kingdom Metazoa; phylum Arthropoda; class Insecta; order Hymenoptera; family Megachilidae; genus Anthidium; species Anthidium xuezhongi. Next base: position 8,571,994 of record CM039638.1, on the reverse strand, counting down.
ATGGCGCATTAATAGCATTTTTCTTCAAACATTTCGAGAAAACACCTTTTTTCGATGGTCATCGTAATGACCTTTCGTAACAAAAGGGTTTGAAAAATTTACGGAAAGAACGTCCATCGACGACCTGAATAGTTAACCGCTTACCGCAGTCACCTTTTGAACGAAAGATCCGGGTTCAAAAATCTCCTCCCTCCCCGACAATCGATACGGTGATATATGGAAAGCGTGTTTATCTATCCCGGAAAATGCTCGAAGTCGAAAGGATTAATTAGACGGATTAAAAACATTCTTCACACCGTGATGTTAATTCTGTTCTTTCTGTGTCGCCTCGTAAAGGTTAAACGAGTCTTCTGACACAACGAGAGAACGAGTTAGAAAATCTACATGCGAGCGACAGAGACAGAGCTATGCTGTGTTGTGGAAGATGAAAAGAGAGAACGATAGGCTATGATCGTAATAAAACCTCCTTCGTCCTACAACCGCTTTTGCCGTGTATCGCTTCTATGTATATAGTGTCATAATGGCTTTTATTATAAACTTTTGCAATTTATCCGTGATTGAATGTAAGATTAAAATTTCGTGGAGGAAAAGATAGTGGTATGATTATAGGGGCTATTCGAGAATTAGGTATTTTGTATAGTTGACTGGTTATTTTTACAGCGACACAAACATGTAATTTACTGGGGAATTTTTTAATGTAGAATTCACGTTCCATTTTTGTTAGAATAGAAAGAACAAAAGTAAATTCAGAACGTTTTTGGGGAAAAAATCATTTTCATAAAGTATACTCAGGTATTTAGTATATTTCCTGGTCGTCTAAAATGTATTATAATTCGTAAGAATAATAGTAATATGTATCCAGTTTCAAGACAAGTCCAAGACAGTTTTAAATTTCATTAACACTATCTACGTTTTCTTTAAAATTGAAAATAAAGTAAATAACAAAATAAATAAAGGATAAAATATATTTGGACAAAATTTATTAGCAAAATTGGAAATACCCAAATATCCTTGGTGATACATGTATTATTACAAGCTTACGGTAAAAATTAATACGTAAATTCCAATACACCCAACAGTAGTCCACCAAATTTAATAATTTTGTATTGAATCATTAAATTTATTACACAGTGTTTACGTTCACGTTTCATTACAACATCCATGTACCACGTTACTCGTAGAACACATTGATAAAATTGAAGACACCCTATATAGAATCGAATCCTGTTTCTCTATCTGTATCGCTCTCGTAGCTCTACGTATACATACACATGTATATGCACACACATTCACGTGTATAGGAGGCCACGTACACGTACAAAGTCAGCATTTTGCTGTACACTCACCTTTCGGTCGTGTATATCAGTAGAGAAGCTTTCCTGGCTCGACTGAACGAGCGTCGTTCCTACTACCGGCTGGCCGTGACACACTTATTCCATCGGCAACACAGAGTAAAGTGGCAGCCATCGCGAAAATCTCGTTGTTTTTCAAGTGACATATTCTTGAAACGATGCTTCTGCGAGGATCCGTGAAACGTTCGCGAAATAGTGATTCATTTGGCGACGCGTTTACTTGGTTTTATCACGCGAAACGAGACGAGGGTGCGGTGAACCCGTTCGAAAGCGCTTTTTCATGTTAGGAAGTGGGAAATTCGTATCGGATGAAAGAATCTTTGTCCGTTCTGTGAATGATTGTTAATGCCGATTGTGTGGAATGTTGTATTCGTTGTTTCATCAATCTTTCTCAATGGGAATTTCCTTTTTTTTTCACTGTTTTGACGCTTTGGTTGGGTGCCTTGCAGGCATGCTGTACTTTATTTTATCCATTTGTTAGGGTATCATTTATTTATTTATATTTTAGGTTTGAAGGTGTAATCATGAATTAATGATTGATTTACTCTGTTAGAAATGTGTTATAGATAAAATTAAATTTCGTAAGTTAACCCTTTGCTCTCGAGGGTGCCTCTGGAGCAACATACGTGATTAAGTAGAATATTTTTATTATAAACGTTTGTAATTCTTTTCTTTTAAAATAAGGCTTTTGAATTTTGGAAGCTTTACTGGAAAACGTATTTAGATTTAATTGTATCCAAAAATGTTTCGAGTGCAAAGGATTAAATTTTGTTTGAAAGATTATTCATTCGTAGTTTAATTTTGGCTTCAATTAATTTTGATTTTTCACGATGAAATGAAAATAAAAAGGGCACCTATACTAAGTCTACTGTATTATCATGGATCGCTTCTTTCCTTTTTTGTTTTTCTATAAAATGAAATAAAATAAAAGGGTGTAGTTTCTGAAGTTCGATTTTTATCTGTTATAAAGGACATCAAATAAAAAATTAAGGTTTGATATTGGAAATCGAAGATTAGGGTTAGGCAACCACATGTGAACTTATTATTATTAACCCTTTAATGTAATTTAAATAATTTTTGAATACAGTAATAAGTATAACCCATAGTACTATATTTATTCAACCCTCGAACAACTAAACCGGGTCAATCATGACCCAAATCTAGAAAATATAAATACCTCAACTTTTACGTAATAAAATTTGTAAACGCAAGACCATCGTACATTGAATAATAGAATATTTAAAGGAATGCCTTGAAGCTTCGAAATGAAAACAATAAATAATCCGCAATTGAATTTAAATTCTTGCCTCTCTCTATGATCCCTCATCTAAGGGTTGATTAATTATCACTTCTAAATTTCTTAATATTTCTGTGAAATCAACTTATTAATCCACTTATGACCCGCAATTAACCTGTTACTCTCTGAAATTGTTGATTTCTAATGGTTAATGTTACCTCGAAACCTGAATATGATGCAATATTTATTGGTTATTAAACAAGCCACGGTGCCACACTTTCTAAAACTGTGACACCTGTGTCATCGTCCATTTATTTAACACAACGATCGTATTTGTTTACCCTCGGTTATCCACGTTTTAACGTATCCTTTAGTTTGGCCCACATTCGTCGTCCCGTATAGCTGGAGGGACGTTTATGACACCGGGTCCCAAGCTGGTGCCGCGTTTCGTAGCCAGTTTAAATAAATAAAGAGAAGAATTTTATTGTAACATGGAAAGCAAACGGGGGTGGCTGTTGAATGATACGTTACGAAAGGGGATATATTTCAGGAGTGGCTACACGTTGTAAAGGACCCTTCACGCGGCTGTTTTCAAGAGTATCTCCCCTTTACTTTAAAGGCATGTACCACCATCGAAGACACACGGTTCGCGCGTCGGCGTTTTGCAAGAATCGATTAAACCACCGAGTTATTGCAAAAGTCCGCGATTAAACTGCGCGTTATTCTTCTAACCGGGCGTTTCACGTAAAACTGTGGAAATAAATTTTCCAAATTCTTCACGTTAGCCCCAATTCGACGCTTCCCGCGATCGATAGACATTTTGTTTCGAACGAATCGCCCTATTTGCCGAAATAATTGCAACACTTAATCAGAATAATTATCCATTAAATGTGTCTTCTTTTGAGATAAGTTTCTTTATTAATGTTTTATAGTATTTCGGTGCAAAAAATTTGAGACGATAAAATAATGTTTATCTTAGGGTAAACACCAGTATCTAGGAATGATTGTTAGATCATTGTGAAATCATTTGCTATACTTATATAATTATGGAAAGTAATTTTCTATAGTTTGCAAATTGTATGACAATGAATATGCGACTCGTCGATTATCATTTGTTTTTTTAATTAAAAATGTAAATACATGAATAGCTAAGGTGCAAATTGTCGCAGGTTTTAATTGCATGCTGATAAATATTGATTTAACGAAATCAGATTCATTATAAATTTTAAACAATTCCAAGGATCTTTAACTTTAATTCTTTTTTTTTTTTATTTTAATACAATTTTTGGCTTTCGGTTAAAGTATGCCCAGTCAAAGGATTAATCGTACAAATTAAAGTTTACGTAATTTGATATTTTGAGTATACTTTAGATTATACTTTTATCGTGCAGTTTTGACGTTAATGCAGAAAGTTAATTAATATAATTACGAAACAAGCGATTGTAACAAAGACTTAATGAGGAATCTGTTAGGCATATTAAATAGTGGATTTCGAAATATAGAAAGTCTGACACGATTTGATGACACAAAAGTATAGCAAAATAATACTTACGGCACATCAGTTTAAAGCTTAAGCTTTAAAGAAAATGACACTGTAAACATTCCATTAATATTCTTAATACAAATTTCATGAGATTAAAATACCACGAAGAATATTGATACAATGTTTATGTAATTATTTTTGTCAAATTTTAAATTGATACTACACAAACGTTATTTTATTCCACGTTTATGTTATCACTGATGGCTGTAACTGCTGGTAATCAGCCATTTTCTTATAAATTATTTCCATTGAACTTTACATTTCAAATCGATACATAATAATCACTGAGTTGCAATATTGCAGCATTCATCAGTTCGAACTTAATAATTTGGTATTTTTATTGTAACGTTCGTGTGTGAAATTAATGCCTAATTATTTGTGATTATTTATTCATTTGAATAGTAATAGCGAACAAAAAAATTATTACCGATCTCTTGCGTAGAAAAATTAATCCTTGATTCATGACGATCAATCGTGACTCGGCTTATCAAATGCGTAGAAAAATGTTTCAATTAAAACTGAGAATATTCGTAGTTTTAAACGAAATATTTCTTTAATTGAGAGGAATAATATCTATAGAAATGCTAAAAAAAGGTTCAAAAATTAAATTTCAGTTAATCTTTAGAGCTCCATCCAAAATTTGCAGTTTTTGAGTATTTTTAAAATGTTTTTGACATTAATGTAATTTGTGTACTGTGCGAAGATTTAACACCCAAAGGGTTAATTAATATTCATTTTGATCATTATGTTCTTCCTCCAAATGATCGAGGACGATACCTTAACTATATTTGACAAATCTTTAACAAGTTAAACAGTTTACATACGTTTTATACAGTCTGGTATAGGTATTCTAAATACATAAAAATCCACAGTCTATTTAATATAAAGACACCTATGAAAGTGTTTATTTCCCTGCATGCTTACAAAAAATCGTTTTTATTTCCAAATAATTGATCTAAGAATACTTCGAGTTAAAATCAAAGGATAATAATTACTAGTTTACTAATTATTCTTCCACCCTAGACGTTGAAGCTAACATTCTCAATTAATAATTTTATAAATTACAAGAACTACGCAGTTTGATAATTTTACACCATAAAACATCAAAATATCGAAGCATAGTTTCTTCTTACCCTGGCTTTAATATAAATCCTGGTTTATCGTTGATGTACAATGGCAGGCAACGACTGCACAAATTTCGTTGAACACAGCGAACAGATAGGCTTCGCGTATCGCAGGACCGAAGTCGATACACGGATATGTGTAAGCGATAACGAGTGTGGCCTTGCTTGTGCTTACGCCGGACGATTAAGTCCAACGAGGACTCGTTATACGAATACGTACATATGTACGTGATAACGAGGCCGGCCTTGCTGCTTACGTCTGGTCATGTATGTACGAGCAAGAGGAGGAAACGTATCTTGGGTCAACAACAGGATCCAATGAACCTCGAAGCGAAAGAATGCCGGACACGTGGACCCGCGTCTCCCATCGCTTCACCCATTCGATCCCGAAAGTTGCAAATTCCACGATTTTTTAAACAATAATTTAGCAACTGGTCCATGACTCTCGGTAACTCGAATCTTGAATGAAAGTTTTGTATCGTCGAGCTTTCGATTAAAGAAATTCGATTTTCAGAAGGTTTATAATTGGAATTTTAATGTGTCCTTGTTTTTTATGCTCGTTTTTATCGACGAACGACTTGAAATATTAATGAAGGTTGGTTAGGGTTAGGGCATTGATTTGTTATAGGAATACAAGATAGATAATCATTTGAGAGACAGTTTATTAACCCCTTGCCTTACAATATCGAGTCACACTCGTGACGCACCCTACAGTTCGGACGTGAGCTCTCCCCTTCAAATTTTCATTACAACTCGACTATAAGTTTAATTGCAATTACAGTTAATGCAATCAAGGTCTATGAAGTGCAGAGTATAAATAACATTTCGATTTTCTTCATTTGTTTTAATATTGGAGCAATAATAATTATTCATCTCTAATTTACGCGACCACTTAATTAATATTAAAACTACCAAATGGGTCAAAATGACCTGTTCCAGATGTTTTATTTTATATAACAATTATAACTCGAAGCAATCTAGATTTCTTTTCGAAACTTGAAAAACTTAAACGCCTCAATTTGGGAGAAAAGAGTTACAAATACTTTGCCATTTAATTCGCCACGTTCTGATATAAACAAGACTTAAATTTCACATTTTAAAACATTCTGGATCATCCCATATGTACCTCCAAAGGGTTAAAAGGAAGTACAAATTGAGCATCGGCAGTTCTAGCATTAACACTTTCTTTGCCGGTTGAAATTTCATTTCCTTCCCCAGCAACGGATTACTTTTTCAATTTAGATCGTTCTTTTTTATTTATACAACACTGCTTTGCATACACTTCTTACTTCCTCAACGCGCGCGGTGTGAAAGCGTTAATCGGACACCTTATAGAGCGATCCGGTAAACGTTTCACAAACGTCGGGGAACAGGCGGCTCGTAAAAAGTTCTAAATCGACCAGGAACCGAGGAATGTACGCCACGGAACGAAAGAAGAAGGAAAAAAAAGAATAATAGTATAGGCATTACGTAAGGGGGGGACGGTACGTGTCGGAAAATAAAAATCATTACGGAACCCGACGTCATTGCTAGAATCAACAATTTCGCCGTGCTCGCGCGTTTCGATCGCGATTCGGAATCAACGCGACGCTCACACGCGCCGGAACACCTACTCGCGAGCGGGCGATGCGCTAATTTTGAAAGCGGCGTGTAACGCTGAACTTTCGGACGAAAATAAAAATACTCTATCGGCTACGTGGCGCTATCCTTAATTTCGATTTATTTCGAACGCCCCGTTATCGTTGTCTCGTTTTAGTTAAAATGCTCTATTTTAACACTCGTTTTTTATTTTTCAAGATACTGTAAAGTATTTTTAGGGTAGAGCGGAATCTACAGGGTGGTATATAGTTTATCGATGAATTCGAGAAAATGAAATTTAAACGTAGCAAATTAATAAGTATTTGAAACGTAAAAATAAATTAAACTGGATTGTTTAAAAACAAGGCTCCGAGTCTTAAGGGTAATATAAGGGTTATTCAAGATAGCACCTTTTATTCTGAACGAAACTTAGTGTAAATATATAGGGAGATAAATAAGTACTTATGTTATTGTAAATACTAATACCACGAGTGTTTACAAAGTAAATAGATAAGAAAGAAGAAATAACATTTTGAGAAATAATTTGGAGTATTATTGGATTAAGACACCCCTTAACCCCCCCTTTGGATTTTCTAATTTAATCATATTTAAGAGTCATTATTTCTAGAATGGATTATTGTAAATAAATTTCATTTGCAATATTTAAAGTTTAACGATTTAATAGACAATTGTATCTACCTATCTGTCTCAAGGTATAGGTAAATAATTAAAAATATCTATCTCGTTCTATTATATTTATTTTATTGACAAATGCATTTGCTGATGTATATACAGGTATTGTGAAAAGAATCGAATGGCAGCATTATGTATTTAACACTTCGACTGTCATGTCACCCATCTGTGGTCACCCATACGTCACCCATACGTCACCCATACGTCACCCAAAGTGCTACCCTCTCTATAATTCAAACAATTTTTAAAACCATACCAATTCTTGGCAATTCTTTCACTACTCTATGCACAAGATAAAAAGCCATTCTGCAATATTTTTAATACAAAAAATTTAGAAATAAAATGCAAAGGGAGAGGTATGTCTTCTATAAAGATTGAAACATTTTGTTTAATTACTCAGAAAAAGATGTACAAGTGGATTTTTTTAAAGTCGTCTGATAGGTGTGTACCTACCCCCTTAACGAACAAGAAAAGGATACACGAGGCAAAAACACTTTCAGTGGTTAATTAGGAAGTTACAGTTAGGAATGCTTCGCGTTCACGGAGACAAAGTGCAATAGATTCCTGTAGCTCAAGGTCTGCTTTACGTTGCTGAAGTTGTGACACGTTTTGTGTAAAATCGAACGTGTTCTCGTTACAAACTCGGTTGTTATCTATTAGTCAACATGCAATCAATATTTTCACTCATTCCTCGGCATAGAAATGTGTGTCTTAACGTTTCTATTTTTGTGCCATTTGCCTTATCATATTTTACTTGTTTTATTAAATAATACTTGCAAAATTCAAAAATTAGTAATTCTACATTGACTGTAAATAAAAATTAGGTAATTAATTTAGGTAATTTTAGGTATTCTTACAGCTATTTTTTAATTCCACTGTTTTGTTTTTAGTTAACTATTATAAATATCAACATACAGTAAAAAAAATAAAAATCCAAATTATGTAATAATTAAATATTTAAATTGTTAAAAGTATTAAAATTTAAATATTATTTAATAGGACAAATAAAAATATAGTAATGTTAGGGGCACAAAAATACAAATGTTAAGACGAATCCGGATGTTGTGCGTTGTCTCCGACGAATTTGCTCGGTGGGGGGTCAACGAGAGATACAATTGCTTATCTGAATAACGCTCTTCGTCTCATACGATTGTGTGCTGTCCTTAATCTTGAGTCCAGGGGCTTGATTTGCATGTGCACACACAAAAAGCAGGTTCGGCTACGCGAGACGATGTGTTGCGTAATCGAGCATTGCGCCAAGTGAATGAAACTGGCTCGAATCCACGAAACACGAGCCCTTAAAGACAGTATACAGGGTGTCTCAGAGGTTTTCAACTATATTCCGACTTGGAAATTATATTTAAGAATTTTAACGAATATTCATTTCTTACCTATGTATGATAAATAATTATATAATGAATAAATTTTTAATTCTACTAAAATACAAATTACTGTTATATAAAATATCAAAATCAGGGTATGAAATATTGTAACAGATATACAGTGTATAGTTTTGGTACATATCCTCTTTAAAGTTTTTAATTACCAATTCTTTCAATATCCAAGGAATAATTATCTGCAAAAGCAAATACTGTTCTCCCTGAAAAGGGATTAATATGTGTCTAGTTTGAATCGCTCTCGCGTAGCTTCAGTAATTTTTTGCAAATATTCTGTAGGTATTTAAATTTTAATACTATTAACAATTTTTTTAATTTGTCACATTTCTAACAAACTTACATCGTCTTTCTAACAAACTTCACTGGGTTGTTTTTTATTTTGAACATAAATTTTATATTCTATATAGGGTGCAGAATCGATAGGTCCTTTTTCTTTGATAGGGACACGTGTCACGTTTTCCAGTGTACAGGGTAATTTGCAGTAGATCAAGCAGCTGATCGTACCGTGAATTCGATAAACGAGTTGAATCTGTAATGTGCTTGAAATTAGCATGCAAAAGAGAAAGTTCGATTTTCCTTGTAGAACGTGTCCCTTTTCTTTTACATCCTCGAAGAATTTACCATTAACCCCTTGACTTGCGTTATTGTCGTGAGGTACAGTTAGTCCCAAGAGTGTTCGTAACTTCCTGGAATTTTCTTAGTATCATATCTTCAAAATTTAATTAAAATCGGCTACATACATTAAAGCTATCAAATCAATGAAGAAAAAAAAATAAATAGTTGCAGGTCCATTTAGGAACTATTGTGTTTCTTGAAATGATAATGTAATCTGTTGATTTCTATTTTATTATATAATTTTTTTTCACGATATTTTAACATGTTTAGACAATCCCTCGTATAGCACAAATTTTTTATTTAACGTTGTTTTAATACAATATAGAGAGAATTAATCGTGTTATTAATCCTTCAAAAACCGCGATCATGAGTCAAATTTTCCGTGTGGTCGGCGACCGCATACCGTAGGTACTTAACCCTTTAATTGCTAAAGACGTAGATACATTCCTACTCGTCCATTAATTACACAAAAAAGGTGTATACACGCCCAGTAAATTTGAAAATTTCAAAAATTTTCAATTTAATTTTTTAAATCAAATAATTATAATTATCACAATCTTGTATAATTATATGAAAAAATTGTGCTCTTAATTTTTCAAAATATTACCAAATACAACTCAAGCAAAATGAAAATATGCTTCATAGGGACCTAACTATACTTTAATTTATTCATTCTAATCGTTTGCATTTCAAAATATTTGTTGCGACGATTGATCTAAGGCGAACCGTATTGACAAGGCATAGCAAAAAAGGCAATAATTAATTCTGATCTTGTTGTGTCAGTCGGAACGTACCACCTTCATCCAATATTGAACGAGTTAAAAAAACCTCGATTCACCTATTCATAGACATTTCCTTGGACACCGTTACCTACGTATAAACATTCAGCCGGCGCTGCAGCGGCGCGCAGTGAACGCAACAGTGCATTGCACTTCTAACCTCGAAAGAGCATTTGGTGTCTCGACGAGGCGTGCCAATTACAACGTACCTAGCATGCTAAGCACGCTCTCTTTTTCTCTCTGTTTGCCGTCTTCGAGGTTCGCGTTTCTCCCCTCCGTTCTCTTCGTTCCTGTTTCCATATCGAAGGATGTATTCAGTTCTCCCCTTGCTCTCTTTTTTCGGAACCACCCTGTGCGCGGACGGCGATCATCCCGCGGTAACATTACTTCTTGCCTTTAATTCGTCCGGTTAAAAACGGACGCGGTACGATTGGCGTTTCGAGCGCCAAAGGGTTAGGACGGTTCGCAGAATCCGACGACCGGTAAGAAATTCCGTGGATCGTTTTCTCGAACCTCGATGTTTTCACGAGCAGTGCCAGCAAACGACGCTTGTCTTTAGCCAGGCCACCTATTGACGGATCGAGCCGAGGACGATGATTACAGAACTGGTCGGTTATCACCGGTTATTACAGGCTCGACTACCGGTCGGTTGCCTAGCCGGAACATCCACGATCTTGTCTCTTCGCAACTCTTTTTTCTCATCTCCGCTTCTTCGCCTCGCCTCTTTTTCACCCTTTGCGAAAATAAAAAAAGAACGTTGGTCGATCGTCGCGCAACAACCGTCCATTTCTCCTCGATCGTTTCTTTATAGCCGTTGTTGTTGCGCTCGAACTTTCTGAATCCTCTGCCCTGTTCTTGCTCTTTAGCGACGCGTAACGAGAGTTCGTGTTCTCTTTCCGCTCCGAGTGCCACCGCGCCCGGTTGCCCATAATTCACTCGCTGGTAGAATGCGAACCGAGAGCCAGAAGGAGTGTCTCGTTTTCGCGAGGCGAAGGATGTCGTCGGGGAACGTCGAGCGTGTTTCGCGAACGATGAAAAAGAGAGGAGGGAGGGGAAAAAAAAAATGAGTAACAGGAGGAGGTCGAAGGTAAGGGAAATCGTTCGGACCCCGATGCATCCCGCGGATACGAGAGACGGGTTTTCTCTCACGGTGAAATTGTATTTTCGAGAGGGAACCTCCGTTACACCTACCTGTAAGCTCTCGTGATTCTCGATCGAACAACGATATTTTCTCCTCGTTTGCTCTTTTCCTCTCTGTTGGTCTGACATTTTCCTCGATGGCGTTCGCCGCGAGTCCTCGGTGTCCTTTTTGCAAGCGCCCCTTCGATTGGAAATCGTAAGGAAAACTGCGAATGGACCTTTTGTTCTTCTTTGAAGGTGCGTACGTGCGGCATTTCGTTATGAGTTTCTTATCGTCGGTTTTTACGAGGAAAATGAAATTACCCATTGAAAAATTTATTTATTTATTTTCTCGCGTGAAATCGCATAGGTGATTCTCAGAATGTATGATAATTACTTGGTATTATACTTGGGTTAGGTTTCGATTAATTTAAGAGAAATTTATAAATTACTAATTCGGACATTTAGTAATTAATAATTCGGTCTTTTGGTAATTTGGTAATCAGCAATTCAGTAATTTGGCAGTAATTGATATGGAAATTTAGTAATCAGTAATTAAGTTTCAATAATTTAGTATTTTAGTAACTCAGTAATGCATTAATTACTAATTCAGTAATTTAATAATTGATTTAATAATCATTATACCTAGTAAATTTGGAAAATAAAACAAATAGTGAAATTTCCTATATATTATCACCTTTCCTAGGGAATCTTAAGTCCCCCTATAAAATTTAGAGATGAAAAATAAGCAGGTTTTATAACGATCGGAAATTCGATACGTTTCGAGTGTTTGATGAAATGTGACTGCCACCTTGCTCGCCGGAGCCACGTTCGTTTACATTTTGAAAGAGCCGTTTGAATGGGTTGTTCGACACACGGTGTCTCCGAGCATCAAATTGAATCAATTGCCACTTATGAAATAACCGCTGGCCAAAGTTACATAAACTAAGTATCTCCGCGGCGTCGTTTTCTTTCGCATACACACCGACGATTGTCCTCAATTGTGCGAGATCGTGCGGCCGCAACGAACGTATGAAACGAACGGCATTTTCAATGGGGGGCGTTACGTAATGGGAGCTTGACATTTATTTACCTTTCCCTGCCGCGGATACGTTTACCTGCAATCGCGGCCAGCCACGCGTTACACAACCCTTTAACGGATAACAATCTCGGCTCTGATAACGTTCTTTTTTCATGGAGAACGCATTTTCGTTGCGCGATATTCGACCGATAAGCGTCGCGTCGCGTTTCCGAGCGCGCCGGCTCGAAATTCCCGCGCAAAAGTTGCCGCCGCAATTCGATCGATGGATTCCCCGCGAAACTCGAGCGCGCGGTGTACACCGTCGTTCAAAAGTTTCGGGATAAGGACATGTTATCTTTTCCCGTGTAACGGCTGGAAATAATCTAATAAATTATATTGGAATTACAGTAGTGTCAAGTACTTGTTTGGATAATACAGGGTTTATTATACCCTACTTTTTACCTCTTAACTTATAATTTTTCTAAGGGGTGCGTGAGTTAGAGCTAAATATGTATCGCTTCAGTGTTAAAAGAAATATATATTTCACCATTGACAAGCATTGGCCATATAAACTTGAGTTTTGATCAAAATATAAAAGACAGAGGTCACATTTGAAACACAGGGTGCGTCACGTGTGTGACACGAAAAAAAATGGACTTATTTCATTTTTACGACTTATATAATTAATCTGTTTCATAAATCAAGTTACATAAAAAAATCTTCAATCTTAATGGTCTATGCGATCTTAAGATGTATTTTCATTGATGATTCACGGCACGTTTTTCTTTAATTATTTTTGTTCTGTCTTATTAATGTCGATCGTGCAAAGTTTTCACGATGACAGACAGTTTCTATCGCGTAAGGATCTCTTTACGAAGCATCACGTTGTGCGGTTAATTATCATTCGTAATGCAGCTATTTAACCGTGAGTCATAACCGATAAACCACACATTTGGTGTCTTGGCTGACACGTTACATCAGCTATGAGAACAATTTTCGAACAGTCTAGCGAGTTAAAAGCCTTCTATTATTAACATCACGATGGTAGCACCGTTTCGTGTAGGTCTGATGGATGTTTGATTCATGTAAATTTCATGTTTCCTTTTACATCTAATCGAATTATGTTCGAGAGTTTTAATTAATTTTGATAGAATAGGTGTGGCTATCAAAATGCTTACCCTTGGACGTTGATTGTTCAATTTCTTAACTATTACTTGAAGTACTATTTTATTCTCAAAATTAATTGGATCTAATTCAAATTGGAATACTGTTGTACTTTTTGTAAGCCTAAGTCACTATATGTAAATCGTATTATTTACAGAAATATTTTTAATCAAACTGGCATGCCATTTTTCAATAAAGAGACAGGTACTGTGATTAAAGCAAGTATAGTGATCGACGAATCGTGGTTAAATTAATAATAATTATCATTATTCCGAAATAATATATATAAATTTGGTTATTTTATCATTGTTCGTAAATTTCTCAAACACTTCGTGTTGTTTAAACATTTGTTTTGCGGTGAGTAAACAAGCGAAATATCGATTTCCGTTTTCACTTGAATAAAAAATGTAGATATGTCAATATGTACAGTACGCCCGTAGAACAATGAAACAAAACAGATTTTAAATTTAACTAAAACAAGAATAATAAGTATTGATGTTTATACGTGGGCAGATAAAGCTTCCGTGTACTCCGAAATTTTTCTTTCTTTTCATTTTAACAACACGAAGTAAGCGTGTTATAAGACCGAATATATTATTGCAGTTTCTCTGGAATATTTTTACCATGATTCGTAACAATTTCGATTGTTCTCTGAGAAATATTTATACCGTATGACTGAAATAAAAAGGGGGACGAATCGATATCGAAGGCCTGCCAATTTGAACATTGATCGTGAAATGTAGTACACAGCTGAGAATAGTCGAAGAATTATTTTTTAATACGATGTCAGGTGTTCACTAGAAACTGCAAATTTTTAACAATTATTTTTAACACTAGAAACTGAAAATGAAGTAAAAAGTAAATAAATACATATAAAATGAAACGTATACGAAATATTTATTTTAATAAAGTAATGATATAAGTTTTGATCAAACCATCTTAATAAATTTTTCGATTTAAGATAAGAAATTAAGATTTGTTTGAAAGAAAGTACGTTTCATATCCGCCAAGCCGATAGTTAAGGGTTAAGTAGCCTTATTTAAGCGGGCCACCCTGTACGTGGGCGATGGAAACTTTTGCATACCCCTGATATTAATTCATCGTTGCTTGAACCGGACGAGACTCGTTCGTTTCGCTACGTTGCATTTTATTGCTCGAATCATCTGCGTTTTCGTCGAACGAAACGTTTCTTCAGCAATCAGCCGTGTCACGTCCGCATTACCGCTAATTTTTGCTCGTTCCATGGAGAGCCAAGAAAACTGCCGCGATGCCTGCGCGATAAAACGGCCGAGAAAACGTGTTACGGGGTACCTGGTGGTACCTGGTCACGACGGAGGTGTAACTGACTCACTTCGATCGTGGTCGTACAACCGGCTAATTCTCCCACACGGTTGTTATCTTGCAGAACTTCGTGACTTAACAGTTCCCTACGTGTTCGCGTTCAATTTTGATGAGTTAGTTGACTTCTGGGGCAAGATTGAGCCTTTCGTACCTTCGAGGCTTGTGATTTTGAGCTTTGAAGCCGTGGAATTTGAGGGAGAGCTTACTTAATGTTCAATTTTGTGATTTGAAGCTTTTAGGCTTTGAATTAACTCACTTGGGTCTTTACAGCATTGAATCTTGCAATTTGAGGCTCTGAAACCGACAAGTTGAGTTTTTGAAGCTCTAAAACTTTAAAACTTGCAAACTAGTTGAATTATTTTAAGTTCTCTGACTCTGCTTCCTGTTTTGTTAGCTGATTAAATCTTTGGAGTTCTAAGACCTGCAATTTGGAATTCATGAGCTCGTTAACTTATTTTGTATGACTGAAGCCTGGAAACTTTGAAGCATCGAGTTTTAAGCTCTGGAACTTAAGAGTTGGATAAGTTAGTTGATACTTTAGAATCTTTAAAGCATTGCATCTTATAATGTGTTGCTTGTGATTTGAAGCTTTGTTAACTTATTGTTTTACGCTTAAACCTTTGATGCTTCAAACTATATTTTGCAAGGTTTATAAGTTGGTTAATTTATGAAATCTTGAAGCATTTGAGGCTTTGCAATCAGTGAGTTAGTTGACTTATTCTTTGGAACATTAGAAGTTTTGATGCTTTTAAAGTTGCAAGGTTAGTGGCTTCTCTTACATAAATATTCCTTTGAGGCTTTGAAACATGTGGTTTATTACTTGCTTATATGTAATTTGAGCAAACTGCTGAATTTGATTCGCATTTTAGCAAGTCCAATTACCCCATTTTGTGAAATTTTAATGTTATTTAACAGTTTTATACGATTAAGGTTTTGAAGCTTTGAAGCATGCGGTTTGTTACGTATTTGCATGCAAATGTAATGGAAATAACCGTCTGTTTTACAACTTGCTGTTACAGTATTCATTTCCCTATAATTTTCACGAATTAGCTAATTGTTTTGCACGATTAAAACTTTGATTGGCATGTGTAATTTTACTACTCGATCACATGATTCTGATACGCCCTCATCAATAACATTGATGAGTTAATCGATTCTTTTGTGCGAAATTAAGACTTTGAACCTCTGTCACATGTGCGTTTATCTAATCGTGTGCAACTTCGTCAAATTAATTACCGTTTGGTATTTTGAAGCCTCGGTATCTGCGATTTCGATACTTAACTGCGTACAATTTCTTCGAATCAATCAACAAAACCAAAAGATTTGCAATTTTGTTGTTGTATTTTTTACCAGTTGAAAGCTCGAACCCTTAAAACACACAGTTTCGTTACTCACTTTTGTCAAATTGTGGTAAATTGATTAAAAGGGCTAATGATTACGGGACTGCCTGACAAACTTCCAGCCTAGATATAAGCACAGTTAAAGAAAAGTTAGGTCCCACATATAGAAATCAATAGTTCCACGAGGTCTTGCGAGCAAGTAAAACTTTTCTTAATGACCCAGGAAGAATGAGGGTGGATCCTTCCAGCTAAATAAAAAATTATGCCAAAGAAATTATGATTCCACTTGGAATCCTATGGTTTTATCGTACTTCTAACCATGACTTTAATACCTAACTTTTTGTGTCATTATTATTCACTAATTAAGAATTAGTAATCTTATGGCATCAATTTATTTTAAAAAATTATTTAAATACAAGAAAGTATAAAATAATAAAATCAGTACATTAATTGTTTAGTTTAAAATATTTCTACAGAAATGTTATCGAAACAGCGAAAGAGGGCAACACGCTGAAAATTGTTATAAAATCGTTACATAATCGAAACGATACAGATCGAGGCAGGAACGATCCGCGATTCGAGTGTGTACCTCGATTAACAATAATGATCTACCGTGTAGTTTTTGTCGGCTACGTGAATAAGCAGATTGCTCGTTGACCAGCCACGTTTCCTGGATAGATAGTGGTCAACTGGTAGGAGCTGTTATATAAAAAGGCAAGCCGGCCTGGTCGACAGCGAGAGATGAAACGATAGGGGAAAAAACGGGAACAACAAAAATATTTAATCCTTTTCGCGGTTAGAGAAGATCGAGTCGAGCAGCGTAACATGTATGAAAGTTGAAAAGTTCGAGACGCAACTTTCTCATCCCTTAGCTCTTATAGTATTTATTTCCTGAAAGGATCAAAGGAATCCAAACAAAGTTTACGTAAGTTGGTTTCACTGTTCAAAAGAGTATTACCCCTTTCGATCGGATTTCGATTTAAATCGACGTGATACCGTCGTTGAACTTTTCCATTATTCTATTCCTGGCTATAAACGTGTATTCGACTCTGAATATCCTCCCTTTATCCTAAAATATTAACCCTTGAACAGGTGGTATACAAACGCTGTTTAAAGGGCTCGGGTTAGAGTTCGTGCTGAACGTTGTAACAGACACCTCCAGTTTAAAATTAGTGTTAAATTAGTGTTAAATTTGGAAATTAATTGATCGTATCCTTAATTAGTGTTTTAACATTAAAACTACAAGCGTTCAGGATACTTTTACTTCTGAATTAAAATTAAATTATTTTGATAAAAGACAACTTACATTTTGACAAAAACATTTTAATAAATTTTGTAATTTAAAATAAAAGATCTGTACTTAGTCAGATCAAGTAGTGTCTGTTAACAATATTTTAAGGTTTTGACAACAAAATATATTTACATAGCACAAATCATTTTTAATGAAAACTTACATTGGTTGGCTTTTGAGCCGTCTATTAACTTTCAAATACTGGGTCACTCTCGACCCCTTCTTTAGTATTAGATTTTTTACTGTTCTGTTAGGAATAATCTGGGACTTTATTTCTTTTAACTTGAAAATTAATAATTTTATCTCAGAATTTTGCAGTGTTGTGACAAATGGAAATAGATATTTATAGGATTAAATAGCAAAAAATTCTATTTCAACAACAAGATTAAAAATAGTAAATGACCCTACGTTGACCCTTCGTATCATATTCCAATGAAAGAAATTAAATAACCACAAAAGTATTATCTTACTTTTTCCATCTAATTCCCAAGATAAAATTATTATCAACACGTGTAATTGCCAAATTATAAGGATCAGGTTAATTAAACATTCCTGAGATACTTGTCCATCATTTGACCGTAGAGGGTATTTAACGGTCCCACTGTAGTAATTAAAGATTAAATGTTTGATACCAGTAAATTAATTTCAGTGTTTCAGCGTAAATATCAGTTTAAGCAAATGCTTCGAAATCTTTTACCTTCTACCTTAACCCCTTTGTGAATTAATTAACATTTTATTCGCAACGTTGTATTTTCCTTATTATCGTTCAAAAATTGCATTATGCAAAATTGCAAATACGCTTATCGTCGAACAGCGAAAGGGGGGTTGGGGACTTAGCAACGAAAGGGTTAACCCAGGAGAGGGACCGCTATCAAAAGACACAGGGATCAATAATATATACACAGACGCGTCGTGTCCAATGGTTTAACCTACATGGACGCTTTTCTTCCGACTGTTTTACAATTTCACCGGTACTCTAGTTCCTTGGACTCGCGCTTGTTAGGGGGCACGGAAAAGGGAAGAGCGGCATCGCTGTGCTGGCACAGGGTGTAGTAATGAAGGGATGAAGGAGGGATCAGGGTGAACCGAGGAGAAAGAAAGAAAGAACGAGGGATCTACATATAGATGATAAAGAAAAGGGGGGAAAGCTAAGGGGGTAGGATGGAAACGGATGTAGGGGAAGTAGCGGCGTCGGTGATGGAAGAGCAGGAGAGCGTGATAACGGTGGGTTAGGCAGGACGGAGGGAGGGGGTAGAGCATTGATAGAGAGAGGGATGAGAGAAGGAAAAAGGGAGGAAAAGGGGAATTCCCGCGTGCGCCCAAGCACCCTGGCCCACCTCGTCACTCTTCGAATCCTCGGGTCGGCTTGGCCCGGGTTGGGTTGGGTTCAACCCTCGTCGAGGGGTTGGTCGAGTCGCACGATAGCGGTGGGTGGTTGGGGTCGCGAATCTCTTCTCGACCGTTCCACCTCGACATCCGTCGAAATAGAACGCGAATATATCGTGCTCGATTTGCAGTTTAAGAATCAACTCTTCTGCAGTTCAATCCTTCTTCTTCTTCTTTTTTTTTTTCTTGAGTGATATTCCAAAAAGTTTTATCTCCTTCTCGCATTCGCTCGAAAAGGAAACGTTCTAAACGCGAAAAGGATTACCAGTTATGGGAAAAATATTTTAATCAACCTTTCTGTAATTTAGTTTTTTTCTCCTTTCTTCTTTTTTTAGAAGTAATACTCTGAAAAGTTTTAGCCCCCTTTTTGCATTTACTCGAGAAGGAATTATTATAAGTATGGGAGGGATTATCGTGAGAAGAATATTTAAAATTAATGTAATTAATGGTGGTTAGTATTAATATTGTTAATCAAGCTATGAAATACCACAATATTTCAGTTTTTAATTCTTTCAATGCGTAGTCTGTACGATGTATGGGCAAAATGTGAAGAACCAGAAGATTAAAAAATTCATTGTATACATTATAAAGAAGTTAACAGTATTAACACAACATTTTTAATACCGTTAAACAAATCCTAAGAAGGTATTACCACCCTCTTACTATTAGTAATACTGTACCTTTGATATTGTCAGGTATGTTAAACAAATTTTTCAGACAAAAATTAAGTAGAACGAAAGAGATCATTTTTTCCTAATTCTATTAATTCAGGAATATTTTTCATTTATTAAAATTGTCATAATTTCTTACCAGTATTTTGAAGAATACTCGAATTTAATTTTCTTATTTGTATTCCACATTATCCTCACTTTTGCGAACAAATCACCCTGTAGTGGTTCAATATTTAATAGGACATCCTGTACAGATCAATCATTTGTTTTTCCTCAGTTTAGATAATTACTCCTTTAAAAATCGTGGAATTAGCTCTGGACTTAATTACAAATCCAGAGCTGTCCAAAGCAATTTCGGACGTCCGATAATCCCATGTCTACTTCTACTTTCCATCGAGATGAGGAAGATTGACGGGGGTAGATTGTCTGATCCGGTCAAATATTTAACACCCTCGAATGACTGATACCCCGTGATTAACGTCTGGGTCATTTCGATTTACAATAAATAATTTCACCTTCAGAAGAAATAGCATATGTTGACCAGTAACTAGATAATTAATTCAAAGGAAAGGGGAAAATGTTGAATAGCTTTTACTATTATTTAGAAAATTGAAATAGAAACGAATTTCAAATTAAATTCTTCTAAATTTTTCTTTAAATCTAAAATAATTTAATTTGCATACGGTTAACCCATCAAAGTAAAATTTCTTTTCTATGCTACTTATTTAATTTACCTAAATATTTACAGTATTACAAGTAAATTACCTTATTACTTATTCGTACATACTTATATTTAAAATATTAAAAATAATTTTTATCTTGCAATTTTAATTAAAACAATACTAAATTCTGATTTACAACAACATTCACAAAATATTTGGAAAAATGGTAGAAATTAGCTTTCTGTCTTCGTTTGACGTGGAAGGGCGACGGCGGCATGTATTGGGTCAGAACGACCCTGCATCCGGCGGACGAGGTTTAACGCGTGTGACGCGATGGAATTCCCAGATAAAGGGATTTGAAAAGAAGCGTGCTTTCGACCCGCTTCCTTTGCCGGATAGTACCTGCTCGTCTTTATTATTGTTCGCATATTGTGCGGACGCGATATCATCTTGAATACGCAAGTTTGAAAATACAAAATGTTTTTGTTCACGATTTAATTCGAGGAGGGAATCGCCTCCGCGGAACGAAATAACAAGTAACGTCACGTACGCGTTTGTTGTGAAGCAAAGAAGCGGACGACGAATAACCTTTAGGCCCGTTCACGGTGGTTTGTACGTTTACCAGCATATTTGTTCACACGAGGCTAACACTCATTTACGCGAAATAATTATAATTTATTCCTTTAATTATACACGACACGAACGGTCTCTTAAAGCGTACGATAAGCTGCGTGTACGTTCGGTTGGTGCATACGAAACGTTGCTTAAAATATTCCTTCAAAGATGTACCATTTTATTTTCAAACGGTTTTTAAGTACTTTTTTCATTGAGTAATTAATTCTATTACTCCATTATTGTATAGTAGAATATCTGGTGCATTTATTAATCGAAAGTCTACATCTCCAGTTTCGACAAATTAAAGTTTAATTTAAAGTTTTGCTTCTGATTCCTAATTTTATATTACAAAATTTATTAGGATGCTTTGACGATTTTTGTTGAGTTAAAAAATTATTTTGTTTTCTGTTTTAGTTTCAATTTAAAAGTAAGGGTTTATTGAATTATTATTATCAATTAATTATTACGTTTCTTGATTTTACGTAATAATAATTAATAAAAATTAAAATTATCAGTTGAACAGTGCCTCACCATTAGCCCCTTCTGTTCTATGACTATAGTCGCAAAAAAGTTAAAGACATACATTACTGATGCACTTGTTAATTTGCAAGGTAAATTGTAGATAAATATTTTATCAATAAAGGCAGTCCGTCGAAGAAATTATGTATCGTTAACCCTTATTTTGCTAATAATAAAAGTGACTATAGTTAGTCGACATTAATCACTTACTGGGTACAAGAAAAGTATACTTGTCCCAAAGTGACCTAAACACGTGTCCATCGATCGCGAGGATCGACGAGCGGTACGTTTCCGCCACGTCGTGTAGGCGATGGAACGTGGGGGCAAGTTCGGTGTCGGGAACGGTAACGAAAAGAGTTACATTTCGTGCGGATATCGAGCCCCATCGTGGCCCAGTCTTGTTCCCTACAGCGACAGTTGGATCGATATATGGCGTCGTTGCCGAGGGTTCACCCAGGAACCCGCTCGCACGCGCTTCGTCCGACCGGCGGAAGAATCGTTGTCCTCGCGTACGCTCCGTTCCTTTTCCCCGCGTACACGGTCGATATTTCTCCGGCGGCGATTATGCACACCAGCTTCCAAGCTCTTTCATACATCAGAAAACGTTCGCCGGTCGACCTTGTATTTATTTACGTATCGAAATGTATCGCGTAAGGGGCAGAAGCTTCGCTCCTTCTTCTTTTCGCTCGGTTTTTGTATGGGAGGAACCGCTCGAGAGTCGAGTACCGGTACTCGAGATTGCGTGAATTTTCCGCCGGCGGTTTGATGAAACGAAAATAAACGGCCACGGCGTGCTTGATTTTCTGGAAACCACCCCCTCCGCCCTGAGGGATAATCCGGTCGACAGGGAAGCTTTCTTCTGGACACTGTAAAAAATTGAATCTTCGAGCAGGGCAGACCGTTCCCCGTCCGCTTTTGTTTTATTCCATCGCGCTTTTGTAAAAAGGATTAGCAGGGGAACGAAATTGGTACATTGTATGTTGTACTCTGTCTTGTGTGGCGAAATTAACACGTTGACCGGCGCTTCAAATTTTATATAATTAATAATTAATAAAAGGCAAGATAAAATAAACTGTGGATACTGCAAACTAGTGCTTTGAATAGTTACATTTAAAAACTAATCAACACACGCATCTGTTTTCACTGTGGCAGTCGACGTGTTAATGTATTTGTGAAAAATTTGATACGGGTTCAATCTTCTTCGTTACAGATTATATGGGGTGTTCCAGCGTTTATAGTATGATCAGAAGAGATGATTGGCCCTCACGTTGTTATAGTTTTTGTTATAAAATATATTTTATTGGGTATACCTTAATTAACCCGTAGTTGATACGATGGAGTCGATCAAGTTTAACTAGTTTTTCAATACAGTATTATTTATGGTATCCATTTATTTTTTTATGCTTCTGTGGGATCCTATGAGTTAAGTTTCCTAACAGTGCAGCTATGTTCCATAAATAATTTATCTTCAGACCTGTACTTGTGTCAAATTATTTAACAAACTGTTGCCCAGTCATGAGTGTACTGCAGCTTCTAAAGATAATACCGTGTGTCCTAATAAACAGTATTCATGCTCTGTTAACCTCTACTAATTTATAATTGTCACTTATTTCATTATTAGGCTTGTAGCGCATCAGTCTACAGTTAGTCCTAATTAGCACGGATGGTATTCAAGTCGGTTTTGTGATTTTATCGGGATACCGTGTGTTTATTTATCAGCGTGTATCGAACAGGTGCCTCCACGGTGCGGCGCCGTTTGCCCGTGAAGTTCGCAAGGGCGAATACAGCCGCGATAAATAAATAGCCGGGAATATCGTGAATAGCGACCGGTTAGACGCGTAGCGCCCAGGTTCGTATGCACGACCCAGTTCCATCGAGGAAACTATGTGGAAAACATTTTCCAACAGACTCCGCGTTTTGCCGCAGGACTGTAGCGCACCGCGTGGGCGCGTATTATGGCTGGTGGCTGCATATAGGTGCATACGTTACGAGGGGTGAACTATTAGAAACCGAGCTCGTTCGATTCCATTATAGTTCGATCCACCTAACTGTCCTAACGCGATACCCCCACGGTCGTTTGTCTATAGCCCAGATACCATCCACTCTGTGTCCAAACCCACGAACAGGAACATTTGTAATTTGAAAAATTCCTACTACAGTAGACTCTCGTACAACGCGGTATAATAAACGTTATCAGATATTCAATTTCGTATTCCAGATTGTTCAAATGGAAATATTTTATTTTGTGATTCGGTTACATCAAAATATTTGATATTGTGGTTTAGACATTATTTTATTTAAGTTGGACCGTGTTCAAAATATTAAACAGTATTTAAAATATTTATCTCGTCAAATGTTACGCATCTTTGGGAAGAGTGCAATGCAAATTTATACAACGCGTAATTTATGATACTCTAAATTTGATTGGGATTAATGGAGTTTAATGTTTATAGGACTTAAAACGGCAAGGTTAAGAATTTATACACTTCTTTAGTTCCTTAACACTAGGTTTATGGATACTTGTGTACCTATCACATTTTCTTTAAAAAAAAATTATACACTGTTAGCTTATAAATGAAACTATGTGATATTACATATTTATAATTGTCTAAAATCTGTATACATTTCTATGAGACACCCTATAGTATTGCACATTCATGACTTTGGTAAATGAAGGATATCTGTATATATAGCAGTATCGGCAATGTTTCGTCACTTATCTTACGAATAAAATAAACAACAGATAAAAATTAAATAAATATTTGAAATAGCAGCCCTTCAAGATTGAATGAAAGACATTTTCAGTCATTTCTTAACCCTTTCATTCCCAGATTATTAAATAAATACTTTGCTTCTTTGGATTTTTATTTTTATTATACAGTAATAACAATTTAATGACATTTTTCTCTCTTTGATTTGTTTAAAGTATTTTATTTTCGACAGAGTAACAATTACAATTGTTTCATACTTTACCTAAAATTAATATTATATTTGTACAATATTATTAATATTGTATTTAATATTATGTTAATATTATATTTTATTTAAAATAAGCAACCACATGATTATATGGGGAACGAGAAGGTTGACGAAATGCAATCTGATCAGTTTTATTGTGTTTACACAAAATTCCTGATATTACAAAATTTATTTATCTTTCATTAAAACGCAACAACTCATTCGAACGAAACAATTGTAATGAAAATTGATTGGACATATATAAATTAAGTTTTAACACGACACGAAAACAATTCACATGTGATAAGAATTGCTTCGTTCTCAGCATCATCGATCTTTTTTCCAATTATTTAATTACAAACAATAATTGAATCCAGTAACATAAATGAAATTCATATTTTTCGTCTTCTGACAAATAATTTTCTTTTTTAAATTGGAAAAAATTAAAGAATGATAAAAAAGTTAAAATCATTTGCAATGGAAATACTTCTTGGATTATTATAGACAGAAAAGATATTTAGACGAATAATATTATAATTTTAGTTTAGATGAACTTTTTTTTTTTTCATTGTCTCTTATCGCGACCGCTATTAACAGTAGTTTTGGTAAGACTAACAATTAGTAAGAGAAGTTTGCTACACACTCGTTAGTTGTGAAAGCGTGTTCTCTCGTTAGTACAGTGTTTGTCAGGTCCTTAAACAAGAAAATCTTGTTTACCCAATGCTTTGTCCACTCCCTGAGCTTTCCGTCTCTTTTGAATAGAATCTTGAAAAATGTTTGCGGGCCGAAGGACTTGTGAAAACACACCGTAGAATGTATTTTAATTCTAAATCCAAGAATTCTTTCAAACCGTGGTATTTCGAATTCAGGGATACATTCGTGAATTGACTTTTCTTAACATTTCTACAAATTTTAAATTACACTATGATTTCGTAACACTTATCTCTGTGTATTATACATTGATACATTGAGTGTTTTTTAGGGTTAAGTTAACCATCAGTCCTCAGTTTAATAATTATTTTAGAGCATACTTGATTGATATAGTAATTGCTAAATTGATAAATTAATTATTAGGAAATCATTAATTTAGTAATCAGCAATAAATTCATTAATTTCGTAATTACCAATTCAGTGATTTAATAAGTATTAATTCACCACTTAACAATTCAGTGGTTTAATAAGTAATTCAGTAATTTAGCAATAATTACTACTAAATTTAGTAATCAATGATTATTAAAGTTAGTGATCATTACTAAAATTAGTAAATATGATTACCAAATTAATCAATTCACTTTAATCATCACTAATTACCAAATTACTAAATTGCTAATTTAATAATGCTGCTAGATTAATTATCGTGCCTATTTATCTTTAAAAAACCCTCCCCCTCCAACAGGGTGGGGAAAAAATGCGAAAGTTACAAACAAAAATCGCAATTTACAATCATGATTGAAAAGTTCGGATCGCTCGTTCGAGGGGAAAATCTTTATAATAAAAGAAATACCACGGGCCCGTTAATTCGATCCGATACATCCAGAAAGTTTTCTCCGTCGATTCAACAGAAGCACCCCTATTCCTCCCCTTCTTTTTACTTTTCTATCGGAATTTTATCGATGGCCACCAGTATTCCTTTTATCAAACCCTCTTATATTCCTTCTTCAGCTTAATGTTGCGTTAAATTTCGATCTCTGCGTGCCTTTTATTCTTCAAAGAATCGACATCGACAGCCTCTCGACATTGTCTTCTACAAAATTAATCAAGCCTCTTTAAATTATCCATGTTTTCGAAAAATAATCGAATTAAAAACATGAATCATCTTTCTTTGTTAAGAAAATTTGAAGAAAGAAGGAATATTTAAATTTCAAGTAAGCAGCTGAAATTCAATTTAAGTCCTTGGTTCTCTCCATGGTCCGACGTTGGAACATTTGATAGATATCGTAAGTTTGATGTAGGAAATGAATTATAGGAGGGATGAATCATCAAACGCTAAAAGTTTTGATTTCTCAGCGATTAATAGTCACCTGTTGCTGATCTGATTCATGCTTCACTTATCGAAACACGAGGAGACTTTTGTTTTCCGCGATTCGAATCGTAAGATCGCTTCCTGTCGTCAAATTTCACTTAGCTTTCTAATTTCGTTTTGCCTCGCCTGTACAATGAACCCAATCCTGGCATCGAGTATCGACTTGGTCGTTTATTTCCCCATTGGATGTTTCATTTTTTAAGTACAATTTGGATCGGTTAATGATTGGTTAACTCTACACTTTTATTTTTATTATCAAAAACCCTTAACCTTTGATGTAATGAATGATAGATCTATTTTTGTAGTTTGTTTAGGATAAATAATTTTTTATTGTTCTTAATGCTTTATTTAAATACTGTAGAATAATATTACAATAAGTTATTAATATAAGTAAGTAATATTACAATTATTAAAATATAAAATGTATTTAATGACAATTTTTTAAATTGTTTTATCTAACATTTATAAAAAGAATATGTTTGCTTATACATGGCTAAATATTTTATTATCCTAGTATTTTTAAGAAATACTGGCACAGCAAATAGCATTCCATCATAAATTTTGCTATTCTATTTTTATTTTTCATGTAAAGTGTGATTTTCGTATTTCTATAAATTATTTATACCATAAAAAATTGCCCCTTTGAATGCCATGGCAAATTGAAACAATGGAATATTTCAAATTTCAAACTTTATTTCCAACAAATACAATTTAGTACGATATTTTACTTTTTTCTTATTGCGGAGGGTAACGAGTATTAATAAAATTACTTGTAATTAGCTAAACAAGAACAGATCCGTCGTCCACGGTGTTAATTCGCAATTCAAACGTTGCCGTCTACGCGGTTTCGCAAAATGAATAAATCAACGCCTTCCTTCGAGCAAAAATCCTGTTAATAACGGAATGTATTTTCAATAACGGGTTTGTGTATCATTAAATGCAAACAACGCGTAGCTTCACAACTGTAAATCGTTAATTAGATGCGATAAGTTCACGCATTCGAACACGTTCATTATCGTAACAGCGCAACATTTCGACACAAAATTTGAAATTGTGCCTTAGAACAATTTTTAACTGGGGATAAAAATCGAAACCCAAAAGTGTCGCAGAAAGAAGCACAAGAAGTCTGACTGCATTTGATGTAATAAAATAAAAGTAGCGTTTATGATACATCAATTTAAAGCTTAAAGTTAAAGAAAAGTGACTGCGTAAATAGTTCATTAGTATTCTTAACACGGAATTTCAATCTACCAATTGCAGCGAACAATGATCAATATTGAGGCTTATAAGGTGTGAAACAAATTGATAACATAAAAGTATTGCAAAGTAGCATTTTTAATATATCAATTTAAAATTTAAGGTTTAATAAAAATGACTACCTAAATATTTTATTAATATTTTTAATATAAAAAGAGTCTAATAGTGTCTAATATCGAAACCTATGAAACCTGACATAATTTAATGACATAAAAGTATCGCAAAATGACACTTGCGTCACGCCAATTTGAAACCTAAAATTAAATAATAATTACTGTATAATAAAGGTCCTTTTATTTTAAAATTGAAGGTATTAGAAACTGAAAATTTCCTCGATTTCAGTCATTTTGTATCAAAAATATTAATAAAATAATTATGTTATAATTCGCAGTAAACTTTAAGTTTTAAATGGATGTACCATAACCACTATTTTGTAATACTTTTATGTCATGAAATCTTGTCAGACTTCCTACACTTCGAAATTTACTATTTAATGTATTTAATGATTTATTGTCATTGTACACAAAGTTAACAAACCAGTTCGTGTAAAAAAATATCACTGTTCCGTTTTAAAAAAAAAAAAAGAGGGTGCAGGTGTGTTTCGTACACAGTGGAGATCCCTTGAAAAAATATGGTACCTGCAAGATAGATGTTCGCATTGCGCGATGCAGAAAAATTCTCTGTTTTTCTTTTCCCGCAAAAAAAGAGCCATATTTTATTCATAAACGGTTTTTAAACAATTTTCTCAAATTTATAGTGAGCGTGACCTATATTTTCATTGAAACCTCCGTTTAACAGAACAATGGTCAAAGGATTCGAAATGGTTCAACCCTTTTTTAACCTCTGTCTTGACGTGTAAATTGTTGTAACTTTTAAGATACGTTTTTTATTTACGATATTAGATTGTGAAATTTAGAAATTCAGAAGCAGTATTTTTGAAATATTACAATAATATTTTTAGAAATTAACAGATTTTCAAATAATATTTCAAGAAATAGGAATTTTGAAAAATTATATTTTTGGAAATTCTAAAACTTAGAAAGGGTTGAATAAATAACAAAGGGGTGGCAAGTAAAAATCGTATTGCAAAAGGAATGAAAGGAAGCAATAAAATTAGTCGAATCTTCTCGTAATAATTAATCCAGCAGATATGTAGAAATAATGGAAAGAACGATGGCCGGCTTAGAATCACAATAAACGCGTGTAACTTGTAACTGGACACGAAATCCAAGATGTAATTCAAGCCCCCGACGTCATACACTGTAACACCAGGTATTTCATTACCTTGATCCAGCCGTAAGAAAAGCGGACAGAATTGTACGCGATTGGTTCGCCAGGTATAAAATTCCATATTATTATCTAACACTGTAATATTCTCAGGTAATCAACCCATTTCGTCGAACTGTCTGCTACTATTATTGCGATCTGTATTCACACCTGGGACTCTTTTTGCACGGTTACGTGTCGTGTTAAAAATCTTGTGAAATCATTCATTTACAAAGTATACGCGTTCGATGGAAAAAGCACTGCCTTCGATAACATTTAATTCAATAAAAACATAAAGGATGGGGTAAAATAAAATGTATGGGTGCATGTTAACAAAAATTGGCAATTTTAATATTTGTACTGAGTACTTAAATTATGTAAAGGTAAAATCTAACCGCAACAGTAACTTACAAATTCGTGCGTACATTCTACAAATATTATCCTATATTTCGGATACAAAGAATAATTATGTGCCAACAACAAATATTTCAAGAAGAAAATTATTACTTTATTTGAAATAAATAATATTCTCTGCGTCCAGTGTGCCAAGCTCAAAAGTCCCCCATCCCCAAAGGACCAAGACAATAACCGAAGTCTCATCTTCAAAAAT
This sequence comes from Anthidium xuezhongi, assembly GCA_022405125.1. NCBI lineage: Eukaryota > Metazoa > Arthropoda > Insecta > Hymenoptera > Megachilidae > Anthidium > Anthidium xuezhongi. The sequence continues at coordinate 8,542,433 of CM039638.1, read as the reverse complement.
AAACAATAACAACAATTTCTGTAAAATCGCAGCCAAAAATGTACGGTTTTACGGTTCCCAAATTACCATGCATACTTCCAAGAACGTTTACCGCGCTATACCGCGGTTCCTAGAAACGGGCCTTGTTTGTCTAATTCCAGTGTCTTCGCGCACGGCCGAGATTTTACGAGTTCTCGTAAACGTTCGATCTAATTCTTGCTCGAGGCGCGCACGGGTCGCGTGTGCGTATCGGGGCGAAGGAAAAAGGGCGGAAAAGGGTTGAAAACGGTCCGCGAAGCGACTTCGGCTCGGAGCCGCCGTGGGTGGCGCGGACCTGTAACGCCGTCCCTCCGCTTTTAACGACGGTCTTCTATTTCGGTCGATGGCATTCGAACTCTCGCTCGTAGCTTTGTCAGTCAACAGGAAGCGATAGAATTTAATTTTCCACGGAGCACGTTTCCTCTTCGCCGGCCTAGGCCCGAGCGTGTAGCGGCGATTCGATTAAAAATAAGACGCTCGTGAGCGGAAGATCGAACGAGACCCCCGTTGCGGCAACAGAGTTTCCCTTCGTCCAGTAACGTTCGCGTTTTTCACGGTTGATGAAAATTTTAACGGCGAATAGGAGGATCGGAGGAGGAGAAACAATCCCTTTAACATTAGAACTACCGAAGGGATATTTCATCCCTTATTCAGTTCTAATTGGTAGTTCTAGTGTTAACGCTTTGACCGCCATGTTGCGGCTACTGAAAATTCCATATTCTATTTCTAATATTTATAATTTCAAATATCTAATGGAAACATTTTCAGTTAATTAAAAGAATTTCTGATAATATGGGCGAAGGTTTCTAATGGAAATTCAAGTATCACCCATGTGGGTGACATGGCAGTCAAAATGTATTTTTAAATGAAAAATAAATAGTTTCGTATTTAAAAAGAAATATTGCAAGGGATATATAACGAAGAAAAGGGTGCAGGTACGGTGATATTTTAATTAACGCGTTCGCTGATAACATCGAGCGATTCTCGTATTGAGAATCATCGTCCACACGTGACAAACACGAGTATCACTCGTGACGTGTTCCGTCCTACTGTTTAACTATCGTCATTTTTCAATTTATGCAACGGATGGACACGTTAGGTCCATAGTCTGATAGATTAGTGCTTTTTTCAACCGTTCCATTTTACATCACGCCTCATTCAACGTGTTAACTATGGCGGACAAAAAAAAACGAGATTACCACCTCTGATGCGACACGTCGTAATAAGAGTCGCGTGAAGGATACACAGGCGTTTTATTTTTCAATCAAAATTGTTTTATTTTTCACGTTGGTAACTCTTAAGGACGAATTGGTCAATCGAATCAAGTGGTATATTTATTCCATGTCATTCGCAGTTCTATAATTTATTTAAAATTTATTAGAAATAGTATGAACTATTTTTTTATTTATATTGACAATCCTTCTACAATATGTATCAATTATTTAAAATAAGAGATATTTTTAATTATTTCTCTGTGATTCTTGACACGTAAATTTAATTATTTTTGGAAAATTTCATGTTTTATAAATAAATATTTTTAACGCGTTAACTGTCACGTCAGTCACTTGCGTCAGTCACTCCTACAAGACTAAGAAAATTATGTTTATTAATCAATTATGTACCCAAATATTTCTTAGCAAAAAATTTTAATGAGTTTCATTAAAACACGTGGCAGTTAACGTGTTAGAGATGGTTCTGAAGTGACTGCCAGTATCCCCCTGGTCCCCTTACCGGAAGATATAACACCTTCCCCACTTCGTGGCCAGGTCCTTCGAGATTCTTTTGTTGCTCTGCACGAGCCACCCATAGCTATGACGTCGGTCAGTTTCGGCTTCCGCCAAAGGAAGAGTATTGCGTCTCACGGCTCTTAAGATTCGCCGCGGTTTTAACTATCGGTCGCCACCGATCCCCGACTCGATAACAGACGCAGGGTGTCGGCGTCGGCACCTCAAGATTCTCAAATTGGGTCAAAACACCTTTGTGCCACCGCCCTGACACGCGTGCCACGCTAACGTATTTGTTAATGAAAGTATTAAACTGTAAATCGGTCGATCCATTGTTCGTTCCAACAGAGAACCAATTATTTTATCCGACTTTATGTTTCAAGATAAGAATAATACACTGTACGTACTATTTTACGATATTTTAATGTCGTGAAATTAAATTACACTTTTTAATATTCAACTACGTAATCGAATTCTGGTGTTCGCTGTAATTGACAATCAGCCAATTTGTGTTCAAAATATTAACGAAGCATTTAAGTGGACAGGTTCATTAAACTTTAAGCTTCAAATTAACGTCCCATAAGTGCTGTTCCGTGATACTTTTCTGTCATGAAATTCCACATCACATAATTGATAAATGACTTCAGTAATATCTTCAGGCTCAGTTATCTCTGATATTAATTATTACTAAATTTTTAAAATATTTTAGGAGATATTGATTTTGATCATCAACAAAATCAAAGGTGACAAAGATAGAACTTTGACCCAGCTGGAAATATGATATCTTTAAATAGAAATCAAGAAAGGAAATAATTTATTTTAAGAAATAGAAGAAATTTCTATACGTAATTTGACTTAATCGTTCCTGGAATCGAAACGGTTCGAAAAATTGATACAGTTCCAATCCGAATGTTCGCTTCGCGTTGATATGTACATAAATAACAATTTTCTGGGGGAACGTTTATTATTGATTCAGTTTTGCCTTTCGCCGCGCCTGTATATACAACAGAATGTTTGAATACCGAAAGTTTTACCGTATAAATTTTCAACGTCCGACCTTTGACCCGGTTTCCAGGTAGCAAAGGTCGGCTAACCGAAACTTGAAACACTAAATGCACGAGGCTGAACGCGCTAATCGTTGTTAAACGTTGCACGTGATTAATCAGCTTCGTTGGATACAGGCTGAACGATACACTTGTCGCGTCGAGCACCTCTCGATTCGCTTTCCCTTATTAAACGAAGGTATTGATTTAATTTTCGGGTCAAGATTTAAGTATTAAACGAGCCGGGGCGCAACTTCGGTCCTTTTTGCTCCAGTTACCTTCCTTTTGTTGCACGGGCCAACGATGACGGTACCTTTTTCGGCGATGAGTCAGAGGCGAATTAAACCATTTTTAATTACGCGTCGCGGGTCAAATGTTTCAACTGCATCGTTTCTTTTATTACCTATTTTGCAAGGATTTCAGTTTCTCAGTTTTTTCGAAATGTTAGTTACAGAACTTGTGTCACTTGTATGTGTCATTTACAAGACTCGAATGCAAGTTTTTGGTATAAATAGAAATGTAGGTTTATTTTGAATATAAATATAAACTTGCACTTATATTTATAATTACACTGATATAAATTCATTCAGTTACACAGATATTTAATTCACTCATAAGCTTATGTAAATAAAGATTGTTGCACAATATAATTTGCGAAACTTAGACCTTTCGAACATTCACCGGATGTTTTAAAACTGTCTTGTAGGTCACTCTTGGGTGACTCTTGGGTGACTCTTGGGTGACTCTTGGATCATGGGTTCATCGTTACTATAACACGGGGCGAGTGACCCAAGACTGTGTATCATAAAACCCGAAATATCTCCCAAAGTATCGATTATATCTACATATAAATGTCTCAGGCAAAAGTCAAATGATATCAAAGAGAAGATATAATTTTATAAGATTAATTTTTTACGCAAATAAATGTCGAGACTAAATAAATTTATCAAATTTGTAGATTTGATTTATTATTACCTATGAGCAAGTATTGAACTGTTTTTAATAAAAAGTTATTAGTTTTGGGGATACTTTGCACTCTGAAAATTGTTTAGATTATTCGTCAGCAATTTAAAAGTAGTTAATAATAAATTAATGAATAACATACAATTGTAGATAAGGTAACATAGTATTGAGAATAATTAGTCTATTTAAATTAGTCTATTCTTTTCATGTTCCCTCAGAGGGGACAATCGAATGGAAAGGGTTAATTATTATTAGTGTTTAATTAATGCTGCCCGATATATTTTTCTGCACGCAAGTCGGATCCTTTTTTGCCCGTACGAATAATGTAAATAAGTTTCGATAAGTAGATAAAATTTATTAATCTTACGTGAAAATATTTGTATCTCTTATCAGTTCAATGAACCCCGATTAAAAAACAAGTTAATTTCGTTTCGTACCTCCTCGCACGTTATACTTTACTGATTTCTATAAAATTGATGGTGTGTTATTGTAAATCATTCCTGTTACCATTATTGTATATAATTACGAGTACTGTTCCATTTTGTTTCGTATCCGGGCATAATCGTCGGTGAAAGGTGTTTCATTTTATAGTTCATAGATTTCTATGAAATTAGTGGTAACTTTCAGTGCACAGAAATGATTTATTGTAATAAAATTATAATAATTTGCGACAGTTTGCTGGATAATTCTTAAGTATTAAGATATCTATGAATTTCTTCTTCAGTTCTTAATTTTTTAATCAAAATCGAATACTAAGAATGAAAATTTCTAATTTTATTAATAAATCAATTTAGTAGTTCAATTATACTTCAATTATGTATAATTTCGTAGTGTAAATTATAATTATTTAGTTTTGGAGTTTGGACCTTTAAAAACAAAAATGACAACAATTATTTTATTGATCGGGTTGAGAAATTCGTTCTGTTGAATTGAAAATATCGTGGATTATCAGCGTAACGGGGAAAGTGTTAAATACTTACTGATGGAATAATATGATTTTTTATTGCTCGTGATTGTATAATAATTCTACTTTTGAACCGTTTCCGCCTTACGTCAGGCGGCAATCCGCTATATTTAGCGGACGTTTATTTCATTGCAATCGTTTCTCTACGTTCATCGTTGAAAAATGGTGTCACGTCGACGAATATTCCCTCGAATCAATTATTTGCATTCTGAATACAGGTGCAAAGTTTCATTCTTAAAAGATCTTCGACAAATTAATCAATCAGGAGTTCGAGTTTCAAAATTAGTCAATTATATCGTTATTAATCAGAGTTCGAATGTAATTTACTGTATCTGTTCATCATTTTAATGAAAATTAGAAAAACGAATATTATATTTATGGGAATTTGAAAACTTTGAAATATTATATTTTTAGAAGTATGTTTTTAAATATATTTTTATGGATTTCTTATTTTAAATTACAAAATTTCTTAAACATACTTCTGTCCAAATGTATTCTTGTCTTCCTAAAGATAAAGAATTATTGTATATTTATTATCACTTGTGCAAAATACACGAGAACGTGTCTGACTACACACGGGTGTTTTCACTGTCAATGAGGGCAGTCAATGTGTGAATTGTAGGATTACTTTAATTGATTGAATCCATTTAATCTTCACCTACGAATAATTAATCATTCTTTGCTACTGCTTAACCCCAGTTTGGGACATTTTGAACCCATTCAGTTCTGAATATTAAAAATATCTCATTCTCAGTACATTTTCTATCATAGATGAAAATACGAACCAATCATTGCACACTCCCCTTATACAACCCTTAATATAACCAATAATAATAATAATAATAATAATACTCTAATTCAATATATAAATTTCACTGTTATTTATTGTTTACATTGACTGATACCAGCCACTTCATATTTAGAGTATTAATAAAACTTTTATACAGTCATTTCCCTGAAACTTTAAGCTTCAAATTGATATGACATAAGTGGCATTTTACGATACTTTTATGTTATCACATTTTGTAAGACTTCATAAGCTCCCATATTGGTCATTGTTCATATAACCAGCGTACAGCCATTTTCTATCAAGATAATTGATCAAATATTTATCCGGTCATTTTTGATCAATTTTAAGTTGTCAATTGGTGTAAAACAAGTACCCTTTTTTGACACTTTGAATCACGCTCGATTTGTTTCGAAATCGGTCCATTATTTACCATAAGTGGCCATTTTATATCAACAATATTGTTGAATTATTTACATAGTTATTTTCAACAAGTCTCAAGCTTTCAGTTGATATACAATAAGTGTCATTTTGAGGTACTTTTATGTCATGAAATTATATTTATTTCAGAATATGCCATTTGATTTACCACCGTAAAAGAAAATAATTTGTTAACAATTATAAAAGTTAAGTTTTTCGACTTTCATGCAAATTCGCGAGCCGATACTTAACGGATTAGCAATTAGCTCGTCCGCGAGGCGTAGAACGCGTGAAAAGTCTTCCTGGCAAGTGTTAATTTGGGCGAAGATAACGGGGCAAGGTAGGAAATTTCGTTGCACACGATGAATTCACAGTGGCTGCTCTTTGTGGGGATTTTTACTTGGCAGAAATTTGACCACGTTGACGTGAAAGTTTAACGTGGGCCAGTCACGTTCGCGGTTCACCGACCCCGATCAAAAGAAACCGGCACCGTGTAGGCTCTTGCTCTCCTCGTTACGTTTCATACGTGCTTGCTTAATGAGCATCGCGAATTCTAGCAACGTTTCAAATGTGTTCGATTCGATTCCGTTCGATTCTATTCGGTTCCCCGCGATTCCGTGCAATTCTACACGATTCTAATCAGTTTCATTCGATTTCGTTCGATCTTATTCAATTCCTTACTTTATACTTGATTCTGTGCAATTTTGTTCCGTGATTTTCCCTGTGGAATTCGAAATCCGTCAAACTGAAGGCAGTTTTTGTTTTAATTTCTCCTGAAATGAAAATTACACGAATTCTCGTAGCTTAGGTAGAATTTTCATTCAATTTCATTCAAATCTGTCCAATTTTTGGCGGTTTAAAGGGATTCTATTCAATTTTATGCGATTCTATATCGTACTACTTATTTAATTTTTTATTACACGATATATAATTTTACTCTTCATTCACGATTCTATTACTATTGCATTCTATTTCATTTTACTCCATCCCATTGAATAGTATATAATTCTACATGATTCTATTCGGTTGCATTCAATTCTATGTCATTTGAATTTGATTTAACACGGTTCCGTGGAATTCTATTTCATCTTATTCGATTATGCGAAATTCTATTCAGTTTCATATAACTCTATTACAGTCGTATTCAATTGCATTAAATTTTATTCGGTTTTAGTCAATTATTTTGTATTTTATTTGATTCTTACTCAAGAATAATAAGATAACAATACCCAAATACACATATAATTTTGACGTACGGATATTTAATTAATAAAATGAGGAACAGGTGCGTACCTTTACCCCCGTGTATTACCTGTATTTTTTGCCTCGTACCTTCGAAAAAAACAGCGGAATGTTCAGTTATTATCCCGTGTAACTCAAAGAAATCATACGATACGAAATGCATTATGAATAATTGGCGAACTGTAAAAACTTTCTGTTTGCTCCGTTCCCTGCATACTTCTCTGTTAATAATATTTTTGTTACGTTCAACTCAAATATCGGCAGATATTCCCCTCCGTTCGCATCCGCGCATTGTTTCGGGTGGAATTATAAAAAAAGGAAAAATCGCGCGAACTTTCTCCCGTGTTTATTTCCACCCACGATTTCCTTATATGCACCTTTTCACGCATTGCGTTCACGTATAACGCGTTTTCTACTTTTATATTCAGCCGACATGTGTCTCGGGGAACGAAACGGTACGTTCCGTTTCGTCATTTTGAAATTGGCCGAAATCGTAATGAGATCACCGGTGTCCGGCGCCTTACTTTTTCAGTAATTGAATAATTAATGAAGGAAAAGGTGAAATAAATTTTGAATGCAGTTAATATTAGGCTGATAGCGTAAAGTACTCGTTCGAATGGTTACATTTGAAAATCAATTGATAGAAATCATAATAATTGGAATTTAAGGTGTGTCATTAATTTTGTGTTTTGTAGATGGTTATTAGTTTTAATAATTCGTTTATTTTTGGTGATAATAGAAATAAAAGTAGCATGAAGTGAAATTTGATTGTACTATAATATTGCGTTTTAAAATAATAAAATTACTAAAGCTTGGGGAGCAAATTTATTAAAGTTACTAGGACTTAGGCACCAAACTGATAAGACTTTTAGGGAATAAGTAATAAACTTAATGGGTAATAAATGTGACATAAAAGGTACTAGGGCTTATATAATAAGTTTGTTAAAGTTACTGAGACTTGGGTGGCAAACTCATTAAGGTTACTAGGGATTAGACACCAAACGTAATCAAATTACTAGGGAAAAAGTAATAAATTTAATGGGCAATACACTTGATAAGAAAATATTGGGGCTTGGGCAATACACTTACTAAAGTTACTAAACCTTGAGCAATGAACCTAGTAAAAGCTTAGTAAAGCTTAGATGATAAATCTAAGAAAATTACTAGGGCATAGATAACAAACCTACTAAAGTTACTAGAGCTTAGGTAATATATTTAGTAAAATTACTGGGGCTTAAATAACAAATCTAATCAAATTACTAGAGAACCAATGTCAAGCCTAATAAAGTAATTAAGAGTTGGGGGCTTTATTAGACATTTAACTCTGACTTTATTACATGTATAGAGAGAGAGAGAGAGAGTTCCAAATGAAGAAATTCCAGAACTTCAATATTAAAAAATCCTGAAAGGCGTATATGTATAGTAAAAAATCGTATTAGTAGACAAAAGAGGATATGTATACGCCTTTCGTAGTAAGAGTGCTAAATAAATAACATTCTTATGTTAGCGTTAAACAAATTATATCCGCAGTGTTAAAAAGCGGTAGCAGCACAGCGAGGAGGGTTAAACCGAACGAAGAGCAAAGTCAATGAATGATTCGAATTTCACGTTACACGTTGTTGTTTGCTCGTCTATTTTATACGAGCGGCAGGTCTGGAACTTACATTCACCCGAAGTGAGATCCCATCGTTGTTACGCGTTTACGTTTTAATTGCTGTTCTCCGGCCCGTTCCGCGTGCCTCGAGGAGTCTCGGATAGTTTGGTCGGCTTTCGAAATAAAGTTTGTAATACCGCGAAAAATTTCCCTCGGCCGGGCGTAATTAAATCCTCCTACGTTTGAAAACGTTGTTGTTGTGCCAATCATTGTAATTGCGCCCGCGATATTATCACTTTCCTCCCCTTTCTTTTCTTTTCAAGTTATTCTATTTTTGCTTCGAGGAACGTTCTGCTTAAACGATTTGATACTTCAAATATATTTACATATATTTATAATATTCTTCAAAGTCGTGTAATAGTAATTAATAGATTTTCTGATCCTAATGATCAATTACAACACTTTCATTGTCACACGTTGAAGATAACAAAAATTTCATTAAACAGAACTGGTATTTCTAAAAATTCTTATATCCTTCTTTTCCAATATTTCATTGCTTATTGACCCTTTCCACCTAGTTGTCCCCCCTGAGGGGACATGAAAGGAATGCAAATAATTTATTCCCTTCCAAATATAATTTAAATAGAATAATTATTCCTAATACTATATTGTCTTATCTACGATTTGTTAGTGAATAATCTGACAAAAATTTCCAAGTGCAAAGGGTTATTGCAAGTAAAAGTATTCTTGGTCCTTTGACTGTGGGGGTGGTAATCAAGTGCCAAAGAAAAATTGTTGTATTAAAATTACATTTTTTAAATTTACTGGATATTTCTGTGGGAATTCAAGCACCACCCATATGGGTGGTGTAGTGACCAAATCGTTAAGGGTAAAGAAAAAAAAAAGAGTAAAATTATAAACTAAACTAATTTAATCTTTAAGTTATGGTTAGGTCCTTGATATATCCTTCCGTCACCCCAACATTTTTCAAATAAATTAATTAAGAACCATTAAAATTGAAAATACTAAGAATTAATAAGCTGTACGTATGTCTTACGATTATATCTCTCCAGACATCGATTTGTTTTGAAGATTTCATTACATTGTCAGTTATTTTCCGAGTTCCCCTCGGTATCGTGGTTTCCTTCCTTAGAATCCACACGTGTGCGGCACAAAGGCGGCAAGAAAGTATCAGGGAAACGTACAAACCTAACAATAGTTACCGGCGCGGCGTAAAAGAGCCAACGTTTCGTACAGTGTATAGAAGACCATAGAAAAAGAAGATGGAAGTTTCTTCACTGTGTCTTTTGAAATAGCTGCACCTGCAATCGTTTCATGTGGAAGTTACGCCACCGTATTATTCCCTTCACCTCTTTCTGCTTGTCTTCTTTTTTTCTCCGTCTGTTATTCAACATTTTTGGCTTAGTTTCTAGGCGCCGGAATCGCCACCATTTTTTTCTCCCATTGTATCGTCGTTCACAGAACACCCTGTATACCGTAACAACGTAAGGTGTACCCGAATTTTAACGCTTTGCACCCGAGGCATTTTTGGATACGATTTAGTCCAAATTCGTTTTCCAATAAAACTTATACAAAATTCAGGAGCCCTATTTTGAAAGAAAAGAATTATAATTTCATGTTCTTTATAAATATCTTGTAAATAAAATTTAGAGTTGACCAGTATCATTTGTTGTATTGTACTGGTTACACTTCTGTTCAAATTCATCGCACGATATATTAACGAGGTGTAGTTAATATAGTAATAGTAGTATATTCATTATCCTTATTAGTACTATTATTACTACAATTTGAACACTAGAACTATCGACATTGAGTACTTTCTTTTAAATTGAAAATAAAAAAGGAAACGAAAGAAATAAGAGATTTATTTACATTTTGACAAAAGTGTCTTGATACATTTTTTAATATAAAATGAGAACTGTGGAACAAGTCATTTCGACCCGTTTGGTAGTTCTAGTGTTAATATACTGATATAAACTACTGATTAAATCGACAGTTAATTGATTACAAATATTTAAAAAAAAGAAATGAAGCCTTCAGTGCAATTTTATTATTCTTCGTGTAAATGATAGGAATAGGTTTCGATAAATTAATAAAAATAGTTTGCTTTATTTTTACATTATATACATAAGGTATAATTAAATTGTTACAATATTTGCTCCTATTTTCTATGGTTGACTCAGTTTCTTAATTAAAAGGCGGAAATCTGTTTGAATTTAAAACAATCGTACCAAAACGTTGGAAAACGTACTAAAATTTTTACATAATCATAACTGCCGTGTGCGGATATCGTTATATAATATAATTTTTGGAATAAATTTAATGTTGATTGCATTGTGTACACAGACGATGTAAGTCGAGGTACAACTGCATAGCGTTCAATGTTTACGATAAGAATACAATGGATTCTTTATTTTAGCGGTTGTTGCACTTTTAATCGTGTATGCGGGTGCATCTCCTTCTTTTTATTTACAAAATGATTGTATATTCATTTTTCACCCTTCAAAATAACTGAGCACTCTGTGAGGCCTCCAATTAATTTTACCTATTATTTGAATCCCTTTAGTGGGAACTAGTCTTAACACTTTGACAGTCGGTGTCACAGACTATTTTATTTGTTCTGTCGAATCAAAGAATGACTAATTTTGCAAAGGGTGCATTTAATTTTACATTTATGCTTAGGTTCAGATATTTTTGTAGACACCAAAAGGATTAAATTATGTATAAATGACATTTTCATTAAGTGTACTTAGGAATTTACCAAAAATTCTCCAGGAACACAGTATCGAGCATACTTGTAGGCTTCCCTAGGGAAAGCCCTACGATTCCTTTGATGTTTCAAAATTGCTAACTACGTTAATTAACCCTTTGCATTCAAAGATTTTATTTAAAAGCAACTAAAAAATACTTAATTACGAATTAGTGACTAACATATCATTGTAAATAATTACTCTATTTAAATGATATCTGATACTTGCATTTCTTTCGAATTTTTTTACAATCGAATACTCGTTATGTTTAACTTAATCCACATCAAACATAGATTTAATCCGTGATAATTATAGAACATCAGACAAAATAATAGAACTAGTTACGGGGCTTTCTTATTCTACATCGCCATTTTCCTTAGGGCTTTCCTACGAATGATTCTCACCAAGCACCTATTTTATTAAGTTAGCGCAAACGCTACAAATGACAGACATCATCTCAAAACAAATAACTACCATAACGATAATTAGAAAGAACTATAACCCAGTATCATAACGACCTTCGAAATTTATATGCACAGCCGTTGAAAGCGTCGGATCGGGAAGGTTGACAGAAAAGGAATAGCAAAAATGTTTCGGCAAAATATCTTATCCGACGTTTACGCGTCGAAAGAGCGGTTCTCGAGTCATCGTCGAGCCATGCGAAGGTGGAAACTACCTGGCGACGGTCAACAAGCAAGTAGGATTCCCCGGAATATCCTATACAGTTTTTCAAAGCGGACCGATCCGGCCGCGGGAGGGTAGGAAGGGCGAGAGAGAGAGGGATCGAAACGTGTCGCAGAAAACGTCGAAGGCGTCTCTCTTTTCCCGGGGCAGGTTATAAAGGAGATCGTTAGCTGGAAAGGTGTGGGAGAGAAAGGCGCGGGAAGGGAGCGGGGAGGAGAAAGGTGAGGTAGAAGAATGAGAAGTAACGGTAGTCGGTATTACAACTTCACCGCGCCTATATTCTGTTTGACGTTTGTCGTTTATGCTTCCCCCTTGCATCGTGGAGAAAGCCGGGAGAGAGAGAGAGACTCGTCGTTCGATCCCTTGGTTGCTAACCGCGCGTGCAAAACAGACGAGCAGGGAGAAAACAATAATAATAAAAACGAGGGGGACAAGATTGTATTTATCTCATTATTTTTACAACGACCATGATCGAAAAGAATTTATTAGATGAGTCTAAAAATTGCAAACGCAATGCCAAGAATGGTAGGGTTCAGTATATTTGAAGATTTACTAGGGATTTATTTGGTTCGTCGTTCGTTTCATTTCATTGTTGAATCAAGCAAGTGTGAGCACCATTTTTCCTATGGAAATCTATGTTTTCTCTAGATTAATTAAGATTAAGTCAGTCACATCGTATCTGGATACAATGCTTAGTAACTTTCGAGTACGAAGCGGAAGATGGAAGTTAGTATTTTCTCTAGGGGGAAAGGCTGGTTATGCTCGGCACTGTGCATCGGCAAGTTGTGCACGGTACGTGCAAATGTGTCTCCTCTTGCCTTTCATTCTCGTCCGGACTGCGTATCTGCATTAAAATAACGGCACCTCGGCTACGACACAGACGCGGCAATCGCCTAACGTGACTCTACGGCTTCGACCTCGAACCCACGCGGCCTCGTAGTCGGCGACAGACCGCCTTTTTCTCTCGTTTCTGTTAGAATAGGAGAGCAGATAACGCGAGTGAATTATTGCCGCGATTGCATTCGCGTCTGATCCTCCTACCGTGTCCCGTAATCCGTTTTTATTTGAACGTCCCGTGCTCTCTGAGGAAAGAAGCGAAGAAAAAAAGAAGAAAACGGTGCCGTGCGTGTCACGTTTCCCTCCATTAGTTCCGATCCAACGTTTTATGTGCCAAGGAGGTTTCTGGTTGAGGTCCACACGGCGTCTCTCCTGCGAGAGAGAACGACTGTAATAGAACGTCGCGTGTATTGTAATAGCCGGTGTTGATAACCTTCGTCCGTGGAGAAGCGTAAATAACCGAGGCGTGTACTATCATCGCTGCTGACATTGTCCGCCGAGCTTTTGAACCTGTCAGATCCGGTCGTGTGCCGCGTGCCGTGGCTTCCCGTTACCTCGACTCCGAGAAAACGTCCCTGTCGAAGCTGTGAATCGAAATGTTTCTCGTTACTTTTAATAGACGCCGAGAGATTATTCGTGCACGCGCTGGTAAAGTCTAGGGGAATTACAAGGAAAACCTAACCCACGACTTCCTCTGTCCTCCGAAGAACACGGACAAACGATGGGACAATTCGACCTTCACGTTTTCTCTTATCTGAAGGAAGCCTATAGATGCATGCGACTGCATGTACTTAAAATAGATTTTCTTCAAACACATGGCAGTAGTGTCTGGGTACGGTGCGCCAGATGAGCAACCGTTCGTCGACTAACCTGTTAAAAAAGACGCGGGGGTTATCTAATCAACGATAGAAATAATCCAGCGGTATCACTGAACGCGTCGAGCCGATATCAGAAGTACGCTGATACGATGAAAAAAAAAGAAAGAAAGAACACAAATCGAAGGAAAACAAGAAGCGCCTAGCCCCAGCCTGACACGACCGAACGGTCGCGTAAATTCGCTGCGCCGTAACTGCACAATTTCGTTCGCGAAAGTCGTGTTCGCCCGCTCTCCCTCTTGGTTTCTCCCGTTTCTATCTCCCTCTCTTTTATGCGTGTCTCTGCCCTGCCGTTCTCGTCTCGCTCGCTCCCTCAGTTCCCCCCTTTTTTCCCCTGCACCTGGATCACGTTGCATTGTTCGGTCTGGCAACGGATATACAGAAGCGAAATGGCAGCGGGAGAGCCCCGAAAGAAAGAAGATCCAGAAGAAAAGGGACAAGAAGGAACGGCCGTTGAACGAAGAAAAACGAAGAGGACAAATGGCGACTGGGACGAGGAGGAAGGGCTAGGGAGTGATCGGCAGGGGAGGGTGTGAAGCGTGCTAGAACGAGACGGAGAATGGACAAGGATAGATCGAGGGAAAAAAGCGGTGAAGGGAGCAGGGAAGAGGGGGGCTAGAGAGAGGTGTTTTTCTTCCAAAGGGAACTTTGCACGTTCGTCTTGCTAGTGGCACGATGCCGTGTAGGAATCGGCCCGCGCACACGCTCCCGGAGAGGGGAGGACAAGCGAGTTGTCAGTATCCCGAGAGAGTCGGGGTCGCGGGTACGAGGGTGGGGAAAATGAAGGAGAGGTAAGCCGGTGGGAGAGGGAGCGGAACGGGAACGGTAGGACGGGGATAGGGGGAGCATTGGACACTACACGACACACGAGGAAGGATAGAATCGAGCCAAAGCCGGTGGTGGGGGGTCGGTTCTCGACTAGAGGAGAAGGGCGTCAGCTGCGTAGAGGCAGCTGAAGAGGGGCCAGGGGGCAAGAGAAGCGGTTGGAACGAGGAGAGCTGAGTCATAGCAGTGTTGCCACATCCTCGCCGGCCTCGTTGAGGCGTCCCAACACTGCTGCTTGCGACGTTTGCGGCTTATGTCAGTGTCGTCTGCCTAGAATGGTACTGTTGGAAAGAAGACTTTTCGTGTCTTTTACACGTAGATAGAATGGACGTGGCATCCCCCTTTTTAAGAGACTTTCTTCTTAAATAAATAGAATCATCATCTAAGCGGATCACTTTTGGTCTTAAATAGCCAGTACTATTATAAAAAAAAATATTCGAATTCCATATTTTCGTATGATTATTCAAAGTAGCAAAAGTACGAATGAATATCTTTAAAACGATGGTGCCTATTGATCCTTAACCCCCGAAGAAAATTTCCGGCAATACTAACGTCCTCGTAGTACCAGTCAAGCCTTTTCATTCGATTTGCTGTGAACCAAGGTGGAATCACAAGGGGGGGCAATAAGGGGGGACGGGAAGAAGTCGAGGAACAAAAGCCTTCTTTCTTTGTTGTTATCCTGCTGGTGCCTCGTTCGGCATTGTATTCCTTTTTATTCGTGCTGTTCTTCGTGGAATCGTAGAACCTTCCGTGTATTGTTGTTAGATCGACACACTCGTAGAGGCTGGAATTCCGAGATCCAGAGAAACGGAAAGAATCCCTAACCTTAGATCTTTTTTTCTCTTTCAGCCAATATTCTACAGTTACAATCTTATTATGCTTAAGAAACGAAATAAGTTAGCCTGTATTGTCGCGATGAAAATTTATACAGATTTTAAGGTAGAGCCTTTACATAACGCGTCAAGTTTCTACGATGAAAGTTTGATCGGTGAATTTTACAATGAGTTCCCGCGAATTAAAGAAAATTGTCCGCTTCCTTTTCCTCGCCGCAGACTAAAATATACCAGTGTGACACTTTAATTGATTTGTACAAGCAAAGAATTTTTCCGTCTCCCTTTCCCTCTTTCATTTCCACACACACACACACATGTGTACACACCGGGTAGGAACTCTTAACCGTGGGCCGATGTATTGATTTCCTGTACGTCTCCCATTTCAAACGTAGAAAGACAAACGATCGTTCAAGTTGATGGCACTACTGTGGATCGTGAGATTCGATTTCTCAAAGGAACAAACACGTAGTCGAAGCACTTTTAATATTTACCAGCAATTTATACCTTTCACAATTATGATTATTAAACGGAAACGTTGAACGCTGGAAGAAGGGTATCCTTCCAGTATTGATTTCGTTAGAAAAAAGATTCTAAACCGTCGTCGTCGTTGTCGTCACACACTTTGGATATCTCGCGGAATTATCACTGCATTTCCCCCAGCCCAGTGAACATTTGATTCGTTTCATAGACCTGCTAGTAGAATATTTTTAAATCGATCGTACATGGACAGTTTAATCGGTTAGCGTACATTCCCTGGCAATGGTGACTGGTGTCGTCCTGCGTGTTGCGATTTCGTCGCCGAGGCATTTTCGCAACGGAAAAACACAACTCTGACCTAGAGACTTGAAATTTATGGAAAGTCATGCTAATGTTTTCACATGAAACTCCCTCATAGTTCAGAAACAGAGGGAAAGAAACGAAGGAATCGAGGTTGGGAACGAGTCTGCCGAAGTAAAATTCCTCGACAAGCGGCAGCGAGCGAGAATTCTGGAGGGGAATGGGTACGGGGTTCGCGGCTCGCTTGCCAGGCAGCCAGCCAGCCACCGTGGCACTTGGGTTCTCCCTTCCCTCCCCTCCTCCCTCTCTCTCCCCCTCCTCTGGCCTCCTATCTTATTTCTTCTCCTCTCGTCACTCCTCTCTCACCCGCTTTCACTCATGCGTGTCAGAGAAAAGGACGTTTGACATGTATGTGTGCACGTACGTGTATGCAAGACTTTTCAGTACTCGACGATCGTGTGTGCGTGCGATCGCCTCACACCGATGTGTGTGTGAGTGTGTGTGTGTGGGAGAAGAAAACAAGAATGGAGGGGGGAACGAGCGTCGACCGGGGTGGGATGAGAAGTCTTGCAGCTACAACGTACAGATCGCGATCAGTTCTCTTTCGCAAAATATCACGCAGAATTAACGCTCCCAATACGACAATGATTGCGAATTAATATTAATCCTGGTTCGTATCCACTGCCTTTTTGATGTTTTTTTAAATTCACTTTATCGAGCAGTATTGCCACTCATCGACGAGACACGTTTCGTCGTCTGAATACTTTTTTTTTTTAGCGAAGAAACGAAATCGCGAAATATACACTCCACACATCACAGGTTATATGATCCGCAAATATCCAGCGGATAAATCATACATAATGATCGAAAAGGGGCAAGATGTGGGATGAAAGTAATTAATTTGTAGGAATTTTAAACGGCACAGTATAGGTGCTCCTGCTGCCATTTTGTGAGAACAATCTTCCAGAAGATGTATACGTTGTGATTATTAAAACTTATTTCGCTCCTGTGATACACCTCTCTTGACGGGAAAATCGAGACAACTCCGGGAATGGGTTTTCGAATCGGAAATTCGTTTCTAGAATAAATTGTAACAAACGTAATCTCTTCGTACACACGCTGAACAAATGTTCTTTCTTTCGAAATTCGTTCGAGGAAAACGAGTTAACGACGAGAATGATAATAACCCGTTAAACAAAGATCTCGCGTGCCCTTTTTTCCTCCGCCATCGAGTCACACGCATATGGTAGAGCGACGACCACGCCCCATCCCGAAACGATCCGGTGTATCACGAAATATAAAAAAAATGCCTTTCTGAAATGAACGTCTCCTGTCGTATTTTCCGCCTTTACAAAATAAATCCACCGTTTTTCGTCGATTTCGTAATGGCCTAACAGATACTTTTTGCGCAGTTAATCCAAGCGAACTATTGTCCAAGGTGTGTCGCCCAGTTTCTCCGCGCATTCTCCATCGCGTTATTTACTGACGCCTGTGAGCGTAAAGAACAAACAACGGATTAATTGTGATATGCATTCTCCGTTGATATTATTGCAAGCTGCGTGTATGTGGTCCGGAAGAAGAGTGAAAAAAAACAAGAGGCTTTCTTCGGAAGAACGCACAAGAAAATACGTGCGACTCACGCGAGATTAGACGAACAACTCCCCGAGATACTCTGAAACCGTTGAAGTCTTTGCGCTTGCGCGCAATATTCTTCTCCGGATCGACCAATCGGGACGCCTCGCTCCCCACTCCCGTCCGGTCACCCTACCTCACCTAGTAAAGTCCGTTTCTACTACTGACGAGCTTTCTGTACATAGGGTGTGCCAGAAACAACTTTGGGCTCTTTGTTTTCTTTAATTTCGTCGAAATTCAATATCTCCGTTCTCCATAGGGTAAAAACAAGCGCGTTTTCTTTAAGCCTACTGATTTGCAAATATATAAAGCACTCGCTGTGTTACGTTTCTCTTGAAACAAATGTGTCCAATTCGCCGGGAAGAAACAAGTGATTCGACCCCGGAATTTCTGCGCCGTAACGGTAACTCGATTATAAGGATTACGACGTATTCTGATACGCGAATGTCGTAAATTCTTTCGAGCCGCTAACACATTTTCCAGATAGTTTTTTGCATTTTACCTTTATATCTCGAACCGCTCCGTAAAGATTCTTAAAGCACACAGAGATACGTAAATTGTATCGAAGGAAAAAGTTTCTTTCCATTTCGTCATCCTTATCGTTTCTCCTGTTTACTAGTGAAATGTTTTCTTTTGTTTTGTAATATACTAAAACCATCATCTGAGATGATTGGCTTAATCAGCTTAATGTTGCCAATAGTATATCAATCACTCAGGCCATTAAAATCGATATCTATTATGTTATTATGAGTAACCTAACCTCTATTTACCGAACTCGACACATATTTAAACATTTGCTATCAGGAACGTGATCCTTGATTAAATAAACAGCCGTAATTTATATAGACTCGAGGGTTTAAGGGGCTGTTATCGAATTGTTGATACTTGATCGATTTCGCGCAGGTGTTTCGTTTGAATTACGATTAAAACTGGATGATTTTTTTATTGTTACAGGTATGGACGCGTGCAGAGCGTCAAGCTGCTGCCGCGGGGCGAAGAATGCCCCGTGGACGGAGGTTCCGGTGGTTCCCTCGGAGAAGGCAACGAGGGTGGTTCCGGTTCCAGTTCTGGCAGCGGTGGCAGTGGCGGGGGCAGCGGTTCCTCAGGCAGCACCGGGGGTGCCTCCGCGACGGTGGCGTTCATGGATATCAAGTCCGCAGCGAAGGCTCACGCGACTGAGCATACCTTGGACGAACGAGCCCTTACCACACAATACTACGAGCCCCAGCATCTTCAGCACAGGTTTCCCTCGCACGGGTATGTTCGTTGCTTTCTTTTACTAGAAATAATTCAGCATCTCTTCTTCCGTTCGTTCGAAATTAATCACGTCGCAAATATATATTTCACTGCGGGGGGATGTAACATTTTCATGCCTTGTCGCATAATGTAACTTGGTTACTTATTCAAATTTTATTAAATTAATATGCAGGGAATTGTAAATAAATGAATATTACAATAATCTAATTAAGGCAAAAAATAATTTATCGATATAGCTTTGAAGGAACCATTAGTACACTGACGCATCATAGGTTTCCCTAGGGGTAGGAAATTTTACTATTTGCCTCGTACTAGAAAGTTACTAGACAGTATGCCTAAGTTACTATATAATAATAAATAGATTATTATTCTAGTCATTGCCAAATCACTAAATTGCCAAACACTATTAAATTAAGAATTAGTCAGTTACTGCCGCCCAATTAACTAACTCGCTTTGAAATAATTACTAAGTCAAATACTTGTCATGTTTAATTAAATTCAGATCTAAACTAGGTTTAGTATTTAGTAATTCTCGATTTTTAACAATATTATTAATTATTAGTAGTACCAAGTAAAATAATATAAAACGAATGGCGGGCTCCTTCCCCTATGGCGCTATTTTCCCTAGAGAAATCTATCCTGCCTTGCACTCTACGTTAGATGATGGATAGTCATTTCAGGATCTGTTGAACTACACTGTTCCAGATTAAAAATCATAGAATTTTGTTGTTTCTGCTACTATCAAGTCTAGTCAGTATTTAAAAAGCATTTCTTCTTTAATTTCCTCCTTATTTCACTCAATTATATCACCCTTATCTACTCGCCCTTACTCAGGTATATGAAATGCAGTCTTTTTCCTCTTTTCGATTTCAATTATGCTTCAAGAGTTCCTGTTTTTTCTTTCTCTTCCTCTTGTAAGTATAATTTCGTTGGGGGTCAAGATAGTCGGATATTTTGGTTGCCGAAATGGCACGTATAAATGTTGGTTTTTGCGATGAGTCACGTCCCGGGAATTAATTAAATCGCACGTCACACAGGAAGCAGGTAAAACGGCATTGAAACATTGTTACAGACGAACGGGCGAATCCGTTCTCTTTTTCGTACAACAAAATTCGTTCACGGTTCATCCTTTCGGTTTCCTTAACACCTTGACTGTTGCAACGAGAACAGGTACGATTAGCAAGGCGCGTTTGTAAAACAGTCGATAATAAATCATTCGGGGCGCGAAATTTCTTTAATTTTCTAAACAACTTCGAGATAGAGTCACTGATGAGTTGAGCACCATAAGTAACATTTAAAATCGCCCAGAAAAATAAGTTATATTCTGCTATAAAATGGATTGAGAAGTATATTGGCATATTTTTAGGTCCATAATGGTTACAAAGTATAAAATCATTCAGAAGTAATCCTACAACTGTTACGTTACCATTCGAACCATTTATCAACATCTTGTGTCATTTTTTATGGTGAGATAACTGATACAGTATGTTCAGTTATCAGTAGGAGTATATTATTCTAAGAATTATTGTATCGACTTCAAATTTTTTAAGTTCGTGTCGTAAGATTCTCTTCCCGTTCAAAGGCAATTTAAAAGATTTGAAAAATTTACAAAGCTCAATAGCGTTCAATTGAATTTGATTTTTAAGAACATAATTCAAAGATACCATAGAAAATCGAACAAAAGAAACGTGTTGTGTGAATCGGCATAATCAAACCACTGTAATAATGAAGGTCTAAAGTGCAAAGCCACGTTTATCATCGAAGAGTCCAAAGAGAGTGTTTCTAACGTGATATGCTAAAATTCTTCTGCAAACAGATAAGAACAATGGAACGTATTTGTTTCGTGTCGTTTCGTATTAGGTACAATATTGGATTGTTGCGATTTCGATAGCGATCGCTATCGAAAGATGCCTCCTTTGTGGACGAGCCATATCGCCATCGTATTGAACACGATCGACTTTTCACGAGCAAGTATTGTGATTTTCCAAACTGTATTGTCCGATGCAAGTAGGGCCACATCAATTACAAAATTAATTTTCTATAAAATACATAATTTCCTTATTTTTTCTCTCTTGAAACAAGATAAATAAATAAATCTCCAAAAATTAATTTCGATTATATAGAAATCAATTCATGCTCATTTTACTTAGATAATTTATCGCGAAATTTGAATTGCAATATTTACTACGCATCCAACAGTATAGCAGCGTTTCCTGGTTTTTCCGTATGGATTTATTTAAAAATCTGGCGCGAGGATCGAAATACATTCGATTCAACGTGAATATTATTGCCTGTGTCTTAACCTTCGCAGTGTTACGGTCAAGGTTGACTCGACCTCGTGGTTTCATAATGCTTATTTTCGTTTCGACTCGGACATTGTACGCACAAATGCTTTCCAAAGCTTTTCACAAACTTCGTGAAGGTTTATTTTAAAACGTTCGAGAAATAAATGCGTTTTACGACATTGCACGCTGCGACAACATTTTGTCAAAATGTTGTGTTAACCACGAGCCTAAAAACGTAAACTCGTGTTAGTAACAGGGAAACGTAATATTATGCATGCGGTGGTGGACGATTAATTGATGAACTCTGCTATTGTATTTTGATTATGTAATAACGTATTCTAAGGATTCAAATTAAGTTCTATTTGAAACTAAGCGCGGTGCATGCGCACTACTTTGCCAATCATTAGTCCACTATTATTCTTTTCGATAGACTGGCTTGATCCCCCTTGTCTAGGTTAAAATTATATTTTAATCTTTTAATTTGAAAGAATACTGTTCTGAGACTAATATAACCTAACCTTAAGGTAGTTTAAGGACCTTTGATCCATGATTAAAACGTAATTTTATATTAACTTGAAAGCTTACGTACTGAAGTATATACATAACCTAATTTGATGTGTTATATTTATTAATATAGAACAATTTCATGTGTACGTACTTAAAAAGGGTAATAAATTACTTATAAAGTGTCGGCACATAAAGAAAGAAAAGATAAAATATATTAGATACGATTTTAAATAAATGGTGGATAATTTTATATGGCAGCGAGCATAAGTACTGCTTAAGCGTCCACAATTGATAAGGAGCCTTAATTCCCCGAATATCGCATTTTGTAACGTTAAACGACCATTACCAGAGACGTATCGAACATTTCAATAACTCAATAAAATATATTCTGTCGCTTCCAGAGCCATTCCACCAAGATAGATTCCCGTGACTCGGAATAGATTCAAACGAAATCGAAGCAATCCTAGGCGCAACACGCGCTAAATACGCCACGGACAAAGGAAACAACCCGATAAAATTCATCCGCCCGTTCGAATTGTTCGTTTGGTAATTAGTTTCGTAAATTAGTTTAATTCCTGAAACTACTTTCCTGTCCGTATTACATATTCGTTCGCCGTTTTCGAAACGGCCCCGAAACAATTGTGCCCGATAAATTTATCGCCTTCCACGAGTCCGTAACTTAATTAATGCTTCGATGTACGACACCTAACGAAGCCATATTTTCTGCTTGTTTTTCAAGAACGAGCAGATTGTACTGGTGTTTTCTCGGCGACCGTACGGTGCAACGTAATACAATTATACCAATATCGGTCGTCACGAGCCATCACGTAGCACGGAATCGCGTTCATGGAAATAAACTGGCTCGATAATCGATCAACGAAGGCTGGTTATCATGTTATTGTTCGCGAACGTATTGACGTGTTGTCGTCGTAATCCGTGGGTTCACGGTGGTGCCACTCTTCGAACTTCGAAATCTTTTTGCCACGCACTTGTTTTACCAGGCCACGTGATATACATATACGGTGTTGCTTTCCGCCCCGGCTATTCCAGTCTCCGTGCCGCGTTCCGATTAAATCCCTGTACATCGTGAACAAACTCTTTCCGCCTCTGTTCTCTGAGCGAAAATAAGAATTTTTATATTCCCGCCTCTTCCATCGATGTTACTCCCTTGAATTCACCGATCTGTAACTGCCAAGGAAACTACGAGCGATATTCTGCCAACATTTTATCGCATACTTTTGCCGCGCGTCGCGTTTCCACGAAAATTCAGGTGACCGTGACGACGCGGTCGCCAGCAACATTGCCGGACGTGGATCTGTTGAAATGCGCATGCGCGTTTCCGCGTTTGCGTCTGCGCATCGCGACGGGGAGGGGATGGTTTAACTCAGTTACCCCCTTCCTGTTCGTCGGAACTGATAATAATTTCAAGAATTAGAATAGATTTTTTCTTTAAATAGTTTACAATATTGTCTTTGCAGGTGTTCGAATAGATAATCATTCTCATCAATGCTTTGTGAAGGTATATATACTTTGATATTCGTAGTTTTATACTTTTGTCGGTGAAACATTCATATCAATAGAGAATGACTAATTAGGTACAAGTGGTCTCTCTTTAATATTTGCCAAATAGGTATTTAATTAACAGTCTTATTGTCGTAATTATCAGAGATGTAACAGAGATGTACCCGTCTGGACGGTGACATCATTTGTTGAAGGTTTACGAATTAATAACAAGGATTACAATTTGCATATGAGTCATCCATATGGATGGCCACGTGGGTATAAAGTGCATAGTGTACGTAATTTTCTGTCTGGCTCATTTTAACGAAACAGTTATTACGTAGACGAAATTTTAATGATCAATTACGTGTCCAATATTGCATAATATTTATTAACATGGTGTGCTCGAATATCGCTTGTCACGTTAATGAATCTTTTTTTTATTTCCGACGGTTGGTACTTCCAGCGTGTTCGATATTAACGAGTACGCGCAAACAGAATAATACGACCCTGAAAATATCTTATCGGTAGCCGTGTCACACATACCAGCTAGTGTTTTATAACAAACTTAAACACGAGATTCTAGGAAATCCGTACATGTAGTCCGTCATAACAAAGGGAAACGAGCGTTGGCGTTTTCCGACGGCTCGAGCATTGATATCCGGTGAAAAC
This sequence comes from Anthidium xuezhongi, assembly GCA_022405125.1. Taxonomy (NCBI): domain Eukaryota; kingdom Metazoa; phylum Arthropoda; class Insecta; order Hymenoptera; family Megachilidae; genus Anthidium; species Anthidium xuezhongi. The sequence continues at coordinate 8,518,223 of CM039638.1, read as the reverse complement.
TGCCCGCGCATATTCGAAAACCGAAAGAAAGTACATACATGACGCGTAGAGTAATTTTATACCCTCGAACGAAAACATATGTATCTATTTATCTTTCCTCGTATCGCGCGTAGTAGTTCAATAAACGTATACGTTACGAATGGAAACGGTCGTGTTCTTTTTTTTTTTTTAGGACCCCGTTATTTACAAGATAAGCCCAGCTCGTATCGATGTACCCAGTCATATCGCGTTACTGCAGACATTAACCTCAACAAACTTCTTTGCTCGATACATTCGTAACGATGCAAGATTTCACGTACCCTTTTTTTTTTTCTGTTATCTGACATTTTTCGAAGCACGAATCTCTAAATAACGAGGTCGAATCGATAAAACCGATGTGATCCTGAACAACGGTCGAATCGTCTACCGAAGTGGACTTTTCGAGGACGTGTGTTTGCCCAACGGATCCGCATCGGCGGTATCGAATTGCCATCGGTCGCGTGACTGATACCGTATATCGTTTTGTCCTTCGTACGCAAACCGATGACTGGGCATTCGTTTGCAGATATTCATATGCTTGTTTTTTTCTGATTATCGACGGTAAAAAAAAAAGAACAGAAAGAAAAAAAAAATTGATCACGTTACTCGGCCGAGGTTAGAGGATGCGTTCGCTGTAACTTTAGCCTCGATTTTCGCGCCACAAAGGTGCCGTTATACCTGTGTACGGCGGCTTACGCTTGACTTTAAATTATTTTTTTGCCTTTAAAATGTGTCAGTCGAAAACGATCATTAATTTATCGTGTATTTTCTTTGCAAATGTGTGCCATACTTGTGGACGACGTGTTACAAATATAACTTCTTATTTTGTTTGATTTCTTCTCGATCAGGACTTTAACGCAACCCGTGAGTTCGTGTGATTGTTTACTACTGTTATTATAATTACTTAATCGACAATGTACCGCGTATGAAATGAAGTTTCTGTTTTTCGTTGCTTCTTCAGTGATTTATGTAAGACTGTTGCATCGACGATAATATCAGTTTATAACGTAAATTCGTGCCGTTTTCTTTTTTCAAAACAACATTTTTTATTACGTGATTCTATTTATAAACAAAATTTTATGCATCACTGAATAGTGGGATTTTTTCATTACAGTATTTGTTTAATTTTGAAGTAAAATGATGAACTTTCAGATTCAGAAGAACAATATTCTAAATTTCTTTTTCTTTACATATAGAATTTAAATGATCGAATATTAAATATTACTGGAAATGGTAATAGCAGTATTTTTTTTATTATTAATGTAAAATTATAAAAGTTTTAGCCAATTTTAATTTTTAAGGATTGTATTGTATGTTACATTTTAAATCTTTCGTTAAAAATTTCAACACTGTGTCACATTATCGGGCTGGTTTTGCAAGAAATCTTATGAAACATATTTTGGTTAGATTACACAAGGTGGACACGATTATTTGCGTATAAATCGTTTTTCGCTAATGATGACCAACGTGTTGGAATGTTGCAACGCAAATATTCTGCTAAACACAAAATGTCTTAAATAAAGAAAGACTCAGGCTTGAAACACGAATAATTTTAACTAAAATTCAATAGCAGGTCTTCTTAACTCATCCTCAAATTGTTTAAAGCATATTTTATATTAGGTGGAAAAATTGCAACATTGGTATTTTTGATATAAAATGTGCTGAATTTATAAATTCTTTAATATTCAACTGTCTGAACCTTCTAATAAAAAAGAAGTACACTCATAGTGATTGTAGAGACATCCAAAGTTAACTACAAAATTAATTTAATGAATTTAAAGTTTTTAAATATTTAGTTTCAAATTTTTTAATATTTTATTATTTCCTGTCGTTTATTGAAGATATATTCAAAAATTCGGTACAGGAAATTAATTTTCTATAATTTTTTATATTCTAAAATCTAGAAAACCAATTCCCCCATCTTCACACAAAAATTCAATTTGTTCGCTTTAATTTTAAAGAAAGGTATTCTGTATTAAAAATTGAGTCCATATTTCTTCACACCACTGTATTTCGATCAGTTCCAAGAAATAATTTCATTTTCTCAAAAAGAATACAGCTCGACGTTGAAGGGTTAATTATTTCGACTAGTCATTCGATTACAATAAAAATGATCAACCACCGGTGACAGCGTGTCAACGAAAGACCCTCGTTACAAAATCGCCGAACCGTGCCGCGTTCGCATTCGATATTGCCACATAGAAATCCAACGAGGGCGCACGAAATCGCGCGTTGCGCAAATGTGGCCGTCGACGCGAAGGTGCGGTGATCGATCGAGTAAAGGCGATACCGATTGAAAATAATGAAACGGGACGAAAAATTGAGTCCCGTCGTCCGGTTAACGGAAAGATTTCCCCGCTGAAATCGACGCCTCGCATGGCAACGTGCCGGTTCCAGGATCGTTCGAGAAGCGTGAAACGAAAACGGCCACGCGTGATCCAGCCTTTAAACGAATTCAGGTCGTAGTCTTCTCGCGAAGGTGGGAGATAAGCACTACGGTGACCGTGTGGTAACGGAACGGGAACCTCGAAGAGCGCGGAGGCGTCGGGAGAGAAAGGCCGCGGCGCGGTTTGATTCCTCGTCGCGATTACGCCCGGTGCATGTCGTTACGACGCGGGGAACACCGCCGGGGGAATGTACGTGTGTGCACGTGCACGAACGCGTCCAGGAAGCTACGCGAAGATACAGCGTGTGGCGCACGGTGAACTTCGAGGCAGCATCGTGATAACAGGCCACGTTTTCGATCTTTGACCCCGACGGGCCACGATAAAGATGTGGAAAGAACAACGCCCGGGGAAGCCCCGGGAAAAGTCGCGTGTTCCTCGAGAATGGTAATCGGGTACCAGCTTCCGACCACTCCAACGAGCTGTGAATGGGTCAATACGTTCACCAGCGTGCTGCTCGTAACCTCACGCTTTTTGTAATCGGATAATTAATCAGAAGATGAGACAAACCATGGGTAGCGTTGGTATTAGGATAATAATGAAAGTTGTATCCTTAACCCCTTGCCTTACAATATCGTGTCACACACGTGACGCACCGCACCAAAATCAAATTTTGATTAAAACTCAATTTTAACATTCAACATTTCAAATACTATTACACTGCAGAAAATGACTAATAAACATTTTCGCCATTATCAGTAATATACATGAACGTAAATCATATATTGACAGTTTATTTATTCTTACAATACTGAAATATGAAGTGCTTTTACTTGTAGTCATTTTTGTACTTAAAAATAATTAAAAAGAAAGTTTGGTGATAAAGGCCTTTTACATATTTTCTTATGATGCAAATGGGCCAATAATTAAGATTTTAGCGTGTCTGACTACATCAATAGACTTATAATTAATTGTAATTTTATTTTGAAAAGTTGCCTTTCGAGGAATTCCTGTTGTTTTCAACCTTCGAAACGAGGAAGCATAAAACGAATGAATGGTCCCCTTTATATCACCGAATAAAATCGTATTTATTCATTCGCATGGCTTCCATGGGAGTCGTTTTCAATTTCAATTAAAATCCATGGAAATGACTAGTGCACCGCTTCTGATTATCATTTGTTTCAGCCACTCGTGTCTGATGTGACATGGGATCTATAAACGTTTCATTTTTGGTCCATACTCATTTCAAATTCAATAACGCAAGATTAACGGTTTGGTGTTCAAGTTTCAAGCGAGTTGACATTAGGAAGCGACTATCGACTGCGAAAACTTCACGGGATAATGTTCACCTGGTGCGTCACCGGTAGCGTCAGAGATATGATTGATGTTGCAAGCATCGAACGATCTAGCGATAATTTCGATTAAAACTCACTATTAATGAAACTATAGTTCGCGTTCCATAGAAGCAAGATATCTTGAAAACTAGATAAATTGTGGCTTAACATTGCATTTATTTTCATTTAATTACATCCCTCTAATAACAATGGACAAATTGTGGTTCTTCTATACCTGGTGTGTGTATATAAAAAGGGTTCCCCATTAACTCTGATAGACGATTATGGGTAGTATCAAGGTTCCCTAGAGAAAATTGTCCCCTAGGAATAGGCACCCTCGCTACTCGTTACAATAATAGAAGATTTCCACAAATTATACCTAGATTAATTATTGTGTTTAGTAACTTTTAATTAAAGAAGGAACAGTAAGGCTTTCCCCTAAATCTCCATGTTCCCTAGGAAAATCTATGATGCTCGACAGTGTACATCATGCATCTAAATAAAATAAACAGAACTATTCTCAAAGATGCATACTTGGGATACTAAGCATATATGCGTCCATGGTCCTCAATGATACCTTCAACTGGACGCATATATACGTTTAAAGCAGTGAAACGGTTGTGATGTAGAAGATCGGGGTGCGACAAAGCTCGGTAGAGGGGCCTATCATTTGAACGCAAGACTTAACGCGAGCGTCGCGTGTTCCAGAAGTTCGGAGGATCACGGATCGAGCGGGGGTAGCGGGGGAGGAGGAGTCAGCGGAGTCGGAGGAGGCGGTGGCGGCGGTTCCGGCATCGTCAGCGGAAGCGTTGGCAGCGGAGTCAGCGGCGGCGGCGGCGGTGGCGGCGGCAGCAGCGTCGGCGGCAGCGTCGTCGGCGTCGTCGGCGGAGGCACCGTCGGTGGAGGCAGCAGCGTCGGAAGCGGGATCGGCGGTGGCAGCGGCGGCAGTGCTGGCGGCGGCGTCAGTGGCGGTGGCGGCGGTGTCGGCGTCAACGACAGAGAGAGGGACCGAGAGAGGGAGAGGGAGAGAGACAGAGATCGAGACAGAGACAGGGACAGGGACCGGGATCGAGATAGGGAGAGAGAGAGGGACAGGGAGAGGGAGAGGGAGAGGGACCGAGAAAGGGAACGGGAGAGAGACCGAGACCGCGAGAGGGGAGGAGAGGGCTTCGAGTCACGTGGCTCACACGGCAGTTTCTATAGCAGCGAGAGAAGCGGTCGAGGGGTCGGATCCGGGGGTGGTGTCGGTGGTGTCGGCGGCGGCGGTGGTGTCGTCGTTGGCGGCCATCCGGCGGATCCTTCTCCCGGTGATCCTGGCGGCTACATACCCCGCGGACGTCCACCTCCAGCGAGCTCTTACCACGTGACATCGACCAGGGCGAGGGATCGGCTCTACTCGAGAACCGGCCCGTATGCCTCCGGGCCGCCGCCCCCGCCCCACTTAGATCGTCATCGTGGTGGCCTGCCACCGTCCTCCTGGTCGGCCTACGAGTCGACGACCTCGAGGTACGGAAACGCACCGCCGCCACCCTCGCCTGCCAACAACGACGCCTACCAGGACGAGCAAGGTAATTGCCCTTATGCACCTCTACCCAATGCACATCACTTCTCCTCCTGCCTGTGTGTATATGCGTGCGTGTGTGTGTATGTGTGTGTGTGTGTGTGTGTTATGCTTTCGCTTCTTCCACCTTTTGCGTCTGCGTCCGCGTCTGCGTCCACGTCCCCGCGTGTCTTTTTGCAGCTGGGATACGTCAGTGTATGTTTCTTCCTTCGTGTTATATATCTAACCGTCTCTTTCGCGCGACCCGATGTGTTTCCGTACCTGTTCTTCGGCGCGCGCGATCCCATGCTCGTTCGGCGTTACCGTGTGCCGCTGCCCGCGATCAACGACACGTGGTCGGGTTCATCAAGGCTGTTCTGACATTCGACGATTTATGAGTCTGAGATAACGTCTCTGGTATTAAGATTCGCCCGGTTGTGTAATCGTTTCACCTTTTTCTCCCGTATTCGCGTGTTCGATGGTCACCTGTTCGCCAGACGCTCCTTTCAGTCATCGTCGGTGTGCCCTTGGAGCTTTTGTGGGCACGCCTGTAAAACGTGCATACAAAGTTAATTCTGAAACGAACGTTTAAATTCATGCACGGACCAGTGTATTGTAAAGATCGGTTGTTCGAATCCAAATGATCAAAATGACTCACGATTCGATGTTACCGCACGTGTTCCTCGGTAACTGTAGTTTTGCGCGGGAACCGAGTGCCTCTCCCGCCAACGATGAGGACACCACGCGATGTTAGCATAGAACATCCATAAATAACTAAGTAATTAAGAACTTCAGGAACTAAATACTATATTTCTAGAAACTTTTCTTTAACTGTTCGAAATGAAAGGATTAAATTTTCCTGGTTTAACGGGGTACCGTTACGGGAACCAAAGCATGGCAGTCGTTCGCGACCGTAATTAAAGGGCGGGACGTGGTAGCGGGCGTGCTTGTTTAATTAGCAGCGGCGTTTATCCTGCATTAACAAAATCGAAGAAACAAAGAGGGACAGAGAATAACAATAACGAAATATATACGTGCGTAGATTACATTCGTCGTGTTGTTCCACTAGGCGGCGGTGGAGGTGGCGGCAGCAGTAGCAGCGGTGCGTTACGACAGCACAAAAAGCAGCGCAGAAAATCGCGAAGCGGAAGCAGCTCGCCGAGTGGCAGTAGCCGTTCCGGCAGCAGTAGCAGCAGCCGAAGCGGTAGTTCCGCCGGCAGCACTTCCGGGGGCAGCACGTCGCCCGGCAGTTCGCCGCATCGTACCGGAAATGCCGCCGTCACCGAGGACCGCAGGCCGCTCGCTATCTGCGTGCGTAATTTACCGGCACGCAGCAGCGATACCTCCCTCAAGGACGGCCTGTTCCACGAGTACAAGAAACACGGGAAGATAACGTGGGTGAAGGTCGTCGGGGCGGCCGGCGATCGGTACGCCCTGGTCTGCTTCAAGAAGCCCGAGGACGTGGAGAAGGCCCTCGAGGTGTCGCACGACAAGCTGTTTTTCGGATGCAAAATCGAAGTCGCGCCTTATCAGGGTTACGATGTCGAGGACAACGAGTTCAGGCCGTACGAGGCGGAGCTCGACGAGTACCATCCGAAGGCGACCCGCACGCTCTTCATCGGGAACCTCGAGAAGGACGTCACCGCGTCCGAGCTTAGGAAGCATTTCGAGCCTTTCGGCGAGATAATAGTAAGTTGGATCTGTTTACTTCTTCATCGTTTAACCCTTTGCGCTCGAGTGCCGCCTCTGGGGCGACGCACGTGATCGACACGTTGCAGCTATTTCCATATTCTATTTTTACAATATTTTGTTATTTCTATTATCTATAATTTCTAATATCTAACGGGGATAGTTTGTAAGGGAAACTTAAGTGTCACCCATATAACGGTGCCGTGAAGATGATATCACTTTAATAATAATGTAAAGGTTCAATTTATTTTAAAGTCCGAATAGTTGAAAATTCTATGTACAAGACATTGGTTAACGACAGATTTCTTAATGATTCATTTTTTTTTTTTCGATTGGAAAATTTTTGAATTACTTTCGTCCAAGGTTTTACGATGAGAGGTTTCGCGCTTCATAAAACGAGTATATTAGCATTCAGACGGGAGGTGAAACGAGAAAGATTTTAAAATTCTAATCGTCTATGTTAATACTTTTGCGAATAACATGCCTGTCATTTGATATTGAGATTCCATGACGTTTCTGATAAGTGGATACCCGTCCATTTACGATACGCCTGGTGTAAACAGCTAATCATCTTCTATGAATAATTAAACATTGAAAGTATTATTCGATATCATCGGATCACCTTAATAAGATGTACCTTTTAATATCTTTATTATTCGGCTCAACAATTTTTCCTTTGTCATTGATAACAGAGTTGTGCAACTTAAGTAATCAAGGTAAACTTAACTTAAGTAATCAAGGTAAACGTATTCAATGGGTATTATTAATTAAGTAATTATTAACATTTTTCTGTTTCATCATGGTATTTAATCAATTATTAGATTACTAATTAATAACTACAGACCAAATGTAATCATAACTTCTGATTGATACCAGTAACGATAATTAATTAATAATCATAATTAACATGATTACTTTTTATAATCAATTACAAAATTAATTATTGCCTAACTCTGATATTAATAATAAATGTATAAGTTATCAAACTAAAAAGTAGAGTCAAAGATAACAAAATAAATATTAATAAACAGTACATTTATTTTAAAGATTTAATCATTTCTAAAGTCTCTGTGTTTATTGACCAGCACCCTTAAAAATTAGTACGAGTATTACAATTATTTATAAATAATTATTTGCAAATATAGATTTGCAAAATCCCAACGTATGCACTGCCAAGTTAATTGTATTAAATAACATGCTTTTAAGAAAGAATAATAAAAAGATACACAAGGTACACTTACAGGGATACATTTACAGAAATATAAAAAATAAAAGAAACATTTCCAATGCAGATATTATTTTGAATATTTCAAATTCAATTCGCATTAAGTAAAGGTATTGTATTTTGTAATATTTAGTTCCATTTTATTTTTTCATTATCTTTGTTTATACAAAGAGCCATCCTTGGTACGGAATAAGCATTTCCTGGTGGATGATCGAATCGCCCTCAGCAACAAAAGGATCAACCTGCTCACTGTGTTTTAACCCAACTAAAATAGTTTCTATTTTTGTACAGTTGATAGTTCGCAAACTGTTGACCTTTTGGCAGAGGTCACGACACGATCTGTCTTATTTTATTCAAGAATCATTCCAAGATATTATACAGCTTCGATCTGCAAAATATCCTCCTATTATTACTACCACGGTGATAAAGTTAATGACTAGTAAAGCAGATGCAGCAAATAATGGCTTAATGCATAGATCATCGAGTGTCATTAACGACTTTACGCACAAGAATATTGCTTTTGTCGAGGATTTAAACATCGGATTTAAAAAAAAAAAATAAATGGAATCTATAAATAATTCATATTTATCGTACGACATTATTGTCAACGCGTTATGAAAAATAAAAAATAAAGTAAGCGATTGCCGTGGATGTTAAAATGGAGGAAATGAAATAACGTTATTTTGTTTTCGGGGATCTTGCAGGAGATAGATATTAAAAAACAAGGCGCGGTGTCGAGCTATGCCTTCTGCCAATACTCCGACATCGGCAGCGTCGTCAAAGCTATGCGATCGATGGACGGCGAACACCTGGGCGCGAATCGAATAAAACTTGGATTTGGAAAATCGATGCCCACCTCCTGTGTATGGGTTGACGGCATTGGAGGTAATTATCCTAAAGAACTGTATTGATTTCCGCAGCAATTAAAACTGTCTAACCGTTCTTAGATACCGAGGAGAATTTTTACCAAAGTACTATTATTATTACGTGTTTTGTATTTAAATTTCATTAAGATTAACCCTTAGACACCATGGTAAATTCATAGATTTTCTATAGGGCGAGTCACTTAAGATGATCCATCTGAGTAGCTTCAAAGAAAAGATTAAATTAAACAATTTTTGTCTCAAATATTTTAAGTGACTTACCCTGTATATAAAAGTATCCAGTGTCTGTTATTTTTACATGTAAAACGGTGTTACTGGGTATTTTATTTTTGACTCTAGGCCATGATAATTAATGGTTAATCTGCAGTCAAAACTATGAGGTATGGTTCTTGGGTCGGTATTGAACCAGGGGGTTAAAGTGTAAAAATAGAACAAATCTTAAAGTTTTCCTTTATTGAGCGTTTTGGACAAGAGAGTTGCATTATAGTCATAAGAATCTCATATTGTACAGTGTTGAGCAAGTAGACTTTCCTAGGGGAAAAGAAACCCTATCATTTGTCACATACTTGAACATTTCTAGTCATTGTACCTAGACTTGATAATTAATTTACTATGTCTACCTCTTTAATCTAATAATTTTCAAATATTGTAACTAGTAGTGGATTTTCTTTCCCCTATACCGCTATTTTCCCTAGAAAAGCCTCCCATGCTCGACACTGTACCAGAGATACCAGACTCACTGCCAAGTTGGATAAAGAAAAATATTCTATAATTAGCCAGGATAAAGCGATTTTCGACCGGATAACAATATCCTTGAAACATTTTTCCAGATTGTATGTCGGAAAAGTACCTGAACATGCAGTTCCATCAGTTTGGACCGATAAACCAGGTCGTGGTGGACCGCGAGCGGGGCCACGCTTTGGTCTTCTTCGAGCAGATCAGCTGCGCTCAGGCGGCTGTGAAGGAGATGAGAGGTGCAGCTCTTCGTGGACGTCGGCTACAGGTCGACTTCGCCTCCAGGGAGTGCCAGGAGACGTTTTACGAGCACCTGGAGCGACAGGGTATCGCCAGCGAGAAGACTTGGGACACCAGGCCCTCGTCCGCGACCACTTTCGATGTCTCGTATGTATATCTTTGGGTTCAAAAACGGTTCGCTTTTGTTCCTACGCGAATTTGCGAAGGTTTTCCTTTCCTTCTCCCTTTTCATTTGGACATAATACGGAATTTCAGTCGTTCGAACGTCGTGGCGTACACAGAAACTGTCTGGCGAGGTATTCGACAAAATTTTCCGGAATGTTTGGCAGATGTTTTCCGAGGCAACAGCGTCGCACACGCCGCGGATTAAGTTCTTCGCGTTATCGTGCCCCGGCGAAAAATATAGATACCGCACGTATTTTGCGACCAGACGACAACTCGTTGCGTCTGTTTTGCCATTTCGCTCGCGTTTTTTCACGCTTGTAGAACGACCTTCCTCCGCAAACTTAGTTTAATGCAATTCGAGGATGCATCACGAATTCAGAAATTTCAATGAACCGAGACGTGACACGATTATCCTCGAGCAGGAAACGCGAGAATATATTTGTATAATAATTTTGTCTCCGAGTCTCTTCATTACATCCTGAAACATCGAATTGTTGTAAACAAATGATGTAATTTCATATAACAATGTGCGATGAAATTATAATACTGTGTTTGAAATTATTACACTTGTGAATACTTGAAAAAGTATTTGCAGTTAGTGATTCGATCCTTGTAGTGCCATTTTATGAAATATGAATTATCACTGCTAAATGTACCGGAGGAAGTTGTAAGATACCTCGTGCAGACATTTTATGTATACAATCACACCCAACTCTCGAATTTTATAAAACTAAAGTTAAAACAGTCGACAAGCTCTTTGCTATTGTTTGTTCTCAGTAAGAATGCTGGTCTCAGCTTCGATTAACCTGTTAAACATTTATTTAACGAATTCAACCCTATCGTTATTCATGAATGGGAGAGTACCAATTAAGTTAGAGTTCAGAAATGTTTCTTCTGCCCTTATCTATGACACCATCGTAGCACCAAGGTTTTAATGTTAATATCCATTTTGCAAATTCAAAATTCTTGAGACAACAGGTTAACAGCTGACACCTGAATTCGCTAGTCGAGAGTTGGATGTGCTCGTGTGACGCAGTCGAAGAACACGAAATACAGTACACTCGTTATTTGAAGGATTCCTTCCAGGCGGGAGCGTAGCAGTTTCGACTCCGGGGTGACGGTGTCAAATTCGAGTAGCAGGTTTACCCGCTACGAGACGCCCCCGAGGTCGAGAACGGCGAGTTACTCCCGCGCGTCTGGAGGAGGCAGCACACCGGGCGCGAGTCCAGCGCACCCGACCGCTATGTCCCGTAGCAGTAGGCGATCCTACCAGGACACCTACTACGACGGCGACTATAGCGAGCCGGCGCCACGAAGATTCCGTAGCTACGACGAGTTCAGTCAGGGTAGCGGGGCGAGCCACGACGACTATCAGAGCAGCGTGCTTGGCGATGGGAAGCTGAACGACGACGACTGTCCGCCACCGTCGCGTCGCCACGCCGTGCAGAGCGTCGTGACCAGCGTGGATCCACCGGCCCCACCTCCGCCCTTGTTGCCGCCACCCGACATCAGACATCTCCAAAAGGAGCGGGTCCATCTGCTGGAGCAGCTCGAGGAGTGTCACAGCAGCGGCGACGAGGTAGGCTTCGCCCCGAAGAAACGCGCGAAGCTCGATGGAACGTCCACCGCCACCATACTCTGCGAAGACGACGAGCCTGAGATCGCGTCGTTGCTCGTCACGTCGCACTCCAGCAGAAAAGGCATGGACATACGACGCGTCAGCGACAGCAAGGTGGTGGTCCATCATGGGACACGGAGGGGAAGCTGCGAGGGAAGGGGTCCGGGACCTTGCAAGCGACGACGCGATGTTACCAGCAGGTATGTGTTGCTCCGTAACGGATCGTACAATAATCTCTCGTGCTGTTTGTTTCATTTCGTTATCGAGGTCTACCGTGTGATGTTCGATCTTCGTTCAATGAGTGCAATTTTGATTTAGTTTAACGCCGTCTATGCCTGGCCTCAGGAGCTTAGAGTTTTCTCCGTTTGTACCCGTTATCATAGCACAGAAATGCTGAGAACCGGTTATTTCACCGTAGACAAAAAAAAAAAAAAAAACACGATACGGCATTTGAAGAGAACAGTTAGAAGGACATTTCTGAAATAATGAAACTAACGAGTCGATTCATTTCTCATAAAGGCATCACGAACATCACGACGGATCGCGGCCAGGCACACCTCTGGTCGACGAGAGGCCCGAGAATTTGGTACCTAGCGAGCCAAGGCGGTTTCGCGAGAGGAGTCACGACGGACCGTTGTCGTTGCCGTTGCCGAGATTCGCGACTCAGATGCTGAACAACAACAACAACAACAGCAGCAGCAACACAGGCGGTAGCAACAGCAGTAACAGCGGTAGCAATCGATCGAGTAGCGGGAATCTCGCGAAAGTGACCAGTCCACCGTGCGCCAACCTATCCTCGACGGCACCCAGTCCTCGAACCGCTCCCCAGCCACCGGCCTCGCCGCCGCCTCGTCATCCCAGCCCGAGCCCGACGAGCTCCGACAGCGAGACGGCGCCCCAGTCACCTAGTCTCGAAGAAAGGATACGCTCCCTCGACGAAAAGTACGAGAAGTGGTCCGGGTCCAGAGCGCTGAGCGCGGCCGGTGGTGACGCGTTGGCGAAACTCGACGCCACTGCGTCCGAACGGTTCAGGTTTCGGCACAAGCTTCTCGACTTGGATCTGCACGAGGTGCAGCCGTCCGACATCGTCAAGTCGGTTCTTGCCAAGAGGAGCGTGTTCGACGAAGACTCGAAGCGTTTGGAGAACTTCAGCGAGAAGTACGAGCCGAGAGAGTTCACTGGCGTGATAAACGTCAGCTCGATAATCGGCAGCGCGAGCGGCCTCGCGTCGAGCGGGGGCTGCACCAGTAAGGTTTGCCTGCAGTATCCATTTCCTAGTCATCCGCCGGTACAGCCGACGAGTAGCGCCTCAGCGACCAGTCAGATCGTCACGAGTACGTCCCTGTCCTCGAGTTTAACGACCACCATGTCATCCGTGTTGAAGGCAGACCCCCGGACCTCGGTGCAGCACAACTGCGTGCATCTGACGCCCGCGACCCCCATCACACCTGGCACGTCGATCAAGACTGTTAGCCCTGAATTACCACCAGTTTCTCTACCAATCGGTCTTGGTAGCGGAATGGCAGCCAGTAGCGGCAATAGTAGTGGTTTAGCGTCAGCAAGTAGTATTCTTAGCAGCAACGGTAGCGTAAGTAGTATTCACGTTATTGGAGCCTCGACGACGCGAGGATTGACCGGCTCATCGAGCTTGTTGGTATCCGCGGCCACCACACCGTCAACGGTCTCGTTCTCGACGCTGATCGCGACGACAGCGGTCGCAACCACGACGATCACGACCACGTTGACGACATCCGCTATCACGCCAGCGACGACCACCACCTCCAGCACGATATCGACCTCGTTGTCGAGCAACCAGTACCAGACTTCCATGTCCACTACCTCCTCGGTGCTACCGTCTTCCACGACGTCCACGTCGAACTCTTCCTCTCTGTCCTCGTTATCTTCGTCCAGCAACGACAACTCCCGATCTCGTCCGAGGAAGGAGATCGGCAGCGGCAACCGGGAAAGCAGAGACTCTCGCGACAGCAAAGACGGCAGCAGGGAGTCGAAGTACAGCAAAGGGAAGGATTGCCAGAGGAAGTCGCGGAAGGAAGATGCGGACGTCGAGAGGAACCGCAAAGATCGGGAGGAGAAGGACGGTTCCGCTCTGACGAACGACACCGGCGACTCCGACGCTCTCGCGAAAGAGTTCAAGGAGAACAAAGAGATGCGTTACGAGAGGAAAGAGAGGGAGGAGAAGGAGCGAAGGGAGAAGGACGATCGCGAGAGGCAGGAGCGAAGGGAGAAGGAGGATCGAGACAGACAGGAGCGCAGGGAACGAGAGGAGAGGCGAGAGAAAGACGAGGAGAGACGAGAACGAGAGAGGCTGGATAAAGAGCGACAAGAGAAGGACAAACGAGAGAGGGAGGAGAGGGAACGAGAACGGGAACGGAAGGAAAGAGAGGAGAACGAAGCTAAAGAGAAGGAGAGGAGGGAGAAGGAGCGGTTAGACCGCGAGAAACGAGAGAAGGAGGAGAAGGAACGTCAGGAGCGAAGGGAGAGAGAGGAACGGGAGAGGAGAGAACGAGAAGAGCGAGAGAGGAAGGAGCGCGAGCTTCGTCAAGAACGGGAAAAGCAGGAGAAGGAGCGTCTCAGGAAAGAGCGGGAGGAGCAGGAGAGGCGAGAGAAAGAGGAACGGGATAGATTAGAGCGGGAAAGGAGGCGAGAAGAGAAAGAACGTATCGAGAGGGAAAGGAAGCGCGAAAGGGAAGAGAAGGAACGGCTCGAGAGGGAACGAAGAAAAGAAAAAGAAGAACGAGAACGAGCCGAGAAAGAAAAGCGCGAGAAAGAGGAACGGGAGAGGCTCGAGCGGGAAAAACACGACCGAGAGAAGAGAAGGGAACGCGAGGATCAGGAAAGAAGAGAGAAGGAAAAATCGGAGCGCGAGAAGAGAAGGGACAGAGAGGAGAAGGACAAAGAGAAGAGGGATCGTGACGAGAGCAGACGACAGCCCACCGAAAATCATCTCCATCAGTCCGTGTCGCAATCTCAGAATCAGATTTCTCCAGCTCCTGTGTCCATCAAACGACGATGTTCGTCGCAGGACGGACCGACCGAGGACGAGGCGAAGCGCATGAAGATCTCCGAGCATCGCAGGGACAGCAAAGACCGGCCTAGACAGAACAGAAGATCCGAGGATCGCAAGCATCGCAACGATTCCCACCGTTCCAGTCGAGAGAGCAGAGAGAGTCGCGACAGCAAGGAGAGCAGCGGATCCACCCAGACTCAGGACAGCAGGGAGTCGACTCATGGCGACATCAATAGGGAATCGAACAGAGAGTCGAACAGGGAGAACCGAGAGAACAGGGAGAACAATCGGGAGAGCGGCAAGGAAAAACAACGAAGCAAGAGGAACCGTTCGGAGAAGGAGTCGAGAGAACGAAGCCCGAGGGTGTCCCACGAGTCGGACAAAGAGTTCCTATCCAGGCTGGATCTCTCGAAGCGTAATGATTCGAACTCGCCGAGCGAACAGACCACGGTCAGCTCGAATCATTCCCGGGAGATGCAACATCATCAGCAACAGTCTTCCCTGAACCTGCACAGCGACGTGGACGACGGTCCGTTGTCCACCCACGAGATGCAGGTAGCCAGACACCCATCAGCCACCGACACGGACAGCGACGAGCCGAAGAAACACTCGATCTTCGACATCGTGGACGACGAGCCAGCCTACATCAGCATGTATGACAAGGTGAAGGCGCGCTCGACGAAGAACATGCAGAAGCTCGAGGAGGAGAAACGTCAGGTGCGCCTGAAGGACAAGTTCTCGCAGCTGAAGCAGAGTCGAGCGAGGCGGGAGGAGAAGAAGCAGAGCACCTCGTGGGACGGGGATTCGGTGTCCAGCAAGGCCCTCACCGAGGACGAGGCGACCTCCGAGTCTGACTCGGCCCGCGCGAAGTCTCTGTCCAGGAAGAGCTCTCGGTCTCGCATTCATTCGGACACCAGCGAGGAGGAGGAGTCGTTCAACAACAAGATCCGGAAGGTCGTCAAGACCGAGAGGTTCCTGGAGAGCGACGTGGACCTCGGCTTCGCCGATACCGAAGAGAAACACAACCCCCTGGAGACGGCGAACGTGGTCGTCAACAGCGTTCATCCGAACGTGAAGGAGGAGCCGCGCACGTCCGACGACGACGAGCGTATCTCCGTTCCCTTCCGTGGCAATCACCCGGCCATCGTGGTCAACAACCACGACAGGGACTCGCGCAAGAAGTCGCACAAGAAGAAGCAGAAGAGACAGAAAAACTCGATGTCGAACGAAGATAGCCTGAAGACCGAGTCTGCTGAAAGCATCGAACACAAGAACAAGTCCAGCATCGTGACGAGCAACGCGGAGTGTCGACCCAATCACACGTCGGAGTCCATCAACATCGTCACCACGACCACTTCCGGAACTACAGTGTTGGAGAACACGGAGGAAAGGATACGATCCGACAAGAAACAACGGAACAAGAAGGAGAAGAGGAGAGACAGGAACGGAGAGGAAAAAGCTAAGACGAGGAGGAAGAGGCTGAACAGGCAGGAGGTCAGAGACTCGCAACGAATGGAGGATATCTTTGGCCCGCTCTCGGACGACGTCGATGACGGCCCGTCGAACACGTTCTTCAATCGGCTGGGTAACATCACGTCGGAGAACAACACCTACGCGTCCGACAGCGACGGTGGTCACAGTCCAGTGTTGGACGTGGACCGTGTCAGGCGGAAAGCGGAGAAGAAACAACGTCGCCATCAGCCTGAAGACGAGAACAGCGTGGATCTGGCCGAGGCGGGACGCGAGATCGAGGCAAAGCTCCTGGGACTCCCCAACTCGCCAAAATCGGCTGTGGCTTGTACAGAGAGCAACGATCACGACGTGTTTCGATTCACCGACGACAACGACAGCGTCGAGCCTTCCACGCCGTCCACCATCCCCGAGAAGGTCAAAGAGAAGAAGAAGAAACGGAAGAAGTCGAAAGAGGAGCGTAGCAGAAAGGATTACCATCACCATCACCACCATCATCACCACCATCACGAGAAAAGCGGGGAGCTGCCCTATCTGGGGGCGGATCCCAGTCCTCCTAGAGCCAGTAGTCCACTCATTCCTAAAACGATGTCACCAACGTTACCAACACCCAGGGATACCTTGCTGAGCCCCATTCCCAAAGTTGCGACCAATGTATCCACCGTACCCTCGATGACTCCGCCTGTCGTTACCAGCAGCATTCAACCCTCCAAGCCGGAGAAGAAGAAGGACAAATTCATTCCCGGATTCGGCATCGAGATCGACGAAACCATCCACGAGAACGCGGTGAAGAGCATCTCGGAGCCGGAGGAACGGGAGAATAGCTGCCAGTCTCGCAGTGGCAGAGAGGAACCCGAAGTGACCGCTCCGACGACACCACCCGCTCAAACCGAGGACAAGCCTCGAGTCGCGATCTCTCAGGAGGAAACGGAGGACGCCGTGGCAGCGTTGTTGGAGGAAACCTTCGGTGCGTCCACGGAGGACTTCTCCTACGAGGGAGAAGAGGAGGAAGCGGAAGCGGACGACGCGGTTGGAGCACCGGCCGAGACGCCTCAAGAGGACGTCGAGGAGATGCAACAAGCCGTCGAGAGTCTGAACGCTTCCACCGGGGAGGGCGAGGCGGACATGAAGCCGGACACGCCCCAGAGCGAACACGACCTGCAGATAGACACGGACACGGAGGAGGATCCGAACTACGAGACGTTCGACCTGACGCAGCCACCCAAAACACCAGACATTCCATCGTTCTATAAATCTCCCACGAAGACCATCAACACCATCACACCTTCTTTAGCCTCCACGGAGAAACCGATCGAACCTCGCATATCGTCCATCACCACGAAATCACAGAGCCCGCCGACGACCGTGATCGCTCATTCTTGGAACTTGAACGAGAAACCGCGGGAGCCGGCCAAAGCCGCGCAAATAGAGAGCGTTGAATCGAACGTTAACGCTACCAGTCCGGAGAGGATCGCCGTGCAGGCGCATCGCACTTCAACGTCTCCGCCTCCGCAGTACAAACCACCGCTTCTGGGCCTGTGCAGCGTACCCATCACGAGCGAGACGCCCAGGATCACCGCGGCTAGTCCCAGACCACCGCCCATCAGCGTGCAGTCTCTGTACCAGAAGCTTCCCGTGTCACCTCAGTCGCAGATGGTGCCGATGCGACAAGCTTCTCCGAGGATGCCAAACATCTCCGCAGTCTCCACATCGGCCTCTTCCAATCAGACGCCTCTGCCTCCGTTAGTTCCATCCAGAATTCCACCTTTGGTACCGTCGCAGTTGTCGCCCAGAGTGCTGCAGCCTCTGTCGCCCAATGGACAGTGGTCGCGGAACTCTGCTCTCAGTCCTCACATGCCCACCGTTGGGAAACCGTCTCCGCCACCGGCTAGAATAGCAGTCAGCGTCTCCGTTTCCACCCAGAGACTAGAAACACCGGGTCAGCAGATTTATTCCACAGCAGCTACCCAACAGCCGGTCATCCAGCACGCTCCAGGAATGAGAGCCTTGGCGCCCAGAGGAGGCTTGCCACCGTTGACGTTGAATATTCCACACCGTCCTTACATGCCCGTCCCACCGTTGGCCCCGGGGGTGCAGGTGAAGAGCTCCAGGGACTCGACTCTGGGTGGGAAGTCCGTGATCGAAACGTTGCTTCCGGTGAACCCGAACGAGCCTCCGCAACGCTTGGAAGAGCCCAAGCTGTCGCCAGCGGTCATTCCCGAGCCCACGAACAAAGCATCCACCTCTCCGAAGGTCCCTTCGCCGAATCAGCCGCCCACGTACATTCCTGAGACGGCGAAGATCGAAATTAACGCCAGTACTTCCAGTCCCGTGTTCGGCAAGCCGACTTCCATCGTGGACACGTGTTCCCTGTCGTCGAGATCTCAGAAACAGATTCAAGGTTCCATCACGACGGACAATAACCTGCTGTCGCCGAGACAGAAGCAGGAGATATCGAGTCTTCAGCTTCTGACCACGCACGTTCCTCGTTCATCGACGCCCAGTCCCGTGATAGTCACTCACGGACAGCCTCATCTGGTTCACAAGTCCGTGGTGCACAGTATCGGTACATCGGCCGTCTCTTCGGCTAACCAACCACTGATCAAGACCGTTGTGCCGATAGTGTCGCAGCAGATCGCGTCCACGGTGACGGTGTCCATGGCCGAGGAGAAGTGCATCATCACGTCGATGCCGTTGAGCAGCAGCCAGAGACACTCGCCGGTCTCGCAGAGCAGTCAGCCGTCGAAGCTTCACATTCCGCTGGTATCCACCGTGTCTCAGGCCATCATTAACAGAACGGTACCATCCACGATCTCCTCTGTGTCAACGTCTCCGACCAACGAGCAGCAGAGCACCGTCGAGTGCCTGGAATCGCGCGTACCACCAGAACAAGAGCTGGAACTGGACGCCGATGCACAGATAGCGCAAACGGCTCAACCGATGCAATTAACTCCACCCATACAACCTACCCAACCGATGGAAATTATAAAGGACGAGCCTCCTCCCGAGGTGAAGCAAGAGGACACGACGGTGAAAGAGGAGTTTCCCAAAACCGAGCCTGAACATCCTGCAAATCCACCACCGCCTAGCACAAACGTAGAAACGAAGCCCAAAGTAGAGCAGCAACAGGAACCTATTAAGACAGAGAAACTTCCATGCGTGCCGAAATCTGAGACTCCTGACAGCAATCTCCTCGTGCCCAAGACGGAAGTGGAAACACCGGTGAAGACAGAGCCCGTGACGGAGATCAAGAAAGAGGAAGTGGTGAAGGAAAACGAGGAGGTGGACATGGAGGAGGAACCAGCGGAGGATCCATTGAAGGAACCTAGCACTGATCCACTGGCCATAGACGTGTGCAAAGAAGACCCAGCCGACAGCAAAGAGGACAGCGACTACTGGTCGGCGAAGGAGGTGAACATCGAGAGCGTAATCAAGAAGGTGGATGCTCTTTGCGACGGGGAGGGCAACGACGACGGCGACGACGAGACTCAGCACAGTCAGAACACCAGCAACGAGACGTTGGAACAGTCGAAGAACGAGTCGGACTGGTTCAGCGCGGACTCTGCGGCGGAGAGCGACAACAAGAAGACCTTCGCGACGAACGACGAACAGGACGAGGGTGTGGAGACCTGCGAAAGCGAATCGACGAGGAGTCGTCGCGGTAGGACGAAAAACAGACGAGGTGTCGGCAGCCGTGGCGGAGTTAGACGAAGCACCAGAAACACAACCAGCGCCGCGTATAAACGTGGAGGCAAAACTCCTAGAGGAAGCAAACACCACGTTGAAAAGAACAAGCTTCCGGCGGACGTTTACGAGTTCCACGACGACAGCGAGGAGGACAACGCCGGACGTCCGCGGCTGATTCTTACCATCAAGTCTCCTGTACCGAGTCTGACTGGTCCCAACGCGCAGCCAGCGACACCCATAGCTGCGGTGAAGGAGGTCCCGCCGGAGGAGTTCGTCTCCCCTGCTGCGAACACCAGGAAGTCCAGAAGGTTGGCCGAAAAGGACGGCAGTCGTAACACCATCGACGACGTGATCGAGTACGTGGTGCGTGGATCAGCAACGAAGGGGGTGGTAGGCGGAAGTACGGGCAGCGTCCACGCCACCAGGCGAAGCACGCGACACAACAACTCGCCTCGCAACGTACAACCCATCGTGCAACTGACCGAGCACCGAAAGTCGCCGAGGAGCGCGCGCAAATCGGTGCGACGAACCTCCGAGAACAACGACGACAGCAGCGAGGAGAAGGTCAAGGAGGCGCCACCCACACCGCAGGAGCTGCAGACCAAGGAGGAAACTGCACCACCTCGGGAAGAGACTCCAAAGGCTGAGGAGACGAGTCAGGTCGCCTCGTCGCCGACGCAGAAGCCCGTTTCGCACGAGCCGATGACGTTGATCGATCCGGTGACCGGAATGTTGATACCGATGAGAGAGTCGGAGGAGGGTCAGTACATTCCAGTTTCCACGACGTCCGGGCAGATGCAATCCGTGCCCAGAACCGCGTGCGACACGCGAAACGCGCCCGCTGGAATCATCAACGCCAGCCCCAGCAAGAGCGAGGTGGTGCGACCGAAGCCGCCTCAGCCGGAAAATCTGACGGTTTCCGAGGAGCCTAAAAAGGAACCACCAATCGCAGAACCGATTCAGACTCCACCGATTCAGCCTCAGACCAGCGTGATCACGAAACCGCAGTCCCCTGTGGTTCAAGTTACCTCCACTGTCAGCGTTGTCCAGTCGACGGCGACGTCCACGACGGTCACCTCCGTGGCTGTAACGACGGTAGCCACGCCGCAGGTAACAGCCACCTGCTCGACGCCGTCGAAGCCTACTAGTCTGAAGGCTCATGTGTTAAACGCCAGCAAACTGGTGGCGCCGGTGCAACAGCAGCCACAACAGCAACCGCCGCAACAGCAGGTCGTCATCACTAAACCAACTGTTCCAAGCGTACCGACTCAGTCGGTGGTGCAGAACATCGTGAAACCGACTCAGCCCGTGCAAGGACTCCATCTGCAGATACCCAGCAGTCGGGTGGTGTCTCCCAGCTTGAGCCCGCGTGCGAAACAGGCGCCTCAGATCAACGCAGCGAACGGCAAGGGCCAGGGCCAACCGATGTCACCGGTCCTGACGAATACTGGAGTTCCGCCGAATCCCAAACAACATCTCCTGCAAGCAGCCAAACAACAGACTTCCACGATAGTGAATCTTCCTCAGAAGATGCCGATGAACGTCCTTCCGCCCAGCGTGACGACCACACCTACCCCGAGAATACATCAGCCAGTCAATCAGTCCACGACACTGGAGGGTATCAATGGTCAACCGCATCCTTTGAATCCGAAAGCTCACCTGTTGCAAGCCGTGGTGCCACCCATGGTCACGGCTGCTGTGACGAGTCCGCCTACCCAACCGCACCTCATCAACCCGCAACCTGTTGGGGTCAGCTGTTCGAGACCTCCAGCACCAAAACCACCGGTAAGATTTCTTTTTGTTAGTTAATATTATTCTTGAATCCCATGGAATTTGTAATATCGTTTTATTATTTTAATTGCAGGTAACGGGCTCGATGGAACCGCCAAAAGTGGAAGTATCGATGTCCGGATGCATCATGGTGCCGACCCCAAGTCCTCAGGCGCGTGGAGTACCCATATCAACCTATGATGGACCACTGGTGAGTATTCGAACTTCCAGAATATGTGTGTTTGTTATTTTCAAATTGAACATATTATAATCAATTTATGTAGTTACTCGTTCGTACTCCATGCTTATTTTGAGTTCAAGAGTTCGATTTAGCTGTCCTTGTACATTAGAATATTAATTTACTAGTCTGTGTGTGCAACTACATAATGTGTATCGTCTAAAAAAAGAAAATATCTCGACGAACTAACTTTGCTTGGTTTTGGCTAGCATGGGAGTGCGGGTGCTGCTCCATCACCAGGGGGCCAGTATGGACTTGTCCCCCCACATCGATCCCAGAGTCCTCCATTGCCCCCACCTGCCCATCATCATGCTAATGCTTCTCAGGTACTTACTACGCTAACTATAATAAACGTTTCTATCAAACGAAGTCGAAATCACAAAATAATCCGTGATATGAATATTTTTTATTCAGGGAGACGTCGTGAACCATTATGGAGGGCTGGCGAGAGGGGCAGAACTGCCGCCTCATTACATGCATCCACAAGTGCTTCAGTATCAGTATTTGCGTGCGCATCAGGAAGCTCTGACAGCTCCACGCATACCGTACCACATTCCAGGAACCCGATCCCCTCACTTACCGTTAGACCCGAAACTCGAAACCGGCATAGAGGACAGTCACAGTCCGCCCTTGGAGTTAAGACGCAGCACGAGGACGCCCCAAGACCGCACCACCGACAGCCCTCAGGTCGCCCAGGTGTACGTGTTGCACGGGGCGACGAGGTTACCACCGCCGCCGCCGCAGTACAACGCAGGGAACAACCCGTCGTTGACTGCACCTGCAGCGGCCAGGGGCGCGTTTTACGAGCCTCCACCTGCTCATGTGCGTTCCCAGTACCCGATCGCCGCGAGCGAAGCGCCGAGCGACAGGGCCATCACGCCGGACAGACCCAGGAAACACCAAGTGGTCACACCACCACACGCTTCGCAAGTCTCGCCGCAAGCGGACTCGTTTCAAATGTTATTACTGCGTTATCCGGTCATGTGGCAAGGATTGCTGGCCCTCAAGAACGACCAGGCCGTTGTACAAATGCATTTCGTTTACGGCAATCCCAACGTGGCGGCAGACAGTCTACCCTTCAACACCGATGGCTCGACTCGGCCCTTGAGGATCGCGCAGAGAATGAGACTGGAACAGACGCAGGTCGAAGGGGTGGCGAGGAAGATGCAGGTTTGTTTCATAAAATTGTACATTAGTTTTGTTTCTGTTAGTATTCAGAATTTGACTATGATTCTTTTTGTACTTTTTACAGATGGACAACGAACACTGTATGCTTCTCGCCCTTCCTTGCGGCCGAACCGAGGTAGACGTGTTACAACAAAGCAAGAACATTCAAACCGGGTTTATCACGTACTTGCAACAGAAACAAGCCGCTGGAATTGTTAACATTGCTGCCCCAGGATCACAACAGGTAAGAAGCATAACATATTATAATTTGACTGCCACAATGGTTATTCAATTTTCCAATTTGATTATTGTTTCGTTCGAGTCTTAATAGTTTAGGGAGGGATTAAGTTAATGGTTACAGGACTAAAGAATCGATTAATTTTCTTTACAGCCTGCATACGTAATCCACATCTTCCCGTCGTGCGACTTCGCGAACGAAAGTTTGGCACGGATCGCACCGGACCTGCTACACCGTGTCGCGAAGATCGCCCATTTGCTCATTATCATTGCCACGGTTTGAGGCCAACCAGTGGTCCGCTGGATTATAATCTACCTATACTTCTCGCCTTCAAGCACTTGTAGGACGCTTCGCATGTGGCATGAAGCCTGGAGTGTCCCAACGACAAAGTGCAGCATCGTACAGCAAAAGAGAGGAGAGTATTCTGGAGGGAAACGATTTCTCCCACCGGAGATATATTAGTGACAATCAAATGGATCCCGGCTGATCGTGCCGATTTCTATAGATCGTAAGGCCTGAGGCGAGGTACGGGGTTGTGTTCACGTAGAAAGAGAGGCTAGCACGGTCAATGCGCGTACATCACCGGGCCTGCCTTTCTTCCCCGATTATCTGGCGAGGGCGATGCTCATTCTGAATGAAAAAAAATAATGGCTCGCAGTACGCCTGGATAACCCGCTGACGACGTTTGTGAGATCGACCGACGTCACTCTTGGTCTTTCTGACAAGCGAGTCAGGCACAACCCCAGCCCTTAGCGAAGACCTTCGATTGATAAAGCACGCGATGTCCTCACAAGAACGAAAACTAAAGGACAAAGAAGAACAGAGAGAGAACCAGCAATGGTAAAATAAAAAAGAAAAGAACTCTTCGATAAAGCTCGTCCCTCCTCTAGGAAAAACAATAAACATTTATTATTATCTACCGTTGCTCTAGATGGACAGTCGATTTCGTAACGTTTAAGAAAAAGAGATTAGAAGAGAAGAGTTAAGAGGCACAGAAATTAATAATAAAAGAGGAATAAAAAGGAAGATGAGAAATAAAAAGCTAACGTACCCCTACCACTATACACGAGCTATTTTAAAAAAGTAAGGCTTAGGTTATTAATGATACTTGTATAAATTATAAGCGAGCCAGCAAGGGCATAACTACTGTGATTTTAATTATTTAACGATATATATCTCTGCGTAAAGACGAAGTAAAACAAACAAACAAACAAACAAACAAAAAAAAAAGGTGAAAACATATAAAAACGGTGACCGAGGTTCCGGCCCCGCGCGGTATGTGATGTGTTTTTTGTATAAAATACTACTCTATTATAAATACCTATGTATTATATTAATTGTAACAATAGTTGCTGCCGCCGCTGTTGCTGCTGCCGCTCGTGTCGAACTTAGAAAGTAACGTTTACGATCCTAGACATCTAGTGAAAACGAAAAAGGATAAAAAAAAAATATGATACAATGGAACGAAAGGACTACCGAGAAAAATAGTGTTTATCTCTAGTGTAATATAATTTCTCGCAGCAGGATGTAACATAATTATTATCATGATTATCATCTTTAGCACTATGTACATTATAAAAAAAAAAAGATTTTTAATATTCTTATTTTCGATTCTTTATTATTATTATTATTATTATTATTAATATTATTATTATTATCGCTGTCATCACCGTCATTAAGTATGGCTATCATTAATTATTATAATTATCATTTATTATTATTATTATTATTATTAATATCGGTCATTATTATTATTATTATTATTATTATTAATATTATTATTACGATTATTAATTGTCATCATTATTATGTTATTATTATTATCGATTAATTATTAATTACTACTACCACTACTGCTATTACTACTATAACTACTATAACTATTATCACCACTACTACTACTATTATTATTACCACTACTCTACTACTACTATTATCGCTGCTATCGATTATTATTAACGTTATTTACATCAGGCTAGTTAGAACGTACCGAATCCGCACATTGAACGAAAGGAAAAAAAAAGGAAAAAAACGGAAAAAAGGAAAAGAAAGGGGCATAAAAAAGTATGTCGTACTGGATTGAACACAGAGGTACAGTACGACCGATCTCATTGACCATTGACGTCGCCCCGTTTCTGATACACTTCCATCCCAGAACAATCCCCCCCCCCCCCTCCGCCCCTACACCCTGACCCCTCATCCTCCCCCCCTGTTTCTCTTGATCCTTCGGTCGCGTGTCCCGCGCGATGTGTCATAGACTCTAGCAATCGTTATCGAGGATAATAATGCGCTTACGTGTATAGACCAGAAAAAAAAGTTATAACTATATCACACGAAGCCGTGGAAGAAGAAAAAAAAAACCATATTAAGTAATATAAAAGGAAAACTTACCTATTCGCGATATTAATTGCTGCTGCGCGTAGGGCGCATGCCTCTAGAGGTTAATCCCGTAATGTAAAAGTATAAAGAACAAAAAGAAAAAAGAAATGAAAAGGATCAGGGATCGTCAAAACATCCACTGGATTCTTTATTTTTCAATGGTGTTCAAACAATTCCAAAGAATCGTATCGTTTTGCAATGTTTTCGATTTTCCTTTCTTTTTTATTATTTTCGTTTTTTTCTTTTAATCCATTGTTTCTTTCTTTTTTTTATTTTTCATTGATTCGATTCGAACATTCGTATGCTTTAACATTTGTGACGTTATACATATACAATATGCATATATATACATATATTTTTCTTATATTTATAGATGAGGAACAATGCAAAGTGTATACGTATCGTTGAGAAGGAAAAGTAAAAAGAACGATGCTCGTGTTCTGACGATCCCTGTAGGATGAAAATGAAACTCGAAAAATATTAATTTAAGGCAGCGCGGATACTCGTGGAGCGTGTGCTTGTACAGTGTAAAAGATGCGTTGTGCATATGTACAGTGATAGAAGTATAAGTGAGCGAGAGAGACGATGAATTTAAAAAGAAAAAAAGCATATTATATTACAGCTACGGTTTAAGTATAATAGGACGCGAACAAGACGCGCCGCGTCGCGGTAGTTTTTCTTCTTTGTTTCGTGTAGAAACGATCGCATATTTTTTTATCATCCCCCCTCGCCCGCGTTTCTGTCCGTTCCCTGTTTCTTTCCCTCCTTTTCTTTTTTTTATTTCTCGGTCCTCTGTCCTCCTCTGTCATGCTGAGATATTTTTATTTTATAAATATATATGTATGTATAAAAAAAAAAGAGTCACCGCGACGTGCGTGTCCTGCGTCGTGTTTTATCTATCTTGTAAAATATCTGTGAATATTATGATTTAGTTTCTTCCTATTACAGGCTATCTGGTATACAAAAAATGTTTATGTTACTACTTACTTAAGATGATGAAGAAGAAATGTACAGATATCACCACTTTTTGTTTTGTGTTTTACTGTAGTTATTGATAATTATATGGATATTAACGATAATAATAACTATGATTAAAAAACTTCAGCACGGCTCGACGCGTCATTTTTGAAAC
This sequence comes from Anthidium xuezhongi, assembly GCA_022405125.1. Taxonomy (NCBI): domain Eukaryota; kingdom Metazoa; phylum Arthropoda; class Insecta; order Hymenoptera; family Megachilidae; genus Anthidium; species Anthidium xuezhongi. The sequence goes on along the minus strand of CM039638.1, from coordinate 8,491,282 downwards.
CCGTTAATACAAAAGATGCGATAAGGAATCGTTTCATTTGTACGCGAGAACGCTGTAGGGAAGATGTTTTTTATCGTCTTTGTAACAAAAAAAAAGAAAAAAAAACATTTAATCTGGAAAATCTTGACCGTACGATTTCGTTGGATTGGTAAAGGCAGACGAGGAATAGGTTAAATCACACCTCTGCAAACCATGAGTTCGTTATTTAAAAAATTTAGAAGCTGGACTTCGTCGTCGTACAAAAGGTAAAAGAATAATATAAAAAACGCAAAAATAAGATACGTAATTTATTTGCATCTTTTTGTGACACGTTATTAATATATTATCCGCTTGTTTTGTATATACAACTTCACACATTTGTCACTCGTCAAATGAAAAACCTTGTTCAAATATTTGTTAAAACAACGAATACTATTCACCTTCTTTTCTTAATAAAAAACAAATAAATTTAACGTATTACATACGTGCTTACGATGACCAAAACATTAAAAAATCTTCGTCTTTCGATAAACACTGCTGTACAAATTCTATTTCTCACCCTTTTTTATTTCGCGGTTTAAATGGAAGTGGGTGAAACTGAATTTCGCGCCATTTGATAAAGTATCCTTCAAATTTACACTAAGTAGTTACCGTCAAAAGAAAATAAATCTTTTGTGAAAACGTTCCGTGACGTCACGAAAATTCCAAGAAGTGGCACGAAGGATACCTCCTGGCACATCATATTCTCCTGATACATTTCTCAAAATCGGGAATTTGGTTTCGACAAAGGTGAATCTACAGGGTGTCCAACTTAAGTGATTACAGCAGGATATTTCGGAAGGAGTTGTAGTTATTAAAAATATGTTCCTACAAAAGTTGCTTGACAAAATGGGGTGCATCATGCGGTAATAAGTATTTT